>RSEF01000010.1:8308058-8365586 GCA_003993805.1 Himantopus leucocephalus | reverse complement strand
GTTAAAACATGGCTCATAATATTTAGAAGGTTCCCAAAAAGTACCTATTGTGGAATTCCTGTCGTCTTCTATTTCATTACCTTTACTTACATGTAAAGTGATTTGCATATAAAAACTTGTCCACAAATTAGAAGTTTTACTAGGAAAACCGACCTTGTGTATGTTTATTATTTACGAAGCCATACAGAATGAAAAAGTTATTTAAGACATGTTCTTTTGGGTCTCTCTTTCTACTNAAAGTTACTTAAGACGTGTTCTTTTGGGTCTCTCTTTCTACTTACTCACTGGCCAGAATATGGCTGTTCCTAACGCAAAGTAAACCTACCAACAAAACTATTTAGCCAACGTCATGCCCATAAACATAGGGCAATAAAATTCTGAAGTTCTGCAGACACCATAAGCAAATACTCTTCTCCGTAGTTATACTCATCCTTACGTAACTCTGCACCAGGATCTCAGCATCCTTTTCCAAATATTTTTAGAACTTAACATTCACTAAGAATAAAATGATGCACAGATGGATCCCTGAATTTCACTGCCTCACTAAATACTGAAAATATCCGTTCATTCTAGTCAAGAGCAGAAACATTTTTAGAATGTCCATTTTTTGCTTAACAGAAAGTGATTTCTTACTCAGCTGTGATTGCTGCAAGAAATACTACCTGACGTCATCACCCAAGATTAGTACACTTTGACAGAAAAGTAGTTACTAGAGAAGTAAATCTTTGATTTTCTTGGATTCAAACATTCTTTCTTCAGAAAAAGGACGTTATTAAGATTTTTTTAAATTCTGTGTAGGCTTTTTCAATGCCTGAGGCTACATGAAAGTATTTACGGAACGTTGAAGATTTAATTTCTATTTTGTTAATATTAATCACTACTTTCTTAATTTACAAAATGAGGAGTTAAAAAAGGCTTCATAATGAATCATCCATTAAAATGCTAAAGTCTCAAATGCTGAGAAGGCTTCTTAACTCCATGTTTATAAAAAATTACCCAACAGTCTAAACATGAGTTTTGTAACTGACATTCCAGGTAGCTGAAGTGACATTCAAACTAATCCTCTAAAGTGCTTATATTTGATCACAGCTCTACAGTGGGGACCTTATAACGCATGCCTATTTCTGTCGAACAAAAGAAGTAATTTTCCAGAATATATTCCCATGACACCAATGTCAACAGTTGTCGTCTTCTCCTGAAGATAAAACAGTTTTACAAAACAAAAAAATCCTTCTATTTTAGAATTTGATTCAGATTACATCATTTAGACTATTTAAAAATTGTATTGCCATACAAACATTATATCATTCAGAAGCAACATTTTGAGATAGTAAAAAACCTAGCAGTACAGTTTACATAGCCTGTTCTTTAGGAAATTACTCTGTACTACACTGAATTCTTTCCAAAGGCCTGTTTCCAATTTTGTTCAGAAGAGATAACGGTTCCTGCAAAGGGAACATGAAAAGTGAATTAACTGTGGGCTACTAATGTCTATAAAAGTTCATAATCTCTTGCTGGGTAAATTATATTAAAGCATCCTTCGGGCATTTCCCCTGCCCGTTTATTAGTCCATAAAGAAAACCCACAGTCCTGGACAAACAATAAGGGCGGAAAACACTGTGCCGAACCTGAGCGAGATGGCACAAATGCCACTCACCACAGTGAATTCTAGATTCCTGTTCCACTGTCTCTTCCTTTGCTTTCATAGCTGGCTGAGTAAGAACATCTGTTTGTAACCCCAAAAACAGCCTTCAACCTACCACTGTTTTCTGAAAGAGGCAGTGAGTCTCAAAACATTAAGCCCATCGCCTTAGCAGAAGGAACACGACAAAGGACCGTTTGCACAGCACTCGCTGCGCCCAGCGCTCGACAGCCAGCCTCCAACAGACTCCCGAGGCTTGGAGACCGCAAACTGGGGCAGGACTGCAGCATTCCAACAACGGCCACATAGATTTGAAAAGATCAGTTACAAGTTACACAGTGCACTGTTTGTTAGTAATTCTGAATATTTATTTGACACTGCTACAGTCCAATGTGAAAAATCCTGGAGAACGAATAAAAAAGGAAGGAACACAACATTTGAGGAGCATCCTTTGGAAGGCAATATAGACAGAGTGCCTCTCAGGGCATCTCCCCTCTCTAAAGCAGGCTGCTGATTGTAAGGCAAGGCTCACCCCTAGTGGCTGGCTGTCATTGTCACACACGTACAAGCTCAGAAAAAGACTGCTGCTGATCAGGCTGCAGAAAAAACCAGTAACAAGTCTGATAAATCAAAAGGACTGCCAGGAGGCTATCAGAAGTTAAGCATGACTTTGTATTAACTGCTTTGTGCACTGCATAGGAGTTCTGCTGGAGAGCTCTCATTGCACAGAAGCAGCCTTTGCCTGACGAAGGGAATCTAACATGAATTGCTCATCTGCATTACTTATTTTTAATTGAAATATTTTTATTATATATTCTTTCTTTCATGCTAAGAAAAAGCAAGCCTCTTATTTTAAGAGATGCTTTTGTTCCAAAGACCAGTGATCACCTTTGTTTTTCTTGTTTACCAAGAGTAGCCCAATTACACACACATTATCACGACATGATGAACAACCCTCAAGACCATATGGTAAAACTATTGCTAATTTCTATGAAAATCCAGTAAAAGATCAAAGCTTACCACCTTCTGTGGCAGATATGCATTCTGACCACCTTGGACTGTCCAATGGATCCCACGGGAGGTGAACAAGACTTCAGTATGGGAACACGCCTCCACTGCTATCAGCAGAGGTCAGGCTTCATGGTGGTGGCAGCGTGTGTATGTGTATGTGCACAAAACCAGACTTACAGGATACACTGGACAGGTAGAATAGTTTGCTAGGTTTTACATCTGAAGGTTAATTCCAGTAAGCTTCACTTATTTACATTCAGATCCATTTTCTGTTTTCTTGAGGGGTTTTCAGAGTGCCCCTCCAGCTTCTGCCACTGTGAAACTAGTTGCCCATGCTAGAACAATTCCTTTTTCTCTTAAAAAAAAGATTGAAATGGAGCACCAATGCACGCAACAAAAACTTCCACTACTCTTTTTCCATTTCTGTCACATTTTGACCTAAACACACAACTATTTTTGCATGAAAATATGTTGTATTCTCTATATACAGCTTCATCAGTGGCAGGAAGTCAGACCTAGTTGCTTTGTATTTTTCATTTAAAAAAAAAGAAAAAGAAAAGGATCACACCTAGAAAGCACGAGTGGCACTTAATTCCTTCAGAGTTGTTAAGTGCTTTGAAATCCACACACACAAAGCAGTACAAAGTACATCAGCCTCACAACTCACTAACTGCCACTGCTATACTTTAAAAAACTACTGCCTACACACCAGAGTAGCACAGTCATCAGCAAACTTTAACTATCCCATCAAAACAAAGGAGGAGCAGAAAACATGTCAAAAGTTATGGGTATGTCAGAGCAGTGCTTGTTACAAATGTAAATAAAATGTAATAAGGAAGTGTGAAGTCATACCTCCGTGCTTGCTCATCACCTATTCTCATGCTGCAGAGGCAAAGTCCGAAGCCCTTGCTCACAGACTGATGCTAGTCTCCCTCACATTCACTGGGATTAGAAGTGTTTACAGCCTGTACAGAAATTTATCAAAACACACATAATCAGGGAGTTTTGTCAGTGGCAGTGGTTTTTTTTTCCGGGGGTGGGGTGGGGTTGAGGGTGTTGTTAAACAGAATACTGCAGCAGAATCGGTAATATTTATGGGCTCTCTGGAAACTCTTCCTGCTTTGTGCTAATTTTCAGCTTAGTTTGTGCAAAACTGCTCTCCCCACTTGCTGGCATGTTTTAAAACTAGGCAGGCCACAACTCCATGCCATCCATGCCCATTAAACAATAAGAATCACATTTATACACCACCAAACCAGAAAACAGAACTTTCCATTCTCTTGAAAACAAATAAAACCCCCACAGGCTTCTTTACCAGCAGAGTACCACATAAGGGTGTGGGACTGGGAAGGCCAGATCAGGTAAGTAATCTTTCTTATTTTGGGGAGACTGACACAGCCGTGTAGATATTACTGCAACAGTTCACGTCTGAATTACATTTTTGAGACTGCCTAGACCATGAAGATGTCAATTATTTAAACATAATGAAAACCTGTATACAAAAATATAACCCAAAGACACGTAAGCCTGCTCTCATCACTCTTGCATTCTCAGCAGACATCTGAAGTGCTAGAAATAACTTCAGTGTGTTGCCGGTAGAAATAAAAAACGTGGTGCCGATACTGGCAGCACCAGCGGGACGGGACTGCCAGTGACATTCAAGGAAAAGGGCTGCAACTCTTCTTCTGGCACAGGCTCCGACTGTTCTACCGGGGCAGCAGCTTACCATTTATGTAGCTAATTTCATAGCTTTATATACCATACAGTAAGGTTTGCATCTGCATACATCCACCGCTTTTAGCCAAGACAAACTGAAAACAGCTTATACAAACCTTAAAATCAAGGCAACTATTTCCTGGTCACTAAACTGTCTTCCCTGATGTACTACTTTACAAACATGCTTCTTCAGTAGTCAAATATGTAAATTCCTTTATCGCAAATTTAGTTAGTTCTACCTTACCTTTTTATTCTGCAGTGTGATGAACTTGAAATATTTGGTCATTAATTCAGTAAGAACAAAAGTAAGCATAATTAGGAGGGAAATCACTGCAGCCAGCTTCACTGTTACATCATCCATATTGAAAGTTCACTATCAAGCTCCTTCTAGCAAAGAAGTTTCTTCTCCTCTTCTTTCTGCAAAGAATAATTTTCAATGCCAGGTTTCCACTCTGGCAAGATTACCTCAAAATCACTTCCGTCTTTGGCAAGGTTTTTAAATGTATGTAGACTTAGTTTTAAGTGCACGCTATAGGCTTGATTAAGTATCACCATTGGTAATCCAATGCCAAGATACAAAAGCACCTACCAAACTGAATTCCGGATCTCATTTTCCTTGAATTCTACAGCCTGTTTCTCACTTAGATCTTCCCCAAAATTCTAAGCCCTGAAGTTGAAAGGAACAAGGTGGAAGTCAGTCATAATTTTTCTGGGAAGACATTGCTTGTTTTTAATATAATTCAGAAACTGATACATTAACTGATATGTTTTAAACCTGCGCCCATCTTAACAGGCTGTAATTTATATAGTGTTTCCACAGCCTACCATATCTATTGTGCTCAGCAACTTTTGTATAAAATGGAGAAGTGCTGCAGAATACTGTAAAGACAAGGTACATTAGCTGAATATTTAAACAACAGGGGTATTTGTTTAATTATTTTTAAAACGAAGATTTAATATGCACTCAACACCCAAGGAAAAAAGACAGCATCAGTAGTCACTAATAGACTACAGTTTATTTCCTTAGGAATCTATTTTTTCAGTTGTCTTGCTAATTACTATAAAGTCAATAAAAGGGACCTCTAGAATGCAGCAACAGTTAGCATTAGGATAACAGATACAGAATTGCAGGTTTCTCTAGTGGGAATGATTTGCTGCAACAGAGACATGCGCACAGAGGTATATGGCGTTTAACTGTACAGAAGAGAACTTATTTTCAGGTTTTATGCAAGTTTTTCAAGTCTATTCAAATAACGTGAACAAAGCTAAAGTGATCCCACCAGTTTGTGTATGTACCTGACTCCCCTCTCCCCAGCCTTTATATCAAAAGAGCTGCCTGCCATCACACCCTTACACCACCTTCAGAGCAGCAACACTGCTCAGCAAATTTTGTCATGCTCAGAAAAGTAACAGACTCCTGAAAACAGAGAAATGCGGCAGCATTTTTTGCAGAAACTGTTAAACCTCAGACTCTCCCCACTACTCACAGTTCTTTTATTTCAGTTGCCCCCAGGTAAGCAGAAGTCCCATCCCTCATGCCTGCCATCCATCCATCCACCTGGCTGACACCGCCCCCGCCCCAATAAACTTGGAACAGACATATGGGACATCAGGTCATAAACGCAATAAAACACCACCAAACAGAGCAAGCTCTTGAGCTCTTGCAGACAATGAAAACACACGACACTCCTGGTTTGATAACCGTCTGTAGCTGTACCAAACACTGGCATTTGTAATCCAAAACCAGATGAAGCTACTGGAGGTTCTGAAGTACTCCTGACTTACAAAGTTCTTCAGAGTGCGAGACACAATGCAAAATCCCAAACCCCAAAACGTACACATAAAACCCAGTATAGAACCCTAACCACAAGCAGTGTAACATCTTTTACCACTTCCATGAGACACACAGAATGGACGATCTGACAAGGTCCAATTCGGTAAGACAAACCACAGTTATTCCCTTGTCAGCACCAGTGACAGGTACCAAACCGCCTTACTGGCAGCCTCCCTGGGCTGAGGGAACAGTCGGGCGTTTTGCATTCGTCTCCATTCTTCCACTTCCCTCTGCCAATGCCAGGAGATGTTAGCACTGCACAATAAACCTCAATGGAAACTTCATATACATTGTTGCAGGGCAGATGAGAGGAATTTCAGAATCAGCATTAGTAAACTAACAAACTGACAAAGGTAGTCTAAAATTTGTACTTGTCATTCTAAGTGTGAATTGTGCTTTCTGCTCTCTTCCCCAAGTTGATATGGTGGCAATTCTAGTAGCCCTGCAGCATGCCAAACTGTGTGTTTCTCTTTCAGTTTCCTTTATTACTCCTGCAGTAATAAAATAGGCCAATTGCATTTGTAGACACCAAGGTTCTGTTTTAGACCCGTTCTCTGCACTGTACACTTAAAGTCACTGATAAGACAGTTGTATGTGCTAAAACTCCATTTCACAGCAACTGGGAAGGATCTATAAGCATTTCAAGTTTCATTAAGGTAACTAGGATAGCACCACTGCTTCCTATCAAAGTGTCCTTTAATCTTTGTCATACTGCACAGTTCATTTGGATATAATGAAAAATAATTTTACCCATTCATTTGATCTTGCCAATGGATGGAGCTAGTTGCCAGAGAACCCCATACGTAACGGACCACCACTAGCACTCAGTGAGGCTTCCACACATGCTTTCCTCACAGGTGACTTAGATACTACAGAAACATTTTTCATACATGCTTAACATCTTTTATTCTCCAAACCTGTATGGCTTTTATTTCTGTCATCTGGTCCAGGTTACGTTACAGCAGTGAGTCTTCAAGCAGACCCCGAACATTGCAGATCTGCTTCACCTAACCCAAGCTGGCAGGAACACATAAGCACTTTCACAACCATAACTTGCTTGTGTATCTGTAGTTGAATACTCATTACTACTTTCCTTGAAAAAATAAAAAAAATCACCATTTTTATACCAAGAAACTAGGACGAGATGAACAGTAATTCTGTATCCATCGAGTATCTGTTTCCACCACTGAAACCATTTGTTTAGAAACAAGAACAAGACTTGAGATTTACATTATTAAAACTTCTGTACAACTTGCAAGGCTAAAGCTGGCCAATACATCGCTGAGACAAATAGGAAGAACTGGGAGATGCAGTTTTTGAAGTTCACATTTAATAGTGAATAGACAACTATAGTAAATTAGAATATTACATGTGAACTTACCTCCCGCAGAGCCTCGCCTATATAAAATACGTAAGGAACGTAATCTCTTGCAAGGGTGAAGATTTCAAAACTGCTGGTATTTTAAAATAAGAAAACGTGTTATTTTAGTACAGTTATTCCCAATGCCCATGTTTTAACCCACAAGCATTGGAATTTAACGCCAAGGAAAACGTGTATGTGGTGTAAGTCTGCCACTTTGAGAAACATTCCTACAGGTAGATGGCAAAAGACAATTCCATTGACAGGCTGCTTAGTAGAGAACTGCCACATTTTTCAACAGCATCAATTTTTTCATTTCATTTATGAAATGACAGCAGTGCAAAAGCTGTCACTTCTTTTCATTTTGATAGAAAGTCATGACCCTACACTTTTTAAAAGAAGAGCAGAAAGATGTTATCTGGATCACTACAATAAAAGCAACTCAGGACAGTTACACCTTACAACATGCCAGACTCAGCATGTCCCAGACACAAGTGACACCACTGCAAACAGTCCATGCAGTGTAACTCCAGAGTTCCTCGAGTCCCACTGATTGCCTCCTTTTGTACCATTTCATATAATTTTTACTAGGATCTGAACTAGAAAAGAACACTTAGAATTTTTAGCATTACAATTTTCTCCAAGATGCTTTGCATACCATTTTGAAACCTTCCTTTCTGCTGATTCAAAAAAATACCAATATATTATCACTAAGACCAATGAAAAATGCCATCCTGACATGAACAGTTTTTTTGTGATTCAAATTTTCTGCCTGCTCTTAAGAGTTGAGGTAAGCCATGAGTAGTAGTAGTAATAGCAGTGAATGCATCTCCTAGGGCAAGTCACGTCTGAGAAACCAACCAACTGGTCAGTAACCGTACAGAGAGCAAACATCAGGGTTATGCACTGTTTCCCAGCATTACTTAAAAAAAAACTTACAGAATTTATTTTCTTTTATAGAATAATAGCTCACTAGTTAGCCACTGAGTAGTCCAAACAGGCCTGATAATGGGATTCTGTAGGAATACCTTCAAAATTGTGTAACTAGACTGTGTAAATTTACATGCTAAAACACTACCAAAGGCTTTGGAAGAGAAGGTATAATAAATAAATTAGCACCAAATTAGTGACTGATTCAAGGGACAAGTCTACCACTCCTACTTGTGTTGAGTATTTCCAACAGATCCACACTGGAGTTCATTTCAGAAGCCCTCCTGTGGACAACTCCAACTGACTCCACAGAAGAGCTCTGCTTCGTGTATGAACATACGGCAGAATCCAGCTGTCTACTTACACAGGAAAAAATAAGAATTGATTTTGTCATGTACACATAAATGCATTTCCGAAACAATAAGGTACTACAATCTCCTTTATTATTTTAAAAACAGTTTTATTCTGTATATTTAGAAACGTGGAATTTTAATAACTGCAGAGAAAAAAAATCAGCCACACCTGAATAGCTAATAACTCATTAACAGAATGCAGTGGTATATTATCTAAACAGTAGTAGTGCCATTGTGCCGTAATAAATTGTCTATTAGTAAAAAAATACATTTCAGGGCACATAGTACAGCATCCTTATGACAAATTACAGTAGGGATACTTTTCAAGAATTTAATCAAAGTAGAGAATTCCGAGTTATATTCTTTAAATGCAGCACTTAAAAAGGTAACAACTTTGTGCATTTTAAAAAATGTCCTTGTTCGTATACTGTAGAAATGCTGCTTTATTGCTGCAGATGTCAAAGTTCAAGGCTCAAAAGGTATGAGAATACAAAGATATCCTTAAGAAACTTTGTTTGTTTTTATATATATTTATATATATAAAAAGGTAAAGCTTATAAAAGTTAATTTACAAACCAAGAACAAAAGTGGTATGCACGCGTTATATACAAGCAGTCTATAACATCTATAAATTTCCAAATGCATAGCAGAAAACATACCATCATTTTCTTCTGGTTCTCTTCTGGCCGATGAACACAAACAATACTCCTTCTCTAAACCAAACTCACAAGTTTTTTTTGTTGTTTTTTTTGTTTGTTTGTTTTTCCCCTGTTTCCCCAATCTCTCATATGATATATTATCTAGGTAAGCACAAAAGCCATACAAACTTAATACAGAGAACTATGAGAGCTAAGACTAGTAAAAACATGAGGGTAAGGCATCCCTGCTGGTTAATAGGTCTGTAATAATGTGGTTAATTTACAAATCCACAGAGGCAACTGAACCATAGTCATCCCACATGCTTTTCCCCCTCCCCCCTGTTCTCATGACAGTGCTTCCATACACAGTAAGCAGATGTGTTTGCATTAGCCTCTCGGCAGAGGAAAAGATCTAAACTGTGCTACCCCAAGCTGATGACCATTTCATTGGACAGGTACACCAAAAACTCACTGAAAAACTAGAGAGCAAAAGGTAGTCTTGTGAGTTACAAACACACAGTCGTAAAAACGCAGGCCAAATTCTGTGTTTTTGCCAGTGGAGTATAAATCAAATTCAGTTCCTCTGAATAGAATTCCATTGGTACTTTCAGATTTTAAACAATGAAATACTAGTAGTGTCCTTTTTTAAAAAAAAAAAAAAAANGGGGGGGGGGACAAAACAAAACCCCACAAAAGAACAACCAACAAACCAAAGCATACAGAACCTGCAAACCCTACCTTGTTCCCACTGTACACTCCCTGTTTGTGCATGTATTGTGACCATGGTTCAAAGAGTGTACTTGCTAAACCATTGTTAGTTAAAGCAAGATGCTTAAACACTAAGATCCATTATCACTTATAGAACAGTTAATACTTGATAGAGTGGTTCAGTTTATATGTAAGGTCCATCTCAGTTTCACATTATTTACTCAGTCAGCTAACTTAATATTTAGAAGTGGTCAATTAGGACTGAGACACAGTTTGCTCCAACAAGATAGTTTGGATCCCCGGGAAGAGACTTGTTCTGCCAGGTTTTGGGGTCACCTGTGGGAGGAAAACACAATGCTGGTGTTTAGTATCCGCTGTCAAACAGTGTACATCTTGAAACAACCGAGCTTTTGGACAGGAGCTTTTAAGTTCTGAATCAACACCTGTTTGTTTTTAAAAAATCTGTAGTCTGTATGTTATTAACAAAAAAAAAAAATCACCCTTTATTTTCATATAATGTAGGATAGATCAGTTATTCAAAACAGATGCTGTGGCACCCGAGAACTGCTAAATATAAGTAATTCTACTCTACAGCACCAATACAGCGCTTCCCATTTGAGAAGAGTTAAGTCAGGTATTCATTGGCTCTTTCCTAAATTGCCAGAAAAAAAAATAAAATGTTTTAGAAGCTAATCTGGGTAGGATGCCTTTGAAGTTTCTCGGAACAATTCTGAACCCAGATGAGTCAAATCACAAGCTACGTTGTAACTAAATGCTATGACACACTAGTGGTTTTACTACTAGGAAAATTACTGTAGACAAGATTGTAGTAATTCTGCAGCTACATCCAGTATACTCGTTTAAAAGCTTGCAATACTGACATTCTAAAAGGGATTCTAGTTAAGTGGTATGCACTTAAGTCTTTACAACAGATCTTATCTACTCATGGTCAAAGGTCCCATGTAACACTGGGTTACAAGGGGAAGTCATCAGCTGCCATCTCACCAGATGAAGGTTAAATTCCATCTGCAGTCAACTGTCTCTCTCAACTGGAGAAAGTATTCTTCATTTACCCGCCTAAACCCACTACTATATGCTGCCACTATACAACAAGTGTCATCATCCCGCTGTACAACAGTGAAAATTGCACTGAAGTTCTCTTAAGCCTTCCAGATAAACGACATTAAACAGCTTGGCCAAAACATCTGGCTGGAGAAACGTGCAACAAGTTACTGAACCCAGTCACACAGAGTGCAAACACCCGAGACCATATTAAATGACACTGATGTAAATTCAACATAATTCTCTTGACCTCATGAAAACAAAATGAAGTACACAATGCACTGAGCAATGGCAACATCTGATGTAGGGACTAAGAACAGAAGTGGTCTGTGTATAGTTAAGAGAATGCGAACAAGTTTACTGCAACCAGCCGAGACTGCTTATTTCAGTCCACAAACTCAATAATGCTGGAGGATTTTTCATTTTACAGATGCAGGGAATTCCATTCGAAACTCACATGATCGAATATATTAGGAGAAAGGTAAAACAGGACTGTAGGACAACCAGGTCCTAGTCTTGCACATGAGACAATGGCAGACTTTTTTCCAACTTTTCCTCCTAAATACATAGTACAGATTAGACTGTAGCCAGTGCAACCTCTAGCTGTTGAGGATGTTTTTCCCATACTTACATACAACTTCTTTGAAATAAAAATAAAATGATCTTTCAGTATTTTGTCCTAATACATTCTAATAGGTGTGGCCATAAAAGGCAACTTTTTTCCCCGGTCAGTTTTAATACCAGAATCATTCAAGCTTTTGAAGGGGCTTAACAGTAAAATATCAATATATGAGGCTTAAATGTGGCAGAAAGGATGTTAGTAAGTGCAAATGAATGTCACTTTTAGGACAGAACATGGATACATTGAGAAAAGATGAGGTAGAGCAGACGACTGAAGAGAGAAAAAACCCAGAGTTGTACAGACTGTTATTATAAAGCCACCTCAAAAATCAGAGTCCCATAACCAACTAATTTAGAAAGAGAGAAAACAATTATTTATTTAAGACACAGTATGGTCTACTTACATATCATAAGACAGAATTGCCTAATTTTAAAGTTTGTCTCAAAAGAGCAATGTTATGATATACATCCCATTTCAGATTAACAGAATGTGGTGTTATATTTACAGTACAGAAAGTGTTGGGGTTAAATATACCCGCTCTTGCTCTCACCCACACATGCGCGCACACACACATCCCACTTTGGAAAGGGAGAAAAATGTCTCAGTAACTGCAGTTACTGTTTAGATTGTTTGAGTCCTCTCCCTTCCCTTCAAGTAAGTTCATGAACAGGTGCTATTAGTTACAAAGGAAGTGTTGTGTCATTTTTGTACAGTTGTCGTATCTTTTGGGACCCTATCATTTCTGAGTCCGTGTTTTAACACTGCCATGTAATCACACATTGTTAAATAGATGCATGCAACACATGCACATAATAGCTTATAAAAAACAACTAAAAATTATTGCCATTAATACCTCTAGGTTATTGAATCCCCATCAAGGGGATCGATGCTTTAATCTTTCAAAGCATCAGTGCTTTGGTGTTGACAGTGATAGCTACATTGGTGACGAAGATATGCATACACGGTGGCTTAAATGCTGTATACAGAAGTACATCGTGCAGTCATTACTTAGATCATATGGACACGTTAATGGTTTGAACCTTCCACCATAAATTTTGAAGGTAGCTGAATAAAGCCTTGAGACTTTTTCCCCAGATGTGCAAACATTCCGTTTTAAATCTCTGTAACCTCACAGCCGTTTCATGAAATTGCTTGAAACTTGCCCAGAATTCTCAATTAGGCTCCTCACTGAATTTCAGCCAATACATTTTTCCCCTCATCCCAGAAAGCCACAGTGAGGTAAAAATGAACAGGTAAATGAATTTGCAACCTAGTTGCAACTTTTACTATCAACCAGAAACTTCTGGGTAAAAGGCGGTAGAGGAGGCAAAGGCAGGAGCAAGCAAGAAAAGTCTTGTGGGAAATCCAGCTACATTTGAATGAATTGTAAATGCTTTTACTGAACACTATAGTTTTCTTAAATGACCCAACTGTTAGCATCAACTTGCACACATGGAAACAGTTAACAAGCGTTAAATCATGATTTATGAGCATGCAGATTGTTAAGTTTTGCCAGAGTCCTATATGGTTAATTAAGCAACAGACAAACACCGGTTATGTTACAAAGGCCAATCAGAGGTACATCATCATTTCCTCTCAATTTTAGTGCGACTATCATTTCAAGTGTATTCAGCTGTAGCAGTCCTCAAGAAAGAAGACAGGATAGAAAAATACGATAATATTTAATAGACTAGAGATATTACTCTTTTTCTGCTATCATGGCTTTAGCTATGAATTTGCACCATGAGTAAATGTAAGAAAGACATTTGTAATGAAAGTGAAATGGGAGAGTTTGACACAAATACAATGATTGACTTCTTTATATTACACAGCATCACCTTCAGCCAAATTAACTTAAATTATACGATAGCACCCAAAAGCCCCAAAAGGACAGAGGGAGGACAGCATACCCGACGAGGAGTCGGAGGATTTTAGAGCAAAAGACCAACCATCAGGGGTCATAGACGCACAATGTGGCAGGCGCAGCTCCACTGGCTTCAGGAATTTTAGTCCATGAGGCCCACACATTACCAGGGGGCTAAGAAGTGTTTCACCTACAATTAAGGGAAAGAAAAACCTGTTACCAAGTCTTCTTGAAATAGGTTCGAAGTACTGCATAATTACATTGCAAAGCTACTCAGCAACTTTGCTTTAGAGAAAAATAGGCACATTTTGAACTGTCAGTAAAGAATAGCACTTAGCAAGATTGTTTCTCATGAGCACTCAAGTGACTTTTCAATAGAACATACCACAATCTCAAAATGAAAAAGGATAAACAAGTCTGATGATTAAATCATGTTGTGATTGGGGTTTTTTTGCCAGCAATTTCTAAGCAGGTGCACCAAAAGAAACAAATCTCCAAATCTCTGAGCAGTCTTATTCATGCTTCTCTCTCTGCTACAGCTGTGATGTTCTGCTTGTACAGATTTATGGCACCCTGGGCTGAATAAAGCCTGCAGCAGCTCGAGAGACTATGAGGCTTATCCTCACCGTCAGAAGAAAAAGTATACAAACAGATAGCTCTATTTTTAGTTTAAAACTCCAAATGCTAACATAAGATTATTCAGTTGAGGAACATGCTACATTTGGTTTATAAATATTCAAAGTAACTGCAGATTGCAAGTAATGCTTTAATGGCAAATTTATGACATTAACCCTTTTAGTTTCTTGACTTGAGGGAATTAGGAATCTGACAGGTCATAAATGCAGGTACACTAGACTAGTGCTATGAAAGACAGACTTACTATGAAAAAATTGCTCAACTAAGATACACCACAACACTTACTAATAAGAAAGTCAGGAATATGTTTTTATTTATATAAAAGTTACTGGGTTTTTTAAACAGTGAAGCTGTTTTCTTTAGAGAGATTGAAAAAAATTAAAATGCTGGGTATTTTCAAATGTTGAAGTAAACGCCAAATATTTAACTCAAGCCAAACTGGTTTAAAATCATGTGCTTGGTAGCGCTTTTAGTTCTCACTGTGACATGAAGAAATATTTCTAATAAGAGCGCCTAGAATAAATCCCTGCACTTTGTGAGGGAATCTACAGTTTCAAAGATTCTTAAAAAAAAGAAATTAGAACCTTCCTTTAGTGCACTAGCTAAGTTTTAAATCAGTACTTAAGTCTACAAATTAAATATGCTCAAGTTATAATTCAGGGCCTCCATCTTGCCTGCAACTTTCAGTATTAAGCAGAATATTGCTTCCCTTATACTTCTTGTGAGATATAGACTCCATATCTTCATACAGAAATATATGTTATATATTGAAGCATATTAAGGTATTTCCATATTCTAGTTTGCTGTTGTTAGAAAAGAGTCAAACAACAGAACAGTGTACAGTGTCAACTCTTACCTTTCTCTTTGTCCAAAGGTGGAAGTATACTGTTGTCTCTGCAGACTTTGAAATATATTTCCTGCTCTATTCCCTCTGGAATGGCTCCTTGTGGTATAATAATACTAACTCCAGTCTCTATGGAGCTCAATACACCTCCATTGCTGTTAAATACACCTCTTGCTGTGGCTACAACAGTGTGTCCGTCTTCTTCCTCCTCATCCTCGAGTGCTGAAGGGCTGAATATAAGACAGAAAAAGCCTAGCAGTTTTATCAGTATTTTCTTCCTGAAAGTCAGCGGCGTACTTGCCTCTAACAGTTTAGCAGAGCACAGCCTACAGTAGGCTAGCACTGATTTTAGGAAAACATTAAATGTGTCCCACACTCGATTGTGCAGGACAACTAAGATGAAAGTAGTTCAAGATCTGCCATGAGAAGAGAACATTTTCACAAACCGCCCCACCAAACCCCACAAACTCTGAAAACATTCAGAAAGTTGTTAAAGCAAGAATTTTGACCAACTGAATCTTATGTTTTCAAATGCCTGCTTCTGGGATTATACAGAAAGAGCTTGCCCCAGCTACACACTTCACCTTAGTAAAACTAAATGTAATAACATCTGAAAGCTTCTTTTTCTTCCCAAAACTCCATTAGGACTTTAATAACATAAGGAGTAATAGTTCTTATTTAAGCCACACTGAACCCTTCTATGCAAGATATACATTGAAAACGAAGCCTGTAAAATACCCAAACAAAACAAAACCCACAAAACACCCAAAAACCACCACCAACAAAAAACATGCCACACATTTTTTTTTCCCAGGTTACCAGGATATAACTGAAGAGAAACATATATCATTATCAAATGGCTAGTTTGAGTAGATTTCAGATCAATTTCTAAAGAATTTCACTCCAATAACTAGTGATTTCAGTTTCTAGCAGTCTACAAAGCTACACTGCATCAAAACATTTCTCAGGTGCTTAAGAAATAGGATTCATTCTTCTATTACATTTCTGAGTTACTAGAAATCTTGCTTCATGTTTAAGTCCTGTTCATGCATTATTATTTTGAAATCAAAGAATAATAAAACACTGTTCCACAAGTATTAGTGAAGAGAATTTAACAAGTCAGCCAATAGCTTAAGATTGTAATACTACCTGTTGCTCTTGACACAGTTCTAATAGTTAAAGCATATTAGGCAAGCACAAGCTGCTTTTAAGCAGTTGTTGTTTTGTCTCATAGTAAAGAAAGCCAATGTGAAACTGCTAAAGTGACTTTCACTTTTTACGAGTATTTTTAAATTATCCCTTATGCATGTGTACCATGAGGTGTCTCTCTAAGCACATAGGATGAATACAATGTGGTGCAACAGCTACCCTTAGAAATTAATTCCACCTTCTAGAAACAAATTGAGAGGACAAATGATTACTACCTACCAGAAGATTTAACACTATAGTATGAGAAATAGGAAATAAAAGCTATGCGGCTTCCTAATAACAGGATACAAGATGATACAGGGACATAGGACATACTTTAACTATCTATCCAAATGCTATTCAATGCCCTTTGGCAGAATTTTAGAATTATAGTATCAACCTTTCAACTGTAACACCTACAGAAATTGGAAGCACGGAGGGGAGGGTGGGAAGTGCTGTGTTTTTCAGAGGTTTCATAGATGAATGCCTACAGACATACTAATGGAAAGAAAAAAGCAGCAGCTTACCTTACAGGAATGGCTTTAGGCACAGCATTAACATTATTTGGTTGATATTTAGGCTTGTCGACAGCAAAGGTATCCATTCCACTATCAAACTCAGGAGGCTGCGATGAGCTGTGTGCTTTCAAAATTGGTTGAGGAGAATTCGGAGATTTTGATGGCAACTCTGGTTTATGTTGAGCTTCATTTGGCAAGAGATTATGGTTGAATTTAGGACTTTCAAACTTGCGCTCAAAGGGCCTTGCAGCACTAGTGTAAGGTTTTGTTGTAAAGCGGTTGTAAGAAGGAGTGACTGTTTTCTGGATCTGTTCAGTTCCATTGACGGGGCCTTTGTCAGGGAAGCTCTTCTGAGGATAAAAAGTGGACTGCACAGTGTCCTCTCTAGAGGATCTGAAAATTGCTGGCTTATTCTGAGGTGCAGGAGGGTCAGACACGGAGTTAACTGCAACACAAATAAAAATACCAGAACTCAGTGACCATCAGAAATTCTAGTCACATTCACTATGGCATAAGAATACATTTCAGTCAGTTCTTAATCTATTATATAAAATATATATAGGTTCAGCCTCGTTCTCTTAGATAACCTGTCCTCCTATTATATTTCGGATCTTCAGGCAAGTTATCTAATGTTTCATTAAACACATGTGTTAGATACAATGGTATGACCTTTCAATAAAAAGGTTAGACTGACTTATACCATGAAAAAAAAAAAAAAAAAAAAAAAAANACCATGCACTTGCACAAACCAGAAAGTTGAGTTGGACTGGGCAATCCTCTCCATGTGAAAGCAAACCCAACTTTTTCTTCCGTTTTTAGAAACCTACAACTCATGCCTAAGCATAGAGAGGTACATTTTTTAAATACTGGAAATTTTACTTCATCTTTACTGAGACCACTAAATATGGAAGAGACAGTTATAGTGACTATTAACACTTGGAAGTTGCAGTTTCAGACAGGATCACGAAATCATTTCACAAAACTCAACCTCACCATAGTTAAAAGCTATTTTCACTAATAATTATTCCAAGTTTCAGTTAGAGAACACCATAGTTACCAGTGCAGACACGCTGAAGAACCCACAGAAGTCCCTGACAAGGGATATTGTTATCACCCGAGCCAGGTTGGCTTCCCAGCTGCTCACCTTCCGAAAGTGCAGGCTTGTGATGTGCTGGGAGAGACAGGACAGGACTGTTAATCGACTGAGGTTGAGTGTACTGGACTGAAGGAGCAGGAGGAGGAGTTGTAACTGGAGGGATGGGTTCATAGCGTTTTTCACCAGCAGGCCTATCCATTGATTCTGTATCGGTTGGTTTCCCCCTGTTGAAATAAAAGAAAAAACCCACATTTGACTGTTCCGTTTCCTCATGGCTCAGAGCTCCTGCATTCACTGCTATTTTTTTCTTCTATGATCACCTGATTTCCATCTCTTCCTATAAACATTAAAACATGATTTTCTTTCATATCCTGTCTCAAGTATAAAAACATTTATTGATAAGCACAAGAGATTAAGACAACATTGAATCTTTAGGAGAAGATTAGTAACACAAACCATGGCAAACAAAAGGCAGATGACATTTCAGGTGTATTTGCATAATTGCCTAAAAAGATCTTGATTTTTCAATTTCATTTGGGGTTAATTTCAATGAAGAAGCATTCTCTAATTTATGAGGTCTTCAAAATAAAAATATAAACCCACTTTTCTTGGGGGGGGGGTGATTTTGAAAAGCATAATTAGCCAATAGGACAACAGATTCTAGTACAACTTTTCTAAATACACCTAGTATTTGAACAATGCCATCTTAGTTAGAAATGTAATCAGCTTAAGCTTCACTAGCTTTATGTGCATACTGTAGATAACTTTAAAATCTTATTTTCAAAACATTTTTCTTATACTAGAAATATTTCTCCAAAAATTTATTTCAGGAAATGATTGATTTCACAAATACCTGTAATTTTGGACTACAATACATTGCACTTACATTCAGAATTTGCGTGTTTAAAATTTTAAGTGCACATAATGCCTGTGATGAAATGAACAGTGAGAGGACACCTGAAAACATCCTCACATCAACAACAGTCTTACCACTTGATGTTCCTTTTCAAGTAGTCATAGCTAGTGTAAGAGCCAAGAAATCTAGGTGATGGCAAAGCAAACAGCAATAGAAGAATGAAAGAAAATAGTCATTCTATCTTGAGCATATTATTTCTTCACACTTTTTACGTTAGTCCTAGCAGTTCTCATACGACAAAGTTGTTGAAACAAAGAGACACTAGTTTTAACAGTGATGTATGTACAGTGATCACCTACTATATTTAGTATGAGATTTTTGTCAGTGAATTAGGAGGTGGTCAAGATCTCAAAATGACAGATATCAAAAGAATGACATCACACTAAGCCATTTGTCACAATCTGTATAAACAAAGTTATTCAATATAGTGAAAAAAGTGAATAAAATATAAATCCAATGGTCCAACTTGCATTAACTTCTTCAGACTTAACATACACAGAACGATGATGGTTTTGTATTGCAGATCATGTACTGAGGGTACATTCACAGCAGATGTTTCTATAGCGCTATCAGCTCATCCAACAGCAGAGCGCAAACCATAAAACGCTTCTGATTGTGTTCAACAATTCCTAAAAGGATGCCCTCGAACAACTCTTTATGAATACTAAGACAGACAGAAAACCGTAGCATACTGATGGCCTTCCCTTGATTTTTAACACTTATCTTGTTTATGTTGCAAGAAAATCCATTTTACATCAGGACAGCTTTCCTTCATCCCTTCACTTTCTGTACGCTCATAAAAATCTAAGAGCCAACAACTGTAGACACCAACAGTCTTACTGCTTCAGAGGAGTATGTTATGAAACTAAGAAAAGGGCTGATCAAATTTTGAAAGTCTGCTTGATGACCACATGAATGTGGTCCTCAGCGAGCTAAAGAGCACCTGTACAAACATATCTCTAAAATCAGTGTTGCAAAAAAAAGATCATTTTAGATCTGCTGGATAAGCTTCCATTCCCACTGATTTTATATAAAGCCATTCATCCAACAACAGAAGTTATTACTGCACGCTCACCCACTCTTGTCTTTATTCCAGGCAGGTAGTAAGTGCTGTCTCAGAAACTACCCACCTGAAAAACCCTGCTTCCCAGAGGGGCTATTAGCCAGGGGAAGGCAGCACTGCAAAAGCCCACAGGCAAAAAAACAATACACTCCACGCCTAATCAGAACTGCTTGCCAGCTTTCTGAGGAATTAAAAAATGGGGATGGGTAGTACATGTTGATGGAGGGAGCAGAAGAGAGAGCTGTGACGATACAAATACAGCCAGAACAAAGCTGTGCTTAACATGAAGCCTACTGTCCTAGGCTCCTGACCAGGGGTCAGCCACAATCTCAACACATTGCTCAGAACCTGTATGCAAAGTGGTCCACAACAAAATGCTTGCTTAGAACTTGTGAGTGTATAAACGAAGCTCCTCTAATTATCGATGTGCTGTTTTCTAAGCGGTTTCCCACTTCACTTTTGTTACAAACCCACTAGTTTAATTTGAAATGAAGCAGGAATAAACCACCAGAGCGAACCAGTGGGCAACAGGTTATAAGCCTCAGTATACAACAGAAAACTTATCAAATTGCACTGCTGATCTCCAGTTCCCATTCAAAAGGCTCCAACTCTGTAACAGACCCGTAAGAGCTCAGCTGGAGCAGTTTAAGAAGTTAACATAGGACACAGTTCCTTACTGTCTCCTCAGATGAGGCTGTAACTAGTCATGTGAGTAGTCCTAACCCTACTTAATACTAAATTTAAATAAACTACCTCCTTCTGCAGCATGTCAAGCTGCAGGTAACGACACCGAACCAAGCAGGAACAAACCCACTACTCTCAGCCACGGGGGACCAGCCTCATGAACTGCTCCAGCTAGATCCACTGAAACATGTCCATTTACAAGTTCCGCTATTTTCTCACATCAAGAGGAACTATCCCTTACTTTGCCGTTACTGACAACTGTAACATGCAGGTATGACATTACCCATACAAAGCAGCTTCAGTAATGGCATAAGTTTCCTAAATGATGCAAATAAAACCCCAACAAATTAAAAGAGTAAACAAATTTGTACACATGTAATGGGAAAAATACATACTTTCACTCAGTGGCAAAGAACTCTACATAATTTAATGTACATTAATATTTGAAACTGAAATTGTAGCTATTGCTTGTAAATAAATAAAATCTGTCCTCTGTACCCCGAATACATTATATATGGATTACGCAGGAGCAAGAGATTGCATAATCAACAGTTCCTGCATCATCCAAATTTAGTCCTGTTTATTTTTAGAAAAGTTCATTCACAGAATAGCAATTATGATATAAATTCAGTGGAAAAAAAGATGAATAACAAGCAAGTAACAGGGTACAAACTGGAAGCTGGTGAAAGGAAAGTCCTAAATATGAATGCTTGCTCAAGCCAGCAATTGGTTTGTGTTTCCACACAAGGACATTGAAGTATGTTTCTAGAGGCAGTACTGTCCAATTGAGCAGTGTTCTTGTTTATCTCTTCCCACTTACTTCCATTAATATTTTAGCCTTTGTCTGTTTGCACTGGACTACCCTGGGTAAATTTTCTTTCCCATGCCTGTCCCTTCCTGTTAAGGGTTACATTCTTTCCTAAAGAAAAAACACAACACATTTTTGTCCCCTGACATACGAAACTATCAACCTTAAAAACAGTATTTATCTGACTCCTCTGTGGCAGTAAGTTGTCACCTTCCCGCAAGCACAAGCCCTGAAGTTATATACTAACTCATGATCGAAACAAAACCAGAATTGAGTGGCCAAAGCACAGAAGTGTCATGGCAGACAGAAGTGGTAGGTAGAAGTATGGAACAATCTCTCTCAACTATTGGCTGCTCTGCAGCAAAAATTCAATAGTTGTGCGTGTATCTCATGTTTTTCAGCATGTGTGACAAACACTGCAGAGGATAACAAATGTAGAACGAAAGCTTACAATGCTCTCCATCTGAAGAATTTTACAATCATCACAATTACTTAATGAAAGCTTATAGCGTTTCTCCAAAGCATTACTTGCATTTACAATGACCACACAGTCCATGTCTACAGATCAAAATGGAGATCTATGGCTAACATTGTTTTTTGTATGTGGGAACATAATTCTGAAAGCTACTGCAATACATTATGAGGCCAGCCAAGACCTTTTTTTTTTTTTTTTTTTTTTTTTTTTTTTTTTTTTTTTTTTNTGATGCCCAGGTAACAGGACAGGTGTGCTCCCATCCTTCCATCAGAAGACACCGGGCAAGTGAAAAGGAAGAATAAAGAACATCTTTGAATGAGAATTACAGATTACTATAAGCATTCCTTCCTTAGCATATAAAAAAGTAAAATACGAAACAGTTACCATATGCAGACTTCTTGATTAGAAAAAAAAAAGTGAATCCTTTAAAACCTATCAAGCTTTTGCAAAGATTCCAATATTCTCAGTTCACAGAGGAAGACATTGGAGATGACAGACAATATTATACAAATAAGAACAGGATTCCCCAGTCCTAGTAGCTCAAATCCTTTAAGACAAGCACTGGAACACAGTGTATCAAGTACATGAAAGACAGCTTGCACATACACTTAACAGTATAAAATTCAGCAAGCTAGTTTATTATTTCACTCTAAAGACATCATTTAGATTAAGGTTGCCAGATTTTCAGCTTGACCTGCCCAGTCTAGATTTCAAGCAGGAATGCAACCCAAGCCTTCAGAAATGCCCAATTTTCAGCCTACACGCAGCAAGCCAAGATAGCTTTTCACAGAACAGCTACAAACATATTGTTATGGTTTGATTTAAATTTAGGTAACTGCGGAGAGTATTCACAAAGTTTGCACAAGTATCCTCCAAGGTAGCCAGTTCTTTACCTGAGCTAAATCTGTGTATGAGCTTTCACACAATTTCTGTATCAAAATGTTCCAAACCAAGGAAGCAGAACAATACAGGAAACAGATGTTTCCATCAACAGATTAAACTCTGGCCTCAGCAATATTCCCTAAAGGCTCAGTTTCCTAATGTCAAACATGGGTAATGTGTACAAGCCTGTCTGCAGAATAAATACATGCAAAACTGGAAGAAACCAAAACCTTTGCTTTGAAAGATGTTTAACCACTCAGCATTAGTTAGACTAAGGAAATAGTTTGTTATGTTCTGTTAGTAAGCGGTAAGCAAAAGAAGCAGCATGTTGAACGTCCTGAAACATAAAAAAAAAAATAATACTCATTTACTAAAATAAAACCGTATGCAGTTACCTGTTTTCAAACTAAAGCTAAATCTAAACAGAGAAACTGACTTTGTGACTACAAAATAATATCAATTAGCTGTCATGAACCCCTGGAATTCCATTGATGGAGGCAGAATTTCTGGTTTAGACCTACACAGCTCCCTCCTTTTTCAAAATAAAAAAAAGAAATCTCTCAAACTTACTTAGAATAACTGGTGAAATTCAGCTGATTCTGTGAATGTATTGCTTTAGCGGGCTCAGAATGATGGCTGGCAGGGACCTGTGCAGATGGCTTATTTTCAAAACTCCTGCGATCAAAGTATGAGAGCTGCTTTCGATAATACTCTTCATCTTCTTCAGGATCATAATGATTTGAACGCACAATATCTTCAGGTGGCTTCACTTGAGGTCTCTGTGGTTCTGGAGCCCTAACCAAGAATAGTAACAATATACAATTGCCTTGCACAGTTGAATAAGCACACGTACCTGAATTAAAATTCAATTTTATAACCTAGCTACTAATAAAGCAACCAAAACATAACTCTTATAATTACAGAGCTTGCCTTTTTAACCTATACTGCATGGAATTTGGATAGCTGTGACATAGCAAAAAGAAAGAAAATTCTTATTTCCCTTTTTACCTTACCTTTCCCTTTTGCTTTACTTTCAACTTATCTCAATTAAACATAGAAAAAAAGATGGAAATACTGGCTAAGTTTCTTCCTCAAAAATGCAGAAAAAACATAGTGTCCTTCCACCACTTCCCAGCAATCACGTTCATGAGAACGGACTTTATGCCCTGCCTTACTATTGACATAGAAATCATACTGACACGCTCTGACTCTCCACTCTCCAGTTTCCAGTTTGAACCACTAAGATGTGTTTTCTCAATATTCTAATCTCGTATTGAAAACTAAATTTAATTAATCAGTTGTGCATCTACCTGTAAGTTGTTTTGTCGTGTTCATACTGGCTTTGAGAAGTTGGTTTTGGACCACTCACAGTTGCGAGTGTAGGCTTAGGTGCTAGTTCTGGAGGCTGTAAAGAAAAGCACAGCACGTTTTCTTAGATTCTAGCACTTAGAAAGATACAGCACTTTATGAGTAAAAAACCCAAGACTGCCTCCCCTTCCCCCAAAAGGAAAACAGAATGAAATACTAGTGAAAGATGAACTGGAAGAGTTTTCAGCATGGCGAGATCCCCTTCAGTGTTTTCACAAAAGTTTTCAGCTTCTGCTTTTAAAACATACTGCAGTTAGGTTGCTAAGAGGCTATTCCACAGGCAACAAAGCTTTCTTTCCAAGACAGTATTTTACTTCTTGCAATGTAGTCTCATTAGCAAAAAGCGGGAATTGAAAAACTTAAATGACTTACCTTGACAGCTGATGTATCACTTGGGTCCTTCATCTTTTCCAAAGATGGCGATCTTCTTCTTTCAAATATCTTAACCCTACTTCGCACAGACTGTGGTTTCATGGCTGGATCTTCTTCTTCCTCTGCTAGAGATGGTGGCGTAGGCAGTGGTTTACTGTTAGAAGGCAAAACTTCTGGTTTGGTTTGTGATGAAGGGGGAGGAAGAGAAACACCTGAAGTGCCATGAGAAGGCTCATAATGTCCAGCTTTAGCATTGTAAGCTTGAGGAGGACCTTGTTCATAGCCCCTTATATGTGGATCAAAGTACTGCTTCGGCTCAGGAGATCGAGATATGGCTGATTGGTATGGCTGAGCTTCTTGCTTGTATCTACCATGCGTGTCATATCCAACAGTATGTTGATCTTCGTATCGCACTTGTGGTAAGCTGAAGTTTTTGGGTGCATGCTCATAGCGAGGTCTGCCATCATAGCTCATTGGAGGGGGTTCCTCAAAACGAGGTTGTGCTGGATAATAGCTGCGTTCTGTGCTCTCTTCTATATTTTGTCTGGAATCAAGATCCCTAGGAGGCTGGTTTTCATAAGCTGTTCTTGTTTGGTTATAGGGCTGTTTTTCATCATAATATGCCCAGTGCTCCTCATAGGGAGGCACACGGTCATCATAATGTAAGCGAGGGTCATAACCACGAGAAAATTGATCTACATAGTTTGTAGAATCATACCTGTATGTTGACTGTTCATAGTCCCTACTCGGTTGTTTTTCTGCATACTGAGCCTGGGATTCATAGATAAGATTTGGGTCTCTTTCCTGTCTCTGTACTGGGTGATTAATTGCTGGCTGTTTTAAGACATAGCTTTGTCTGGACGCTTCTTCGTTATTATATGGATCCTTTCGGTATACCTGTTAAAGAGAAAGGCATACTTTTCAGGTAAAACAGAGTAACTGCAGCTGCATTTGAAGTGCAATACTTCAAACAAACCTAAGTTGTAATAAATATTGGCTTTAATTTTGTTTAAAAGCGGAATAAATTGATGCAGTTGTTGGCAATCACAGGAAGCTGAACTTGGTGATTCAAGAGACCCCTTTCAGTCCTATTTTTAAGCAAAGATATGTAAGGAGATTAAAAGGGAAAGACAAAGGTAACAGTCTCGTCTTCGGGGTTTGGTGTTGGGCAGGGTGGGGTGGACAAGGCAGACTTTTTTTGGAGGGGGTGGGAGGAATGGAAGTAAATCGATTTACATATTTAAGTTAGTTCCAGCATTGCTGAGGAAGTATATAAAGTCACCCAGCAAACTGGATTCACCTTCATGATCAAGGATTTGGCACGATTTGAAGTATGCAAAGATCTAGTGTCATTTTAGGGAAATGACAGATTTTTCTCAAGGCCTCATTAATAAACAGCAGAACACTGACAAGCTAAAAAAAGTAAAATCAAAATACAGAATGCAGACTTTTTTTAAAAAACGTCATCTTTTTGAGAAGTGGAAAGTATATAGTTTGAAGCCATGCACACAAAATGTTAGATGATGCTTAGCAATTCAGATGCACTGGTTTTTTTTGTAACCTGCATGATTTCTTACAAGAAAAAAAAATCAGAAGGAATTCTACAAATAAGGGCAAAACAAAAAGATCATGTGCTAGCTTGATGTAGAGCAGGAAATCAGCGCAACAGTGTGGCACAGGTACCTTTGCTGGATCTATATGCGGCGATAAGGATGATGGCTCTTGATCTCTTAGGACTACATGAGCTCCCTCAGTACTTGATGTTCTTAAGGGGCCCGCTTGTGGTTGGTAAGAGTTGTAAGGAGCAGCGGTAGGCTCCTCCAGTCTGACATTAGTTAGGTTTACATTAGCATTTACTGCAGAGGTTGATGAGGTTGCAGGGTTTGATTCAGGCGACGGGGAAAGGTAAGGGACTGCAGGTGAGGCTTCTGCTTTCTGTGAAGTGTTTAAAATATTTTAAATATACTGCTACTGAATCACTGTATGACTTTGATTTATATTAAAATATTTAAATGATGCTATGATCAACACAGCTAGATGTAGAATGAAATGTACTGAAAGTATCATGCACTAGCACTTCCACAAATTCGTTATGTTGAAGATCAAAAAAGCAAAACATTTAATCAAAGTAGAATGGTACTTCAATCCCCGTCCTATCAGGATGAGTCACTAAAACAGGCAGGGCAAGCCGATTCCCCAATTCATTATAACATATTGTTGCTGTTGACAGATTCTTATATGCAGTCACAACACTGGTAAGCAGACTATAAACACATTTCTTGTTCAAGAGAACTTGCAACCTGTAAATGTACAGTGGTCAGTGTATAAAACTACTTTCTTACCGGCTGAGAAGTAGTTGTTTTAAATCCTGAAGAATCTATTCTGAGATTTGGCTGTGGCTGAGCTTGAGATGCGTAAGTAGGGTAAGTTTGAGTTTCATGATGCATTCCAGAAGAATCCTCTCTAACAGGTTCAGAAGAACGGGTAATAGCAGATTCAGGAGGAGTCCCAACCTCATCATTCAGAGTTTCATCCAGTTCTTGATCAGTATAAGCACCCCCTTCTGTATCTGTGTCTTCATAATCAGATGTGTGTCTGCTGTCTGTGCTGTACATCGAATATTCACTACCAGGAGCTGAGAGGTAAGAAAGGCGGTCATCGTGTAAATCAAGGTCATCACTTGTAGCACCATCTGCCTGTGTCAAACAAAATCAGAGTACACATTTATTGAAATACCTTTTAAAGAACACCCTTTTTCTTGCAATGTAAAGCTAGGACTTTTTTGGGGAATAATTAGAACCTAACAAATGGAAAGCATCCATCTTGTTCTGAACCACAACAGAAAGTCTAGTAGTTAGAAGAGTTAGTTATATTCCAAATCCAGCAGCTCAGGAACAGTAAGAAAATCCAACAAGTCTGAATATTACAGGGGAGAAGAAATCCAGTTGCAGTCGTTGAAGATGTTAAGCTTACACCCAAAACCCTTTTCTGCAGCCTTGCTCTTTGAATCATTTTACTAAGGGGTCAGACGACTGTCAGTGTAAGGGAGGGGACAGTGCATAGTGTCCACGGAAATCAAACTGTTTGGAAAGATACAAAGTTGCACTTTAAAGTGATATTTTGATATTAGAATCATTAACTTGAAGGTAGATATAAGGAGGTGAAAGGAGCTCGATCTGAATGAACGTCAATAGACGATCCAAATATTAAGGATTCCATAGCAATAGCCGATTCACCACTTGCTTACTTGTAGTTGGCACTTCACTTGATATTAGTTCTTCAAGAGGATGGATCTAAGTGTGCATAGTGTAACATGCAGCTTGAGAAGGCAAGTGGAGTTTTAGTAGGGAACAGAGAATAACTTGTGATTTTGCATCTGTGTTCTCACAACTGACAGAGCACAGTTCTCAAAGAACGTGAACATGCCACTTGCTTTTATACTAACAAAAAACCAATCTGTTATCAGGCAATCCCAGCCCCTAGTACCAATGCAGCAGAACACCCAGAAGCTATTTCATAAAAGTCATCCAATCTCCACAAAGTCTTCAAAGCAGTAATACATCCTCCAGCTCTAAGTGGCAACAGGCAAGTGCTCTCACTTACTACACTGCTACATGCACAAGGACAACTGTACAGCCCTCATTAACAGTATAACCGCACTAACATAGTCACAAACCAGTTTTAAGCAGTTCACACAGCCATGAGGCTTTACTGCTTTCAATCTTCAAACAATGGTTAAAACGAGGAGGAAAAAAGGAAAACAAACGTAATTCCACAAGCATCTGCCTGTATCTGTAACATCAGGAAGAATGAAAGAATACAAAAAACCTCTCATAAATACAGTTCTGTCATTTCTCCCCAAACATATTATTTCTTACCTTTCCTTCTGAAACCCACACTAGTTGGTTCTGTTGTTGCTGAATTGCTTCCTTTAGAGCTCCATACCATCCTTCATTCATTGAATTCAAGTTAATGGTAGCTAGAAGTACAGCAGGTTAGTTTGACTTGTGATTTCTGCAGAACTATGAGAAGGATCTGTACCACCAGTAATAAAAGCAATATAAACTGGTAGATTAAAAACGTGAAATTTAAATAGTAATGTATATATTCATATTCAAAGCAACCTTAAGGGCCGATGTGGTTTGAGTCATTTTATCCATAGGAAATACGGAATTAACAGTAGCTTAGAATAAAGCGGGGCTTCAGTTTAGCCAGACTAAAAATAATAAAATTACATCATCTTTCTATTTATTCAAATGTTTGATTTCGGTTGATGATCCTGCAAAGCCACCAGATCTATTAGAAATGTCATTCTGATGTTTCAGATTGCTTTACATTTGTGCAGTCATGTACAAACAATGCATACGTCAATTAACTATTGGTTATTGACAGGGGAGCCTGAACAAGTCAACAACTGCTTGACTTGGTCCATTTGCAGAAAAGTCTGGAGGAAGAAGTTATTCTCACCTCACCTCTCCCTCCCAGTATACTAACCCAGTATATCTAATTACTTACTTGTAAAGAGATGGTGATTGTTTTTGCGTAGCTTGTGAGCTCTTTCATACAGCTTTCTGGCACTTTTTCGTGATTCTGGGCACAACCTCATTCTCATAGTCTTTACACCCTGCTTAGAATCAGGATTTAGGAACACTACAATAGGATACCACTGGGCATAATTCAGACGGTCCACTGCATTAGGAGTGACATCTAATAAAGCATGTTTGTCCTGGTGTGATAAGACAGACAGAGGGAAGAAAGTGAATCACTTATACACTAGATTTTCTGGTTTTTTTAACAGCCCCCACAAATTTATTTTGTATCACCTTTACAGAGTTCACTGTTAATAAAAGTATTAATTTAAATTCTTTTCCTATTTGAATAATAGAAACCAAACCAATTCCAATACCAGGCTACATAGGCATATGTTTTGAACGCTAGGACTGACTGTGTAACTATGAGCTTTTTAATATTGAACTCCTTATTTGAAAAAAATCTCCTCAAAGTAAGCAGGCACTAGACTAAAAATAAGCAGTTTCCTATTAGTATTCTGCTAATAGGAAAAAAGGAAAGATAGAAACATGAGACCTAGTCTCATTACACACCTCCATCTTCCTTTCAAAAACACGCCACTCAATGCAAGAGCTTGGCCAGCTTTTATCCAGTGCAAGATTCATCTCAAGCACATAGTATCCCCACTTAGCTACTAGAAGAGCTTTTTTTTTTTTTTACCCCCCTACTTGGACATCTGAAAGGCTTGCAGTTTGTTTTTAAGTAAGGAAATAAGGTGAGGAGTAGAGCCTCGTATCATGAACTAATGTCAGAAGTTTTAAGGATATTAAGGAAGTGAGATTGAAGGACCCTTTCCCCACATCCTTGACAAAAAAATGACATCAAGTTATTAATTTGTAAATTGGGGTGTGGGAAGACTAATGACTCCATAAATAAAGTAACAATTTCCCGCTGTAATGTCACACCATGGCTTTAAGTGAAAGAGGAAACAGCTTAAAACAGCCTTAATGGAGAGAGGACAAGACTCCCTGGAACAAAGCCTAGAATTATTTCTAGGCTGCAGTTATTAATATGGGAAGGAAAGGGGTAGTGGGTTTTGTTTGGTTTTTTTTTTTTTAATTAACCAATAGAAAGATGAGAAAGTTCTTTTTAAAGCAAGCACGCTCATTAGTTATTCTTCTACATTTAAAACACCCAACACTTTACTTGATGATACCAGTTTTACTCTTCTGGTGTTAAAAGTACAGTGACAATAAAAGACTTACTCTATCGATTATCTGTTTTATAGTGTGAAGACGAATAATGCCAGAACTACGTTGGTCAGTACCAGCATCTCTTGGTTCACTTTCTGGTAGAGGACACAGTAAAAATCTGTTGTAAGTTTACAGCATATTCTACATTCCCTCATTAAGATAAAACAAACCATTTCATAGCTCAAATTGTCAATTCAGATTAAAGATACTCGTCCTGCTTCAAAGTAATACACAAAAATCTACCCACCAATTTGTCCATAAAAATCACTACATCTTTACAAAAGCACTTAGAAATAGGATAATCAGGTATTGAATTAGAATGAAATTTGAGAAGACTATAAACAGAACTAATACTGCCTTTACCTTCAGAGAATTATCAGCAACCAAACAGTGAAAGTGCTTACATTTAGCCTGTTCTTTCACATGGTCAATATCTTGTTAAACATGTTAACAGTTACAGTAATAATGTGGAAACAAACAATCTAGCAAACAAAAGTTGACTACTTCCTAACTGCGGAAGAACCTGATCTCACACTTACTTGCAATTTGAAAGATATCTGGTTCTTCTCTAGCAAGTTTCTCCCGCGCAACATCAGCTATTGGACCAAAAATGGTTACAGGTCTGAGAAACCCAGCTAGAATTGAAGGAAAAACAGAGTGAAAATACACCGATTGCTTAAAACAAGTGCAAGATACTCTTAACACCTAGGCTAATACAAAGCAAACCACACAAACCTGTTAACCTGCAACGGTAAGAATAAAGCCATACCTTCCCGAAGAACAACTCTTTCATAGGCAGGAAACTTTGTCTGAACAGGTTGGGCAGAAAGATCTTCTCTGCTTTTTCGAAGATTTCTTTTTGAGCTACGTAAACCTCGGAATCTCCAAAAATCCGCTCGATCTCCTCCTGCTGTCTTTGGAAGCGTGTACTGTACGCTAGCTAGTTGCTCAGCTCTAAGATGACAACAAATCCCAACTAGTTACCAAGGAAGTCAGCTTCTGAAGTGATGGTTAACTAGCAGGCGTATAATTAAAAAAAAAAAACACTACCACCTGCTGACTCAAGCTTTCGTTGTTTCTGTATTAGAAAGTACAAGACTGAACTAGAGGCCAATGTCACATTTCTAAAGTTTTATATAGCCTTGTCTCTTGTATTGAAAAGAAAGTTTTAAGGTTCTTTGTGGACGGTACAAGAGTCAAAAGCAAATCCATAGATCAGATATTAAACTTCAATTTGTTTTAACACTGTCACTTTTTCTGACTGAATCAGTTCTATAAACTAGCATCCTGCAGACAAGTCCAATCATTATACAAATGCAGAGTTTCAAATTGTAATTTTAAAACAGCAATTTAAGTATTTTAATATCGTACCTGTTTTTGTTGGGTATGATACCTCTTTCAACTTCCTTATGATTCTTGCCAATTCGAATTGCCAGCCATGAACCCAGTTTGCCGTTGTACAGAGTGTCCACCACCCGGAACACTTCACCTTTGTTGAAACTTAGTCCATAAGGAGATTCCTTTTCGTATTCAAAGTGAGTTCTGATATAGAAAGAATCCCCTACATCAGACTCAACAATGCGACGATAAACTGAAATAAGAAAAAGAAACCCCAAAATATAAAGCGTTACATAAGTTTAAGTGATGTCCTAATGCTCACAAGAATTACTCAAACCAGTGCCTCACCTTAATTCCCCTTGTTTTAAATATACAATATTACTTCAAGAAGCCTTAATGTCTCAGAGTTGCTCTATTTGAAGAAGCGTAACTATTAATAGCAGACTCTACCAAAATAAATTCAACTTTAATGGTCAAAAATTTGGTAGCAGTGCAAGCTTAATTCAGTTTCCCTGAAACGAATGAATCTTACTGGAAAAGAAGTTTGTGTGCACACACATAGAATCACAGAATGGTTTGGGTTGGAAGGGACCCTTAAAGGCCATCTAGTCCAACCTCCCCTGCCATCTTCAACTACACCAGGTTGCTCAAAGTGCCATCCAACCTGACCTTGAATGTTTCCAGGGATGGGGCATCTACCACCTCTACGGGCAACCCGTTGCAGTGTCTCACCACCCTCGCAATAAAGAATTTCTTCCTAATACCTAATCTAAATCTCCCCTCTTTCCATCTAAAACTGTTTCACCTTGTCCTATCGCTCCACTCCCTGATCAAGGGTCCCTCCCCATCTTTCCTGTAGCCCCTTTACATACTAGAAGGGGCTATAAGGTTTCCCCAGAGCCTTCTCTTCTCCTGGCTCAACAACCCCAACTCTCTCAGCCTAATAACTCATTTTCAATGGCATAACTACAACAGACTGTCCTGCTGCCCCCAAAGTTTAATGCCAATACTTTTGTCAGATACTAGGGCTTATGTTTTGGTGGTTTGTTTGGGGTTTTTTGAGCTTGTTTTGTTTTGGGGGTTCTGTTTGTTTGTTTGGAGGGGTGTACTGTTACAGTATCAATGCCTCATCCATTTGTAGTAGTAACCTATCCCAAAGCCAAAAGAACTTGACAGCCTTCATAAGGTGCCAATTTCCTGCAAGCCAGAAGGTAGCGATCATTCGCTATACTTTGTGTTGTTCCAAGCAGTTTACTACATTGCTCACTATATACAAATATTTACCGTCTTTTTTCTTCTGTGCCAAAATGGTTACTTCTTCACCTTTAGGAAGATCAAGCAAAAAAAGGACAGCTTCTTCTCTGATGATATTTGTGAAGTCTACGTTATTTACCTGGTATCAACAAAGTAATCAGTTTGATTTAGCATACAGAGCTGTAACAGAGATTTAACTATACAATGGGAAATGTAAATCAATTTATTGCTAAGTTGTACCTCTAAATAGTCCCACTTCATTTCTTGATAAAAGCATAGCTTCCAGAATAATATGTAGCTGTTCATTTTATTCTTTAGATCAATATTATGGGGCACCTATAAACATCAGTAACATACAGAGCCCTCTGACAATTTAGTGACCCAACAGTTAAACAAACCAAACAATTTTATCAACTGAATCAGTCTAAGAAATCGGATGAGAAACTTACTAACCTTCTTAGCAACAGTGCAGTAACAGGAGATTTTGCTGCTATTAAGTCATCTAATAAGTACATACAGGAAAAAACCTGTATGAACTACAAAGGCAATATATTCAATGCTACAGAAAGAAAACATACTTTGGTACAAGAAAACATTTGTACTGTTACTGTTTTTGACGTACCCTGAGAATCTGGTCCCCTTCCTCTAATCCTTCTTTCGCTGCAGGGCTGTCTTCCAGAACACCAGCTACAAATATGCCAACATCATTGCCACCTGCTAGTCGCAAACCCACGCTATCTCCTTTTCTGAATTTTACCAGTTTCATGCTTGGCCTAGAGATTTAGAACATATTCCACTTAGATGTATAAAAGCATAAGACATCCTGGTAAATTTGAGACTGAGCACGTGCAAAGAACTAACTTGCCTATCATTTCAATTAGAGATTATTATGCTATACATACAATTAACTGCATATCAACTGCAGCATTACGCCACCCTCATTAGCAGCACTTCAAAAAACCCACCTGTATTTACTTGTTTAGTGGGGTTTGTTTGTCCTACACTCATACAGTGATTTAAGTGAGGCACTCGGACACTCCCTTCCAAAAACGTTCCTCCTTTTAAAGACCTGTGCTAGCATATAGATCTGTCTTGGCTTTGAAGAGATTCAGATGAATTTGAGACAAAACCAAACTACAATCTATTCTCATGTACACTAACAGCCATAAAGGAGATCCCAGATGAAGTCGGCTCATTTTCATGTCATGACTTTGCACATTTCTGCAGTGACCTTTCTTTATTGCTCTCCAATTATTATAAAAGGAAATGAATATGCTATAGTATCTCCTCTCTCTGGCGATGGGGATGTGGCAGGAGGAGTCGGGGTGCCCAGGGAGAGAGAAACACCACAAATTCTTTTCACCCATTGATTGTTGTAACTGCTCATTTCTGTAGAAAACTAATAGACTTAAAAATGGTATATTACACAATATAAGCGCCAACAAGGCTCAGGAATAAACCTAGTCTTCATCCTAATATTTCTGAACAAAAGTTTCAGGACAGCATATTGGACTTCACATCAGACTATTTATACAGGTTATTCATCACCTTGGATAAAAGCTCCGTTTGCTCAAGGACCAGGCAGATTCGAATAGAGTTTAGAGTTACGTTACCGAAGCATTCCATCTTCATGGGTTGAATTGGGTAAAGGACCATCAGATGGACTGACTGGTAAATCCACGTCTGGCTGACCTCCTTGTGCATACACTGGCTTTGGTTCTATTAAAATATCAGAAGATTTCAAATGTCCATTTTGCCATTTAAAGATGAGAAAATAAAGCTTAATTAAGAGCTTAATGACTTCTTCAGTAGCCTTCTTCTACCCCACTTAAATGTGAAACATTAGAAATGCACAACAACAGAAGACACTCTCACCATACCATTCAAAGCAGCGCTACTGGCCTAATTATTACTTCAGTAAAGATCCCAAACTTCCTTTGTACTTCATTAAGTGCTCTGAACACTGTAAAACTACAAGAACTAGAAGGCTTCATGCTCACCAGACCACTATCAACCCTGCTGTTTCTCACCTTGATTTATCTGACATAACTTGTTCATATTCCACTGGCTCTCTTCAAGAACTCAATTTTTGAAATTAAAATACCACACACTTGAACGACTGCTGCATGCCTTGAGATCGGCAGATTTCAATGCTTACGTTTGTCCAGCTAGTGGTTCTTAAAGATAAGCACTTACTATAGCTCTGCTGCATAGATTCTCTGGAGTTACTGGGAGGAAACTGCCACTGCAGCCTTCCCTCAGTAACAAGCACTAATAGGAGCTCTTCTCTGCTACATGGCTGGTCATGTTAGAAGAACTTGTATTTAAGGCTTATCTCTGCACACTTGAAAAAAGTCTATTTCAAACTAGGCCGGCTTTGAGGTAGTCTAATATTCCTGATCTTCCAAGAACTGTGCTGTCTTCCTTCCAAAGCACTGAATGGACTAGTTTGAAATTGGGAATTTCAGACAACAATTTGGTAATAATACCTTTTCTAACGCAGTTTTTATCCTTACCATACAGTAACATAGCATTTTCCTGTAAGTCTTTAATGACCCTTTCCCAGCCTAAGCCTCTGATCAAATACTCTCCTTCCACCCTCCTTTGACACAACCAACCATGACAGTTGTCTAGCTCTTAGTCTAAGCAGCAAACTGTCACAGAATGTGCCAACTACTTTCCTAACCACATTCTTCAATAAAGTCTCTGAAAGATCCTCATTTCGCTAGAGTCTTCTGTGAGGCTGTTAAAGGATTATGCCCTTTATTGCACCTTTTTATCTCAGACAACATATTATGGCAAGTTAATTGTCTGTATGTACTGGCCTACAGCTCCTCCCATCCAAACTAAGTATTTGTATGTGTCTCTTCCCATTCCCCCAAGAACAGAACACTTCTTCCTCCCCACTAACCAATAAAATCCCCACAGTACTTATTACTTGCTTGCCAGTCCCTCAAACAAATTATTAGTACTTTACTTTGGATTAAGAACCATCTCAAGGATCTTCTATCCTGGCTGGCTTTGTATTATGCCAGTCATTAATCTTCAGTATCTTATAAAAATACAAAATTCATCTTTCTAATCTCACTACCACTTCTTTTTTGTATCTTGGCAAATATAAACTTACTTCATTTGCATCTTTTCCTAACACCACTGCAAAAGGTCACCTCCTGTGACAATCTTTTTAATCATGCCTGCCGCATCAGAAAACCTACTGTTCTGATTTTCAAGATCTTTCAGAGTCTATCAACATCATAACTCTTCCAATTCGTCACTGAACTACTGAACACTACATGCAGAAGCATCATTGCTCATTCCTTAAGTCTTCAAATATTTTCAAGCTTGAATATGCTTTTTCTCATCGCACCCAGCCTTTCAAGAACCATCTGCACAGCTCCTCTTTCTCCACTTAGAATTTCACTAAAGCGCCTCATTCCGTAAACAAAAATCTTGTTAGTCAGCCTGCCTAGAACAGGGCCCCATCACCGTATCATCTTATGTTTTTTCTCTTTTACACCAGCTGGCTTTTATCTGCTCCCATTTACCTTACCCTTCCCTTTTGGAAAAAAGAAATGAGATTTTGTTCTGATTTTATTAGTTGTACTGCACTTGTTTAAAAACCCTTCTTGGTCCATGACTGTAGTTAGTAAGTGCTGCAGTAACAAAGCATTTTGAAGTGTTCCGAGTTGTGTCTTGGGAACAGTAGTTCTAAACAGGCTTAACTACATCCTTGCTTAAATACAGTCTGCTACAGTAACCCATAAAAACCTGCTTGGCTCTCAGAAAAGAAATGATGGATTTTAACCTTGCTTGAGAAATGAGGACAAAATTCTTTACAACCATCACCTATAAATACAGCTCTAAACACTGAAGTTTTACCCCTATATAATGGGCAGACCCCCCAGCTTAGTTTTTCAGATATAATTGGAGTTATCGTTAACAGACTGGGTCTGTTTTAAGACTTTAGAAGTCATTCCACAAATATGCAATGGCATAAAGTCTTTCCTGATCATCCATTCTCAACAACATGCATAATTAATATATTTTAATGTTTTTACCTGGGAGTGGTGGAGTTTGTTTTTCAGTTCTTTCGACTGCCACCTCTTCCATGGTTTTAGAAATATCATCTGCATTCTTTACAGGTGTGGAGACAGCTCCTGGTTTAGTTATTCTCTCATCTTCTCTGCTTCGAAGACTATATTAGAAAAAAAGATTCCACTCTGCATATAGAATAGTTTCTATGACCTTGATCTAAGACTAAAAAATAAATTGTTTCATTCATGAAGTTCAGGTTTGGCGGGTAAGGAATTACCAATTACTATTTAACAAGGTTTTATTCTTAGACTACCACATTATTAGTAATTTTTACCATTTCTACATCCGAGCACTTTGTCCCTAACATCACATTAATAAAGGACTTCTTTAGATATGGCTATTTAGAAAGAAGGACATGGTGAAACAGACTGCTCTCTGCTTTGAGTACCAAAGTCATACGCATGTACTGCATATTGAAAGCTATACAAGAAATTGAGAAACAAAGGGAAGAAGGGGAGAAGAGCAGTTATGGTAGTCTTTTTCTCACCCCTCCCTGTAGAAATCACGGATTTTTAGACTTAATTATTAGGCTTTGCTGTGCTCAAGCTAATTTATCTGCTCCTTTGTGTGGCAGCTGCCCTGAACACTAGTGCTGCTGATGTGGCTCTTAGTAGGGCTTTGCAGAGACAAAAGGTAGAACGCAAACATGCCCCGATTTCTGTCTTCAGAGAGGATGAGGCCTTCAGTCCACAGCTATTACAAGACAGGAGTGCTTCTCATACGCTCAGTCATCTGCTTATTTCAGTAAAAAGATAACCCACTGCTTCTTACGCATTTCCTATACATGCTTACAGTGTAAAACAAAGATATATAAGACAAGTTAAAAAAAGATCTCTCTTGTTCTTTAAATGATGAGAGCAACTGAAGCTCAAAAGAAGAGAATTTGTATTCCTTTAGCCCAAAAGATCAGGTACTTTTACAGTTATATAAATGTACCGCTACCAGCTGTACCATAGCAGAACGGAACAGAACATATGCTGTATGTTGAAATGTTAACTGTTGCACTGCTATCTGTTGAATAGTAAATTTAATAGGGTTGGAGCAGATGAACATTAAGAATCAGCTGGAAAAACAAAAGTAGATCAATATATCAAAGAGACAGCCTTCATTCCAGAGCACGTACATTCTAAAAATATCTATTCTGAAAATAGCTATTCGATTCCTGAGAGCTGGCGAATAAGCAAGAATATAAAAAGTATTTGAGAGAAGACAACATACAAATCACAGCTTTTTATATAGTATCAGACTTAATGGCCAAGGAGGGGAAAAGACGTACTTCCTCAGAGATAACAACAGCTTAGTCAGCAGGTGCAAGTCCATCTCCTCTCATAAAGGAGAGGTCTGTATTGGGGGGAAAGAGTTTTTCACTACCAACAGCTAGATGGTGCTGCTAGGCAATAATGAGTATCACGTTCCATAAAGTACAAATGTATCCGAAAAAATCCATTATACAGAGTAAAGACTGTTTATTTTAATCAGAACCAATACTTCAAGAGCTGGAAGTATGACTTCGGAAAACAGATGCCAGCAAATCTACTCGTCCAATACGTGTGAGAAAGAGTAAAAGAAATAGCAAACATCTAAATACAAGCAGAATGTGCTTTCCTGAAGCAATGTGAATTTTGAAACATCAGAAACAAAGCTTAGCTACTCGGCCAAGACATACTAAGACTTTTCAGTACTTTCTTCTGCCAGTTTTAAAACTGTGTGCCTGAAGGCAGCTAAAAAAAAAAAAAGCACAATACACGCAAATACTGCAATCATCACAACAGTCTGGGAAGACACAGGCACCCTTGCATTCTAAACAACCATCCTCTTTTAAGTCACTAGTAAAAACAAGTACAGTGGCTTAATTTTTAAAATCCTTCTCTGTGCCTTTTTTTTTTTTTTAATTCAGGTGAACCCCTTTTTGGGGGCTTCCGGGGTTGATTAAAACGATGCTAAAACCATTAGATCTAGCAAAATGAAAAGTAAGCATATAGCCTTCTACTTTGTTCCCAAACTTCACTGACAAAAATTTTCTCATTCCTCTTTCAGATTTCCAGCATATTCTTCTTTGTACATAAAATTAAGTACATAAGCTAAAAGCTTACGTATATTACTTCCAGCACTAGATTAAGATATGAATTGGTTCCTCATTCCCTTGAAAATAGTTCCTGGCTCGTTAAAAACAGACACATACATTTAGCTGTTTAAATGCATACTAAACGTATTATAAACAACAAAAGTCCTGTAGTAGTGTAAGCTACAACTAATTCCCCTCCCTGGCCAAAGATTTTTGAGTAATAAGCACTAGTTAATGAGATATTACAGTAAACGTCCCCATGAGCCCTCTCTACCTGTTTCCAAGCACCTCCTGAGGCTTAACAGAAGCATTATTCCGAAATAGTAGTCTCTCTGTTTTGCTTTAAAAATAAGGCCAAAAATACTGCAGTTACTACACAAGGACAAAGTTCATTTTACATTTCCTTCCCACATAGTCTAAAACCACTGTAATTTTATGCTGCATTTATCCAAAAAGAGCATAAATATGGAAGAAAACAGCTCTCAAGAACCGTAACTAAAATACAGACACTGACAGCACAGCACAAAATAGAGACAGGTAAATATCTGAAACAGTATGTTTCTAGACTGGGCTACTGCTATACATGTAGGCAAATATACCCTGCCAATTAGAATGCCTGGAAAAGGTTAGTTCTACTCTATGTTAAGACAAAAAAGTTTAAATCAGAAAAAGCTGACAGAAACGCAATTGTGACAGAACAAAAAGGAAAAATCAGAACAGCAGGAGAGTAGAATTTTTCTTGATTTTGCTTAAATTGTCCTGTAAGCACTAAATATTTGCAAGATGATACAGGAAACAACGCTGTCACTGGTTGTAGGTGACGGAAACTTCTTAAAACTGACACATCTGCACCTCCCAAGAGACAAAAGTGTTGTCATTGTGTGCACTGACACACTATTGTTTAACATCTGGACTGTGTCAGGGCCCCCTGCTCCTCACTTCCTCCCCCCCCCCTTTTCTTTTTAAAAAAGTATGCCTAACAGAAGCATTTTAAAATAACCTTCAGTCACAAAATGCAGTCAGCTACACACTAGTGCCATCAACTGTGGCTATGACTTCAGAACTAAACAAGATTGCCTGCAACACACCGCTGGAATGTTTGTTTGCACAGAAAGTTTTGAAAAACGTAAACATGCAGGCTCTTTCCAAATGTGTTTTTAGCACATCGCAAACCATTAGCATGAGAAGACAGTAAGAGCCAAGAGGCATCTTCCTAAGTACACTCAAAACAGGGTTGATTTTTGTCCTATGTTCCAGTTTTTCAACCTGCTTTGAAAACCGACAGAACAAATCTCTTGTGCTATACGTAAATTGACAACTGTATTACAAAAGTCAACCTCATCCTTCCAGAAATAACGATGACCTCCAGAAGGATTTCTTCAAGCTACCACATCTGTCTCACCGAGACTGAAGTGTTGAACGTCTCCGAAAAGCTCGCTGCTGTTCCAGTGCCCAGGTGAGGCAGGCAGCGTAGGAGCAAGGCTCCCAAGTGGGAGTTGTGTCAGTTGGTGAGGGGCAGCCCCCGATGCCATCTGGCAGGTCTGCCAGCAACCGGCTCTAAGTGCCACTCGTCAGGATGGGTCACACCAAAGGCTCAACAACTTGTTACTGCCAGCAGTAAGACCAGATAGGGAAGAAGGATAATGTATGATACTTGCCCCCCAATAACTCTCCAACTTAGGGTGCAGAGACCTCTTTTGCTCATTCCTGCTTTTTAAGCACAGCTCATAAAAGATTATACAAATTTGCCTTATGTTAGCTGACATTCTATATTTAACATATTTTTTTCCTCTGCCTAAACAGTTGTTGTTCTGCATATCTTTAAAATTATATGCCTCTTTTAAAACTATACTTAACCTTTAAAACGCAATCTGCTCAGAGGGCTCCTCTTTGAAGCCAGAACATATTTCTATCTTATATTTCGCTCACTACCTAATTCAGTATCAGATGGCTATAAATTTTCCAAGTCTCCAGAGCTATGAGTATTTATCTGTATCTGGAGATTTATAAGATTCATTCTCTGGATTCTTTAAGACTGACTATGGATAATTTGCAATCCTCCACAAGTGAAAAAACCATAGAAGCATAATTAGTCCTTTTTATTAGTAAATTAAGAAGAACATGTTCTAGAATATGAGTTTTAGAAAGACTGTTCAAGAGACATCTTTGAATTTCCTCTGGACTAAAGGAAACCACAAGCACTATTTAATGCTTTGACAGAATGTTCAAATAGCAATTGTTACAGAACTTCTATATCCAGGAAAACTGCAGGCACACTGGTGTACGTGCCAGTATGGAATACTGAAAGGCGGACAACCCTGAAGACCTGGCCAGACCTCAAAGCACTACTGAAGCACTGACACCTGCAAGTGTCAGGCTGTAGTTCAGCTTGTATGAAAGGAGTAAGAGGGTTCCCCTGGAATTTCTCTCCTAATGAACATACAAACACTTGGCAGAACAGGATCTAAATAAAGACTCATTGATCTTCAATACATTTTTAATGTCCTCTTTAAGCTCAGTTTGAGGACTTTTTGCACCTTTTCTTCCTCAACTTGTTGTTCTCAAGCTTTTTTTTTCCTCCAGATTTTTCACCAAATTTTAAGAAATGAAGCAGTTGCAACTAACTTGATCTTACAGCACATTTGAGCTTGCACAAATAACCACTCCAAAGAGAAGTTGCTTTTAACATGTTTCTTTCTGTGGCTCAGAGCCAGATGTTCTGATCTTGAAAGGGACACATCCAACAGGAAGTCAATCCATGCCAAGGTAGCTCTTGCTCATGAAGTTGATATAGCGGATGCATTCAAAGTTGAGATAACTTCAAAGTTCCTTCACAGGAAGGATTTAATTCTTCTGACAGTGTAGTCCACAGGGAGGAAGTGACCATCTAGCTAAACCACTCTAATAGGACAGGAAAGCACTAACACTAGTGTGAGTCAGGCATAGTTTCAGTTTTGATGGATTTTTTTTTTTTCCTCCCTTCACAAGCCCTTTTCACACTGCATTAGAAATGCATGTCAAGAACTAAAGGTTTTAAATCCGACAGAGACCTCACAACCTTCTCAATCAAATCCCTGCATCAGGGATCGTGCTTAAGTTTCTCCCACTAATACAGAGTTCCCACTTGAAAACAAACTTTCATGCCTTGTGGTCCCTCCAAACAACATACATGGAAGAGAAGCAAAAACGTCTGTATTCCATAACTCCAAGCAGGCGCGAGATCTGTCTTGCAGTTTTATTAACACTTAAAAGACTAAAAACCTCGAAGGTATGTGTGTTACTTTTCCCTTGGGCAAAATGTTATTAATAACCAATCAGCCGTATCTTAGTTTTATGGAACAGCCAGCTGCAATTTGTTTTTCAGAATTTTTGACAGCATCTAAGAGTCTTCAAATACAGGCTCTGAATTTGCAATTTGCAACAGATCAATCCTAACTTTTGCTCCGTGATCTACGAGCACTCGGGAGGTAAACTTTTATCTTACAACTATTTAGTAGACTCTAAAATCCAACACTGAAATTCTATTTCAATCAATTAAAATGTCCATTTCCAACAAACTGTGGAAAAGCAAAACAGGACAGATTTACATTATTCAAGACTAAAGTTTACCACATGGCAGAAGAAAAGATTCCAAACCATACAACAGATTACTTCTCTCCGAATTCATATAAAATTAGACTTACCCACTTCAGATTTATCATGAATGTCCCGCTACCAAGTTCAAATATTAAAAACTACAGTCCAAAAGCTAAATATGGTGTGCAATACACCTTATTTTGTAGCAATTAAATGTATTCTGAAACATAAGATAACTAAGAAGGCTTTTGAGGATAATAAAAAGCCTATCTCTAAATAAAGCAAGATTTCCACAAGTTTACCCAGGCTGGACATTTGATAGAATTGTGCTACCAGTCATCTCAAATACCCTTGCAGCTAACTGCTTTCTATAACCAAAATATAATTGCATGTGCTTCAATAACATGTATCACTATCAAACTTCTATTGTCATTCATATAACAATGCTCTAAGATAGTTTAAAAAAGGGATAACATTGAAATTAAGTGTTCAGTTTCTCTTCCAGTCTAAGATAATTGGGATCATTATCAGCTGCGTCTCTCAAGAGAAAGAACGCCTTCTTACTACTACCATAGCTCTGCATCACATTTGTTACACTGCATAAATCCAAGCATTCCTACAACTTACATGTCACATTAAAGAGTTGATTTAAAAATAATACAATGCTACCATCACCTGCCGTTGCTGGGCTGCTGTGGAGAATGTCTGGAATGGTCTGAAGGCTCTGACCTCTGGTCAGGAGATCGTGAACGACTGCGGCGGGGCCTGTCATGTGATCGGTTGGAATGATCTGATGCCAGCGACTGAATTTCTGAAATGTCTGTTAAATAAAAGTTGTTTTTTCATGAAATGATTGTAATTAAAATGGTGGCATGACCTGCTCAAATGGAAATAAGCTTTTGCAGAGAATTTTTATGAAGATGTTAAATCTATGTTTATTATTTTAAAACAACTAAACTTAATATTCCTGAAAGAACCATTGCAAGAACAAGAACTGTATCTTTTTCTCCTCTGCTTTTGAAGGTGTGGATTTCAACCACATTCAAACAAGAATTTGCCCACATGACAATCTTACTTCTAACTCTTCTCCTCCCCACCCTCTCATCCCACTTAGGTATTTCACATCTTCACAACACAGGGAATTCTTCTCTCCCTTTGGAAATCAAGTTTATTTATACTCACCATCTCTTTCTGAAGCATTAGCAGAATGAATACTGTCAGAAAGATCAGGGACATTCAACAGTGTAGCTCGTTCATCTCGCTGAACGACCATCTTCAACTTGCCTTTTGACCTTTCTATTAGTGTTTTTGCATCTGCTAAGGACATATTTTCCGTCACTGTGCCATTTATCTGCAACAGAGTAAGAAAAGAGCAGATGTGAACTTACTTAAAAAAAAAGCAGTGAGTCTCCAGTAAAGGCAGTGGTTTTCTGTCTGATGATATTTAGAAATAGCTAGAGATACCAAACTACCACGATACAATGGAATACTATTGGGCTCATCCAAACTACAGCATAATATAGAAAATTATTTTCATCTTTCAAACTTTCTCTACCATGAATCCAGAACTTTTAAAGTGTCAGTTATCTTTTTTGAACCAGCATTGCTCTGCTCAGCAGGGTGCAGAAAAACATACCATTCCTTACTAACACATTTACAGCAGCATCTTGAAATAAAAGTCATGAGTATGAATTAAAAATCCCTGGGTATATTGATTTCTACAAAAATCAAAACTTAACCAGAAGGCAAGTTTTAGTGTTGCTCAACAGCACAATTCCACAACATTATGTTGTATAATTAAGTACGTAGGGCCAAAGTCTCATACCATCCCAAATGTTTTCTATTATGCATTCACAGCAGGCGCTATTTGTTTGAATAAGGCCTGGAGAATAATACCAAAAAACCAAAAAGGCTGTATAATTTTCCTTCCGTTAGAGAGGTTGATTTATACTTAAAATTTACTGATCTTTGAAATAATTTAGTAAAAAAAAAAAAAAGTATCTTCTGCTAACAACAATTATGCTATTAAGAGACAGCTAATTCTAAGAACAGTTATTCAGTGAGTTCTCCCTTTGAACAAACCCCACCGCCATTTACTGTACCTTCAGTACAACATCTCCTTCCTGAATATTGCCATCTCTTGCTGCCAGGCTATCCTGTGATATTTCTTTCACAAATATATGGCTTGCCAACCGTAGACCATACTCTTTATAGAATAGCAATAAAAGAAAAAAGAAAACTGATGAAGCTACAGTAAAAAAAAAGGAGGGAGGTATCTGAAGATTTACGACACTACTTTATAACATTTCCACTGAAAAAAGAGGACAGTGAACTTGGCACATGAAGGGCTGTACTGGAATTACACCATGGATTTACCGTTATATCAATATCTTTTCTAACTCTATCTTTAATCATAGCTGTTGTTCAATAGCTTAATTTAGATGTTACCTACAATTTTCTCCTCTTTCAAACAAGACAGACACTGAAGACTCAACTAAAGTATATAGAAGGTATATAGTCACTGACTACCAGATGTCAGGTGCACAGCTGGGCTCTATGTACACTATATAATGCTTTACCCTTAATTAAGCACATATATTTTGGAATATGAAAAATACCACCAGAAATACAATAGCACTTTTTAAGTTTGCCGTTAGCTGCCAGTAAAGCGTGCAAAGAAACTGTTAACAGCACTGTTCATACAGGCCACGAAGCCTTTAACACAACACTGACCGAAGCAGTTTGCCTTTAAAACCCAGCAAAAGTGGTAGCAAGAGAATTACACACAAGTTACCTTCATTTTTCCTCGATTTCACCAGTGTTACTTTGGTAGGTTTTGCAGGCTGACTGGAAGCAACCGACCTTCTGTCTGATCTCGGTGATAAGCTTCTCTCTCTGCTAGCACTTCGATCTCTTACCCAGCTCTTCTCATGCCTTCTGCTGGCACTTGGACCACCGCGGCTGCTTCTTGGATCACGAATCTCTTCATCATAGCTATCGTCCTCATTTTCAGACACTGGTTCAGGTTCTGGTCGAGTCACTGGAATCTGAATTTTCTTCATCCTTCGGATAGTCTACAACCAAACATGACATCAGCCTCTGGCTATGTAAGACTAATGGTGTTACTAAATATCAGAAGCCAAGCTAATCCCCAAACTCAAAAGAAAACATACAAATGTATTTGTGAATGTACTGAACCCTTGCTTCCTCATTACAAAATTCTATCCAATTAACACAGGAGACTCATCAATACAGGTTACTACAAACCCGTTTGAGGGGAGGGTTATATTTGTTTTTACAGTTGTTGTAGTCCTTTTTTGCTTCTGCAAAAGTGGTAAAAGGGTAAGAACAACAGCCATTGCAGTATAACACAACGTTCTGTCTTCAGAGCTGTATATTTGTATAGCCTCTCTCTTTGCTTAAACCCACAAATCAGTTACTGGCACTGCTAAAAACTTCTTTTGCTAACATGTAATCTACTGTATACTCAGTGTTATTGACAGTAATTCTCCTCAACTTTGAAGCCTCCCAATCTTCCAAAGCAGTGTTTATGCAAGCCACAGAGGAAGGGGAACATTCCCACTAAAAGTGCAAAGTTGGTTTGCACTAACAGCTGTTTCCAGAGTAAGACCCAACCCTGTTTAGAGGTTTACTTGCTATTTGTTACAGAACTGAACCAAGTTATACCATAAAGTTCTCATTAATTGCTTTTCTCTACATAAATCTGCACACCAAATACTTAGGATACTAGAAGTCCTGCACAGCCTCGCCACACGTTTTATGTAAGCTTTAAAGAATTGCTAAATCCACAAGTGTAAAACACAACACAATTTTTTGCAGCTGTATTAAAGCACGTGAGCAGTAGAAATCTGACAGCACAAAAGCTTTCCTACAAGCCCCAGAAGTCTGTTTTCCCGAATTAAGGAATTGTTAAACATGCTGCATTTGTGTTCTATTTTTTGTAACATAAATCTCAAACTTCTACAGAAAGCCAGATTACTACCCTTTAGTGATGACCTGTTCTGGTTTGCAAAGTTCAAAAGCCAACCACTTTGAATAAGCCTACGAAATTATAGGAATTAAGGTAATTATACTTTATTTTGGCAAACTGTTTACTGAGCATAAGAACAGCTATGTCAGTGCCTGAAGAGCAGGCAAAGTCCTTTAGCTTACACCAGCCCTTGAAAAAGTTAACAAAGGTGCACTCAAGAAAGCAAAGAAATATTAAACAAAGCTGAGAATTGAGCTTTTGGCAAGCTGAGAACTTTACGGTAAAGAAAAGGAGTCTGACGTATCCAGTGCCGCACTACCTAAACATCATCATTCACATTTTAAAAAAAAAATTCTGAGTGACCCACATGATAAACATGTCGTGATCATCATTTAAACCTGAGGCATCACACAGATATTATTCAAGTGCCTTGCATCATGCACATCTTTCACAGCAGACATTACACCATTTCACTTTTGCTCTGTAACTGCAGAATTTAAGTAAGCTTAAACCTTCAAGACATTCACTTACAATTTTGGCATTCTTCCCACTTTTCCTCAGCTGCTGAACAGCAAATGCATGCTCGACATTATCCATCGAAACGCCATTAACCATTGCAACACGGTCATTTTCTCTAAATGAAAAACATCACAATGCACAGGATAAATACTTTATGCCACGGGGAAAATATTGGGGAATGGGTGTCCCTGAACAAACTACTTGTATTATAAAGCTACTATACAAACAGTTACAGACAGATATCTCAAGAGCAAAACAATTTGGAGGTTAAGCTACCAGTGACAAAGACAAATATCCCATATCAGGATCCAGGTGTAGTTTGGCACTTACTGTAGCAGTCCTTCTGCTGGGCCTCCTTTCAGCACATCAGAAATAACTATTGATGTCTCACCACTCTGAAAGTGAGGATTATCTCTGCCTCCAGATATTGCAATACCAAATCCAAATCCAGGGGCCTATAATGTGAACAAGAGAAATATTTTTACTTTCTATTATTTACATGGTCACAATTCACATTCCTGTGTCAAACACAAAAAGGTCCTATGGGACGAATAAAACTTTTTGGAAGAAAGAAGCACCAGTGAACCATGCAATGCTATGCAATGCAAGAACAGGAGAGAGACTAAGAATAAATAAAAGAACACTTTTAGAAGACAAGGAGTTTCAGACTAACTACCCAATCTCTCCCAAGAGCAAAATATTCGAGTTCCCGTTTGTACTTTTATGGCCTGGCCCTCAGGGGGTCATCACAAAGACCTCCATCTTCAGTAAGCACAAAACACCATGCCATCGTGTTGAGATACTGATCCAAACCCATACCACTTCCTGCAACACTTTGAGGTTTCACATTATGGTATTTACCCAGCTTGACCTCACTTTGCTCAGGAACAGACAAGATCGTGGCACACAGTAGTATGACTGCAGGCTCAGTTCTTAGGAACAAGACCAAGATCACTTGTACCATTAAATACATCAAAACCTTGTCAGCACTTGCAAATCATCTGCATCTTAACAAAAGTAATTTGCTTCAATCTTTTCCCTCTAGGGTGACCTGCCACTACAGCAAGGTCAGTGCCTCTGAAAAGTTATTCCTGTTAGATATTTCAAGATACAACAATGATGCTTACATTTCTGCCTGGAAGCAGTGAGGGTGGGAAATAAACTTTCTAAATATAACTCATTTGCAAACTATCTAGCTCTTCCATCATTGCCCAGAAAACATCGTCAGAAGGCTATTGAGGTTTAAATGCTGTATTTTGCTCAAGAATTTATTTTGAAGTTTTTGACTATGCAAAATACAGTCACTGGATGGAAAAGACCGGTTTCCAGTCAATTCCTCCCCTCCCTTTCACACAGCATACACTCCCATGCTGGCAGACTCATCCCCTTCTTTTTCAGATTTTTCGACAAACGTGACCCAGCTTTAGCAATGAGTTTCATAACCTTACAGTGACAGCAGAATCAACATGGCAGTCTGAGTCTGGCTGCACGACACATGACATTCAGCTTTTCAGACAGCAATTACCACTTAAAAAAAAACCCTATTTCCCCCCAAAACAGAAGTCATAAAAAGATGGTCCAGATTTTACCTGTATGCAGTGAATAGGACCATACAGCATTAAAACAAAGACTTTGAGATTTACTGTTCAGAAATGGATTTCAACAGTCAGCAAATACTGTTACCAGGTATGAAGAAAATAAGTTGGTCTAACAAATGTGAAGGAGTGGAGAGGGGTACACCTTACTGCCTTTTTACATTTATTTTCATAGAATCATATAATAGTTTGGGTTGGAAGGGACCTTTAAGGGCCGTCTAGTCCAACCTCCCTGCTATGAGCAGGAACATCTTCAACTAGATTAGGCTGCTCAGAGCCCTGTCCAGCCTGACCTTGAATGTTTCCAGGGATGGGACATCCACCAAATCTCTGGGTAACCTGGGCCTGGGTTTCACCACCCTCAGCGTAAACAATTTCTTCCTTCTATCTAGTCTAAATCTGCCCTCTTTTAAAAGTTTAGTTTAGTCCTATCGCTACACTCCCTAACCAAGAGTCCCTCCCCATCTTTCCTGTAGCCCCTTTAGGTACTGGAAAGGACTATAAGGTTTCCCCAGAGCCTTCTCTTCTCCAGCCTGAACAACCTCAACTCTCCCAGTTTGTTCTCACAGCAGAGGTGCTCCAGCGCTCTGAGCATCTTCATGACCTCCTCTGGACTCACTCCCAACAGGTCCATGTCCTTCTGATGTTGGGGGCCCAAGAGCTGGACACAGCACTGCAGGGGGGCCTCACCAGACCAGAATAGAGAGGCAGAATCCCCTCTGTCGCCCTGCTGGCCACACTGCTGGGGAGGCAGCCCAGGATGCAGTTGTCCAGCTTTTCACCCCCCCACGATCCCCAAGTCCTTCTCGGCAGCACTGCTCTCCGTCCCTTCATCCCCCAGCCTGTATTGAAGCCAGGAGTTGCCCCGACCCAGGTGCAGGACCCTGTGGCTTGGCCTTGTTGAACCTCATGAAGTTCACACAGGCCCACTTCTCCAGCCTGTCCAGGTCCCTCTGGATGGCATCCCATTCCTCAGGCACATCAACCGCACCACTCAGCTTGGTGTCATCTGCAAACTTGCTGAGCGTGCACTCAACCCCACTGTCTCTGTCACTGATGAAGATATTAAACAGTACTGGTCCCAATACAGACCACTAAGGGACACCACTTGGCACCGATCTCCATCTGAACGTTGAGCCGCTGGCCACTACCCTCTGGATGCAGCCATCCAACCAGTTCATCATCCACCAAACAGTCCACCCATCAAATCTGTATCTCTCCAATTTAGAGAGCAGGATGTTGCGGGGGACTGCGTCAAAGGCCTTACAGAAGTCCAGACAGACAAAATCCGTAGGCTCTTCCCTTGTCCACTGATGTAGTCACTCCATCACAGATGGCCACGAGGCTGGTCAGGCAGGACTTGCCCTTGGTGAAGCCATGCTGGCTGTCTCAAATCACCTCCCTGTCCTCCATGGGTCTTAGCATAGCTTCCAGGAAGATCTGTTCCACGATCTTCCCAGGCACAGAGGTAAGGCTGACAGGCCGGTAGCTCCCAGGGTCCTCCTTTCTACCCTTTTTAAAAATGGGTGCAATGTTTCCCTTTTTCCAGTCACTGGAGGCTTCACCTGACTGCCATGACAGTGATTTTAATTCATTTAAGGAAGACTGAACATCTCTTCAAGTTACATTCCAAACAGATCAACCAGAAATCATGGCTGAGATTCAAGAATTACTAAGTGAAACCCTGTGCCATGCAAGAGGACAGTCTAAAACATCATAATGACTACTTATAACCAGAGCTGAGGTTTTCTTTTTTAAATAGTCAACAAAGAATATATAACAGCCTATGAAAATACGTAATAAAACTCCCTTTCAGAACAGTAATATTTCCCCCTTTCTCATGCCACTGCTTCATCTTTCAGTTTTCCATTGCTCTAACAAACAGAATTCAGTTTGCGTTACATTTGGGTTGGGAAGGAAAGGGAGAAGAGAGATAATAAAGACATTTATGTCAAACTTCGTTTAAATATTCTCTATCTTTCCTTATACCATCAATCAAAGAAATTCTTATAGTTCTCCACTCATGAAAAGAAACACAATTATCAGGCTAAGGCCAGCAGAGGTGCAGAAACTCACTGTAAACCTTATCTTGCTGCTTGCCATTCTATTTTTTTAGAGTAGATTTGCAAACCAAATCACCAATATTAAGACAACTCATCTCATACTTAAATGCTCTTTTCAAGAAGCCCTGAAACAACGCAGTTTCATATACAGACAGCAGTTAAAAAAGACCGCAAGTCAGATAAAGGCTTTCTAATAACCTAAGTGAGAGTCTTAAGAAATACTCCAAATTAGAAACTTCAAATCAAACCCCAAACCTTTTGGAAAATTTAAGAGCTCAAATGAGAAACCTTCCAGTAAACCTCACCCTACTACTTCTCATTTTATCCTGCTGCCTAACATCATCTTAGAGATAAACAATAAACTGAACCTAGCTCCTAGACATGCCTGGAAAAAACACGATGTTGATCACTACAGATTATACAAGGTATACACACGTATCTTCACTAAAATTGCATTTTTTTAAAAAAAAAAATCTGCCACATCACAAATTCACCTGTCAGATGTTGCAGTGACAACACAAGAAAAAAAAGAACTGTACTGTTTTGCTCTCCCACAATAAAGCAGCATGAGAGAAGCAGAAAGCTATGTACATACCTGGTTTCTGTTCCTTGGGGCAGGAGGCACATCTAGCACAGACACACACAACTTGAGTTCCAAATATGAAGAAACCCACATAATATAGGAAGTGCATGGTTTCTCCTTGAAGTCCTTTACAGTCAAGTATATAGAACCAGAAGATCTCTCAATAAAAGATAAACTGCAGCTACCTGATAAGCTTTAGCTGAACTCGAGACAAGCTCAATCTCTTAAGAGCTAAGGTAGCAGTCCAGGAAGTTGGAAGGGTAGTAAAGAAAGGGAACAAAACCTCTTGGTTAGAAGTTCGAGCCTCTCCTCCCCCAAAAGTTTCTAGTAAGTCTTTTGACAATAGTGCTGGAATTCACCAACTGCTGTTAAATCACAGCACAGTCAGACTGCTTATATGCTCTGTTCCAGATTCTCCAAGATACCTGAAGCAGACGGATTAAAAAAAAGTAAAAATCTGATGTTTGAACCATATCAGAGTGCCTGAACTGATACATGTATACTGCAAATACTGGGATTAAGTATACTCTGTCTCTCATTTGTAGTGACATCTCTGGAAAGTAAAGGTGATAGAAAGAAACCCTTCAAAAGAAGTGAACAAAGCTGCATTCTTCAACAGGAACTCCCTAAAGCACTCCCTTCTCTTTCGCAAGGCTCATCTTCCAAAGTTTATATACCATACTACCCCCTTTTTAAAGGGCCATTACAGGATCAAAACATGTTCAAAAAACAAAACGTGTATCTTCTCAAGGTATGTAACAACATTTCTGAACTGCCATTAACTGGTTCATAAATCTGCCCCCTATAACAACACAGAAACTTTTTTAAAAAAATGTTTAATACCTCACACACAGAGATGTTAAAAAGGCTGATCAGTAGGCTACACAGGCAGATTACCTCAGGTAGTACCTGCTAATGCAGCTTTTTGTTATTTTCTTCAGGAAGATATTGCACACAAATGATAACTACTATCCTAAAATTTGATGATTACTACCAAAACTGGTTTTCCTTTTACAGTTTTGGCTGCTTTTGTGAAGCCCAAGAAGAGTTAAAAGAATCTCACTCTGCCATACACAGGAGCAATGGAGCTATAGTAGAGAAGAGCACAGGCTTACAACAAAGTAGAACTGTCAGTGCTGGAATTACCAATAGGACAAAAGTGAGTCTCAGAACTGGAGTAAGTGTAGTCAAGAACATTCTATATCTTTGCTAACACACACACCACCTAACAAACTACTTGCACTTCCCCCCTATTTTTAAGGCTGCTCATTATAATAGAAGTTAGCAGTCCTTACTCATTAACTAGTTTTGATCAAATCCCATTAATGAAAACCAATTAAAAAAGAAACCATGGTTACGTAGTTTCTTTGGGGCACTTGGAGAGACGGCAGATCTGCTTGCCATTAAGCAGATAGTTGTGAAGAGACAAGAGCTGATCTAGACTGACACCAACTCTGGACTTCTCTGCCTCTCCCAGGGGGACTTACTAAGGCTTCAGACAAACCTATTCTGGATCAGATTCTTCCAATGGCTTGTCTAGCCTCATGTCTGAAGGCAAATACTGACAGAATGTACAAAAACCTTTGGTGAATCCCAGAAGCTTCATAGGCATACCAATAAAACAGGAAGCCAGAGCAACGCGAAGCCTGACTTGCATCCACCCTGTAGAAATTCAGCACGTGTTAAGTGTCCTTAATTCCATCATTCACAGCCAGCTTACTGCCCTCTCAGCTAAACCAAAATCAGAATGTCTTTTTAGTGAGCCTCACCAGAGAAAGCAGGTTTCAGATCTTCAAAATGGTTTTTGTGTGGCGGATAGTAGATGGTATCTAGCAGTTCTGCAGCTCAGCCAAGTGAGGCAGATAAACTCACACAGAAAATATTCCACAACCACTACGAATGGCATTTCGAGTCTATTCCAAGTCTATTAACTTCTAGATATTTTTGAGGATAACTGAGATCTGGCTGCATTTCACTCCTTCTGACTAAACTGAAGTAACATCATTTACTTGATAAGCTAACACTACAAGAATGTCACAAATGGAAAGTAAAATCAAAACCCCCACAAGCAAATATGCAGTCACTCTCCTAAATCCTCTCCCCAGTGCTAAGGATAAATTCTAAGCACCAATTTGCTTAACATTAGTGTAAGAGTTTTGGTTTTGTTACCTGGTAGATCGAAACATTGTTTGTTTGGTTTTGATTGGCTAAGTTAATGCCAAAGTCATTTAACAGTACATGCCATCAGCCTTCAACATCTAAATGAGAGCTATTTACTCAGCTAACAAAACAGTTAAACCAGTACAGCTGGCAGAATTATAATCAAATCACACTTTCACTTCTATACTATACAAGGACTTCTGCCTATGCTGCAAGCACAACTAAGGACACGATTTCTAGTTCCTAACTATAATTTCAAAATTTGTTCAAGGTAACCCTATATTGCAGCATTTCATTATTCCTTTGTGCACTGACTTTTCAGGTTTCACTGAAGTTACTGCTCCAATTAACCGAAAAATATCCCCTTCAAGAGAAACTAAGCTATCACCAAGTCTACTAGCCAACCTTGTATTGCTACAGCATTTTTTGTTTGTTTTTGAATACAAGACACTACTAATTAAATCAGTAATATGAGCAAAAAATTCTAAGTTTACACAGGTTCCAGGGATGACTAGACAGCTTCAAGAAGAAAACATAAAAGGCAATTACATATAGAAATAATACTTCTTGCTCAAGAACTTGTTGACCTAAAAATTGTTGGAAGCTTGAAGAGTAGCCTAGATAAGTATCACTACACATTTTTGGTTTTACTTAAACTTTTCTTTCAACGTGTGGTTGCAGTTAGAGACAGGGTACTTTGTTAGACAGCCTTCTCGTCAAACTGAGTGTAACTGCTCTTTTCTTAAGAGTGCAGGTACTGAAATGGTTATTTTCAATCAACAACATTAAACTTACTAGAATCAACAGATAATAGGTTTGTACAGAGAATTAGCACTTTATCTGACCAGCTGATCTATTCGTACCCATTTTTAGTCACAAAGGTCCATTCATCAGATCAATGCTACAATTCTAAAATGCCTTGATTCTATGCTGAAGAATTGAAGGTAAATGATACAACTTGCTCCCTTGAGAAAACTCTTGTGCATTTCCGTTTTGTTGGAATGAATATAGATAGCTGTTTGGGCCATGATTCCATGGTCGCTTTAATACCAAGCTGCTGCCAGAAATGGCATCCCACCTTGTCCTGACTTTCCCTGAGCAACTCATTCCTTATTGCCTCTCTTGTACAGCTTCAGAACAGCTACATCAGAAATCAACTTAATTTAAGAGTAATTCAAATAAGAGAAGAGTCAGGCTAAGTGTAAAATCTGTCTTTCTATTCACTGATTCCTAGTACACATTCCTTTGTGTAAGGGGCACATTCTGATTACCCAACATCACCATTTTCAGCTACTAATTTAAGAAGGTGTCAAGCAAATAAGGCAGTTTTGAACATGTTTGTTTATACTTAATCACACTGTTTTATGCCCCTGCAAATAAAGTTTTAAAAAACATTAAAGTATAGTTACAGGACAATCGTTAATGACCACTTAGATTTCTAACTACTTTCAGTTACGTACAGAAGTAATTTAAAGCTTTGTTTCTGGCATGGTTATTTGTACGGAGAGGCTTATCTCTGAAACCCAACAAACAAATAGAGCTACTATCAAATGGAGCTTTTACAACACTTCTAAATTTAAAACAAAGGAATATGACAGTTTCCTTTTCTTTTACTTCCCGACATCTGGCTTTTTCCTATTGTTTTCAAAAGCTACCAGTATCCTGCATTAGGCACACACAACCAATTGTACGAACTTACCCTGTGAAGAGTCACTGTGTGTTGTTCCCATATAGCTGTTTCTTCCATTGTTGTGCTCTAAGGAGAAAAAAACCCCAAAGATTAGACTTCACCATGAAAAGCTGTACTAAACGACTGTATAATACCGCAAATAGAAACTTATACTCAATAGTGACATTAATATTCATAATGAGTAGCCACAGAGAAGTAGGGCTGGTGTATTTTTTGCACATTTCCTGTCTTTATATGTCACATCTGAACTTCCCGTGCTCCTAGGGAAGCGGGGCAGGGGGAAGAACAGGCAAAATAGATTTCTAATCACTATATATTTCAGAACCTGAAGTTATCAAGAACTTTAAAGGCAAGGACTACAAGAAGCATTTGTGAAGTAGGCTCACTTGGTTGCTCATTAAGTATACAGTAAACAAAGCCAGTCCAAGGCACACTTTCCATATTCCACTGTGATCAGTTGTATTTATATTCTAACCTATATACTTCATACCTTTGTGAACATTCTCTTTTTGCTTGTTCTAACTGTATGCAGGTTGCCACTAACTCATGCACGCCCAGCTATAAATTACAGTACCTGTGCTACTGTATTATGCATACAGGTCACATTTAACAGACTCCAGAGTTTAGCGTAGGCAAATTTCTTTGGTGAACAGTAGCAGTGCAGAAATAAACAAGGTCCTCTCTAAAGGAGCTAGATTAAACAGTAACATTACGACAATATTTACATACCTACATTTCTGCTTAGGAGAGCAGGCACTTGCACTGCTTACTGCGCCATGACAAGCAAACATTTGGAAAGGGAAGATGGCATGAGGGAGGAAAAACAAGCAGAGCCAAAGGCTTGAGAAGAGGCAGAAAGGCAGCAGGAAACACACAGCGAACAGCACGGAATTCCTGCTACCCTACTGCTACATTTCCCACCCTTCCACAGGGAGGGTCCAGTGTTTTACTCCACACCCTCCCCTCTCCTAAGCAATCAATCCACTAACTAAAGAACACAATCCAAACACTAACATCTCTGCAATATGGGAGTGTTGTTTTTTTTTGAAAATCTGCTTTAACCTTGTTTCAGTTACAGTAACTCAGCCACTACAACAAGAAGTACTCCTACCTTTTAATCCAGTCCTGTATTATACTAGAGTACAGCAGCAGGAGTGTTTACTCTCACAGTCAATACCCCTGAAAACATTACCCAATTTCATCACGTCAGAGTTTGCAACTACATTTAAAAAGTGAGTTCTTGTCATGACTCCAAAAGCTGTGGGGATTTTTCCTCCACATTCTGTGCTCTAATTTCAACAGTTGGGATGTCCTACAGTACCGCTCGTTTCTCTTTCAGGGTTCACTTCTCCTGAAAGTGTTGGTGCAACTTAATTGGGATATATTTCATTCGAACAGCTTTCCCCCCGCCTCCATTCAGTACCAAATGCTACTCCTTTGCATTACAAATTGATTCGACTCTACCCCAGAATTAGATTATTTCTCTCCAGCTTTTTAAAAGTAGACCAAATATATATTAAACCAGCAACAATTTACACACACAAAGCCACCTTTGAAACAAAACAGAACATTTTGCTTGCTAAACGGTTAATGAATACTGATTTTCTTCCCTATTTCTGATGCTCTCATTCTGTCTTAGTTTTGGCAAGAGCTTCTCAGGCTAAGCATCTCATCAACAAGTGAAGAACTATCTCTGCAAGTAAACTTCTAGAAGAAAAAGCTTTAAGTAGCTCCTGTTCAGAAAAGGGTGCAAGAGTAATCCAACAAAGGACTGAAAAAGTTGCAATTTACTTTTTAATTGAAATAGGCTGCCTCATTTCTGTCTGCAATCACCAACAAAGAAGTTAACCTGACTGGCTCATGTATTGCCCTTGTCTGGGCAGAGCCAGGCAGGTCCAGCACTTCAGTGGCACACGGCAGCACTGTCACACAGCACAGTTGAGCCGCTTGGCTAACGAGGCACCAGCTTTCCATGGGGCCGAGTTCCTGTGCCTCACTGTTGGCACTAGGTACACAGGGCACAGTGCAAACGCACCAGCTCCTTCTGGATACAGCAAAGACTGATAAAACCCAGTTTAACCAGCCAAGCACTGCTCCCACTGGATCTGGGAGAACTGGCAATCCCAGAGTTGGAGCAGGATAAGGTAACAAGAACAGCAAAGCGATGACTAAGAAAAATGGAAATGACCTATGTACCATGCTTCTGAGAACTGCTGAGAAGACTTACCTCACAAAAAAAAAAAAAAA
>RSEF01000010.1:8268340-8308017 GCA_003993805.1 Himantopus leucocephalus | reverse complement strand
ACCACACCAAGAGAAACCCCCAGAAAACCACCCACATAAACTCACCAGCCTTTCTAAAGCTGGACGGGGTGCTCACTGCTCCATCTGCTGACTAGGGCTCCCATTTTTAATGCCTTTTTCCTTTCTGTAGAAGGTCAGTCTCTCCACTTTCTTTCCTTGTTCTTCTCCATTTTCTTGCTTGCACCATCTCCTCTCCTCATCTATTGCTATCACTTCCCCTAGATTTTACTAATACATTCATTTCAAATTCACAAGACTTGGAAACATCAAATACCCATTAGTTAGATAGCAAACTAAGTAATATGTTATTTTCATTCCTTCTGCATGCCCAAACAGTCCAATCAAGAACAGTGAAAACAGTTCAAAGGCAGCCTGAGGCGAGTTGTTGGCTTTGACACAAACTGCTTACGTGAGTTAGTTTCTCATCTGTGAAGGATGGCATTCACTCACAAAAGACTGAGAAGTCTGATGAAGACCTGTGAAGGTACTCACCCTACTAAGCACTGACAGCTGAGGCAGAAGAACTAGCTTGTGCTACCATCAGCTGAGGTCCCTGTTGTGATGCTGCTCTTCGACCATACTCAGAGTCCTCTATTTTTCATGCAACATTTGAATTTCAGGAATCTCGTAAGGACTTAATTCCCAAGTCTGTAGAAATGGCAAACACTGTTTGTAATTAAGGGGTGGGGACAGACAGCGTAGGTCTGCAGTGACGGTGCCAGCCCAGTACCCCAAATAACATTACCCACCACTGATTTAGCGGATATCACGATGCCTCAGCAGGAGCCAAGGAACAGATACAGCCTAACGCCTCAGGAACTAGGAATATAGGAGAACACTAAGATGCTACAGTCTAAGGTTACAGAGACCATTAAGTATCTTCAAAATGCACGCGGACAACTGACAGCACTTGAACTTTGCAAACTCCAGATACTGTATTACCTATGGTTCTCTACATGTATTAAGAATAAAAAAGAACAGAAAGCGTATGATGGTATCGTGACTTCAGTGTTCAAAGAGAGATTTATTTTATGCTTATGCTTTATTAAAATGAAGAGTTTCCTTAAGTTCATCTTAAACACCCTTATACAAACAACAAGTAGCTTTCCCAGCTCTGTACATGGCAAGTGGACATGTTTGTGGGTTGGGGTGTTGTTTATTATTATTTAAATGATAAAGTCATACATGAAGTCGCAATTCATCGATATGAAAGTAATGCAACTTGTCATTTGCTCAGAATCTCGCAAGTATTAAATTTTGTTCAACTTTTTCATCTTTGAAATTGCCCTGAGATATAAACATATAAAAGTAAACATCTTCCCAGAAAGCTCCCTTTGTGGGCCACAAAGGTCCTTCAAACAACAACAAACATTTTTTGTTCCCCTTCTCACCACATTTCTTTCCTGTTTCTCAAGGGTTGGGGTTTTCATTTTTTGGGTGGTTTGTTGTTTTTTTTTTTAAAAAACATGCCTTTTCTCATACACCTCTTTCACCTTCACACATGCATCTGGGCACATGCGCACAGAAGACTGAATTTCCCCAAAGGATTCATTCTGTACTTATGCATCAAGATTGTTCCTTCAAGCATCGTGTAGGAAAAAACAAGCCTTGCTGGCTACCATCCTGAGCGATGCTGTCAGGTTTGCAAATAGCATTGCTCAGTTTACCTCTACTGCAGTTGGAAAAGCTGCGATCGGCAGCAGCACCGGAGCCACCCAGGGGCTTGAGAAGACAGTTCAAGTTCATGTTTGGAAAGATTCAAACAACAGCCATAGAAATTAATATTTTATACCTAAAATAATGCAAGGTTCCTGAAGTAAGGTTTCTCGCAGGAGAAGACTTACTTCTTTAGACTGCTACACCTAGTGGAAGAGCTCATATTAAGGCCAAAGCTCCTACGTACTCTTGAAATCAAAGCCAGAGTAGTCTCCCAATGTTTCTGTGGAAGTCTAGGGGGACTTACTAGAATTATCTTTCTTGTTTTAACTGAACTGATTTTCGTAAAAAGTGTGTTAAGAATGGTAAATTAGATTTTAAGGAATTGTTTGCTTAATTATGATCGAGTTTTGACACGTGGTCAAAGGAGTTTTCAATCACCTTATTTCTTAGTAAAATTCAACAGTAATTTCCTATAAATAAATGGTAAGTGTTAAATATCCACTGTTGTTGTACATTTCCACACATTTCTCACTACAGACAATGAGATTATTACCTTTTCAGAGAAAATCATATCTAGGTATCTACCTTAGAACAGGCAGATTTTCAAATTTTTCCCTGGCCAACACAAGAGTAACCTACCATGGGAAGCAATAAAGTACTTTAAGTATTTTTACAAAATTGGTTTTGCGGATGAGCACGGACAGCTGTCCTGCAGAGAATAAAATGAAGCAACCACTTCTGCTACCTCGGGGGGCATATTGTTTCTAGTCTCCACAAGACACAATAGAGAGGAAAGCTATCTGTGACAGATCCAAGCCCCTGCTCTAACCCCTTCAACCACAGCAAGCAAACTACAAGAACCTGAATGCCCAGATCACAACCTCAACCATATAAAGAACACTATCTTTGCTCCGAGCTTCCAGCCTCACGTTGTAGCTTTTGCATATACCTTACTGCTGATAAAATGCTGACAACCAAAAAGCATTCCTAACTGTCCTGATAAAACCACAGCAGCCTTGAGAAACAGTTTTCTTATTCAAGGCATGAGAAAAAGAAGAGAAAGAAGAACTGATAAGAGACTGTACCAAAAGAAGGCAATAGGTTTATATTTAGAGTCAGTCTTTTCGGAATGACACACCTGATTCATACCCTTTTATCATCTCGCTGCATTTCTATTTGTCTTTTAAATGAATTCTCAGTTATTCTCGGGAAAGTCCACTTCAGCAGAGACATGCTATTGAGCTTCAAAGTTTTAAAGGTTAAATACCAAATCAATACGTTCTGATTGCACTTGGGGCAACAAGAACTAAAAGCGCTTATCGTAACCATTAGCATTTGCAACTGGTAGAATAATTTCTGCAGGTTTGTTGGGTATCTAGGGGGTGACATTTAACATCCACTTAAAAAAAAAAAAAAGTCAATGTCCAAAACAAACAGCTTCCTGAGGAAGTTCAGAAAGGAAAACTGAATCTTCCTCAGCCAGCCCAGAGCAGGGGATGAAGAGGTCGTTTCCCTGCCCACACCATTTTTCAGCACTCAGTTAGAGCTGTGTGTTGTTTCCAGCACTGACCAGGAAGACTTTCTACACACACACTCACCTTTGTCCTTCCCTAGTATAACTACAGCCACCTTTAAATTCCAACAGATTCCCTCCAATTGTCTTAACACAAAAGCCTTTAGCTGACTGGGGGGAAAAAAAATTAAAAAAAATATCGATTTTTTAACAGTTGTTCCCCTGCAATTAGTACAGTTGGAACAGAATCCTATTATCAGTCTAATTCAATCAATTGAAATGAGTGTCTTTATATAACATATGTAACACACCACATCTACTCTACAGTGTATCTTAGAGATACATGAGCCATTTCAAATACTGGAAGCTAACTGCTAGAGCAAGTGCAGCCAGAGAGGGGGGTACTCTGAGGCAGGGAAAGGCAGCAAGCTGCATGCTGCTAAAGCTGGCTGCTTCCACTTGGAACTGTCGTTCCCCTGTGTGAGACTGTGCAGGCAGCCTATATCCTTGTTTTTCATTTGACCACCACTCTTTACATTGAGGGAAATGGTCTTTCCTCCTTGCGTTTTTGTGAAAAGCCTCCAGAGATCAGACAGGGCAGCTCAGGGACTGCTGCAGAGACAAACAACACACACCTGATGCTCTCTGATGATTTCTTTTACACAGCAATGCTAAGTGGAGGAGTAAACACCCACTAAAACATTCTTTTGCAAGATCTGCATTAAAAAAACCAAACCAACTCATTCAACACTGCAGCTGAGAAGCCAGTCTTCAGTCTCACCTTCTATCTGACTGTACATCCATGGAAGTGACATCAACCATCTATTTTGGAAACAGAAATACTAACCTTATTCTCTCTAGCAGATGTACTCAACACCTAAAAAAAAAAAATTGCACTGCGTGCTGCTTTACCTCCCCAACCCCCATTTCATACATTGCATGGGTCCCAAGCTCTAGTCAAGAGATCCACTCCTGCCAAACACTTGCCTACAGGCTACCTCATGAAAAGTCTGTTATCAAGAAAAACATTATTAAAGCTGGTCTTCAGAGGACAATGTGCAATCCAAGTTAAAGAAGAAAAAAAAAAACAAAAAACCAGCACAACATACATAATTCTCAACACTGCATGTTAAAAAAATTAACCTAATTTTACCTAGATCAATCTGGAAGTACAAAGTCTCTACTACAATAGTACATACTGACTGCCTGGACAACAGAAGTCATCTTTACATCATGAACAGCAACCTTGCGAAGAAAAACTAGGCCTAAACTTAATTTATATATGTATTTTTAAATAATGACTAGGCTGTTCCACCATTCTGCTCAGTTCTCCCTATGCCTCCACAATCACATGCCATTCCATGGGATACTACCTTACTAAATACAATTTCCACTGCTTCCTGCTCTAAAATTCTTAAGATTACTTGCTATATTTTGAACATATAGATTTCACATATATCTAAAAGTGTCCCTTCTGCTAGTTTTCCTGATGAATTTTTGTGCAAGACAGTTTTACTCAGACATTTTTGCTCTGACTTCTGGGCACTATTCTCTTAAAACTAAGAAAAAAAAAAAAAAAAAAAAAACNAAGCAGCTCAGTATTTAACTCATCCCATGTAATACCCAACTTCTTTTTCAGCATGACTCACTTTTCCAGAATGGCCTCCCATGTCCAAGCCTCACACATCACAGACAGCTCTCTGATCTCCCAGGGTCACAAAACCTCTTTTTTGTTGTTGCTGATGCTCAATACAAAAAACGGTAGACTCTCCTTCCAAAAAAGCCCTAAACAAGAACAGTATGCAAAAAATTGGGGGGGATGTCGCATTTGAGTGAGATAATTAAATACTGGATTACCATTCCAGTTAAATCCAAGTATCTATAGAGAAGTTTATGGTATGGGCCTAGTGGATACCATTGTCCCTGAATGGCTGAAGGCTGACACTCAGGAGTAAGAAGGCAAACCAAACCAGAATGTAATACCCAAATGCAGAAACATCTCAAATGATCTTAGGTCAAGTCACGTCAGACGAAGAGTACCACTCAAACACTCTGGTAACAGTATCAGCCAGCAGCTAAGCAAAGCTTACTAGCTTCCCAATCTCTATGGCGTGGGAAAACTGTGCTTTAGAATTTGGGATCCTTGTCTGTTTTGCTTCTTTCCATTTTGCTTTCCAGCTGGCAGTGAAATCACGTAGGATCACAAACTCCAAAGTGCTGGCAAAGCAGCATTTTGCAGATCACTACTCCAGGCCAGCACGCTAGCAAAATGGAACCAGAAGTCACAACAGAACAGAAACGCTAAAAAGCAAAGTGGTAAGCCATGTTTCCCCCCTCCACAAGTGATGCTGCCAAAGGGAAGCACAGATAGCTTGCGCTTTGCTTTTGGTTTTATTTTAAGTCATTTCTCTACCACACTGAGCTAGGTCAGTATTATTAGGACATAAAGACTCCAAAATTAGATCATAGTTTTTAATATGTAACTGAAAGTATTTATCTCCTCTTTAAAGTCCAACTTTAGCTCAGATCTGTTTTTTTCCCCAAATAATTACAAAACCAAGATCTTCAAGAAACCCAATGTGATATTTCAATTCTTTAAATCTCAGGATGCAACTTGGAAAGCACTTCTTTTCGCACAAATAACTGCTTAAGCAGTACCCACTGGCCTCCTACTAGTGTCCCTCCTCAAAAATACCCCTCTCCCTCCTACCATGCTTGTGCGAGTGTTAAGCTTACGTATGTGGTCGTTTCTACCTGTATCAGTTGTCCATCAGCTCATCTCAACTCTGCGGCCAGCAGCTGCCCATGGCATAGTCTGTAAGCCAGCCCTGTTAACTTAAGAGCTGAAACAACAGCCTCGCATCAAAGTAAAATAAGCTATGTTGAAGTATACAAGTGAAGCTCATTAAGTGTACACAGCTGTGACCACAGTTTCACAGCAACTGACACAACTGGGAAAGGGAAATTCCACTCAGATGGTACCTGCTTGGTTGGTTTCTTTTAAAACTATACGGGTGGTCAAATGGTGGCGCAGGCTGCCCAGGGAGGCTGTGGAATCTCCATCCTTGGAGGTGTTCCAGACTCAACTGGACAAGATCCTGGGCAACCTGCTGTAGCTGACCCTGCTTTGAGCATGGGGCTGGACATGATGATCTACCTATCTCCAGAGCTCCCTTCTGACCTGGTTGTGCTGCCATTTTTCTATAAACCAGATTTAGTGAGAACTGCCTTGAGCAGAGGGTTGAACTAGCTGATCTCTAGAGTCCCTTCCAACTTTAATTACTCTGTGACTCTATGTAAGTCACACTTCCAGCATATTCCTAAAACCAAATCCAATTACCTAACTGCAGACACAGCCTCCATCCCTGCTCTTATACGCAGCTCTGTCTTACTGTTTATCACTCAGTTAAGAACATTAGTTGCAGTTCTTCCAGTTTATTTCTCCCTTGGGGGAGGAGGAGAAGAGCACAGTATCAGTACCACAGAAAACAAAATCATACTGTGTTAGTTTTAGATAAGAAACCTAAATCGGGCTTATGTACCTGACCATTGCTTTTCAATTAAAAAAAAATACAAAGCCAAATCACACACAAGCATAAGATATAGCCACCAAAAAATTACCAACATGAAGTTAGACATCAGAGCAGCAATGAAAGCATTCAAGCACCTCACTCAGAGACAGAATGCCTCTTACCTTGTTTCTAATCCAGAAAATCATAACCTAGTTACCAAGCACTGCACAGTGTCAATTTTAGACCGGTATACTCTGAAGAGCTGTCAAACGAGAGCCTCAGGATAGGCAACAGTATCCCACTAAGACAGAGCAGGGTTGTTTTTCCCAAGATACTACTCAAAGCTTTCATATATCAATCAGATCAAATACACGTTTAAGAGCCTTGCACGACAGTTCAAGTTACAGATGCAGAATTATGGACTTGCCATCTTCCAGCCTGACAGTAAAACAACGCACATAGGTTAATTTCTCCTTAAAATGTTTGGGGGAGTTTGTTTACTTTTGTTTTTTAAAGCCCACACAGCCACAACAAACCAATATATTTTATGGTTAGTTTACCAAATTCTTCCAAAATTAAGATTTCAAATGCAGGTCCTCCAAACAAACACATATTGCCTCTTGCCTGGTACAAGCAGTTGACAGCCACTTTTGTAGTTACAGAATTACACTGGAGTTTTTTTCCTGATATTTTGCCCCCCTGAATCTCAGCCTGAAAAAATATGTCACTTTGCGTAGTGAGACTTTTTTTTTCTTTTTATAGGTACAAAATTTCTTCCTCTTCTTTCTCAACCAACCACTCTTAGCAAGAAATTTTGGGCTAAGTGTCCTTCCCTACCCTGAACAACCACACACACGCAGATGGCATTTCTCCCCACCCTCAATTTGGGTAACTGTCAGTTAAGAAGATTCAATTTTAGCAGTCACATGGCTGCTAGAGCATCTGCAGAACACATTCCAACTCCAAGCTCCCATTACACTCTCCAAGGAAGTAAGTTAAAAGCCAAGGATACAGAAATGCAGGAGTTTAAAGAGGAGGAGACGGTAAATAATGTTAAATATTACAGCTCTTTGAAAAAGAGTAACTACTTTGGTTAGAAAGTTGTTAGTGACTTTGGAGTCAATAGTAACACATGGCTTGGTTAAAAAAAAATACGTAACAGGGAACACAACAGGTTTTTGTTTTGTTTTTAAAGCACAGTGCTTGCAAGTTGAGAGAGGGAAAAAAAAGTACCCGAATTCAATGGGAGAGAAGGAAGGAGAATGAGAGCAGCATTGCAATACCCTGCTGGTGAGAGGCAGACAAGAGATTCGGATGGCAAAACAAGGTAACAAACACTACACTAGTGATTCCTGTTAACGTGTCCAAAAGGCTTATTCAGCTATCAGCAAGGAAAAAACTCCTGCGTTTTCCTATCAGGCAACTATGGGAAGTGGAAGACATAATTTTTCCTCAGCAAAATGGACTATCCCCATCCTATTAACAATGCCTAGTTTTGTATTATTTCACCATGAAATAGAGTAGTCACCCAGTTTTCCAAAACACATACCTTCAAGAAGGGGAAGGGGCATCTGTTTAAGCAGGCACAATCTAATGAGCTTTGGCACTTTACTTCACTGCAATTGTCTCCCGGTCTCCCTATTTATATGCACGAGTCTGCTCCAGGACTTTCCTCCTGAAAAACTTCCTTTCTAACTATTAACTAAGTGATGAAGAAAAAAAATATCAGCATGATACAATTGTCCTTACATCCAATTACAGCACTGAGTAACATAGCACTGACAGAACTCAAAACCAGGTAAATATTATAAGTTGAAGATGTAGGATGAAAAAAAAAACTATATTAAGAAATATTAGTCACTACTAACAGTATTTAAATTCTAGACAATATAGTGCAGGACAAGAGAGCTTTTTTTTATACCAAGCCCTTCATTGCATTCGGTAGCCCACAGACCTACAGATGAACTCCCACATCCCCAGGACCGCATTCCTACAGCTTATTTAACTGCTTCATTTTCATCACTCCATTACAACCTTTTGTTTAGTGTCTATGTAATATAAATTGATTAAAATTATCCACTACTAATAAGAAAAGTTGAAGTGATTGTGAAAGTTCAGTTTCGAAAGTGTGGTGGAAAGGGGTGGATGGGGTCTAAGAACAAGGACAGGTTATTTCAGTGATTGTGTGAACCAGCTGAGTGGGCGTCCAACAGTGCTGCAGAGGAAAGACTAGCAGCTCGAGGATTTTAAGCAAACTCTCCTGTCAGAATGCGCATAATCCTTAAAATAGCACCTTTGGGCTGCTGCTTGACAATACAAAGGGTTAAAAAGTAGCAAAAGCCTAAGCTTAAGGCTACTCATCCTCAGGGCACAGTACCTCCTTTATTTGCAAAGCTACTCTGAACTGGATCAAGGAATCAGTCTGGAATTGGTGAGGCTTTCGTGTGGTGGAAAAGCAGCAGGCAAGAACAGAAGCTAACGAAATAAAAACTGGTGGGTTATTCATTGACTACAAATGTAGAAACATCACCCATGTAACAACATACATGCAATCACTTTGATAACCCTAGCTGCTTTTGTGGGTAACAAACAATTGCTTATTCACAGCCAGCTACAGAGTGGGATATTTCTTTTTTTAAGGCTTAACTCTGGTTATACTGTTAGATATTTGAAAGATAAGGATGTTTCTTTTCAGAAGGCAAAAGAAGATTCATTGTTACCAAAGGAAAACTTACAAACATGTTTTATGGAAGACAGGTGCATATTTTTCTACCTTCCAACTTATTATCCTTTCCCTAAGCGATCTGCTTCCTTCTCTTCAGGAGCCGTGGCCAGTAACAAGTAAAAGTAACAGCAGCTCCAGAAGAATCAGCAAGCAAGGAAGAAACAGCAAGATATTTCCACGCTTTTCTCCCCCTTCCCTTAAAAGGAGACGCAGCAGCAACAGGGATGCCCCTGCCACCCAAAACAAGCCACAAACATCTTTTTACTCCCGTCATAACTCCTCATCTTCTTAAAAAGCAGCAATGAAATCAGCTCCACTGGGGAGCCAAGGCTGGAGAACAGGCAATAAAAGCAGGGCTGAGACACCGCTCAGCACCACCGGCTGCCCTGATTACAGCCCTCCTCCTGGAGTGCGGACCCCCGAAATCCCACCCCTGCCTTTCACCGTGCCAGGGGTTCACAGCCTGTCCCAATTTGCAGACCTCTTAAGAAAACTTGGATGCAAACCGCCATATATTGAACTTAAGCTAAGAAAAGCGAGCCTTTTTTAAAGCTGCGTGTTCTGGTTTTTTGGGGTTGGATTTTGTCTTTTGTAGACTGCATCTCTACCCCCACTCCAAACAACCACGAATTCCCATGAATCCCAGGCTGAAGAACTACCCTAGCCCTTTCCCACTCACTGAGTCAGGAGACAACACCCAGTCTCCTTCCCTTCCCTCCCGAAGCCAGGGTAGAAGAGACATGGGCTGCAGTCACTAGAACAAAATGACAGAGTAATTACTGGACAAGAGGCTTTACACAGGCTTCAAATTAAACTCGGTAGGTATTCAGATTTACATAACCATCACGCCTTTTCCCAACCCACCCTACAGACTACAGCTAGGATTCCTTCTTTCCTGTTCACACATCAAAGTAGGGGCAGGGACAAAGGAATTAACTAACACCTCAAGAGCATTGGTTGTTGACCAGATCAGACCTTCCTATAGCAGCATGTTGCCTTTATGCATACAGAGCAAAACAACGCGCTTCAAAACCAGTAAAATGCCCTCTTCTCACAAATAGCCGTTTGGTAGACTTCTAACTACTCTGACCATTGCAGGTGAACTAACATTGAATTTTACGTAACACTTAGTATGCAAATTTAGAAGGCTTTGTAAGTAAGGAATTACCAAAAATTACAATCTCTCAGATCAAATAGCTTCAAGGCCTTCCCTCTGCAGTTTAAACTTCACCTTCTACTACCCCAATTGAGCGTTTAAGGCGATTAAAAAAAAGCTGAAGTACAACTAAAAGCACAGTTCCATCAAAGGAAAAAAAAGCCACACCCAGAATGCCAAAGTTTAACCTTAAAAATGGTCACAAAGCTACTTTTGTATTTACATCAGCAATTAAAAATAAACTCATTTAAGTGGAACAAACTGCCTCACCAGCAGCTTTAACCACATGACACTGTAACTTCTCTTCCCACAAATTCAAGTATATCAAGGATACAAGACTATATTCTTGACCAAAATGGCATCATATCCATTCATCACCACTCTGGAATGCACATTCCCAAATAGGCGAGAAAACTATGTGGGCAGAAATGATCAGGGCTATTTTAAAATATGCATTGTGCTTCTACCAGAACTGCATCTTCCAACTACCTGGAACCATATTTAAAAAGGGAGATTTTGCAAACCCAAAGCCCTTAAACAAGGGCAAACTTCTCCCTTGTGGAAAGTTGTTCCAACTGTAGTTCAACTTAAAAACTGCAAGAGTCAAAACTGTAACCTGACATTCCAGTTTGCAATCTGAAAATTCACTCAAGTTTACACAACCTTTACCTCACCCCTTTATTACTCCAGCACTCCTTGCTCCTTATGGTACAGAAAGCAGCTCCACTCAACTTCTACATTCTGAATGTAATATATTCTAAGAAAATAACAAAAGGTTACAGACCGGGGGAGATAACTAGTGTAGAAGTTTAAGTCTTTCCCATCTGTTACCTTGTTTCTTTAAGCTTCACCTTCTAAAGCAAGTTAAGGCTTTGGTTGACAAAAGAGAACAAATTCACCTGAAGAGTGACAAAGGTCAAAAAGAAGCAAGGAAGAAAGATAACAGAAATCCCACTTGGCTGCATTTTTCCCCTCTGTATATATTTGTTCACATTGCTGCATATTAGCTCCAATCTGTTCCACAAAAAAAGTCATCAACAGCAGAAGTGCTTCCACACTCTTGCCCTACTCGAGCCAACCCCTTGACTCTTGAGGGGCAAGGTGCACAGCAAAACATAATGCCATATAATTTCACAGCTAACCTTAAGTTCTTTCAAGAGAACTTCACTCCATTTTTAGTTTTTGTAGCACATTCTTGCCCTGGGATGTTCCTCACCACCAGCAGCCCAAACATCAGGTGTGTTACTGGTATCTGCAAGTCACAGACTCAGGTCATTTTTGTGACAACACATGGTCTTTTTCTGGGCCTCGGATAAGTCAGCAGCATCGTTTTAGGATTGCTGCATGACCTTTTTCTTCTTTTTAAAAGGACTTTAAAAGTTGTTACGAGCCAATACAGAAAAAATGTACTTAAAAAGCTCTTCTCCCATTCCACCTCTGCTTTACACCTTGCAACTACACAGCAAACTAAGGACACACTTTAGCTGCCCAATCCTCACAAATACTTCATAATTGAACACATTAAGGTTCCATAAGCGTGTACCAACTATCAGCTCGCGTGTACGTATCATCACACTGGCACCATTTTTCCTTGACAGTGCACTGTCAACTCAGGAGTCAGTGCTCCCAAGCCGTATTTACTCTCAATCAAATACATGCATTATCATACCAACAGTGCAGATTATTGATGCATATACCTGTGAAGCATTAGATACAGGATAGCTTAATATCATTATTTCAAGTAATCTCCAGTCCCATATACCTAAATAGCACACATCATTGCATCAGTATAATTAAACACAAACATTAGTATTACTTCGAAATAATTTTCAAAGGAAGTATTTTAGATTTATTTATGTTTTCTTTAGTTTTGGAATACAATACAATCACATTTTCAAGATTTTTCTTTCTACTGCTACTAGGGCTGGGTACACACTTTTTCCAAGATGAAATCTGAGCTTTTCGTGTAAGCAAGTGATAAGCATCGAAACACACACAATTGTAGTATCTGAAGCTTGCACTTGGAAGTCAGCCTACACAAGTCTGACAGAACGCTACAGCTGACTGAATTACAAAGCATTTTTGCTTTTTAGTGATCTCGCTTTGCATTTGTTCCATAACATATTTAAGGAGCTCTCCCCCCCCAATAGTCTACTCCAGCACAAGTTAAAAGAACATTTAGCATAAGCCATTTATATCAGTCTAAGAAAAAGCATCCAACGTGACTGAAAGTGAAGCTTATTTAATTATGAGCATTAGTTATCTTTGTAGACTTTTTAAGATTGAGAACAGGAAGACGAAAGTTTGCACACCCTACAAGCACTCACCACAATAAAAAAATCCAACCAAAATTACTGAGGTATTAAAGAAAGCTACAAATAAAACCCAGTAAATACAGGCAGCAGTTTGACACCCATCAAGAATGTCTGACAAGGAAAATCTAGACATATCAGCACTGTAACACTGAAAGCTTTCTGTTGGCAGGCTGAATAGCAAGAGAATGTCATGGCATTTTTAGGAGAATTGTCATTACAGTTGAAATACCATCAGTCTCCGCAGCTGTACAGGCCTGAAGAGCTACGTTCACTCTCAACCTATGAAGCTATCAACTTAAGTACCTAGCACACAGAGAGACACATCAATGAAATTATTTTCTATAGCAGTCAGCGTGATACTTTTTATAAACACACAAACAAAAAGAACGCATTATGTTCAAGTATGTTCTTCTGATTTTGCACAGGTAAGACACATGAAGTGAAGAATCCCAAACTAATCACTAGGTAACGACATGTCCATAAAGTAATAGTGGATGACATGGCTTCCACTCAACTTCGAAATAATAATCAGCTATGCAATAAGTAACACAAGCAGAAACACTGCCTGATTAGGAGACGGACTTATGAGAAGCTGCTCTTTCTCCCTAGGTAATCATCATTTCACACAGAATAATCCTTGATTGCCAGCCAAGCTATAGTGAAGATGATGACAAGCACGTAGAGTATTTCAGGATAGGAACTCTGAAAACAAAGACTAAAAATAAAAGTCTATACATAACTACTCAGACATGCTACCCATCAAACCCACCTCTTAGCAAGTATTTCCCATCTGTGCTTAATGGGCAGATGTCTTTTTCCTTTACTCAGCACATTTTTTGAAATGAAAGAGCATGAATGACATTCTAGCTGTTTATCCAACCAGCTGGAGAAGAAACTGGATAAGCTCTTGGTTAACAGCTGAAATGCCTGTATAATTTTGGCCAACGACCTGTTTATCCTAGGTTACAGCTACAGTTCATTCAACTGTTGCCCCAAAAAACTATCAAGTTACACATCAACAAGAACCAGATGCTGGGGATGGCAGGGGAAGAAGGAAGCAACTGAAACACCTACAAACCTGCAAAATCAGCTAGCCTTTTTTTTTTTTTTCTTTCCCCTTTTGAGGAACATCCTTCCTAAACGAGTAAGAAACTTCAAGCTTCAGTACACCAGTCAAATCTGTGTGATGAGTCAGTTCAATGGAAAATACTATCAGAAGGCCATGGTTTGCAGAGAAACCATTTAAGCCCAAGTATTCTTTGGAAAAATTCCTTAAGACTAAATAAGTGAGGGTAAAACAGAGTGAAAAAGTTGGTCAGAACGAAGAGATGAGAAATGAACCAGTGCTTCCAGGAAAGACAGCTGTAGTACAGTCTTTTTTCAGTAAAACCAGAATTGAACAGCAAAAGAAAACTTACTGTAAAAGAGTGCTTTCAAAGCTTGACTGATTTAATATTTATACCTTCACAGTCATGTAAGTTCTAATAATTTAGAAAAGAAAATTAAGCACAGTGACAATATCTAAATTTGTACTTGTATCAATGTATTGATTTAGTTTCATCTTTTCCACTAATTTTTGTAGGTTCACCTTCAGAAGTCATTCCTTTTGAAATTTAATCCTCTAAAAGATACTGTAATGTTATCAACTGGTGTAGTAATGCATCTTTTTTGCCTCACTGCACCATTTAAGTTGATCCAGATTAACAAATGTTGAACTGAGCCACGGAAAATATTTTTCCTCCATGGAAGTTAAAGGTGCAACTACAAGAAGATAATTTTAATATATGTGAGGAACAAACTTTCTTGCCCTACCAATCACAACAAAGAGCGCAGACTTTTTTTACCCGGAAGAGTAGGAAAATACTCACTACGGAATTACACCATTCAGTTAAGTTTCCTGCTGTAAATTCCTTACTCATTCTGTTATCTTCACTGCACTGCTATAGCAGGAAAAATACATTAGATTCTTTTACAACTTCAAACTTACATTTTAATGCGCTGTCACTGTATACTATTTAGCCAAACGGCAAAAGCAATTTTAAATACACCAGCTGCTTATCCCTGAATATGCACTACCACTTCAAGAGATTTTAGGCACAGGTTGCGCATAATTTGCAGTTACTGGAAAGGCAGTAAACACAGGTAGTCACACTCCGCCCAAACAAGGAGACAATGATGCCATGCTGCACAACAGAAGCTCAGTCTTGGAATTATATAGAACTTCATACATGACACACATATACGATATCAAGTGTTACTACTCTGTTTTCCACCTGTCAGCAGAATAGAACAGAGATGTTTAGGTTTTGATCCAAATACACTGAACTCAGACACAGTTATTATCCAAGGTACAAGTAACCAATCTATTATAGGTTATAGAATACATAAATACAATTTAACCTTTGACTCCGGGGAACGTGAATGGGTAAACTTTGCCCTTCATAGGTAATGGGCTATTATGCTTCTTACTGTACAGGCTTACTTGGATTAGATGCCCACTTCCCGCAGATATCCAGCGCCTTATTTTCAGTGAGAATATGGATTCTCTGTAAGCGTCTTTGGAAAGCAAAAAACAGTTTATCCTTGTAACATTCTAGTCAGGTTACCAGAACTAAAGATTTTACACTTTTGGACTTCTTTTCCCTCTTCCTATGATTCTTGCAAGTCAGGCACTACCTGAGTAACAACTATTAATAAAATTAAAGAGATTAATCAAAAAATCAAGTCAGTTTAATTTTTATTCATGTTCTATCCTGCTTCTAAGACTGAAGAAGGTAATGGCATTACAGTTACCGTGTACGACGCCCACTAAGCACCACATACTCAAAAGAAACATTTACTTATCAGCTTCTTCCTATTCTTTGTACCAATTCAAGAGAAGACATCAGACATTTCAGGAAACTAGTTTCCACTGTATTGGTCATCATCAATAAAGGCCCATTGTTCTTTTAATCCCTTCCCGCCCCTGCTCTGCCCAGTCACACACACTCTTTCTCCCCCTAATCCACCCACTCTTTCAAGCCCCCCCACCAGCCTCTCAAGGCTGCTTGTTTGCAGCAGCCCTGAATAAACTACACAAACCCCATGTCTCACACACATGACTATTTTGGAAGTGAAAATTAACAGGAATACAATTTAAATGGAGACAAGTCAACAATTGCGCCCAGATAACAACTGTGTGTAGTCGGCAGGGGCGAAGCGTTGTTATAGCAAAGGGGAGCTAAAAGCAAGGAAGGAGCGCCAGCTTTGTTCGCAGGCAGTAGCCTAAGTGCCTATCAGTCAGCAAAAGCATTTTTAAAACAGCTGCATCAAAGCTTTCTGCAAGTTAGTCAGCATGTGACAGGCCAGCACATTACAGCAGTGCCACAGCAATCTCTGCATAATGGGAGTGCTCAGAGTGACCTGAAAGGTCAGTGTTTTCAAGCATTCCAGTAATCTGTAAATTGCCTTGGCTTATCGCTTGGAAGCAACATAATTACATTGCTTGAAGGGCTAGGACAGTAAAGACAGATTTTAGGTATTATGTTTTGGTCAGCTACAGACTAACCTCTACACTGTAAGTATATCCAGGAAATACGGACTAACACAAAAAAAATAGTGGAACGTTAAAACATGGACAATTCTGCTTTGCTGATAGAAGGGAAACTATTCACTAAGTTTTCTAACACTGTCTGTAGCATTTTATTAAGTATAAATATCTTCGAGGGTTTTTTATTTAACAAGTGTTCCAAGATGTTTAAAGTTATTTTCTATAAAACTAATTTTTAAATACAGAGAGACTGAAACTACTGAGTAAATTACAAGGTCCTGTTCTGGAAGTTAAAAGGTAGAGCAAGTGAAATCTAGTTTCACACTAAGTGTCCAGTTCCATCTGACAAATGGTACTTTCTGTAAGAGAAAAGAGAAATTATTACTGCCAGCTATGAACAACCCAAGCAATTTACTCATAGCAAAGCAAGACCACTCATTGACTTTTCTCAAAATAGAAAATAAAAATTGGATCCCTCAGTCTACCTACCTCACAAGATTAAAAACATAGAATTTAGCTGCCACCAGCCTAATGAGGATTGTAGTAAGACTCAAACTATTTCAACTCGCTATTTGATCTGTGTGCTTCCCTCCCGTCCCGCAGCACAGCAGAGAGCACAGCAACCCCAGCCCGGGGCTGAGGAACAGGTACCTGCAGCGGCAGCTCGCCGCAGAGCTCACTTCGCCCCGGCCCACGAAGCCCTTTTGCTACACAGAGGACCACTGCCTGCCTACTCCACTACACCACCACCACATCTTCTATTTCTACTACTTCGCTCTAGGTGACTTCAAGCATTCTTCATTCACACAGAAGGGAGTCAAAACAAGGACAAATACAAACAACATCGTAAAAAATCCCAACTTTCATTCAATTGTAGAGAAAGAGGGAAAAAGCCGGTACAACATTTCTCTGACTACTTGCTTTTGTTTAAAGTATTTTTATTACCAGTGACTACTTAAGGCATGTTTGATTATTTTTTATTTTTTTTTAAAGGGAGCTAGTCAATGTAATCAGAAGTTCAGGCTAGCAAAATGCATGCTGCAGAAATATCACATTACAGTTTAAAAGGCATCTCCTGCTTGTTTGCATTTTAAACTAAGATGCTAGCACAGTCTGAAGTACAAGACATCTCACATTGTTTTCAACCAAAGGAATTTTACAGCCAAGTTTACAGTCCTAGCATTATCAATAATCCAACTGACTGAAGAGGTATCCTCATAGTGATGGAAAAAAAGAAGAAAAAAGCAACAGCACTAGTCATTCTGAAGGAGCAATGATCTCAGCAACTCTCAGTCACTGGCTTCTTACTATTGTTTACACACTTTCCCAAGACAGAGCCATTTACTGATTGCAGATAAAAACAAGTAAGAATACCTTTGAAGTTCACATTGGTTTATTTCAAATGAATCCCCTCTGCCTTTATATACCCTCAAAGGCAAAGAGTTCTTCAAAACTAAAATCCAAACATGTATTTCATGTATATTTCAACTTCCAACCCCAAAATTCCTCCTAACAGGCAGGACAGGCAGCTATGAAATCAGACAAAAGTGACAAAATTTCATTTGCAACAAGGCATGTATTGATTATGTGATCTGGTATTTCAGATGGAAAACTTAACCCGAGAAACCCCACTTGATAAAGAATGGGACGAGTTCTTGGGAACAGCGTATCAGCAGAGAAACTGGGACTAGCGTGCTATCGGCGAGATGCTTCTTGGAACATGGACTCTCCTCTCCTGAGGGGAGCTGCAGTTTGCCTTGGCTGGACAGCTATTCCCAAACTGTTATTCTCTTCTGGGGGTGGGGGGAACTGACATCAATTTTTCAAATTTCAATTTCAATTTGCAGCTCTTCTCAGCATGCAACAGCCCCCACCCCAGCTCCTCCCCAGCATCAGGAGAGCAGAACCCCAGGTCATTTGAGGAAGCCGACAAATACGAACAACGAAAAATCATATTCTTAACATTAACAATACTGCCAGTATGCACAGAGCGTTTGGGGGGTGGGAGGGGTTGCACCTTTAGACCACTGGGGTGGTGCTCCCTCGCAGATGGAAGACAAAGGCATATTGTGAAAGCGAGTAATTCTGAACTATCCCCCTTCCTTAAATAGACTGGTTCAGCTGAAGAAGAGAAGGACCTTCCTTAAGCCAGGACATGTCACTTGTAAGAACAGTTTTCCATTTCACAGGAACTGTTACCATCTTTTGAACTAATTCAAACTAACGCTCTCTGCGCAACTGGGAGCATTTAGGTCAGCATCTTCTCTCCCTGAAAATAGCACAGTATTCTCAGAAAGGTGAGCTCTTTGTTTTATTCCACCTGTAATTCGGGTCCCATCTACACGAACAGTTAAGCCAGTCGAGATCAAAGACTTTCAGATGGTGCTTGCTTTGCTAGCTATCTACACAAGACTTACAAAGACTACAGACGTGCATTTAAGAGGATGTAACTTGCCAAATTACCCTCATACTCAAGACTCTGCCCTTTCCCAGTTATCTAGGAGTATGTTCAGCTAAATACTGTAACTGAAGAGGGACGCCCAAATTAGCGTGCGAGATGATTTCCATTATTTGCAAACACAGTACAAGAAAGGATAAGCAGTAGGTACATTTCAGCATGTTTTGTTCACAGCTTCTTTCTCATGTGAAGTTTGCATTCTCATAGGTTGAAATACTTCCAGCTTGCTGTGGAAGGTCTTATTATCTAGAATTTCTGTATAGAATCCTAGTGTCCTTCAAACTGTCCTTTATTTGCTTTAGCATTTACAAGAGCTTTTCCAATTTTCTTTTCTTCTCCCCACTGCCTTCAGCGCTCTCTTACAGAAAGCAGAAATAAGCAAACGAGCTCTCAGGACAGCCACAATAAACAGTACTCCTGCAACATGAGCAAAACTTCCACTCTTATTATAGCTCTTTCAGAGGTTAGGTCTGATACTATGATCTTCATTTTTTTTAATAGTTATCTTTAAACACAACTATGGAGTTAGTCTTGATGAGACAATTCTGTGAGTAAGGCTTAGTCATACAACTCAAGGTTTCACAATAATTACTCAGAGAGTCCAGACATATCAGCTTTTGTGCTAAGGTTTTTGTTTCTTTGCTGAGGAGGGCAAAGGCAAGAAAGAAGAGGAAGTTGAGTAGTTGAGTCAGGATTAAAAACTATCTGCTTGCCTTTGGTTCCCTCTTTCCTTTCATTCTTTTCTCCCTCAAATACCACCTAGTATTTTCCTCCCTAACTGTTTTCCTTCTGTAGTTCCTTTCCTCCCATCATAGTACTCACTTTTGGCTTAGCCGACAGACGCTTGCACCAAAATCCAGGAAAGGTAGGCAAATACAATTAAAACAAAACCAAAGACAGATCTTGGGCCTCCTCCTGGTGAAAGCTCATTTGAGAAACTAGATGCCAACCTTTCTTTCAGAAGATGACAGAATTCAAACAGCTAAGTACTGCACAAACCTAGCTATTCCAGCTTCCCCCTCTTAATTCTCAAGAGACGACACTCCCTTGCCGTAGCCTGGAACATGTCTGCTATGTATAAAATTCCACATCCTCCTTGCTTGTAAAGACCAGCTTCATCTGATGCACTCTTGGCACCTCCACGAAGGAGAACACACCAATGCAGACATTTTCAGTTTCAGAGATGTCTAAGAAATACAGAGTGGCAAAGACAATATTCCGCTAAGACTCACAGTATCAGAATAACTGAGGCGGGGGGGACAGGACGGATGATGATGACAACTTTGCAGTGATACAGTGCCTCTACCATTCACTTCAGAAAGTAACAGTGCATAGGTTTACACTATCTTTACCGAAGACTTGCAGATCTGCTGCTGACTGCAGCATAAACAAAAATGTAAAATTCTGCTACAGCTAGTGGCATACAGTCAAGCAGCTTCCTAACTGCCCCCAAGATGATGCCATTTCATGGCCCGCTTACAACCTTACAGATAAGCAACACTTATTTTTCAGTCTAACTGGTACTACTGCACCTAAGAAATGTAAAATACAAGGGCCAGCAGCTGCAAGATGAATATAGATAATATAAATAAATAAACATTCAGAGTTGCATACTGACAGGGTATGCAAACAATTTTACTGGTAGATTTGAAACTCAGCAGTTTCCTGGGAGCTCTAGGGACATTTACCATCTAACTACCAACAATAAGCAAACTACAATAACCTACGCGAACAAGACTGTACAAAATAAGCTGGCATACTACCTAGTGCTTCTACAGCACTGTATCCAATTCGGATGAAATGTGTTCTTGGTCGAAGCCATTAATATGCTTTTTATAAACCTGTGGACCCTTCTCATATTCCTTAGCTAAAGGTTCCCTGTTTTAGGAGCATTAATCCAGTCTACATTATCCATGTATGCGATGGCAAATCACTTTCCACAACTTAATTTCAATCTTGAAGGAAACACAAGTTCTTTTGTCAGAAAGCCATGCCTTCAAGATCTTAATACCCACTGGAAATACTATTTCAGGGAGTCCAGATTTACAGGAAAAGCTTGTACCTTTTCCACCTAACACTGTGCTTGAAACTACTTCATGCAGAGGCGTTCATGGGCAAAGAAGTATGTTTCCAGATAACATATAGGAACAATGCTGGGTCGAGTGAGATAAAGTGTTGAAACAAGTATCCTGTGCTGAGAGGGTTAATACGATCTGGCCTTCTTCCAGATTTCATTCTGGGGAAGCCAGCCATCTAAAATGAACATGAATTACAGATTTATTATGAGCCTTGGAATTTGTTCAGATAAACAATACTTGGCATACTGAGCCCCAGGTACTATCCTGATCATGTATTAGTTACAACTGACTAATTATTTGATACCATATTGTCAAGTAGTGCCTTTTAAAGTTACTTCTAGAGTTTTACAGTCACAGTAATTCCAACTGTTACTTTCTACTAGAAACAACGAAGATTTAGATGACATAATTTAAGCCTATCATATTTTTAATGAAGCTGAAAGCAACTGTGTAAATATTCCCCCCTTTGCTTTTTTTTTTTTTTTTAGACTTTTAAATTTGGGGGTTTTAAATAATTTTATAGCAATGTGTGCCAGGTCAGTCCTCTTGCAAACTCATGTCACCACTGCTCGTAATTTAAGTACTACAAAACCCAACATCATTGTTCAAATTTCACAATCTGTCCTGTTTCATTATGTTACTGCTTCCAGTTATAATTTAAGGTTATTACTTCCTCTTATTTAACTCTACTTAAAATCTGAGCAGTGTTTCTTCAGCCACAAGTTACTACTTCATAATTTTTGTATTATCCAACTTCATAATAAATACAACTAAGTCATCAGTGCTGTAGCAACAGCGACACTGTTGTAGCAGCTATGGTCTAAAGAAAGATAATCAACAAGGTCTGCAGGAAAATACCATGGATGTTCTTTCAGCCACACCAACTCTTCTTAAAGACCTATGTCCAAAAGCTTGACCATATGCTCTGAGGTGTATTAACAAGTCTAAAAGACACTACCTCTTCCTTGATGCATCTTGCTTATTCTATGTCCCATCTGGATACACCATAAGAAACAGTCGCCAGCCTAGAGTGTAAATAGCTGAAACGGGGCCATTTTAATATTTACAAAAGAAATTTAAAGCCGGATACATAAATAGGGGCCATCTGTTAAAATGATTGCTGACCCAGTGGGGCAGAGGGGAAGACACTGTTACTGGACCCCATTCAAATCGGGCAAGGAAGAGCCTATACGATCCCAAAGGATCACGAGTTGGAAAGTAATTACTGCCTGCTTGGGGGGGGGGAATATTTTGTAATTAAGTTCCTAAGCAAGAACTCAAACGTGAAAAGCAGTGGTGAGGAAGACAGAAGACTGCTCTTCAGTGCAGTACTGACCGGGAAAAGGCTTGGAACTACAAATCAAAGAAACTGCCTACTTTTGCTCCATTTCTATTTTTAGCATATCAGTACTTTGCCTACGTGGAGGTGGGGTGGGGAGACAAAAAGACTGTCAGAGCAGTACGAAGTTTTGTTATTGCTTCCTCCACTCTGCAAAACTAACAAAACACCTTATGATGAGTTGTGCAGGCCAAAAACGGTCGCAGTACGCTTGCCCACTTCTCATAAGAGCATGAATTTCTCCAACCCAATGCTCCCTGCTGCTATCATCTTACTGAATTTAGGCTGCCCTCCCCCACCACAAAAGGGTAGAACATCTGTTTATAATGGATTAGGAAAAAAGAATCCTATTAGAGATTACCAAATACCCTCGAGGAAAAAAAATACTATTTTAACATAAAGCCAATATTTAAATTTTTAGCACCTACAAGATATTTAATTTTTCCAAGCGTCTAAATAAATCCTCACACGCAAAGCCAGGAACCAACTCTAGAGAGCTACTGAAGACCCTGCAGAGTTTGGAGCAGTAAACACGAGCAAAGTGCCCCATCCTGCACACACCGGGGCAGTTCTCCAACCCTGCAGCAGCCCACCTACGTGACTCAAACAGCCCACAGGGCTTCTGGCTTAAGGAGTTACCTAAGGATATACCACAGGAGGAAAACCCCATGAACAACCAAGGAGACACCATTGTCCCTGGACAAGCCACGACACCTGTGGCCTCAGCAACGCTCGGTACTCTGCAGGCTCCAAGGAACCCACGCTGGACCTTACAGCATTCAGATGAATGCCTTCCTCCATTTTCTCAGATCCTTCACCAAAGCACGTCACAGCCCCTTGAAACAAGGGCACCCCTATTATTTATGAGTGTGGAGCGCATATTTAAATAATCTGTCCCTAAAATAGCATAATTATAAGACAAGACAATGTTTTCATTTCAGGACTTTTTGGACTTAGCATAAATACACTGCACAGAATCACAGAATTCATTTTAAGACTTCCCTACGGCTGTTTGCTTAATCAGTACATTCAGTGAAGAAGTCATTAGCAATATATTTGCCTGAGAAAACACTGAGCATAGTTTGAGAATTCATTTTTGTTGCATTTGTACTATGATAACCAGGAAAAATTCAGGGGATATAAATGACCGATGTCTTTCTTAACCAGAGGGTAGTCTGCTGTACAGATTACATAACTTCAGACATCCCATAAATTTAACAATAAGCATTTGCTTCAAATACTATCCCTCAACTCAAACAGACACTGAGAATCTGACACAGTGTTAAAAAACCAAACATTGGGACTATTAATTTTGACATAGACATGCATATGGCTTTACTCTCCCCACAGTGCGACTGTAATCTGATTTCCCCCTACACCCCCCAGTATACACAAGACATCAGCTTTCCTCTCGTTATAGAGGACAGGAGAAGAAAACAGGAGAGAGGATCCTATTTCCTACAGCAAGCTTATTGGCATGGCCTGCGACAAAATAGGCAAACAGTTGGGTCCTCGGTCAGAACTTCACTGACTCTGTATCAAAGTTTGCAGATGAGTGCTTTCACCCGAGATAGACAATACTTTTGCACAGCATTTCAAGTAACAAACCCAAAGTATTCAGCATAATTCACAGCTTGAATAGTTCACTAGTTACAGTTCTGTTTTCAACCCAGTATCTTAGGCAGAGGTCCTGTTATCAAGTATTTTCATGAGTCCTCATACCAGCAAGTTTTGACCACGATGATACATTGTAGTGTCAATGCAGACATATACTCAAGCTTGATGACCACTCTTGACTTCAAGCACCCATTCAAAATAGCATGTTTTGAGCCTTTTTTTGCATAGGCAGGAGCCCAATATCTAGTCTCACAGTACGTAAGTAGTAGTACAATGTGCATCTTAAAATACCTATGACGTACAATAACCCATTTCTAGATGTTTTCCTTGAAACAAAGATTAGCTAGCCAGTCACTGATAAGGTCTTAGCAATTTTCCACTCTATAAAGGTGGAACCAGTTCCCAGGCACAGTCAGATTGCAAGCTCTGTTTACATTACAGTAATCTTTGTGCTGCATGTTGAATCAGAAGCAAACTCCAGAATATACTTCATAATGATCTACAGAGTGTGGAGCTCATGGCTCTTCTCATGTCATTACAACATAATTCATACTGAGAAATGCACCTAAACTATCATGTGGTAGCTGAAGTTGCCTATAGCCATAACCGTAACAGTCAAAGAACATAAGAAAATCCAAAGCCAAAATACAAGTTATATAGATAATTTCTTCTCTGCAAACAAAACATTAAAGTATTTCCTAAGGTTCAAATACAACTTATGGAAACACTATCAAAATTAAATGCAGTCATTTTACAGGATCTTTTTTTCCAAGCAGAAGGTAGGTTCTGATGTTAAATGAAATGCTCAGTTTATTTCCATACTTGGTGTTACTTCGCCATATGCATTTTCTAAGTATTTATTTCTTCTTTGTTGTTATAGTTGAAGAATCTCATGAACTATCAGAGCATTGATCTAACATTATAGTGTTCATATAGACTTAAATAGGAACAACAAAATACTGTTCCAAACTTAACTATCTGATAGATTACAGCACATTAAAACACACTTTATAAGCTTGCACATATATCCTCTACAGGAAACGCATACACTGGTGTCTCCAAGTGGAATCTGGGGCAGAACACTAACCCACATTTATGAAAACTACCGATCATTCCCTCTAACAGAGGAAACCAAAGTGTCCCTGCAATCAGCAAGTCTTGAACCGTTAAAGTCATCAAGTTCTCAACTTGAGAAGAAGAAACTTGATTGAAGTGGCAGATAATAGATATGTGCCTGGAGCTAGAAAGCCAGAGCAACCAAGATCCAATTAATTACAGGACTGAGGTGAAAGACTGGGAAATATTCTTTATGCACATACGTAAAACTAGAAGGAAGTCTCCAAGAACTCAGGTTCAGCATTCAAAAAGGCTCAAGGACTCATGAAGTCCTGTCCCCACATTTACTACTTAAAAGCATTTGGTTTTTTGTTTTGTTTTGTTTTTTTAACTAATATGGACTACATTTGAACCCCCAGCTTAAAGGTTGAAAGCTTTACAGCTCATTACTAATACCCTGACACAGTCATTCCCACAGCATCCATTAGTATTGTTCAAAAAGACACCAGAAGAGATTAGGCCCCCTACATTTTGCAATCACAGCCACCACTAGATTAGACTGCAAGCAAGATTTCATTTCTCTCACCGTTCTCTATTGTATACTACCAACAGCTACAGCAAGCATTTAAAACCTTAATAAAAAACATATTCTTTTACAGCATAGCAGGGACAAAGTTAAGTAACCAAAACTGAAGGGCAGTGGAAGGTAGCATAAAGACTGTTGATAATGGGGCATAACACAATCAATCATACCAGCCAAGATTCTCACATGTACAAATAAGAATTATTCAGCTAATGAAAAAAATTATTTTTTTTAGTTCTCTTCTGGACAAGTGGGCCAGGATGGAGGCAGACATGGACACAAGGCCCACAAAGGTAAAAAGTATGTTAAGTAACTATGAAGTAACCATTCACAGAGGTTTTTTTAATGCATTACAACCCCAAAAATGAGAAACCAGACACCATGTCTGAAGAGCTGACTGAAGGAAACAAGATCTGAAACTTGAATACAGAAGTCCTCCAATATTCTAGTATTTCTAAAATATTTATAATCCCCCTCTATTAAAACCCTATGAACAGCAGCCCAGGAACTAATGGCTGAAGTAGAAATAATGTTATCCATCTATTGAAAGCATTTCTGTTTTGACAAGAAAATTCATATGAACCGTGTGCATAAGATTCTAGGCTCTAAAGACACCACTGTGGTCTAGATCAAAAAGGTAAGAAATAATTTTGACAGAAGGCTATTACAGGCTGTAAGAGTTTACACTAAAAAAAAAGTTACAGGACTTAAAAAATTTATTTTTTTTCCTGAGAAAGAGATGTGCTATTTCAAACACGTGACTTTTATAAAACCTGAAAGTATACCAGTGAAGAGTTAAACTAAGGGAGACTAGATTTTGCAACATTCTTAAATTAACATGCCTTTCAGTATAATTAGTTCAGCTGGTATTGTATACATGCATACACGTTCTAAGGGCCAATTTGATACGACCATTATCTGGAAGAAGTTTCAAATAACTGCTATGGTAAGATGCAACTTTCAATTTTGCACCAGTCTACAGTCAACACAGATAATACTTCTGTATTTCAAAAAATAAATCTTTTTTTAAGACATTGCATGCCATCTGTGGAAGGCAGTATTTTTCTACATCCTCACAAAATAACTGTATTTCAAGAGAGTATTTTGAACTTGAAGTGGGAACCTCACACCCCAATTTTATACAGAAGAAAATCTGCGAAGTTTAAGATGATGCAATTTCTCACAATTCCTCGTGTGGCAGAATTCTAACACAACGCTATTCTTCTTAGGAGCAAAGATAACGCTTATCTTCAAAAGTCCTGTTTGTTGTTAATATAAATGCATTTGAGGGGGGGGAAGCATGCTTTATCTGTCTCTCTAGCTAGGCGACACCACCAGTATGAAGTATCACCCAAAATAAACGACTCCTCCAATCGTACGCATTTATTGTTGAGAGGTGTGCACACGTATGTTAAAATGTAATACAGGATCTCTGAAAGCACACTTCGAAAGGGGCATGCAACTCAAGTGTCGCGCTTTGGGCACTGGGACACTCAGGAGGGTCAACACTGGCCTGTGAGTTTCTTAAAAATCGCACTCTGGAAGTTGCCTTGGATACACCTTGAAAGTAAAGCTTTGGGAGCCGATAAAATCGCCACAGCCAACAGCACCTCACAACTAGACAACAACGTCTTACAACTACCTAGTAAGTTTACGAGTAACTCAGTACTTCAAGCAGCCCGAAGCCTGCGGGCAGTAACGCAGTAAGGTGTGCGTTTTGCCTCCCCGCGCAGAGCACCGGGCCCGAGTAGGCGCATACCAGCGAGTGACATCAGACCGAAACCGCCGAGTTTCACCCCAGCGCAAACGCCGCCGAGCCGAGCCGCGGCCACGCCAGGGCCGGGCAACTCCTCACGCTGAACCCGGGGCAGCCACTCGGGGCTCGCAGCTAAAAATTACCTCGAGATTTGAACTCAAACTCGTTTCAAAGCGAACCCTTTAATTTCGCACGGCGGAAAAATAACCTGTTGAGCGTCCCGAACCCCACCTCTCGCCCCGGGGGCGGCCGGGGCGGGCAGCCCGCACCTGCACCCCAGCACCGGCGGGGCGGGCGGGGGGCCGGCACAGTGTCTGAGGGATTACCGCCGCCCCAGAGCTGTTTACCGCATGTCAGCAACAATCATCCCCGGCTGATTCAGCGGCCGCACAAAAATCCTGCCGTGCAGGACTCTCCCGCTTGAGCCTCTCTTAATTGCCATCCCTCCCCGTAGCCTGGAACAAAGGGGCACGGCCTGCCCCGGCGCGCTCCGGCCGCCACCGGGGGCTGCCACCGGGGGCGCGGGCCGCCCCCGCACGGGCACGGCCCGGCTTAGGGGGAGCGCCGGGGCTCGTCCGCGGACCCGCCCCGCCGCCGGGGCCCCCCCGCCGCCGCACGTCCAACAGGTAGCCGGGCGGGCGGGGCAGCGGCCCCGGGGGCTGGGGGCCACCTGCGCGCCCGGCGGCGCGGCCGGCCGGCGGGAGGGAAGGCGAGCTCGCCGGGCGCCCGGGGAAGGCGGCCAGGAGGCCCCGGCCCGCCTCGCCCACCCCCTCGGGCCGAGCGGCCCCCCCCCCCGGCTGCCCGCGGCCCCGAGACGGCCGAGGGAAGCCGCGGCCGGCGGGGCTCGGCGGGGCAGGGACTCCCCGGCGCGGCGGGGGTCGGACGGTGGGGATTAGAGCGGGGAGGGAGCGCCGCCGCCCCGGGGCTGAGCCTTACCTTGGTGGAAGCCGCCGCGGCCCTGGCAGACATTTTGTTTCCTTCTCTCCCCCGGAGTAGGGCGAGCGTGTGCGCGCCTGCGACTACTCAGGCCGGGGGAGAGAAACTCCCCGCCGCCGCCCGCGCCTCACGCCGCCGCCGCCGCCCGAATAAACATCGCAGGGCGCGGGGGGGAGGAGGGAGAGGAGGGCGGCGGGGCGGGGACGGGGGAGGAGGGAGGCAGAAAGGGGCAGGGGAGCGGAGGCTCAAGTTTGGTAACAGTCCGGCCGCTCTGCCGCCCAGCGGGAAGGAAGGGGGAGGCCGGTGCCGTCGCCGGGAGCAGCCGCGCTGCCCTCGGCCCGTCCGTCCCCTCAGCGCCCGCGCCGCCCGCCCGCCGCGTGCCTTTCCCCCCGCCCGGCCACCGACATGTCTGACTGCCGGCGCGGCCCATCCCGCCGGCGGGGGGGAGCTCCCCGCCCCGCCGCCCCCCCTCCGGCGCCCCTCCGCCCGGCCCGGGCACCCCCCCCCCGCGAACGGCGGCGCCCGAGCGGCAGCCCCCGGCCCCGCCGCCCCCGCCGGCCAACGCTTGGCGGGGGGGCGGCCCGCAGAGCCCGGCCCGCCGGGCTCCCCCCCCCGCGCGATGGTCGGGGCGGCGGGGCCGGGCGGCTGCCGGCCCGGCGCGGCCTATGGCGGCGCGGGGGGCGGCGCGGAGCGGAGCGGGGCCGGGCCGGGCCGGTGTCCCCGGGGCAGGGACGGCGGGCCCGGGGTGTCCCTGGGGCAGCGCTCAGACCTGCGGCTGCGTTGGTCCATTGTTTGAAGGGGCGGGACACGCGTGTTCGAGTTCCTAATTGTACGTTTTGTTCCCGAGATAAAAGCAATAAAGGCGCAAAAAGAAAAAAACAGCTTGGGAGATGCGGGTTGGCTTAAGGTGGTGACTACACCGCCTTAGCATTTCCTACGGCACCACCAACTGCTCCCCGCGGCTTTGAAAAATAAACTTTTTCAAGTACTTTAGGCGAAGAGGTTTTAGTGCCTTTTACAAAGTAAGTATTTATTTAAGCACTGGGAGAAACACTGCAAACATATTTTTTTTTCCCCGTTTAGCAAAAGGCTTTTTAAAGATGTTCTCTTCCTTGCGGGAGGTGGGCGCCTCGCCCGTGCTGTCCGAAAACGCAGCTGGAGCTGTGGGAGCTTTGTGGGACCACCTCACCAGTCACCCAAACCACCTCCCGAAGAATCGCCCACTAAAGTGCTTCCAACCTCAGGGAGAAGACGGCACGCTCTGTGTCATAGCCACATCCCTACGGTCCACGCTTTATTATGTTGATTAATTTACGCTTTAAATATCGGACTAGAGCAAAAGTTCCATGACTAATCGGCTCCACCAGCTCCCAGTGAAAGCAGGGTAGGTGAGAAAAAAATCCCAGGCCAAAATCGGAGTATTTTGCACTCGCTTTGCAAACGTTTCACGAGGCGCAGATGACAGCAAAAGGCATGGCATCAGAGCCATAACTTTCTTGCAGTTGTACTTTTTATGTGCCACCAGCTGCTTTCGTGCTCCCAGCCATCTTCAGCAGTACCTAAATTCTTAAAAAGAGGCAATAATTCAATGATCCAAATCGCTGCTCTACAAAGAAACGCCCTACCCAAAGCTACTGTATGAGCTTTACGTTTGTTCTCCTTTGAAAATAAACAAATTCATATTGCAGGAAATAGCTGAAGCAAATTCCCAAGGCAGCAGTCCGCAATCGGGGGGAAGGGCCAACTCCTCAGCCACGGCGCGGAGAAGGCAAAGTGACCCTCAGCACCTTCTCCCTCAGAGCACACGGTGCCAGCCCGCTCCCTAGAACAGCCCCAGAGCTCCAGGAACCTCTAGCTTTCCCCAGCACCATCCCCGACTCTCCAGCACCGGAGGAATGCCCAGGCGTCACCCCTCTGTTCCCACAGCGGCTGTGCTCAGCTCCGGAGGGGCTCATCCCCGCTGGAGGTCTCCTATGTTGCAGCACGGCCTTCTGCCAAAGCTCCTCGGCTGGCCCTCGCCACGAAAACACTACTGCACGGTTTTTATTTGTTAATTGCTAGACGTAACTAAGCCTGAGATATTTTTTTTTTAATCTATCTACACACGCAGAAGGCGGAATGTGAGATTTCTTTGTGCCCGCGGGCTTCATTGCCAGAGTCTAGGAGTACTGACCAGCGGAGCAGGAAGGAAAGGGCTGCGATCGCAACAGGAAGGAGGGGGAAGGTTTCAAGGTGCGGAGATGCACAAAAAGAAATTCAAGGCAAGGTGACCTGATAAAGAATAGGGTAAAATCATCCCTCCTTTTCATCGGCCCCCCGGAATAAGTACAGTTCTAGGATGGTGAGCAATGCCTGCAGGCTGGGGAGGAGGACAGAACGGGAACAAAGATTAAAGACCATAAAACAAGATGAGGCGTACGTACAGCAGGGGAATGAAAGAGGAGCATAGGCGTGCAAACACAGAGAGATGGAGATGGATCCCTAAAATAAGGGAGAAGGACCAGGGGAAAGAAAAGGAGTTATTCGGGTATTAGGAGAAAGATGGAGAACAAATACAAGGGTGAAAGAAAAATATTAAGCAAAGAAAGTTCCAGCAAAGACGGAGGTGCCATTATTGTATCATCTTACACTGGATGAGAAAATGCCATCAATCCACCCACTGAACTTGACAAGGATGGAGACTATTTATCAAGGAAGGACTTCTGTCTAGGGGTTTGAAACATCTGGCAGTGGGTATAAAATGATCACAGATGATCTCTTGCCAGTCTGGGAGAGGACATACATCACTCTTTTGGCCCACAGAGACTAATGGGATTCCTTTCTTTCCTTTCCTTCTTTGTTCCTTTCTCTCTCTTTCTTTCTTTCCTTCCTTCTTTCCTCTCAATCTCTTTTTTCATTTTTGCTGTTTTTTTCTTTGTTCCTTCCTTTCCTTCCCTCCCTCCCCATCTCCCCTCTCCTTCCTTCCAAAAGTTGTTTAATACTCCATCTTTACTCTTGATATGAATTAGAGGAGCTAGAAATGCCATCTTATTCTACTAGCATTGGTAAAATGCATTTATTTGTTGATAAATGCGAATTATTTTAATGAATGTTTTTGCTTGTTTTTAAACAAAGCAATAACAGGGACATGTTCTTGTCCTTTCAAGTTCTTCCTTCAGGAGAACTTTTCCATCTGTTCATTAATAAATTGCTCACAAGCAAAGTTACCATCAACAGCACTGAAAATGCCAGATCAAATGTTCGTCAAATGTTGCTAGAATCAAAATAAGATAATTATATTAAGTGAAAGAAACCTTGAATGATACTCCTATTAAACTTTTTTTTAATTCTTATTAAAGTATTACAAATTTCATCTCTGAAATGAGCAAGTTGTATTTTTTTAAGACTGTTTGGATTCCACTGTATTCGTGTATTCCCTTTAAAAAGGCTTTAAGGAAAGAGTAAATGTCTATGTATATATATACACATATCGATACATAGCGAGGGATATATATATGTCAGGTTTTATGCATATATATGCCCTATATATATAGCACATTCAGTCAGATACAGCTATATATACCAAGTCCCATCTGTTTGCTGAAGGATCAGAATTTTAAATCATATTCCCAATACTGCCCTTTTAGGTCCTGCAAACAGGATGGCTTCCTCATCTTTAGAGAGAAAATTCTCTTAAAAGTCAACAGCTGAAGAAGAGCAAGTGCTTTACTCATCCTTTAAATACCTGCTCCTGGGAGAGGTCTAAAAAAAGTACTATTATATTTTCTTGGTAGGAAACCTAAAAATAAAATTACTATTTAATCAGTATAATTCAAACCATAACCCTAAATTGATTGAAAGGACACAAAAGGACAATCAGGTGGGTGAATCCTCCTTTCCAACTGAAGGCATGTGTATCTGTTACACTGCAAGAGCAGGAAGTCTGTTCTCTACTCTGTGTCGATTTAACTTTTTAAGAAATGTTTTGACCACTTAAGGATGGGGAAGAAGGAAACTGCAGAACCGCAGCCACTACCGAGACATCTTCCTGTGGGGTTTGTGGTGTGTGTGGCTCAGAAAGAGAACAATTCATCGAAGATCTTTCAGAGGTATCAGATGGTTTTGCTGCCCTGTAAGGTAGTCCTGAGATACTTAGCTATAAATATGCCTATATATTATCAAAGATGTCGAGCCGTTTAGTCGATATCGTACGTTCTGTATTTGTAATTGCCACCTGATTTCAGCGTTTCAGGAACGAAGAAAAAAGGGGAAGAGAAAATCAGAAGTCACCATGTAAACCACAAGAGAAGAAAGTATCGGTTTCCACCTCAAGAAATAAGAAAGTGGTTTAAAGAAAGCTGTGGGAAGTTCATGTCCTTAAAATTACGCAGAATTTCAGTGCCTTCCTGAATCAAGTCCCTAGGGAAAAAAATTAACGTAGTAATGTTGTCTAGTAATGATTCTTATCTTCCTCCCGCTTCCACGCAGTTAAAGCTTGCTTCCTATATCCACCTCCTCTTCAAAAGACTGTGTACCACTGCTGGTGCCTCTTCTGAAACAACTGCACACAACTGCTCCATAGACAGTGAACAGAGGCTCCCAATAACCCATTGCCTCTCACATCCCGGAACCGTTAGACAAAGAAAAAATCCCAAACATCTGTACTCTACCTCTCATTGACAGGTTAAAGCACACACCTCAAGTACGCACCAGAGGCTGGATATGCCCTGAATGGGAATAAACCCAACCTGTTTTGCCAGTCAGCCTGTCTTAAACTTCTGCTGCTCTAAACTCATTGTTATTTCTTGTTTAACACCTTAAAAAAAAAAAGTATTAGGTTTAACACAGTGCAAGGTTTTTCTGTTCAGACAGAATATCACTTCAATTTTTAAGCAAATGGCAAGTGTACAAATAGAATTAAAAGTAGGTTGCAGTGGCAAAGCAAGATTATTTTCAGCCTTAAAATATTTAAAGAATTTATCACTGCAGAGCTGAAGAGTAGTCTCTCTGGTTATTATTTTGGGATACCCTTATAAAAAGAAACTCTTGTCTCCTTGGTTTGGACCAGGTCTTAAGAGAATCTTTGTCTTCTGTATAATTATGTGTAGTGACAAAATCTGAGACCACTGTTGAAGAAAATGTTATGCATGAGTTTTAATCTTGGTTCATGGCAGCAGACCTAATTTATTACAGAAATGTTATGTAAAACTATTCTATTCTACTTCCCATCCCAGACAGACGTTTTGTGAACAGGACTGTATATCTAAATGCCCTGCAGCTGATCAAGGCTGATTTTACGAAATGCTTCACTGTAAGTAGCCACTGGATGTCAAAACGCCAGATATTCTGAATCGTTCTGCTTTCTCCAGGTTTATTTGGTAGAGAAGGGACAGTAAAAATAATCAAAGATAGCTGTGAAACGTAAGCAGGCATACATTCACTGCTGATGTGGTTCCAGTCCCAGAAACAGGTACACCACAAGCACCACATGTGCTCCGCTGATCTAGAATTCTTATTTTCCATATTTTGCTTTCAGAGAGCATGACTAGCAGTTCACTCTCCAAAATGCTTGCCCAGAAACCAAGCAACACGTACCAAAGATTAACTGCACAGGTAACTCGGATAAGTAAAGGCGAGGAAGGAACACACATCAGGGTAAAGATCTTCGTTACTTACAAACGGTGAGTATTTTGGAAAGGCAGCCCAAGGACAGCAGAATAAAATTAATTGATATAATCACCTCACTGGCAAACAACTCTGTATTCAAACCCAGGATTTTTCCAGGAACCCTTGCACAAGACACAGTGACAAAACTGTTCTCTGACACCCAAAGAGCAAGCCCCACGTATAAAGACCAAGCAGACCGGGGAGGGAGCGGGTTGAAGAGGTGCGGTTTTCCAACCCAGATCGTTTTGAAACCTCACATCACTTCTCCAGGTTCTTGAGCACAAATATCACGGTTGCGATGACTAGCACAGGAAATTATCGTGATTCATTTTTGTTCACGAGAAGGGCATGCATATAGAACATGAAAATATGTACTGAAAATTGTTATAGTCAACGCAAAAACATATACTGAAAGTTGTTACACTACTAACGAAGTTTATACTGCAGAAGTGTGAGCTCATTTGCTTCTCAATTCTTCATGACACACTTTATTGTGTAATTGCAAATATGTCAAAACTTCAATTACTGAAATTTATAAACTATAATCCATTGTTACGGCCACTCAGCTTTTGACTTTTAGAATATCAAGATTTACTTTTGTCCCCCAGCCTTTCTTATTGCAACTGGTACAAGACTCCACCTATTCTTCTAAAATTCACATGCACAAGTCCATCAAGTCAAGGGACTAACGATGTACTTAAAGGTAGGAACACCAGATTACACCCAGTAATTCCCGTATAATCTTTACCTTAGCTGGTAGCTCTGTCCTAGTAGCACCTGCTTTATAAGAGTGACTTCAGTGAGGTTTAGAGGTAAGTAAGGGGATTAAGCTCCTGATGGTCACACCCAGAGGGTTATGAACCCCTTCTATCTTCGTATTTTCTTTGGTTTCTACCTTCAGATGTTAAAAACAGTTAAAAGAAAAGCACTTTAAAAAGATCGCTGTTTGTGTCAGCGGAAGAAACTCAAGTTATCTTATTTTTACCCCCTGCAGCTTTCTTAACTATATATTATTGGATGATTATATTGCACAGCGGCGTCACCACTGGCCTGCAATGGTTTTGTTGGGGATCCCTTTCAAAACCATTACCATTCAAAAATATATTAAGCCTGGGACACAAATGTGTCAAACATTATTTTTCTATAAAATACAGTTTATGAGTTTTAACACCCCGTTTCAATAATTCAGCTTCCACCCTCAACAGATCTTATTGAAGACAAACATGTTGGGCATCACATACTTCCCACCTTAAAGTTAAGAGTGCTTTTCAGTCACTTTTAGACTTTAGCAACTAAGGAGACCTCTGGTTATCCGTGATATTACATATTCTATTTTACTGTCTGAAATCAATAGCAAAACTTAGCTCCCAGGGACAACGTGGTTTTGCAGTATGCCCTGGTGGAATATTTCACCTGTAACTGTTACAGTGTGGTTAATAGTAATCTTTTTAATTATACAAATAAAACTCATGACGAGTTTTTAAAATAAGTTAAAAAATTTTAATTTTATGTAACAGTTTCGAGATGGCAATATACAAGAGAGGATAATAGAATAGAAAGTGCTTAGCGTGGGAGGATATTGCATTACTTCCTGACCTGTTGTTGTCAGGGAAAAAAAAACCATGTCACGGGTTGGCTTTTGGGCTTCGGTATGTCACTGCACATGAAATCAGTGGGCAATATACACTAACGTGACGGAAGCCCTGCATTCTTCTAATGTTACTCAACCACTCATATCTGCCTTTGCACTGTCACCACCTCCATAGGATAACTAAAGTGAANCCATGTCACGGGTTGGCTTTTGGGCTTTGGTATGTCACTGCACATGAAATCAGTGGGCAATATACGCTAACGTGACGGAAGCCCTGCATTCTTCTAATGTTACTCAACCACTCATATCTGCCTTTGCACTGTCACCACCTCCATAGGATAACTAAAGTGAAACTGGTTAAAAAATTATCCTTGTAACACAGAAGCGTGAATAACTGGCCAAAGATGGGGACTTTTTAATCTGGGTTTACTGGCAAAGATAACGTGCACGTAGATCTCCTCAGGTGCAGATTTCCAAACTAGCGGACAAAAGGCCTCCTTGCCTCATCTGAGCTAAGATTGCTTCCTTCACTCCTAAGATAATTGCATTACAGTTTTCAAGTGCTCCTGCAAGATATGCCACCGTGCACGTGCAAGAAATCCTTAGATGCGTATTTTTTTAGTTAGGAGACTTATATAGTATTGGCTGGATATAGACTCGGTGAAACCAGTTGTCACAGACTCAAAAGCCCTCAGAAAACATGCATGCTCTTTACACATGGTCCCAGTAATGGCAACCTGTAATACATTTTCAATAAGATATTTTTTAAAAATAATTAAATACGATTTTAGTTCAAGATTTACAAAATCAAGCTTTGGCCACAGAGTAATATTGGATACGATCAACACAGTAAACAAGAGGTTCAAAAAGATGTGAAGTACTGAGATATTTCTTTTATGAGTCATCACACTGCTTATACTGATAAAGAGTCCAAACTTCACTTATTTCTCTCAGCTGATTAGATTTTCTCCAGCTCTCTAGGCATTTATACTGCAAACAGATCTGTACGCTGATTTACATTTGCCACACCAGAAGTTCTTCAGAGAAAGTCAGAGGTGGCACCTGTGCCCAGGACGGGGGGCTCGGCTCTGCTCTTAACTCAGCGCTACTGGTTCAAACCGGGTTACTCAGAACACATCAGCACTTGAGAAGATAAACAGATGTGATGAAGGGTGTACCTCTACTTAAACTCCAACGTTAAATCTGAGAAACATGCAGTCAGAGATCTTCCTGACTCTGCTGCGTTACCAGAGAAACCTTCCTTGTTGCATAGAACCACGTGCCACAACCTGTATTACAGTGATGCCAAGAGGCTCTAATCAGAACGGTGCTTTAATCTAGCTAAAGGTACAGATAGTACAGAAAGATCCCAAGCAAAAACACTTACGGTGCAAAGCTAACAGGGCAGATGCTGTATGTACCACACTTGGACGAGTGTTTCTCACGTCTTATATTTCTATGTTTTTAGGTAGCACAGGCTACCCAGGAAAGTGCACATTATATCAATTTCATTAGCTAAATCTCTTCTTTACACATCTGTCAGTTCAATCCAGCGTGCAAGCTGAAAAGCTGTAACTGCCATCTCTTTTTTTAAATGTGTGACATTTTAATACTTGTGAAAAGTGCTAAAGCAAGAGCCTAGGGACTGAAATGCTTCTTGTTTTCAGAGCAGGTAAAGCAAGGACAAGCATTTAAGCAAGCTTCCCTGCGAAGCCCAGTCACTGTGGCTGTTTTCGGTCCCTCGATCCCTTTTGCCTGAAAGCTTGTCTGTTATTTCCAACACTATGCTTTGGTCTAATGAAAGATAAGGCTTCTCCCCATAAACCTTGCTCCCTAACTAGCAAGGCTTTCTGAAAGCCATTTCAAAGCTGGAGAAGCCAATTTTGCCAAGCGTGAGAACTTTCACGAGTCATATAATACTCTTACTTCTTCTATTGTTTTAAGATGAGTAAATATTGTAATTGCCAACAAGATGCTTGATACTGAAGTGATTTATACAGCTTCTTACAACAAATGTAACAAATGTTTTGAAGGTTGTCTTCCACAAATACTTCATTTAGACTTATTTTCCCATACTCTTCAAAAGCCTCTCATTAGAAGGGGTAGCCCCCAAAACAGTTTTTTGTCTCCGAAGACCCGATTATAAATATGGAGGTTGAAGTAAGCCCTGTGACTGGCTATGACCTGGCTATATGTCATACTGACATTTCTCAGAACATCAACTACATGTGTTGCTGGACCAACAGATTTCATACTACTTCTAAATGTTTCTATCAGGGTAGCTGTATTCTATTTTCACAACTGGGCATTTCTTTGGTTTCTGAACAATATATGCCAAGACCATGCAAAAAATAGACCAAGCCCAGCCCCTAAGTCACCACAGAAAGCATCCAAAAATGTTTTACTCGAAAAACACCTTTTTTATATACTTGTGTTCCAGTATGGACCAATTTTTCTTTCCAGCCTACTTCTTCCTGTTTCTGTAACTGCATCAGGGCCCTGGCTGCACTAATAGGCCTTAATGGCCCTGACAAATTGATTATGAAGATAATTAATTGTTTCTCTTTAAAAGCTCTATAATCTGGAGGCAGCAATGGAGGCTGACAGAGATTTACAGGGCAGAGGGGAGAAGGGGAGGCGGGGGCCTTCCCCCCCCCCCCCCCCCCCCCCNCCCGAACACCAGAGTAGTTGCCATAACTCACATGAAACCTCCTCTCTCTGTTCCCTGGCCAGAACTTCATCACGAGCAGTTTAACCCACTCATTATTCTTGACACAGAAATAAATTAGAGGGGTAATCCCTGAACGCTTAGATCATTTGGGGAAATCAGGGAAATAATCTCTACCTACAGAAGCATATTCAACAAGGATTACAAATCATGTACAATATTTATTGTATCTGCAAAGGCACGGGATAATGTAGCAGTTGTTGCCCTCTTTATATTAAAACCAAAAAATTCTGAGCTTTGCAAAATCTTTGCTCACATACATGCAGGGTCAGCTGTACCCACGCATGGTCACGAACAGCCCAGGGCCAAGGGTGTGAGCAGGGACGCCTCCATCCCTCCGGCAGCACAAGCCCCATCTTGCACACCCTGCTAGAGAGAGGCAGGGAGCAGCGAAGGGAACGTGTCTGCAGAACACGTCACTGGGTCAGTACGTGAGAATGCTACAAAGCAAGTAATGAGATCTTACCAAGACGCGATTTAATGTCATGACTCCACCTGGATGGGGAGCATGTGAACGCTGTTATTTGAATTACAACTTCTTAAATTAAAATTTCATTATGTATCATATTTCATTTAAAAAATACTATTTTGTTTCTAAGTGAACAGCTTAGATTGTATAACTGAAGGGCACCTACATCATAGCCTGCTTCATACCACTGCAAAAATAATTCCAGTGGTCTCAAGGGTAAGTTGACTGAGGTCTCCCAAATGCATGTCTTACGTATGCAGATAAATGTCTTGATTTTTAATTAAAACAATTCTTTTCTGTCTTTCTGCCTGCACAGAAAAGGCAAATAAAGAGTTTACATGACCCTCCTCCAACTCTCCGTCCAAAAATCTGTGTCATGTGTCGACAGTGACGATGGCCAGTGCTCCCCCAATACACTATTGAGGGGCAGTCGGGGAGAGAGGAAGGAACCGTCTCAGTGGGGAGCACACCTGGGTACAATCTGCTTTACCAGCATTCATTAGAAAGTATGAAAAATAGTATTCTACAGCACCAGTATGTTCTGTTTTTAAAGAGATGGTTCTTGTATTTGAAACTTAAATTAATTTAGCCACCATACGCACTCCTTTAGTAAAAGGCTCTTTGACTATAAGGAAACAGATGCTTTAGAAAGTCATGCATGTGAAGCTGTTTGGGAGTCATGTCTTTGTTTCTGCAGCATGTGCATAACTCCCTTAAACTCCCAGTCCCGCCACCTGGAAGGGAGAGGGAGAGAAGAAGGTGGCAGTATGGAAGGGAGAGGGTGGCAGTGCTGGAGCCCACCCGCAGCCTGGGCTGGGTGAGGGAAGGCTCCTGGAGCCCTCGGAGAGGGCTGGGATGGGGACACGGGGAGCGGGGGCTGCTCCATTGGCAGGGCTCCTGCCACCAAAACCTTCCTCCGACTGCAGGGCAGCCTGAGACCCCGCACCACTCCTGTCTTTAGAAATGAGCCTGTTGCTGCAACGCATCGCAAATGAAACAAATGCACCATTA
>RSEF01000010.1:8239602-8268240 GCA_003993805.1 Himantopus leucocephalus | reverse complement strand
GTATTTTTGGCAATAATCCCAGCGCAAAACAATGATATTTTGGGAAGGCCTCCATTTGAAAATAAATTCTTTTCTAAACCAGGGGTCCCTGTGCTTTTTCAGAGGAATGGGTTCTGCCATTCCTTACACACAGCTACATGCACCTCACACACAGTAAGATCCTAATAGAAATGAGTTCAGCATCACGGAGTCACGCCACCACCCCGTATCTACATCTCTTTCCTCATACTGCTCTGAGCGAGGTCTCCCGTCTCTTGCCAGCGTCCCTCTCCCCAGTCTGCCACAGCACAGTAACCACAGCAGTTATCTGAAAGGAGAAGACTATCAGGATGCTATTTACCTCATTTTCAGTTGTCTTTTAAAGGAGTGAACAGCTGGAAATAAAGGCAAGAGGCAGCAGCTGGTTATTTATGCAGTGTACTAACAAGGAGAGCATTACAGCAGCTCTGTGGAACAATCAGTGGAGTTTGTTCACCAAGTGCAGGAGTAGCATCAAAGAATTTCAAAGCTGTCCTTCCATTCCAGTCCCCTGCTCCCCAGGTGACCCTGAATAACTAAAATTAAGTTTTTATTTGTTCGTATTTCCTTGGGCAGATACTGCACTTCATTTCTTCTGGAAGGTGCAGCCCAGGGGAAGGCAAAAGTGACTTGAAGTCATATCTGCATTGCCTGAACACTGTCCGTGCCTTGGGTCATGGCAGTTCCTTCTGTAAATTAGCAGAATGCTACAAGCATACTTCGTCATGTCCTCAGCGGACCTCCTACGATGGGAGCTGGAGTGGGAAAAACACAGGCCTCCTCACATCAAGCACAGCATGGGAATTCCCTCCCAGACTCTCGCGAGTCCTCTGGAATTCTGTGTGTCCCTGCAGCAGACAGGAGGATGGGAGGACGCTAGGCTCCCCCTCGAGCTAAGGGAAAAACAGAATCAACCTTTACCACTCACTAAGACAATGTATATCTTTGACTGACTGTCGGAAGCAAAAAGAGCTATAAAAATTACACTCATAACCCGAAAAACAAAATTCTATATGTAAGCTAAACCAGCAATGAGGCCAAGGTGCTGGAAAAGCGCTGGAGGAGCAGGCTGGCCATGGGGCCTGGCATTGTGACTGCACGGCTTCCACATCCTCCTGCGCATCTCCTGCTCGGGACTACGCTGCCGTCTAGAAACTATCCAGCTGCTGCCCAATCCATTGTAACTTCAGCTTGTTTGTGACCACCCTGTTATTTTCCTTAGAATAATACTAATATTTTTAATGTTTCTACATCTGAAACAGCTCATATAAGATACTGATGTGACACTGCACAGATGCTTTCAGCCGTACACAAGAGACACTCTTGAAATCTATTTGTATCATCAGCCTCAATCATTTTATAGCCAAACAGTGCTGTTCTTCAGACTGATTTCAGTGCCTTGTGGAAGGAATGGATGCTGGACACGGTATTACAGTCTTTCTATATTGCCACTCTGCAGATGGTCATGGCATTTTCCACATGACTCCTACTGTAATACCAGAACCACATAAGTCATTTATAAGTAACTGATATGTCACAGCACCTTATAGCATGCTGTGCAGTACTCAAAGCTGAACAGACAATACAAAAGAAACATTAGCATGTCTCCTAGTTTTAATTTTATATAGAGCGTATATGCATCCAGAAAAAGTAGAAAAGCAGAACAAATACTGATGTGTTAGCTAGCACATGAAAATGTCAGAACTTCCATCAAATAGGATAATCTAAAACACAACAGAATTACAAAGGATGTGCCCACAGAAAATAAAAGGTTATTTTGTGGTCTGGTCGAGGCTCTGAAAATACTGTTACCATTGATCTGAATTCACTTGTATAATTGGCAATTACTTTGTTACTGGAGAAAGAGGTGTCTAATTGCTGAGAATGACCCTTCTGTCTTTGTTTTCCATTCTCTTTCTCCTTCCGTTTGGCTAAATAGATCTACACTTTATTTTTGTCTTTTCTTATGACAAGATGTAATAAAATAACTTTAAAAAAAGTAGTAACAGGAGACATGGGTTGAAAAATATCAAGGAATACAAAGAAAATTGTATGGCTTTTGCTGCTAAGAGAATATGGGTTGAAGAATGAGATCCCACCAGCTTTTAACCTTAAAGTATTCAATGTGTTATGCAGAATTCTCCACAACAAAAAATAACAAAAAATGAAAAAAAAAGTTCCCACTGGTACCACAACTAAGCATTCAGGACACATGGAATACCTATTTTCTTTAAACATCTTCTGTTTGCTTCTAAACATATCTCATTTCAATGCAAAGCTTCATAATTCAATTTTTCCTTTAGCCTCCTAAGAAGGAAGCTCAGGTGCTCATGTTTCAGGGGTCGGTACCCGACGTGTGCAGAGAGACACCCCCAGTGCCCCCCACTCCCTCCAGCTCCAGCTGGTGTGTAGCCCAGATCAATCTCAGCAGCAGCAATACTGTACTTCCATCTCAGAAGGCACTTACTAAAACATGTTTCTGAGCGACCATAACAAAACTGCTTCAGAGCACGGGTGGACCAGACAGAACAACTACAACACAGAAACTGAATGTGAGTGTCTGACACCACTAAAAGACAGTAAACGATCATCAAATTATAATTCAAATCCAAACTGGAAAAATGTTCCCTTTAACAAGTCTGACCCATCTCCACCGTGCCCTGGTGCAAGAGCAACAGTCAGACAGCGGAGCACTTGATCCTGCTCTGGAAATGTGCTGGCGTGTGAGTGCTCGACGGTTCCCGTTTGGTCAGAGCCTGGGCTCTGGGACGGAGGTGGGTGGTTTCGGAGTGGAACGCCAGCCCTGAGGAGGGAACCACCTCACAGACGGAATGTCTTCATTCCAACACAGCTCTCCTTTTGTGAAGCTAATGTCAAAGTAACATCAATTTTTCACAAATATACAAGAAGTGCTCATTAACCAAACACAGATCACTAAAAAGGGATAGATTTCTTGCCCTGTACATGAGCGATTAACTAAAAAGAGTTGCTCTTACGTTGGTTCAGTGGTGCAGGTTTTGCTTACAGAGCCCTGGGCATATAAAAATAAATTCATAGCTACAGTACAGGTTTAGCGTCAACACATCAGTGATGGTGAGGAAAGTGGATTTAAATTACCCATTTTGCCCCTGAAGTTTAGTTTCCAGCATCATTCAGAAACAGATCAGCCCAACTTAAATTAACTACATTGGTAAAGACCTTAACGGAGTTTCTCAGGATCTGACAGAGTACAGACCTGAGCTGAAGTCCTCCTTTCTCCTTTCCACCTCTGTGATCTGAACCTCACCCAGAGCCTGGGGATGAAGGCTGCTGTGCTGCTTTTATGTCAACATACCGCTTGGGGAATCCCTATATAACTAGTTCAGCCAGTTCCGAGGTTGCAGTTGCCACCAAAGCACCCTGAATTAGCCAGTCCAATTGACTACAGCAACTGGATTATGCTGTTCAATATTACAAAAGGTTTTCCTTTTTTTTTTTATCTGCTTATCAATGAGGTCAATTAAGAATACGGCACATCTGAACATTAATATAGGTGAACAAGCACAGATCTAGTAGCTCAGGCAGGTAGACACCTGTCTTTAAAAAAAATCTCACATTAGTTTAAATGATGGATACAGGTTTGCAAAGAAACATTAAGAAGAGGGGAACATTCCTTTTTGATTATGTGAACTCCCACACGCGATGTCATGAAGAATTTGTGTGGGAACTTATTTACAAAACTGGGACTTACTGTCATTACACTGCGCTGAAGCAGAAAAAAAAATTACCATGCTATAAGTCAAATGTCACAGCAGAATTTAATATGCTGGAATTCTTGGAAAGTATTCTAATGCTTTCAGCTCAAACAGAGTACACTGCTTTTTATAGCAAGGAATTTTAATTATTATTAGTTTCTGGCAATCCCCATAGTCTGCTGGCATTTTCTAACACACAGAGATTAAAACCTGAAGAGAAACAGAAGGTGGTAGGAAAGGGAAAAATGCCTAATTGAAGTACTCAACATCTATTTATCCATGACTTATTAATATAGATACATGAGCAGGAGTTCAAGATCAAAAAATTATTCCCATTTTCTCCCCAAATGTCCCCAACTGATTAATCAATGGAATTCTCATAACAGCAAAAGCAGGTGGGAGAGAAGTGGGGAAGTGACCGGATCACGTAAGGGATGGCAGCACAGTAGGTGGGCTGAGGAAAGGCGAGCAAAGCAGTTTGTCTAGAGAAGGGAGAGAAATCTGGAAAGGCTGCTGCTTCTCCCAAATGGCAGCAGCAGGGCTCCATGGCACCTACACGTGAGTTGGTCTGAGCGGATTTATGGGTAAACAAGTTCCCGCCCTGCAGTGCTTTCAGCGTGAAGACACGTCGACACTGCCAGGTTTCCACAGACCCCACCGAAGTCTAAAGTCCCCTTTAGACTTCTCTATCTGTATGTTCTCTCACGAGGCAAATACAGCCCCAGTCCACCAGTCCTGGTCTGTATTCACTGCAGCCGCCCTCAACTCTCCACACCAACATGTCATTGTGGCTGCCACATCCCCGTGAGTGAAGAAGAGCAGGCTCAGACAGTCCAGGGGCAATCCCACAGCTTCTTATTCCTCCATCCTATGAGCCACATCTTCCACCAAGGCGCTCTATGGCACTTCTAATCCTCCCGCTGTTCTACCTTTTTCTCACACCGCTCCAGATATCTGCGTGTACTTTCTGGCTTCAGACTGTTGAGTAACTCCTTCTCGGCCGCACAGAGGGTGTGACTCAGATTTGCTGCTAGTGGCAAGAACACACTCACATTTTGATGAGTATCTGGAAGGAATTCTTCAGACACTGTAATTTTGACTGTGGCAGCAAGGGAATTATTACAGCACCGACTAAGGCCAGCTTGTTCCCTGTATGAATGCGGCACTGACTTGTAGCAGAGGTGCGTATCAAAGAGATGAAGCAACGCTACCACGAGGCTCCATGCCTTCTCCCGATGACTTGTTTGCTCTGAGCACTGAAGCTGGTTTCCCCAGTGATGCTCTTCACCAGAAGCCTTTTTTATGAGAGGAACAGGAGAAAGAGAACCTTGGGAAAGTTCCTGCGATGCGCCAGCGACAGTGGTGTTTCTGTCCCAAGCAAACCCCGAGCAACAAATTGTCCCTCTGAACATTCAGGGAAAATACTCCAAAGACCTGTTCAGCGCCAGATTGATAAGATGCCCTATGCTCCCTCTCCTCACTCCAAACCACGCTTCAAAAATGAAAGAAAAAAAGGACATGGTGCTAGAAACTAATTAGCACTTCCTATTATATTTGTTATTGCTGATGCAAGTTTTAGTATAAAGAGACAGTAATCTCCTGCTAGGTGGCTAAACTCACAGCTGGGAAGAATCCTGGTTCTCCCGCACTTTGGCATTTAATGAATTGTGGCAATGCAGTATTGTCTGTAAGGAAAGGATTTGCTCAGTACCCTTCTCCCCTTCACAAAGCACTCCCTGCACCTCCTCTGTTTCCACTTTTATGCTTTTCAGTTTCCCTAGGATGGAAAACATTTGCAAGAGACAAACACCAAAAACTTCACACTGTAACAAATCATTTAGGATTTGTTATATGTTATACGCTACATGAGTTATATGCTAATATGCTATATGAATAATACAGCATTACACATCTTATAAAACTACCACATTCATAGCTTTGCATCTTACAAGTTTTATGTAAAAGTAAAACTGATGGAAGCTTCTTCAATGATTAATGTTTATCAACATCCCACAGTCAAAAGCTATCAGATGTCAGTGTAGTCCTCGTTAATCCTTTTCCCCTGGGAGATATCTTAAGGATCTGTAGGCTGCTGTGCTAATCTCCCCTTCAGCATACAGAATTCATCCAGATATCTGCAATGACAAAATTCCTACCAGATCATTTTTGTTCTTCTGGGAGGGACTGCACTCCTTGCCACCGAAGAGATCACTTTGTAGTTACTAGTCAAACAAGCACTCATAACAACCGCTTACCAGTTTTTCTCTGGGCCTTCCCCTACTTTCCCAAGTCTCCTGTAAACTGAACACTTGAAATTTAGTTATCAAACTGGAATTTTTGCTGACTGATTAGGTTAGATATTAAGGGAAACATTGTTCTTGCACATTGTTGTTTCTGCCACTTAACTTCACTGTACCACCATCACAGTACTTAAAAATCTCCTCTGGAAGGGCTAACGAAACTGCCTTCTGGACACAGAACAGCATCCCATTTACTCAGGAACAGTAAAACTGTCTCTTACGTGCTCTTTACCCCAGGAACAATCATGAAACCCAAGATGGTGACATATGGTCTGTTAGGAATCACCTTGTCCTTCTCCAGCCTCACTAGGCCAGGGCTATGTAAAACTCCACATCCATTTACAGTTATTAAACTTTAATAATAAAGAAAACTTGCCTGAATGTTCTCAGCTGTAAACTTTCTATTTGTCACCTGCTACTCCCAGGCAGATAAACTCGCAGATGGGAGAGACGGCAGCTCAGAAATTACAAACCTTGCAAGCACTGGGGTACAGAAATAGCATAGCAGAAATTCATCGTCCCCGTTTCCCCCAGGCCTCATTAATGATAATTTTTTTTCTTTGCAGGCACTTCAACATCTGAAGGGCCACCCATTGTGCCCAGGAGCGTCAGCATACCCACTCTGCTGCAGAAGAAAAGAGGAGTGAGCAATCAGTAACTTCAATTGAAGAAATGCAGAAGTGGGGCACCACATTCCAAGAGCTACTACAGCTGTGGGGAGACAGGAGCTGCGAGACTTGATATTCTTGAAATGACGGAAAACTGAATACAGAATTTCTACAGGCAATGGTGAGCGCCGACAAGTCCCTGCAGGAGGTCAGCATCTGCAGAGACACTGGTCATGTCAGAGGGACAACTCGCTGTGCAGTGTCCCCTCTGTGAGCACCCACCAAGCCAGGTCCTGGCGTGGGACCTTTCATCAGCAGAAGAGCCTGGTCAGAGACAACAGCCCCCTCCTCCCCGAAGCATGCCACCATCCCCTGCCTGCTCCTTCTGGCTCCTTACCACTACCACCATCACTGCCTCCAGCCATCCAGGGCCAACATCCTTCCCTGTTCTGCAGGAGATGGGGAACTTGAGCAAGTGCAGAAGGTGGAGAAGTGCCTGGCCCATGATCTGTACAAAATACTGAGCCAAAATACTGCAAGGAGAGGCAGGAGGGGAAGAAAAATAAGAGGAACAGATACTACTCCATTTAGGACACCTAATTTAAAAAAAAAAGGTCTGACAGGTTGTGGGTTTTATAATATTTCAGTTTTAATTCCTTGTTGGCAGTAGCTAGTCTCATTTCATTGCCTTTAATTTCTCCTCAGGTCTATCTGCAAGTTTAACACAGGTCTTTGTGCATGCTCAGGACTTGTTCACTTAATTGAGTGAAACTAGAAGCCACAGTTATGCCGAAAGGTTTTATTAGGATATTAAAGAATAATCAGCAATCTTTCCCCAGCCTCTCCCCAATTAGATTGCACAAAGATTTAGCTGATGTTTTATTTAAGTGCAAGCATAGTGCACTATCTAACACAGTTCTTAAAATTAGGGAGACATGAGAAATTCTACAAGTATAGGGTCTCTTCACTTAAGAAAATAAAGAAAAGCAGTTTAAAAACCTGTAACATCAGTACCAGCACAACAATGTACCCCAAGAAATTCCAGTCGACAAAGCCATGCCTGTATCTACCACCTCTCCCAGTGGGTCTATGTCACCGATAGGAAGAGTAAGAGAATATAATACTCCTTGCAAACTGTGGTCCTGTGCCACTATTGCACGTTGGGGTATTTTCCACTTGTGTAAACTAGCTATGAAATCCACTTGTGTTCCAAGCCTAACTGAATTTCTAACTGAAATCCCTGTTTTCTAGGAATGCTGATATTATGCTCTAGGATACATTTTTTTAGTCACAGGTACACTATTTGCAACACTGCTTCCCAATTATTTTGAAGATAGAGCTCTCTCCTTCAGCCTTCTAAACACGGACTTTACCATTTAGCAGCTGAATAATTACTGGCTCCATGTTGTCTGGGGGCTGGCTTCACCAGCAGGAAAAATTTGGCAGGATGCTTCACTGTCTGTTTTGGCTTTCCTCTTTGCACTTTCTCCCTTAAATCAATATATTCCTGATTGGTTTCCCCTTTCTTTTCTATTCCTTATTATACTCGATAGTCACCCTCTTCTTGTGTTATGCTCCCCTATTCTGAACTTCCTACCCAGTTACCTACAACTCATTTTAGGACTCGGCTTGCCTTGCTGCCTTGCAGTCGTCTCCAAGATTGCTTAAGCAGAACAAAGGGCAAATTGAGGTAATGAGCCAAACTCTGAGGATGAAAAGCAGGGTGGGGAAGGCCTGTGCTGTTTTAGGAAAGGCAGTTTGGAAATCAGAAACAGAAAGCTCAGTTCATGTGTATCTAAACAACTTGAGCCTGGAGTAGGGCATTTGGCGCTGGCGGCGCCTCGCTGACCCGGCTGAGAACAGGCTGACGGTGCAGCCCCTCTACCCCAAATCCCTGCTTGCCACGGGGCAAAGCAGCAAAGAGCTCTTGGCAATACAGTACACAAACCTCTCCACCACATTGACAGGCTCCCAACTCCACTGGGGGCTAGTCTTTAATTCCTTACACTAGAGCTAATTCCAGGATTAAAAAGCAAAAACCAGGTGTCCTTGGCTACAGCTCAGCGTCCCACCCATACCAAAGTTCACAAACATTGCAGAACAATGTTCAGACGCAGACCAACAAAAAAATCTCTAACATAGATTTGCCAGACTGGAAATGTAGTTAAACCACGTGCAAACATTATTCCGCTCTATCAGACACCAAGAACAGTTCACAGAGCCTAGCAATCATTTGTGTGCGGTCTTGAAATTAAACACTGCCATCAGTCACCTTCACCACCCAGAATCTTCCTCCACTTGCACACAGACACACACACACTCATTCCTCAAAGGATGCTTTTGGAGACGTCTTTGCTCCAATATCCGATGTCACTTTGAATACAGTTTGCCTTTACGATGACCATTTTTTCACAGTGTACTTCAAAGACACCCGCCTCGTCAGGCTGTACGGAGGGTTTGTGTACACGCCTGGCACAAACCTGTATCTGAAAGCAGCAGAACGTTATCATTCTGCTGAAGTGTTTCCAACCTGTCCTCTGCCTGCCAAAATAGAACCCTTGAACGCAGACTCCAGATGACTCGCCCCTCAACTATAGATCCTGTCAACTTGCATTATCCATGGTAACAGTAATATTTAAGAAATACCCTCTAGCAAAAAGCTCACACTGTTTTTTTAGCTTCAGCAGAATAAATACCAGATATCAACAGTACCACAAACATATCCTAATTCTGATAAACAGCTCAAACTGGAATTTCGCTTTTATAATTCCTTAAACCTATTAATAGTTTACATCACATCCTTTACATTCATCTAAAAATGTGTTTCTAATATTAAAATGACCTTGTGCTTCGTAGAAGCAAGTTGTAGGAAGAAAATTAATGGAAATAAAAAAAGGTAAACAGTACTGAAGAGCTATTTCTTCTGGTATCAAACCTTTTTAAATTTCACCTTAAAACACACTTTTGACTGCCACTGTCAACTCTCAGTACTAAGGAAAATCTTTCTAACTTAAAATTAAAAAGTCATTCACATGTTTTAATGACAAAGAGAACAGAACTGCAACCTGGAAGGACACTGGAAATACACAACATTAATTGATTCTCATGCCAAACTGATCTTTCCAGATGAAGTAAAAGGAAGATCTGATGAACATATCTCCCGACTACCAACAGCCTCCAGTGAAATGATGACGTGACTACATTGCTTCCTCTTACAAGCTCATTTACAGCATGCCTCGTTGATGATATTTAAGCAATAGCTAGTATCAAATGGGATTGACAATGCTGATTATATTAATCAGTCGTCTTGTCCAAAATAAGAAAGTGTCTGTTCATCATTTTTCTAGGTTTCCTAGGAAAACAAACTTGTTTTATCATCTTGTCTACCTGCTATCTCTACCCAACTGCCAGGAGACAAGAACGCTGAAGAGTATTGAGGAGAAGGCGGCTGTGAACAGAATTTAGAGGTGATCTTTATGGGGAAGGACATGGCAGTAAGAGGGGTAGGGCAGTCAGGTATGAGCTCACAGAAAATCAGAGATCAGGATTGCTGCTGCTCAAGGAGGAGCTTTTTTTCAGCTGCCAAGTTTTGGAGAATATTTTGGTTTTATACACTCTTCTATGGTCAATAACAAAAAAAAAATAAATAATCTTTTTCAGGTCTTTTCCAAAACTGAGACAAATTGAAGTAAAAACCTACACACACATGCAAACAAAACTGAAGGACAGAAGAATTCTCCTATTCGAGAAGCCTACCAGAGTTTTCACTTGTTTCTGCTGCAAAGGATATAATCCAGTGCTAAGAAATAATGAGAGAGACGTAGAATGAGAACTGACATTTTACCTGGTATCACAGAAGAAATAATTTATCTGCATACAGATAATGTGGAATCAGTTTTGTACTACATAGTGTCAAGTGACAGACAAAATAAAGTTCCTCATCAAAAGTCTGACGTTAACTACCTTTACATTTAAAAGTAAAATCCAACTTCAAATGGGAGCACACAGACTTTGGAAAGTCAACATTAAGTTTATTTGTATGCTAGCCAAAATAGGTCCCCGCATGCAATCTGTTCTAACTAAAGCCAGAAATAATTTCTGCCTAACCATGTGCGCAGGTCCTTTGCTGGGCCAGGGAGCAAGAGCCATAAACTTGTGACCCACACCCTTAAATACCTCTCCACAGCACCAGCCAGGACGGCACAGCATGCAGTCACTATAAACACGGTATTTCATATCATCTGGAGGCAGCACAGCTCACTTGCCTCCCATACTCTTCCACGGGGCCATGAATTTCCTGGCACGTGCTAACGTACGGCATTCTCCACAGAGCGGTCCATGACACCCAAACAAGCAAATCTTACTGCAAATAAGAAACAGTGGTATGAAATATATTCAATATATACACTAGAAATCTAGGAGGTACTGTTCACAGTCCTTTTTATGCTGTTACAGGCTCCAAAGATACATAAAACATCCTGCATTCCTACTCTTGACATGAAAAAGGTAAAAACAGTATTTTTGCCTGAAACTGCTAATGGTAACACATAGTTGCTGTAGTTTAAAAATCCCTTCTATGGTCTGTAAAAAAAAGTGTATTTAACATTCTCTAATACTTGAACAAATAACAGAGTAATTCAACATTAGTTGTGTTCTTAAGGTTATAAATTTCAAAGACTATTAGGGAAAGAGAGAATTGAGTACAAAACCTTGCATGAAACATGCATAATTTTTCGCAATAGAGCTGGAGGAGTGAATATCCTCTTGCTAATAAATTGTTATCACCAGCAGACAGTGCCTAACTGTGAAGACTTCTGGATTACATATCAGATTTTTTAACAATTTGCGTACATAGCTCAGCCAGTACAGAGTTAAGGAAAAATCTTGTCAGATAATTCAGTTGGACCTGTTCCTGCCACTACTGAAGCCAACAGGAGTGCTGCCCTAGAATTCAGTAAGAGCAGGACAGGATCCAAAGTTGTGGTGTGATCGGTTTTACTGTTTATATTAGTGCCATAACTATCACTCTCCAACTGGAGATGATGCTATTGATGGTAATGAGACTTACCAACACCAATTCCATTTGCAGCTTGGCCTTAATCCGAGGTGTCTACAGCAGTGAAGTAATAAATTACATTCAGACAAATTAAGGAATCAATTCAACTAATCAGATTTTAACTTTTATTCCCATCAAAAAGTTTCCATCAATGTAACTTTTGTTCTAGTTTGGGTCTAGAAATTTACTCAGTAAGGCGGTCTTTTTAAAATCATATATAGAGATGGACACATTCATGGAAATTCCTCTTAAAAATGTTCACTTCCTTCTGGTTCCAGCCTGCCATGCAGATTTAGAAGAAAGCTGTTTCTAAATGGGCTCAAAATAATTACTGTGACTCGACAGTGACACAGCATATCAAACGGGTTCAGACAGGAGGTAATATTCTATCACCACTTTCCAGTTCCCCCTGGTAAACTTCACCAGTTTTCCCTGGTTTCCCGTGCCTGTTCCCGGCAGACCGTCCTCTCCAGCTAAAAGGACATGCAGTTTCCAAAACAAAGCTATGTTTTTATGTGGCATAATGAACTAACTTTTGAACTGGATGCAAATGATGTTTAGATAAACTGTCATTAAATTGTGGACTCGAACGCCCGGGGACCACGTAAGTCACTGCTAAAAAGGATCTGCGTTCTAACCAGCAACTGGCCTGGTGCACCTCGTCCCCAGGAGAGACCAGTGCTGCCGGGGCACAGTGCAGGGCTCCATGGAACCAGGCGGACCAATCCCTCGACTGGACTAGGGCATTTCTGCCCATCACCCTGGGACGGATCTGACTCTCCAACTCCTGCCGAAATGCCACACCCTGACTCCCAGACGGAGCGCTCTTGTGCCTGGCTTTGAGGAACGCAGGACAGACATCTTTCTATGTTTTGATGCGCATAAATCTTAGCTTGCCGCAGAATCTGGGTTTGCAATAATGAAACCCACGCTCTGTTCTTGCCCTCCACAGCAAGTGAAGAGTTATTTTTGATTGTGTTAAAAAATCTTAAGCGTAACAAAGATACACATTTTACAGGACTCCCACTCACCTCCTCAGCACCACATGTATCTTTCTCTTTATTTCATTTCTTGGCAGACCATCCTCTCCAGCTAAGAGGACATACTGTGTCTAAAACAAAACCGCCTTTGTACGCCACATAACAAACTAACTTCTGAATTTGTATGGAAAATCGTGCAGTTGACAGCTTAGGGTTTAAATGATGGATTTTTAGAACATCATGTAATTATTGCCACAAAATGAAACATTCATTCTGAGTAAAATTCACAGAAACATTAAATCAGTTAACATGTATGTATACACTGAAAGCCTTGAGGACATACAACGTTAAAGAACATCATATTCTGTTCGGCTCCAACCCCTCCCCTTTGGCATTAATTGAAAAGGAAGGCGAGCCCTTTCTTAGTAAATAAACTGGGGATTCCCTACTGATTGAGAAACACTGAGGTGGTGAAAAACTGACATATTTGGCTCCATGCCACCACACCGGGGCTTGGCAAACCTGGAAAGCAGCAGCCACGGGATGAAATACATGTTCTAGCACCACCTATGACTCTCCTTCGTTACTGATGCACAAATAAGCATCTAGTTTGTAATTTTTACTCTTTTTCCTCTTGATTTTCATGTTTTTCACACTTGCTATTTAATTTGTGAATAGAAATTGTTCTGTGGTCATAACATAACTACGTCTTACTCATTGTGCAGTCTCAAGACAGAACACTTAAAAAGGCTTACAAATAAATAAATAAAGCTCACAGCTTTGTAGGACTGTGTTTAGCTGCTTTTCCTGCTTAAAAAACATGAAATGTCACCAAAATAAATGACTGTTTAAGAAACAGTTAACTCTTCTGCACAGTCACTTTCTGCAATTTGTTTTCAAACAGTTCTTAAGACACTTCCCTTTACCTGTGTTTATTTACAGATAAAGAGGTAAGCATTTTTCATGAGGATACCTGCAGAGGGGAACCGTAGTCTGCTGATACCAAACGTACATCAAACACTTCCTCAGCACTTCTTAACAGCCAATTTCACCTCCCCTTCCCCAAAAGCCTGCTCTTTCCAAGGTTTCCTATGCATAGTAAACATCTCATTCTACAGACAGTCAATTTTTGTGTATTATATATTTTTGCATACTTATATTTTTGCATAATCATACATAATAATATAAATTTTGCACAATTACATATGCTAAAACCAAATCTGTGACTTTTGTTATTGAGTACTAAATATGATAAATGTTCAGAGGATCTTGATCCAAGACTTGAGGATCAAGTTCAAAATAGCCTGTTACAACATCTTCCTGTACAGATGTTAAGTTACAGTTTTACCTTAAACTAAGTCTGCCTGATGTCAAGCCGTACCTGGCTTTTAGCATCTTCAATTTCCACTTGACACCTCTAGGCTAAATACATTTTAATAACAGTATTGAAGGAAGTCAGCATCACTTTTCACTACGAACCCTACTGAGAGAGGTGCAGGCCACTAACACGGTTACAAAGGCTGGCTTCAAAGTTCTCCAGGGACTGCAGGTATGTGACAGTTTTGTCTATGAATATAAAGGCATCGAAAACTAACTACAGCACTGAAACCCACCTTCTGATAAGGACCAGAGCTCTCCAGCTCTCCTCAGTTCCACATTGTTTTCCCTCTTATGTTTAATTGCTAGCAAGAGAGCACTTCTGTAATAAATATTAATCATCATATAGTGTCAATTTCATTGCCCTTAGTAATAATTTTACATTGATACAACATTTTATATTTTCCAAGCACTTGAAAAACATAATTATAATGGTAAATTACAGTGTTCATAAAAATATATCAATTAAAGTCAATGACAAAATCCTCTAAGAAATTGAAAATCACATTAAATGGAAGAGTATGAAACACACTGAAATGCTGAAAACATTCTCCCTCTTGGACTGTTTAATTCCAAATGTCACGATTTAACAAAAAAGAAATGTGTGAGACTTGCAGTCACACTGCATGAAATAAGTTTACATAAGCTGGAACTTTCTCTTTAGTAATCAAGCACTTTCTTAATTCCATGGGGTTGGACTGAATTCTCACTGATTATCAGCATATCCCATGAATATATCAAAATAGCTACACACGTATCTATATACTTGCACAGATGCCTGGAGAGTGGCTGCAGAGGTTACCCGAGCAGGCGTCAGAGCAATGTTACACAGGCCCGTGTGCGGTGTTCAATATTATTCTTGACTTCCAGCAGCCCCACAGTCCAATAGGAAAGAATCCAAGAATTTACAAATAAGTTGCATAAAGTTATGACTCCTTAAATTCTCTTGTGCTGCTACAAAGAAACCTGCTCAGTGTATGTGACTAACTGATCAGTAACGTAAGATAACTGCGATAGGTGAGATGTGACCGTGTATTAGTGTCAGAATATGGAATAAAGTCTGCTGCTTAACTTAACCGGGATAGTGAGGCATTAATTCTATACCAAGATCATTTAATGTGAATTGCTGGAAGAACAAGCAGGAAGCCACATCAGGACTCCCAGATAGGAATATTTTGTACATATCCAAAAGACTATTAACTTGGAGGATCCTACAACCTGTCTTATTTTGCCAGCTGGGAGTCATATACAAAAAGAGAAGCAAAAAGCCCCTTCAGTCGGAGAGAAAAGGGGAATGCCAGTGTTCAGGGACTGCCTGGGGAACAGCTAGGAGAGAAGCTCTGCAGAGGAGTCTGAAGAAGCTGGATGTACCAGACTAACGTGTGAGCGAAACAGCATTTTCCCTTCTACATTGATATCCAGATCCTCCTCCCTTGAGCTTTTCCTCATATAAAAGAAGAAGCAAGTTCATTTTGTCCCCATGCACGCATGTGTGAATTACTGCATACAGCATGTAAAACACAACACATTTTACAATTCCCATCTTATTCTGCCACCGAAGGGGCGGGCCACCACTGCAGCTACTCAACACACCTATCCCTCACGAGACACTTGGACCCATAAAGCTATCTGCATTTATACAATTGAAATGTCTGATAATGTAGTCAGAATCATATGTACAGAAGGTGACAAAATCAGAAATAAAAAAATGCGGGGTTTGGGGGTTTTTTTTGGTTTTTTTTTTGTTACTGTTTTTACACTCTTAATGCCTTCACCTAGGCTATACTCCTCACATTCAGATGCCCCTCCTTTAAAGCCTGGTAGCACACAGTAAAGACAGAGTTAGCTTTCAGCAAAGCTATTTCATCTCAAACAGGGCCACTGTTTGGCTGGAAGCTATGCCGCTGAATGGGCTTTAAATATGGAATGAGTTGCATGCCCTAACTAGAAATAGAAGCAGAAGAAATCTAATGAAAGTGTGAAATATTCATCAGGGAAATGTGGAAAAGCTATCATAGCAGTTTCTTTAAATGGCTTTGTGAATTTTATTCTTAAAGATCAATGAAATTAGTTACTTAGTAAACTTCACAACGGGTATAAAAATAGCCAGTAGAGAAATCAGAAACCATTTTTTAAGAAAAATAATTTTACAAGGTTTTTTCAGTATTAATGACTTCCAAGGCCTTAGAATTTCTTCTGCTTTCCTTCTCATTGGTGCTCATTAGCACTAACTGCTGCAGAGTTGCCCCTGAACCGTATCGCCAGGAGCTGACATAGATCCTCAGGTTTGCCCAAAGGCGCCAGCAAAGCCTACGCACAACGCGTTCAAAACTCTTCAATTCCATGCATCACCTGTGGCAAGGCAAAAAGTAGCAATAAGCTAAAAAGACAACTATATTGACGCGCTGCTATTGGAGAATTAATTCATTACAGTCCTGAAATCCTCATTTTTGCAGTTTCGTGGATTTGGCCGTCAGAGCAAAGTGTTACTTTCCCCTGAAGTAAGCAGGAAAAGAGTAAGGACACAGCTGAAACTGCAGAGTCAGAGGAATATCACCCTACTAAATAAGAAAAGGTTGCTGCCTGTATTCTATAAAACACTTACAGTTCAAAATCTTTGCTACAATACTGTATCAACCTTTATAGAAGAAAAAGACAATGCGTGATTTCTGAACCATGGGATCATTGACTTTGCTAACAGGAAAATACACACATTTAGTTCACGGTTTGGCATTTTTCAGTTTAAACAGCAAGAGGGAACACGCTTGAAAAGAATGGGAGCTAACACGCTGAAAAAGATGAAGTCTCTGGTAAACTCAGTTTAGTCACAGGGTCAGTTTAGGGGCATTCCTTGTAATTTGATCTTTCATTTCTCTCAGATAAACAAGCCTAATTACTTCTCTCCTTCAGGATAAATTGAGGGAATGATGGTCCTTAATTTAAAGCTACTGTTTCATGTTAATAGTCCCTTGGTACGAAGAGACTTCAAAATTGTTAATATCTAGACTGTTAGTAAGCCAAAGGCTCCCTCAGACTTTTAACAGCAGCGGTCATTGATTCTCTTGTCATATTTCAAAAGCCAAACCAGAGGTGACTAGTTTAAATTTGATACTCCTAGTGGAACAACCTCTTTCATCTATGCTATGATCTGAGGAGCTCTGCTATTACAAGCTACTCAAAGTAGTCTTTGTAAGCCAGAGTGCTTTATAAATGCCAGGCTTAACTGAACCCTGAACCGACACCATTTGTTTTTCTAGTTATTGAGGTTTTTTCCTGTTCAATTAAACGTCCTATAAAGCATTTTCAAAAAATACAAAATAGCATTTTTATTTTTCCTACGTATTTAAACTTGTACATGTAGCAAGAAAAACTTTACAGATGACTGACGACTAGAGACTGTCACAGCATTGTATGAAAAATATGCAATATGCTCTAAGTAAAGGAATAGTAAAAAGCTTGCCTTTATTTCCATGGTCTTCACATCCTTCCCTTACGTGAACACCTCCTCAATCCACCTCTCAATCAGATCTCTCTAAACACTGAAACAGCAGCTCTCATCTCTGATTTGGCAAAAATGTCAGCCTCTATTAAGGCTCGTTAAGTCTCTACATCAGCATTTTTGTACCTTCTTCATTCTTGAAAAGAGCTTCTTGCAATAAAACTCTTAGCTCTCCTTTGTCTACAAAACCTTGGCAGGCATTAGACAGGAGGAGTGTTGAGAGCATTCCTCCCGCACTGACCAATGCTATCTCCTTGTTTCCCCATGCTGCCCCTTCCGTACCATCACTTGCTTCTCATCTTTTACTGAGGTTGGAGGATCTCTGAGCAGAAACCATCTTATTGTTGTGTCTCTGTGGAGTCCTGCGCAGTAATAACACTTGTCTAAATAACAGCGTGATCAAATCCTACTGCCTTTTGCAGATATGTAGAATTAAAGTACAGTCTCTCTTTCAATCCCGCTATATTATTAGGGATTTCATTGCAGTATCTTGCTTTATAAATACCATTATTCTTACCTGAAAATTAATTCAATGGCACGTATTACGAATACAGCCAGGCTACAGGAAAGAATTCTCTTCTTCTATTTGCTCAGAAGTCTGGATGAATGATCCTACAGTTGTAAGAGCTTCCCACCTTAACCTTGACCTTGGCTGGCCAGCCAGCTCACTGCAAAGTTAATTAGGATACGTGCGTATAAAGGACATCCTTTCCTAGGTGCACAATAATGAGCTCAGCAAAATAAAGAAAACAACTCTGCTGCAAACACTCGGAAGTCAGATTCCACATGCTCACAAATCAGGCGGGTCAAAGCCAATTGCTTATGCACTCTCATTTGGAAAGGATTATTTACAGATGAGATTTCAGTTTATGATTTAGTTTAAGTATTGTCCAAACAAGAGAATGCATAAACCCCTCAAACCAAATAAGTAAACAAATCCCTGACATCTTACTTAGCCTTTCCAAAACATGAATTTTAGGCAACACAATGAATGGAATATTTCAGCCGAAATGGATAGGTTTTGAAAGTAATATAAACTTGAGTTTTAACTCACACAGCTTTAACCAGGTCCACGGTAACCTGGACACGTTAATGCTTTTATCTGCACCTAAGCAATGCTAAATAAGGTATATATTATCAATGTTTAAAAGTCGTAAATTAAAGATTATTATCTGAACTTTTTAAAAACTATGTCCCCACAGTACTTCTCATAGAGTTGTAAAAACTTACGATTTATAAGTAATTGAGTAAACACCTTAAAACCTGATTTTGAACTAAATCATGTAATTTGTGTGACTTAGAAAACTATTCACTCATTTTCTTTCCATATATAATAAGAAATTTGAAGTCCCTAAGCAAATGCCAGATAATTTAAATACATATTGAAAACATACTAAGGTTATACCAGTGCTTGCGTGTCTTTTCTATTTATAGTTAAGAGAGTCATATGCGTAATCTGAAAAAACAGCAGTGTTGATAAATCCCCGGTTGTGTGTACCAGAAGAATAGCTCTTGGTCTGGTTTGGCATTTAAAGTCTGACTCCTTTTCACATGCCCCAAACCCCCCACACATTCTGCTGCTAATACTCAACACAATAGGACTAATACCGGCTGATTAGAACATGCTTCAATAGCATAATTCTCTAAAGAGAATGAATATCCTATAAGTTAAATGATGACACTAGGTTATATGAAATCCTAATTAGCTCAGCAGAAAAGAAGAAAGACTTTAGAGATATGAAACTGTCAAAGCAGACCATTCATAAAGGGGTATGATTTCCTCTTCGCCTTTTAATCACATTTTCGAAATAGCTTCCTACACTAGCATTTGCAAATACATCTGTTTCTGTACACAAAAAGACTAATTCCATACGGAAGCGCTTGCTCACCTGCTGATGTAATGAATGCATACTGGTCTCACAATCACCATGAATGAGGTTCTAGTTTTTAGCCTTCTTGCCATTTCGCCCTTGGAGGTTAAATCGGTGACAATGCTATGACACTACATTTAAATAGCTTTTCAACAATGACCAGAGCTATTTTTTCCCCCAGTGAAGTTAAGCGAACCTTCAGAAGACATTAACTCGTGGTTGTTAATGAAAACTTTGTCTAGGGACTACTGTTTTATAACAGCGTCTGCTGTTTGCACCCCCTACAAAACGCATTTCTTTCTTTTGAGCACACAGCTCTCCTGGTGTGTGTGATTTCCTGGCCTTTGTAAGAAACTGCTTCCGAGTCTGAAACAACTTTGGGTTGGACTGTGCCTGCAGGACAACACCGGCGGAACAGAACAGTCCTCTGTTGCCTCTCCCATCTCTCTCTCCAATCCCGCAGTCTGGGGAGTGAACTGAGGCAGGAGCAGGTGGATGGAGTACCTTACATGTACTTCTCAGCCCTGTGGAAATTACCTGGAAATTACAGTATCATTTTTGACTGCACTACCTATTCAAACTAGCTTTACAACAGGTACTAGGAAAAGAATAAAACTCTTCTTCCACAAAGACCTGTTGGAGAAGCGAATTTATGGCTTCCTTATGAAAGATGACATGTGTGTTGTAGATGACTGCCTAATGGACATGAAAAGAGATGTGCAGAAATGGAGTTGAAACATTCACTTGGACCCAGTGGTCACCCACCTTCAGGAGACTGAAGCTTGTGAACTGAATCTGGTTAACTGAACTAGCAATTCCCTGGCTGCACCTCTTTCTCCCTCTCAGCACAGTCGAGCTGTTCAAAATCACAGCGCTTGCAGAACAGCAGCTGGACTTAACTTCACATATTTTGCTCTCGCACTGAAGCGTTTTAGAAGCAGCAGAAATTTTTCAAAAGAAATGGTAACCTGAAGCCACTTCTGTTACAATTGTTCTCACAGAGACTGCCAGCAACAAATTAGAGGAAGTTGAGGCAAAAGAAGGGGCACACAAGAATCTCTGGCCACAACTGATTCTGCTACTTCTTTGTTTAATCATAATTCCAAGTGGCGGAAGTGGGTGTAGCAGGAAAAGCAAATAACAAGAAGCTGAACGATAGATTAAAGTCCTTTTTAATTTGGACTTAAAGTTTGACCATACTACCACGGAAAATGCTTCCCATTAATTTTGATGCAAATTTTCCCAGCATATGGTTAGGAAAATTATTATTTTTAGAATACAAATCAGGGATAGCTACAGCAGCCTTGCAATTTTTTGTTGTGATGGAATTCTGTTTTCCATCTGTCAGAGAAGATAATTTTCTGTACAGTCACACCCTAAACTGAGGAGAAAGGAATGAAAAAGAACAGAAAAGAACAGAAAGGAAAAGGGGAGAAAAATCACCTAGAATTGCTATTATATTTCTTTAGGTCCAGTGCTACAGCACAACTGCAAAATGACTAACATGAAATATGCAATGAAGCAGCACCTGTATGTTGAAAGAATCTTTCAGATGTTTTTAAAATCAAAGTAACAAAGAAAAAAAACCCTGCTCCTCCCTACATTCTTATCTACACAGTCACTTGAGATATCATGTATCAAAAAGCATTTCTACTCTAAGTTTAGGGAAGTCAGGAAGATTTGAGTAATCCTGCAAAATGGATAAAGAACCAGAATCTTTCTGATGATGCCATCAGCAACATAAAATTCACAGCTTGGTCCACCTTCTCACCAGGCCTCAGTTGAAGTATGTTTGTGTTGGCATAAATGAAAAGTTACTCCACTGATGCCAGTGGAATTAAACCAATGTAAAATCATCATGAGATCTTTCATTGCTATAGTCGTGTGTCATGAGTCAACACACTGTCAAGAGTGCACAATAATAATCACAAATTAATTTGTATGCTCACCATTTAACTCTTGGAGAGAAAACATTTCCACCTACTCTGGGTTGGAAACCATCACATGAATCCTGCCGCTGGCTGGAGAGGGTACAGCAGACCCGACTGGGGAGACGTTGCGCTCCTCTCCTCTGCGGTGCGGGAGCTTCAGGGATCACTGCTGCCAAGCAGAACTGTTCTGGGGGGCTCAACAGAAGGAAAGCACCATCTAAAAATTAATGACTTTTCTCTCATTAGCATGTGACTCCCATGAATACTGTGAGCACAGTAAGTACAACGTCATTTTTAACGGAGGTGCTACACCGTGTGTCCGCAGAATCCTGGACCAAAATCTCCGGAAAATAAAACGCATTCTTTCAACATGAAATAGCAGGCACAGATTCATCAGCCTGAAGGAGATATATGACTGAAATGCATCACTTTCCCTACACAAGGACGACGATGACAGTGCGGTTGAAATTTAGCCCTAACAGAAGTTACCAATGGAATTGTATCCGTACACACTACCATGGGTGTAACCTGCTTTCAGGCAGAGCACGATTTCATTTTAAATGGATTGTTACCTAATAATTGTGGAAACAAATCTCACTGGAAAGTATATGAAACGCACGCTACAATCACCCCACACTTTTCTCTCAACATTCACAGTTTTCACTTGCTCTCATTTATAAATAAACGTAGAAGGCAAATTAAGTTTTATTTGATGGGTGATAGTCTCTCTATAAGCTTTGCATTGGAAAGTACTGCCTAGCAGTGAGAACACTCTGCAAGAGAACAGTGTAAAAAGAGAGATTGTTGCTACCATAGAGAAAACTGTAGAAAAAGCCACGCAGAATAACAGTGAGTTCACACACTCCCAAAGCTGCTGATCAGTGGAACTGTCAAGCCCGGCTTTTGTTCGTGTAAACAGAGGAAGACTGTTCCTATAACAAACTTGCCCCAATGTGCCCTGCAGGGATTCATGTTGCAATTCTTTATCAATTCCTGTCAGGCATTATTCTGCCACTTTGTAATCCTATAGTAGGAGAAGTCTGCATAAAGAAATGTTCAGCAAAGAAAAAGTGCAACAGCTCATCTTTCTTCGTGCCGTACATGCCACAGCACTGAGGAAGCATTTTGCAGATATGTAAATGGTAATATAGCAGAAACTTAATTTTTGTCTTTGTTAATTTGCAGACTGTAATGTATACGAGAGGCTGGATTCAGAGCCTTTCTGAAGGTGGTTTGAACAGCTTCTGGGTGACTTCGCAGTTACTGTGTGGCACTGCAGCAATAACCTAAGAAGCTGGGAGCACTCTGGGGGGAGCTTTGAGGGACAGGCAGTAGGGTTTTGAATAAGGGCAGGGGCTCGAGATGCGTAGGATAGTTATACTTCTTCTTTTCCCAAGAAGCATGTTTGTTATTTAGGTACTAACGATCAACTGGCTGTAGCAGATGCAACCATATACTAAAAAAAAAATTAAAAAAATGCACATTTATTCTCTCATGCATTTCAATTAGTTGGAAAGTAAACATTCCTGCTTTCACATGCACATGTGCATCCACACAGCTTTGCATTTCTAAACACAGTCTGAGCCCACTCCGCTAGGAGAAACACCACGTGGCCTGGGAGAGAGAGGATGAAAGAGAATTGCCCAAGTCAGCCCAACTCCAGCGAAAATTGTCTGCACCATTAACCTTACAGCAATGGCAGGTTATTTTTATATTAAGTTCATTGAAGGAATTAGAGTGAAAATTATGCGTTTCCTGTTCATACAGTTAGAACATTTCAAGACAGGATTTTTTTTTCTCCTCTAAGGTCATTCAAGTACAGCATCTACCCAGAAAAGAATCTCAACTCTGGCTGTCCCAATCAAAGCTTTACCAGAAACTCCAAAAGACAGTTTGCAATGACAGCACTTACAGTTATATATTCTGTTGCATTACACAGACACGTTTACTTTGAGAGAAGCCACGACCAAGATTTCTTATGCTATTCATCTTCAAATGCATCTCAAAACTTAAACCTCTAAACGCAAGTATTTTGCTGGTCTCAGCCTATTACAGTACGTCCAATGCAGAGAGACAATTTTCGAGACTATCCAAACACTGGCAACAAACTTGGTGCTAGACAAGTTGCAAGCTATAATTCTCCATATCCAGCCCCCATGCGTAGCTAGAGGTTGACATGTGAATCAATTAGTGTCTGACAACTCCAATTAGTCCTAAACATGTGCCATCCCTTAAATGTCATCTGCAAACTGTTCCTTCTCCTACCAGGCCCTGCGCAAAGAAATTACTAGTAGGGTTGCAGGAAACCTCACACAGCATTTAACCTCAACAGAATTTGGAGGAAGGGGCAAAGCAGCGATGTTGCAGTACTTATACAGAAAATGGAAAGTGAGTGTAGCAGTTGAGCATTTCCCAAAATGCTGGCCTACGGCAAAGCCACCACAGCCTTCAGATTTTTATGGTCCAGAAAGCTACATGTGTCTGTGGAACTGCGGGACGTGGAGGTGGAACTGTGGGATTATGCCACGAAGGAGATGAGGAGGAGAAGAGAAGGAGAGAAGGAGATAAGCCCGTCTAAATTTTCTGCTACTTCTGTACTGGGATACTTTAACAATAAAAATGTTCATGCATGACAAACAAAAATGATGGATGGATTAATTATTTCCAAACAAGTGAATTAATAGTTGTTACCCAGAATGAAATCAAGTAAAGGAGGTCTTTTCACTTTGTTTGTGAACTGGGAGGGTTAGATTCATCTTTTCCTTTCATAACATTGAGCATTTGCTACTTTTTATCTAAGTGGAAAAGACAATTATATTAAAATATCATTCCCACCCAAGTTCAAGCCACAATACCCGAACGTTTGCCAATTTTTTTGGCGTATTGCTAGAAAATAGTACTGTACTATTTTCCAGGACTGGTCTGCCACTCCTGTGTACTTTTCCCTGTTCAAATATTTTTTCAGAACTCCTTTTGTTACCGTATTTTTACCTCCTTCAGAGCACAGAAAGTTTATTCTGCGGACAACTAACTCGGGCCATGTTCAGCTGCACAATTTATTTCCCAAGTATAAATGCTGCTGCTATTGTTTGCAGTTGAGGACATAAATAATGCAAAAAAAATGTTACTAAGTATACACAAAGTTTGATCCCCTATGCCCAAAAGATTTTAAATTTTCATAAATCAAAGCAAATATATTTTTGCAATCAGAGCTGTTGGAAAAGTAGTTCACTGTTTCCTTTAAACCACGCAGGATGAGCTTGGCTATCTATTTGTATAAAAGGTCAGCAGAGAGAAGGTGCAGGTGTTACCAGAAGTGCTCACAGCGATGATCTCGTCAGTCAGTTCTTCCCCCAGGTCAACACAGGATGGGGCACTAAGGTACTGTTTTCAATCAGATAAAGGATAAAACACCTTGAAAATGCGTGGCCATGAAAAAGCAATGCATACATGGCTGTGCTTCCATGCATGCAGTGTTAGAGCGTTAGCAGCCTGGTCATTTTTAAAAAATGAATAGCCATCTTACGCTTAACATTTTCCTGAAGTCATAAGTGCTCTATGCAGTTGTCCCGCACCATTAAACAGTGACAATGTTGCAGCCTAGAGGTAGCTTCTTTTCAGTGATGGGTAAAGTGATTTTTGTGTTTTTTCCTTGTATAATTCATAAGTTAGCATGACCAGATTTTTGAATTGCAAAAGTAGGACATCTGTCACCATGGGGAAGCAGCGGGGGAGTACGCAGCGTGCTTCTGACAGCTGGGGGCTTGTGGTCACTAGAAAGGTGCCTGCTTGATTTGCTCTCCACTTCAGTATTCCAGACATTTGGCTCTGTCATCTTCCAAATTTCTTGTACAGAATATAACCTTCTTCCTTACTTCTAGCCAGTCATATTCTTTCCCAGCTTGGCCACTAGCTCCTTCCTTTGAGTTACTGGGACCCCCCTAAGCACACTGAGCCCCCTCCCAGCCATTCGTGGCTAGTAGGTAAGGCAGTATCTCATTACACAGCCACTGCAGAGAACAGGAGCTGGCTTAATTGATTTTTGTAAAAGGATGGATTCTGAATTTGCTGCTACCATCGGCAAAGATGGGCTGAGCTGCAGCCTCACAACAGAAAGCAAGTACAAAGACATGAAGGAAAGTAATCAGACACATCTGCCCAGGTGAGATGAAATAAAATTAGGCAGATTTATTTGAGTGAGTCCTTACCACAGGGATGTCCTGCTACTTGGGTTAGTTCTCTCTCAGATTTCTCAGTGCAATCAAAAGAAGTAGCTATGCAGATTTTATTAATGACACAAACGTATCTTTTTAGTCTCTTCTGAAGCTTGTGTCTTACTACTGCAAACCACATTCCAGCTCTGCAAATCCAGTAGGAAATGATGAATGTATCTTCTTTTCTTCCTCTAGGACATTGACATTCGTGTTTGTTTACAGTGCAGAAGTACCTCTACAGTCACTGGCGGTGGCACGGTACTACAGGAGTAGGAGGACCAGCAGACTCCAGCCCAGGAACAGCAGCTTCCTCAGCTGATGTGGCAGCCCCGTCGGTAACCCCAGACAGTAACACAGGCTGCTCATCTGGTTCCTAGAGCGATCCAGAACACGGTTACGGTTTACTAGAGTCAGCTGCATAGGATCTGCTCAAGAACTTGCACAAACTTGCTCTGTTCTCTGGCACAGACAGACACCACAGATCCTGTACTTCAAAGTGCCGCTGAAGTCACAGCGGGGCTGGCTCATGGAGCTGGTGGAACCACAGCAGAAGAGGACAGGAGCCAGGGCCACCTGTGACAGATCACTGACATGCCTCGCTGCAGATCCACCCTGGTTCGTACCAACCCACAGCGGAGCAGGCGGTGGAGCAGCCTGCAGAGACAGCCAGACCATGAAGGTCCAGGTACTCCCCTCGCCAATGGGCTGGATGGCCATCACGACGGCACACGTCAAACCTGACGCTGGCCTGAGCGCAAGGATTCAGTTCAGCTTGGGGATCCTGTGTGCTGCAGTTTCCAAGACACTATCCTTGGGCACCATTTCACCCTTACTCTTTAAATTGAGAAATATGTAACACTCCAGAAGCAACTACATATTAGGCAACTGTCTTCTACAGCAGCACTTCAGGTACATTATTTGAGAAAGTCAGTCCACCGAACTTCTAGTTTTTTATATTGCACCTTTTTCCAGGAAGTGTTTTTGCTTATCACCACCTTTTTTTAATCGATAACAAAATAAACACCTTAACAATTCACTAACAACAAATTTCTTCCACTGCTGGAACTCATCTTTGAGCCAAACCTTAAAATGTCAATGAAAGGGAAACAGCTTCCCCGCACCCCAACATATATAATTATTTCTATCATCATATTCTACTAGCTACACTGCTTTTTTGCTACTATTATCAATGCTTTTAATACTATCTTGTAAGACATTGTCTCCATTTCTGTAGGATTTTTGGCCCCTTAGAAGATGACTTGGGATAGGAACCTGAAATACCTGGTATTAAAGAATACTCAACAAAAACTGGAAAATTCTGTCAACACCAAGAAAACTAGCTGAGCGTGTTAAGAAACCTCTTGATGATGCTTCTTATTTTCCAAAATAATTATATACCTCCCCCTAGGGGAATCCTAATTGCTCTGCCTACACTAAACTAAAAGCCCTTTTACTTTAAATAGTACATGACTGAGGAAAGCGCGCTATCCCAGAGAGACGCAGTATTTCCATGTACTCTAATGCAGTCATTCACTAAAAGCATCACCCAGCTTCTCAACCTGTGACCTCTAGCCATGTTCTCCCTCTCCTCAAAATATTCTAGGCCAGAAGTTTGAATACAAACATCCTATCATCTTGTTTACTGTAAAATAAAACAGTAGGTTAAAAAAAAAAAGCTTTAATGTCCCTTTTAGGAAAAGATTTCTACTCCTTGCTTGAAATGCCTGCTTGCCGCTACAGCAACAAGGAATATTTCTATAATATAACTAGACAGGGGATTCACGATACACACATCATTCACATGAAGGAGCTCAACTGACATATTTCAGTCCAGTATACTCAAAAATACAGCAACCAAAGATAAGTTTGCCCTATACATCTTATCTACACATCGGCATGGATTCTATAGCCTGTGCAGATTGGTCCTGAGGAATTCAAGTGTGTCTAGCTGTTACCAAAAGCTTCCTGCAGGAACTCAAGCTTCCTGCAGGAACTCAAGGTCACACTAAGATTCTCTAAGTCTAAATCAGTGCATCTGTTTTGATGTAGGGATACACCAGCTGAGTAACTAGTCCTTCTAGTACCCACCTACGTGAGAGAAAGTGAACATTCAGGGTGGTTACAGAGTCCAGCTCGTAAGTGACACTTTTCTGTATGCAACAGCCTGATAAGTGTTTTTAGCAAAACACTGATTTTAGACATTATTGCAAGTCAACCAGTAAAAATTATTGGATACGGTCACAATTTGCCTTAAGATGCAATGTTTGGGTTTTTGTAATAATATGGAAAACATGCAAGACATTTAATTAGCTTACCGTACAGATTCATATTTCACATACTTTTATCTCATCAACCGTATCAATATTTAAACATAATTTTATTTATATTCTAAACTTTTTCAAGTTTAAAAATGTATTTTGTTTTAGGGAAACATGAATGCACAGATGCAAAATTATTTTAATCTGAATGCTAAAGAAATATTCTTTTTTCCCTCCCAAGTACTGACTAGCTCCATGTTTATCACCCACAGTAAACCAACAGACCAGAACGGTTCTTTTAGTCAATGAACCATAAAGTGAAAAGTCTAAATAGAACTTGCTGGTTTAGCCTGTAAGTCTGACCACAGAAAATGACATTTAAATAATCAGAGAATCACAGAATTAGAGGCTGTAAGAGATGTCAAGAGATCATCTAGCCCAGTAGGGTCTGATTGACAGCCTGAAGGACAATTCACCCAGGCCAAGGTCCGCTCCTTTTTCCCCAAGGAGTCGCTAGGAGCGAGCTGTGAGTCACAGGAATTGTTCTGGAGGTGCTGCCCTCCCCATCGCCGTCTTTGCTGGGCCCACACATCCCTAACCAGATCACAGCACATGATCCGGCAAGACTGTACAGTAACAATCAGGTAAGGCTGTAGAGCAAAATCCAGCCCTCATCTCATTAAAATGTTCTGTATGACTTAGCCCATTCTCTCCCAGTGAGTCAAGATAAATATAACTAGAGCTCCTACAGGTGTTTTTCAGACTTGTTTTCAAAAATCTGCAAAACACAGC
>RSEF01000010.1:8131524-8239502 GCA_003993805.1 Himantopus leucocephalus | reverse complement strand
TTAGATTGCTAATCAGAACGTTATATGGAGTTGTGTTCCAAGCCTTGCTGAAGTCAGATAGACCACTTGGACCACCAGATCCAAGAAGACCACTTGGACCTTCTCTCCTGTACCAGGCTACTTAACTATTGTAAAAAGTAAGGAACTTGCCTTGATGTAATTTGTATGTCACAAAGGTACAGTCAATGTTTTCACCACCTTACTATCCTCAAGATGCTATAAACCAGTTAAACAATTCAGTCTAGTATCTTGCTGACACTAGTGAAGCTCCTTTGTCTATATTTCCTTAGCTCTTCTTTCTCTCCTGTTTAAAGAGACGTGCTGTATTATGCGCATCTCCAGACCACTGGGACCTCTCCCCCTCACCCTCCATGGCTTTTCAAAGATAATTGCTAATGCTTCAGAGATTGCTTCAGCTACTTCCGTAAGTAGTCCAGGATGAATTCCATCGGGAACTGCCAACTTGCATATATCCAGCTTATCTAAACACAGTTTAACTCACTCCCCTCCTGTTCTGACCTGCCTTTTATCCTTTGCTAAAATCCTGCAGCCCTCTCTGCATCTGTCATCTGTGATCGCGGTGATGACTAAAGCCACGTTAAAATCCATATAATAATAACTGAAATGCTTGCCTTTTACATTTTAAATTTAAGCCTTAAAAATTCAAGAATTCCAAGCAGAATAATTAACTCTCTTGTTCCACATCTCCAACAGTATTTTCTAAGAAAATACATTTCAAAACAGTTTAAAAGGTTTTTCCTGTTTTCTTTCCAAGTATCTCTGTTTATAACTTCCAAATATTGACAGATATGGAGATTTCCATGGTTAAATAATCTCATTTACATAGCAATATATCATATACTTAATATTAATATAGCATGCCACCATTCAATGCCATTTCCACAAACCAATCACAAAAGAAACAGTATACAGCCACTGGTTTTTAGTTTTTTTAACTATGTACTATTTAATGAGTTTTAATTTTAATTTTGAGATACTATATACACTGTAGATTTATCTTGCTAAAACACAGTGTGATAAAAGACAATACCTTTTTAACTATTTTGCCAAATCTGCGTATACTGTGATTTTTCCCCTCTCTCTGTAGCGCGCAGCACACATTAACAGCCTTCCTTTGGCAAACTCTTATTTTCTCAAAAGAGAATTACACTTTACAGCTTTTCATTTTGAATTGTTAAAGCAGTATTTTGGCAGACAAGGCATCTAATTTAGATTAAACATAAAAAATGCTAAGGGCAAGCTTCACTTTGTACACACTTTGCCTATTTTGGTCCAGCTCTATAACAGAGAAAATTGTTTGTCTCAGAATGTGATTTCTCATTTTAACAACATTTTTGTTGATATTTTAAGCAACCATACATGCCTCTCTGAAATTAATTCAGGAATTAATGTTTTTCAATCATATTTACTGTTGGTTTGCAAACTATTTACAAGCATGAGGCCCCAGGGCCTAACTCTAGGCTTAGAACTCTGAACAAATAAAAATCCTCTGGAATTGTTTTAGCGCTCTAACTAAATGTAATATGCCATTAACCTAAAAAATATTTATGAGCATTTCTTCTTTTCTGCACTTATTTCAACTTTTACTTGCCAAGCTATAAAACCCATGGTAAAGCAAAAATATATAAGGACTTGAGTAGCCCAAGTGTTCCACATTTTTCTTTCTACCAATGAAATAAACCTGCATACTGAGATGATAAATAATGCCTATAAGCCACATGGAAGTTTGTGTTCCTTCCCCTCCTCTTGCTGATTCCCCCTGGAATCAGCAAAAAGATAAAAATGGACGGAGAGAACGAGAGCTAATATGAAAAAAGACCTATGCATTTATACAGGTTATCTGCATTTAGATAAAATTTATTGTGTATTTTTTCATATTTCTTGACGCCAGGGCATAGCAATTGACACAGTGCACATACCTGAACCCGACCTTACCTCTAACTTTATCTGAGGAATAGAATGGACTGACCAGAACTTCCGTAACGGGCTCACCGATTTGCCTCTTCTTCAGAGAGTCAGCTGTGGTTTCTCTTTTGCTTTCTCTCTCTCTCTCCGAGTTTGCATGAATGACTCCTCAGCCAACTTTCTGCTGATTTCTAATGTCACAGGCAATGGAGTGATCACCTGGGAACTGCGGTCACGATGCAGTGTCAGCATTTTAGTGGCAGCCTCCAGTGTGCTGAGCCAGCAGGACCCAGCTGTCCCTTATCACTGCCATGTCTGTTTGCCTTCAGCTAACATGCTGTGCATCCAGATGTGTCAAAATGCCTCTCAAAGCAAACCCTGTACTTAAACAAGGGAGAACTCCGGACAAGCATCTTTCAAGAGTATTTCATGTTTTATTTATCAAAATGCTGCTTTAGAAATCATTTACCATCCTGCAGGACTCAGAAGCAATAGTGGAGGGATGCATCCATCTATCTGCTGCCTCTCCACAAATGAAGAAGCCAAGATAGCATCAATACCCTCATTCTGGGGTGGATGGACTATCACTTACCTGCAGCATATATGCTGATGATCTGTAAGGACTCAGAGTTACAAAATCATCTTTTTTTTCCCTGCTGCCTCCAGCAGCAAAATTGTATTGGAAGAAATTTGAAATATATTTATTAATTTCACGATATGACCTTCTCTATTGAAATTTAAGTCTACATTACTGGATAACAAATGAGAAATCCTGCAAATATAAAGCGATTATGCATTCTTCAGAGACGTGTCTTGAAGCTGAGACAGATGCTAGGCACAAGAAACACCAAAACATATGAAGATGGCATACGTGACAAATTCTGTATCAAATTTATGATTCCACACAAATTTATTGAAGAGACATTAAGCAGGAGAGATTTCTGAAGGGAGGGGAGAGTTAGTTTTCTGGGCAATTACAGTGCACTAAGTAAAAACTAAGTGTCAAGCCAGAACTTGCTTCACATTCTGTTTAATTTTGAAGCTTTCCTACCACTATTGCTGCACTGGGCAGTAATAAATGGCATGTGAAACATGACCTGGAAACATCCCGCATCCTCCCACTATATCCATCTTCTTTGTATCACTAATGAAATCTTTCAAGCTACTCCACATATAAATAAGTTTGATTCTGACTTTTAGTTATTTAAGAACAGAACAAAGGTAAGGTGCTCAGTCAGCACAAGCAAATATTACTTAAACTGCATAATTTCCCACAGGCTCTGATCAAAATTGCTTTAAAAAAAAAAAATCAGTTACTCTATCAATACCAATTCAAAACCAGGGATGTTTTCTAGTGAGGGATACAACTACATCCCCATCTACTGTATATACACTGAAGCAGTTATTCTGCCATCTGGAGGATTTTTCTAACGTTCCAGAAAAGCTCAATCCAAACACTGTCCCCTCTGGACAGTGCTTTTTAAATATATTTTGAGAGAGATATATATGCACCATAGGAGACACATAAATCATCAAGAATTAAATCTACGGGGTGTATTTGGAAGGCCAGAGACATTCAACTTCCAACTGCCTACAAGAAATAACTAGAAAAATCTGTTTTTGTGTATTGACCCTCTCAAAGTAAAAGAGGAGGTTTACTCCTTCAACTCTTTTTTTTTCCCTCTTTTTTTTTTTTTCCTAAGGCACTCTCATTTAGTGTACAAACCACTGGCCTGGAGGTCCAGTGGCATCCTGGATGGATGCCATTCTTAGTTCTCTCATTGCCCTGGTGGACAACTATTTGCGTGTTTCCTTCCTTTGCTTTGTCCATCTTTTATATTTAACTGTGTAAACTCTTCAGGGCAGGAACATACAATTAGAGTGTTTAGCACAATTAGATGCTATCACCAGCTGAGTTCCCTCAATGCTACCAGGGCAAACACCAGCAAACACCATTAAGCTTGGAATTGCTAGATGGCACTGTACCACTCTGTTTCAGCAGTGTTTTTCCTGAACATATAGCTAATTTTCAGGCTCCAAAGACTTTACTATAGACATAACAAATCAGTTTCATGCAAACAGCAAGAGAGCTTGCTTTCCCAGTTTCTATATCTAACATAGATTTTGACATAATTTTTCTTGAGCTACTGATACTTGGGCTGAAGGAGAAGATTATATACTCACCATCTGTAGATACCTTTATTCAAGATAAAGATGACTGACTGGTAGGTAATGAAGTCACTTTCAGAAAGTATGCTAAAGTCTAGATCATAACTTTTTCCTCCAGTGGCAAACCAACTGGCAAAGCTCCAAACGTTGTGACTGTTCAGCAAGTGAGCCACTATATGAACAGAATAGTATTATTTCCTATTCTTCTTCATTTAAAACTGTAGAATAATTCCACAAGAGGAATGGCCAATTGAGAGACAAATCACAAGAAAAATGCTTTGAAAGAATGCTGCAGATAGCAGCTAATTTTTCTTTCAGCTAACTGCAGTGCGTGGTAGGACTGCTCTGACATGGTACTTTGAAATCTCCTCTGAAATAAGCATACAATGTAAACATAGTTCCTAAAAATCAAATAAGGAGCGCAGAAGCCCCATCTCCTACATTTTACATTTAAAAGTAGGCATGCTGAAAGTAATTTACATAATTTTAGAAAATGTTAAAAATGTTTACCTAACACACATAACCTGCCATGTTTTATACAACAGGAATGTACATTATACTTTCTATATAAGATTGGAAAGCACAATACTTCATGCTAGACCATCATTGTGGGTGTAGCAAATACATCTCTCAAAACTTCTATTCTTTTGTGTGAATACAGAACAGCGGGGAGGTGTCTGCAAAACGAAATAGGGCTTCAACTCAAGAGATTAAAATAATGGGAGAAAAAAAGAAAGCCAGACACACCAGTAAACATTTTGTTTGACCTCCTCTAATTTACAGATGTATTTTGAGCAGACTAAAAGAAAATGACCATTATTAACACGTTTTTCCCACTTGCCTGGAGAATTGTGACTATATCGCCAGGCCATTCTTACAGATACTAAACAAACTCTCTTGTAACACTCCTTGAGTTCTAGCAAAATTTACAGAACTTTAATCTGGCCCTTTGCATTTTCATATCTTTGATATTTATCTTTACACTAAAGATTCAAATATCTGAATCCACAATATCCACAGAATCTCACTGACAGCCAGAGGGAATTTGGCATAGGCCCGTAGGCATGGTGGTATTAAACTATCTACAGCCAATCACAATTAAAACCAAAATACAAAATTGGCAGTGTTATGTGAAAGCGCTCATCCTGGCAGATGATTGTAGGTGTCAGCTGTATAAATAGGTGGACAAGCCCTTTATAATTCAGAGATGTCAGGTAAGCCTTATTTATTTCTGCAAAGGTGTCTAGAGATCATCACTGTGATTAAATTAAGCCACAACAGCACTGTTATAATTTGCTTTAAAACTTCAAACAAAATTAAAAATCTCAATCAGAATCTAAACGTTATAAAATAATTTTTGTAACCGAACTCTCTGCTATTTATTCTCTTATACAAAGACCATAAAGAGACATGCTGTGACTTAAAATTCAATTAAGAGTTTCCATTTGTGACATCACTCTGAAATACAAACTGCAAGACATTAATGGAACAGAGGGTATTTACTCTGCTAGTGAAATCACCTTGTCTCTAAATGTTAAAGGAAACACGTACAACACACAATTCCTTGTGACTCCACCCTTCCCTGCGGGAATAATAAAGCAAAAGCAAAAAAGTCACCTTTCTACTTTCGCTGCATTTGTTTACTTTTCCTTATCAGGATTCGTTTTGGCAGGCTGGTAATAACGATTTCACCATTCTTGCAAGTATATCACAGACTGAAACCCAGCCCTGCCCAGCTCCTCGCCCTCCTCAACAGAGCTTGGAGTCACCAACTGCAGTGCTAACAGGATGAGAATGCCAGGAATCTGTGGTATTTCTTGGTTTGCTTATTGGTTCTACTTAAGGACAGCCTTCTAAATAATTGTTTTTAAATGGGATTTCTATCGGGTTTTTATATTTAAGATGGATAAAGGCTTGCTGCAAGGAAGTACTTTCTAGCATGTGTTCAAGAGATGCTTTGCACTGCTCAACTGAAGTCAAACGTGCAATAGAGAAAGTTAACTTTTTTCCTCCCGTGCTTTCTTTTAAGTTAGTCCTTGTCTTTTCTCCATGCAGGGCTGCTTTTTGAAGAGTGGGTCTTTCAGTTTTTCAGTCTGTTTAATCACTTCCCAGTGTTTCAGTGTTATTGCTGTGAGCATTACTTTATTACCTATCTAATTTTAGAGGGTCTCTTTCTCCACCCTGTCTCACTTCAAAAAAAAAAAAAAACAAACCCAAAACATTTTCTTAGCCCTTATTTTCTGCTCTTTTAAAAATCTTTTTCCTCAATATGCCATATACACATCTCATGCCTTGTACTTCCTGACTATTTCACTCAACCTCAGTCAAATTAAGATGGAAATCTTTTAGTTGATAAGATGTTATAGGACAAAGATACCAGCCGCACCATCAGCAAGATCTTTGCCTCACATGCTAATGACCTAGAAAAAAAATCACGCATTACTTAGTTATCAACTGACAGATCCGACAGAAGCTACTTTTAAGGGTGGCATCTTGCCTTTTGGCAAGAATTTTAATTTTTCAATCCATGTACATTTGTGATAAATAAAAGAATTGGGACGATTAAAAGTAGATCAAAAGTAGGAACAGAAGTAGAAAAGCTCACTAAGCACTAGTCTAACTGCTCCCACAAATGTAAAAGAATCTTTTCCATGGGGTATATTTCACTGCTGAAAATAAACAATAATAGAGTATGTTTACTTCCTCGACTAGCTTAACACACTTTACACCTCACCCCAACTCATCTAAACTATCTGCACTTTGCTCCCTAGTGATTTTACCTAGGAAAAAATATTGCAGTGAAAAAACACACTTGGACTCAACAGACACAAAATAAAATAAACACACAAAATTTTTGAAACTTCTAAAATTTCCATTCAGTAGTTCTATAGTTGTACTACTAATGTAACACATGCATAAGCTAAATTTTAATTTCAGTGTTCACAGCCATGTACCTTTTCTTGGAGGACAACTTTGGCTTATCTTTTAAATGTGACTGCAGTCAGAACTGTTTGTTTTAAGTGGGCAGTGTATGCCCCAAAACATGTCCATCACAAAATCCCTTATTTTACATAAAGTGTAAATCAAATATTCCATCAGCCTGCTGCATCCACTTGTCCCCTCTTTTTTTAAAAAGAAAATCTAAATGGAGTTGGCACATATCATGCAGTGTTTACAGCCTTTGTGGGTCCCAACGGCATGTTTTTCCACCAGGGCTCATTCTGTCATATCTATAAACTTTATTTTTAGCCAATGGCAAATTATCTTGGTTTAAAAGACCAGTCTTACTACATCACTCGTATGTTGGCAAGTTTGGATACTGTTACTTAACAGAAGTTTCCTTGGTATCCTAAGGACACGACCACCAGCTCATCACCACTGCTGTGCATAAGCTCATCTCTTTGCTGTAGCAAAGAAATACACTGCTCACATACGTATTAAGGGGCCTTGTTTCTCCGGTTCCCATGACAGAGACAAACCTGCTCCCTACCGTTTTGTGCTAAAGTTCACTGGCTTTTATTTCTACTCCATTTCATAGTAGGAACTACTCACTTACTGCGGTAGTCTAGCAGAACAAAAAAAGAATCAAGTGTTAAATTAGGAGTACAAATCCCCTAGTTTCTCTCAAGATTTAAATTTCTCTTCCCAAGAGGCAGATGAAATTTCCAACTCAGCAGTTAATGCAGCAATAACTGAAGAATGTTGTGTGTGTTGATTACTTCATAGATAACAAAAAACCTATGCAGGTGGCTAAACTTACTGGGTCAATAGTGAATACAGATATTTCAGATGAGCAAGCTGACTCCTTAGTGAAGGACTGTTGTCATCAGTACAGCACTCACATCTTGGCCAGAATTTCTACACCAGAACACAGCGAATCAGAGTAGGAGTGTCTTTGATTATTTTTTAAATCTACTTGATAATGTTTGGGGTAGGATGTCTGTGGAACGAAAGAAGCTGTCCGCTCCTTTGGTCGTGCACTAAGTTTGAAAAAGTACTGTAACAGGAATTGAAACTACACCACTTCGAAGACAGCGTACACAGAAGTACCAGCTACAGCTGTACACATGAATTATTTTGGTGTAGTGTTCTAAATTAAACTACTTTCATATCTAGTTTAGTGTAGACACATTTAAATCAACTTCAATAACACTCTGAGGAATTAGATTCATCCATTAATTCATTAAATTAAAACTATATAAGTGCAGCTGAAACTATTTCAAGTGCACCCACAATAATAACTAAATCAATGGCATTACATGAGTGTAAATTATTAATCTAATGAAAGCTTTAGTGATTGCTATTGATTTGTTTACTAGTAAAATAAACTTTTTCAAATTGGCATTTTGAGGCAATCCATGTGACCTCTAGTCTCCACGCACACACACACACCGAGGCATGAATAGATGCATGCACCCATACACAACAATCTTTAGCCAAGTGCCTTGGTTTTCCCAGACCTAAAAAGCGTACATCTTCTTTTCACCCATGTTACAATTAGATCTCAGCAGTAACAGGAGACACAGCACAGGTTTGGAGTTGCCACATAAACTGGACATGCTTCCTTTAAAATCTGGCATTTAAGAATTACAATAATGAGACATTAATTGAACTTCTGAACTGTATTTGGCTAAATCTGTCGCTGTCGAAGAAAAAGCAAACAGTAAGCAAAGCACAGAGCGCTATCTGCATACCCCAGTAGCAACTGAACAGAAATCGTGTCTTTCCTTGTGATTTTTCACAGGGTCTTTCTAAATTTCCAATGCCACAGGAAGCTCCAGGCCCTTGCACACAATTTTTCCAACACGTGTTGTCAGACCTCTCAGCCCGACAACAGCCCAGTGCACCCTTCCACCCGTGACCTGTGAGCAGTGAGTCCGTGTAGGTGCCCATCACCCTGAAGACGGGGCTGACACCCCCTCGCACAGCAGAGAGACAGAGAGGCTGCTCGTGCAGCCTTCCTCCCCTGCAAAGGGAAAACACACAACTTCAGCCACTCTCTGGGAATTCTTTATGTGTGAAAGACAAATTCTGAACTGAAATTTATATGTCCGGATTTTTTGTGCATCTTCAATATAGATTCTTCCCCAAAGAAATGCCATGTCCTAAATTTAACTGTGTACAGGAAAAAACCACACTGCAGAAACAGAGGCTAGGTAATACAATACGAACAGGATCTTTCTCTGGGTAAAAAAGAAACCTGTAACTCTACAACAGAATAAAACTGTCATGATAGCAGGTATCTGCTTCTGATCCTGTTTATACTAGCACAAGTTAGAAAAGAGACCAGAATGAAGTTACCAATTGAAAACTACAAAATATAATTAACTCAGCATTAAAAGTGTTGATTCTAAAGACAGAAGAAAATAGTACCAGCTTGTTATTTTAGTAATGAAAACCACTTCTAAATATGTTGCAGAATTTTTTTTTTTTAAATTCAACTCCCACAAAAATAACTCTATTATAACATTAAATAGCTACATAACTACAGTAAAAAAGCTTGGCTTCTAACAAGTGGTTATTTAAGAACTGCATTTTAAACCTGGAGCTCCTTCTCCATCTTGTAAATTCTCAAACTTGTTTCTGTAGAAACACTATTCCTTTATTCAGCAGAGCAAAGATGGAGATCTGCCAAACTGTTATGCAAGATAATGAAGCAGTTTCTCAGAGGGCCAGAGATCACATGAAATCACATGCACTGCAGAGGGATTAAAATTTAAGGAATGTCAGAAGTTTTACTTTCCATTAACTTCATAAATTACATGACATTTTTCTTTCAAGTAATGACTTTGCTCTCAAAGTTTTAAGAGTACATAATAAACTAAGGACTTGAGTTCTCAAAACCCTATCCGCCTCTACCATTTTTCACGCGGACCATAAATTCAAATCCTAAGTAAATTTTCCTTTTTGATGACAGCTCAAATTGAAGCTTAATTTTTCATTTAATCTTTCTTTTTCTTCTGCTGATGAGAATGATTCAGATAAAGGTTAGTATTTTAAGAAAACACAGATTTCTGCATCTACATATTTTTCCGTACTTCGTATGATATAGCAGTTCACATTGGCACGACCATCTCTTAGTCTCAATTCTGCTCTTTGCTCTGCACGTCATGATACTTTTTCCCATATGGAATTTTATATTTCATTTTCAAATATCAATTTTATTAAGAATTAATAAGATCAATTATTAAGAGTAGAACCTGTTATATCAATATAATCATAGAACTGATACTTCACATAGCACAATGCACCCCAAAATTCAGAAGAGGACTGCATACATAGATTTCACCACATATCTATGAAAAGAGATATTTTCAATAGTTGTATCTACTCCAGCATTTCCTTCCAAAGTTAAAAATTAATCTTCGATATGAATCACCATTTTAGAATCTGTGTATGAGCTATGCTGCTCAGTGTTCAGCAACTCAAAGAATTCAGTCCTGAAGGACCTAGTAAGAGATAGTTCTCATCAAAAGATCAGTTTGATGATACAATGTGAGGCAGACATGGTTTTCTGTTTCAAAGTTTCAAAGCTGTCTATTTCTCCTTTTGGCACAATTAAACCAACTTTTAAGTTCATGATCTTTTTATTGTTCACTTTTAGAATATCTAGTACAAAAATATTAAAATTTTGCAGTTTTTGTAACAGGAAAATGCACACCTTGAGACTAAACAATAAAAAAAGGCACATTATATGTTCTATCATAAATTCTAAGCTTTTAAAGCACTATTTTCCTATGTTGTACTAAGCAGTTAAATCAAACCACTACCACAAAAAAGTTATACTGTAAATGTCCCTTTAAAGCTTTTCCCTACATTGGAAAGGACAGTTATTTTAAGGATTAATTATATGAATAGTAATGCAAGGCAGCCACTGTCCTTACAGCTTGCAACATGACTGGCGGGTATACAGTTCCAACCTACAGTTCACAAACTAAACATATAATGACGGGCTGTACAGATTAGAAATCTGCCAGAGGGGTCTGATGGACTGTTCCTTACAGCCCCAAAGAATATACTGAATTCCAAACCCTGTATCAGATTTATGGGCTGTTCCTTGAGAAACACTTGATTAGTTCATATAAGACCATTACAAATATACAAATGAAAGCTTCCAAAATTAAAAGCCCCAAACCCCAGCCTCTGCTCAACATGGTCTGTAGCAGATTTACCCCCCAGAACCACGTAAAAGAACCAACTCTCAACTTTTAATAGGTATATATTACATTTATTCTAAATACACAGACTCTGAGATGTTTACAGAGAGTTCACTTGAGGCTACTGTCAGCAAGGTAGCATTTCAGTAGTATCAATCCATAATCATTTACTTAAGATCCTCCGGTATCACAAAGGACTTTCTATTGTAAGATATACAGCTTTCCATACTACTCTCTAGGTCAGGTAACCTGAAAGAAATATACAGCTTCACTAAGCTCAACATTTTACCCAATATAATGTTGGGATACTTGAGAAAACAGCTGCTGTACTATTAAACTAATAAACACAGTCACTGATACTCAGCTTCTTGGCAAGAATTGCCTGCCAGTGCAGAAACAGGATGCTCGTCTGCTCAGTCACGTGTCCCTTCAGACATTAGTAGTATTTTGTTATTTTGCCAGTTTTCATTCCTGCCTTTTGGATATGATACACCGCAGCCACATGAACACGCAGATGCCCTGGATGGACAATCAGTTATTACCTGGATGGTCTCCAGGTCAAAGCAAATACAGAGGAGAAACGTTGCAATGGGACGACTATATGTACAATGGATCAACCTCTGGATTTCCAGCTGAAGAACTACATACCATTCTTGAGCAGGCAGAGCATTACAGAGTATGTCCCTGTGGAGAATCTTGTGCTGGCAAGAGATGGACTGGATGACCTAACAGGACTTTTCCATCACTAGGCTATGATTCTCTGAACTTCATGCTTTTTGACAGTATTACAAGGTTCGACAGGCACTTCTCTTCAGAAGAGGGATTAAGGTCAGTAAGAATCAGCATCAACTAAAAAAGTGCACATGAGGCAATTGTGATGGCAGTAGGCAAAAAGACATTCACAGTCAGAAAAGTATTCAGTGCTTGCGTCTTCTGTATGTGCTAAAATCTATGATGTAATCAAAGCACTAAATGGAGGAACAAGGAGTATGAGATTCATGCTTTCACACTCATTTTTCTGTTATAGTGAAAAGAGAAAGGTGTGATATGATATAAAATAAAAACAGTGAAGATGTAATACCTTACACATAGCAGAGGCACAAAAAATAAATTCCAATTTGAAAACACTGGTTTGGAAACAAATTGCACAGAAAGTCAGTCATGTTAATCAGTATTCATCGCTAGAAGCTCCATGGAATGCTTAAGAATGGAAGTTGAACTTCCAAAAAACAAGTTTTGTTGTAGAATCGAAGTGATACATTAAGAGATTTACAGATAAATGTGAAGTATCTGTATTTCATACTCACGGGTATTCTTTCACAGGGATATGCTTCTTGCCTTGTAATACCTACATATCATAGTGGGATAACAAACCGTACAGCACATCCAACAACCATAAGACATAACAAACTTGAACAATCTATGCCAGAGGGACCAACGTGTGGCTCTTGAGCTACATCTAGTTCTGAAGCAGCTGCAGTCAGCTCTGATACATCACAGGGTCAGCACTGTGGCTGTCCTGGGGAGCGGCTGCTCGGGGATGGCAGTGCTGAGACCGTGAGTCGCTAAAGGCCTTCTGAGATGCTTGGTCACCATCCAACCCAGCCAGGCTCCCATCCTACTATTTTTAAAGCTGCCCTTCCTTTCAGTTCTCTCAACGTACCAGGAAGGGACACCTGCAGTGTCCATGGAGTGTTGTATAAACATGAATAACAAACCCAAATATTTAAACTTTAATGTTAACAATTTTAGTAATATATATCAGGGTAGAAAGATTTGCTATGTAACTATTATATTGCCATCACCATATGATGTTACACATTCTGTCTTCTCCACAACACATCACAGAGATCTTTACACTCCTCAACATCAAACACAATTCAATGCGAGGAAAGAAAACACTTTGCTGAAATGGAAGATTCCAAAGAAGATGGTATTTATCTGTGATGGCACCTCATTCTTCAATGAGCTACTACATGTTTAACCCAGAGCATGCTTCTGTTCCAAACTGAATTATTATCACATCTTCCACCCTTGATAAGAAAGAATTAGTCAAATGAATTTCACCAGTCAGTTGCATACCTCTCAATCTAGAGGCAGCAGATTTGGCTCAAAAGCCAAGCCGAGTACATCTATTTGGTGAAAACACTAGTGATTTCAGGAATCTTAGATTCTATGGAGATAAAAGACAAAGGTTAAAAAACTTCCACAGAATACTCAGAAGTTCCTCTGAATTACTTGTCACGGAAATTACTCTTATCTTCTAGTTCTAGGTCCCTGGTTTTCTTTCATTAACAGTTTTAGACAATTCAACCTTGTTTAAAGCATTCTCAGATCTACAGTTCAGAATAAGAGAGACAGCATAAATAATTTTTTCAAAGATAGTCTGCAGGTTTCTTCATGACTCATGCTATACAACATTCTGATGCATTCCAGCATACAATGTGAACTTCAGCTCTGGAGTGATACTAAGAACGATGTAGCTGGAACATAATTTGACATTTAAAGAAGATTTACTCATATAATTGACAAAATTCTGTGTGTCAGCAGATTTTGTAGTTTTCCTTAAAGCAGCACTAATGAAAGAATTACAAGTCCAACACGGGAACCCGACAGAGGCCAAGACACAGAAATGAAGCCAAGTGAGATGAGAGAAAACTTGATTCAAAAGGGTTTGAAAAGAGTTTCTACACATATTTAAATATTCTGGTATGTGTGTGGGATGGGCTTAGACCTCAAGGGAAAAGTAATGAGATAAATCCCTTCCTGCTGGCAAACAGTAACTGCAAGTCAGCAGCTTTGTGTTTCTAAATTCGCTGGTCTTTCCCAGTCCTACTATCTGCTGCTTGTCACATTGCAAAAAGCTGGTGAAAGCAAAGCCAACTGGCCCAATTAAAACACGGATTTTCAAAAATGTAGAGTGTTTCATGGATTTCCTGTAACCCAACCATTTAAAACAACAACTGACCATCTTCTCATTACTTTTATGATTGTATCAAAGATATATTCAGAATAAATAGAGGTTCCAAGCTAGATCTACTCGAAAGTACCAGCAACCCTGGGAACCTACTGAGGGTAAGAGAATGTTTACTATGGCCATACCACATTCCTCCCACCAAACCAAATGGTAGCGCTCTGCACCTTAAGTCCTGAGCTGTGCCCGCAGATGGGCTATACACTAAGAAATCTGTGAAAATCTAGTTACCCATACAGCTGCCCTACTGCAGTCTCTTTTGCCTGAGAACACACCTCCACAAAAGCACGTTCCAAAGGACAAGGACAAAAAAGGGAGGATGCAAAACAGCTTAATTCTCTGCTCTCTAACCTCCATGCTAGATCTTTTGAAGAGACACCTCTGTTCACATATGTGAGGGAGGTATGATTACCAAGATTTGAAATTTTGCATTAGTGGGAGAATACTCTGATTTTTAAATTGCAACAATCCACTTGTGAGGATTCCCATCTGATTCTTGGACATCCGAAAGAGTAATCCCATTTAGAGTATTAATGTATTTAAATAAAAGCTATTAAAAGTGAAGCAAGATAGCACTAATGAGGTCTGAACACTATATGGCAATAAAGAGACAAAAATAGCAAAGTAAGATTAGAAGTAGGCATTGACAAAATTGAAGTAAAGGATTTTCATTCAATTAATGGGTTGCTTTTTTTTTTTTTCCATTTCACTCTGCATTTATATTATTATTTACAGTTTCCTTTCTGTTGAAGCAAGGAAGTCAGTGGTGGAGCAGCTGATATAAAACCAATGAGATGGTGAAAGGTCCTTAATTGAGCAAGATGCCTCACTTCGGTTCTGGGTGCACCCATTTTTGTAAAGTGCATTCACAGGGTCACGGGTCTGATGGGTACTAGCAAAATAAAAAATATTGCAATATATCATCCCTTGGCATATTGAATGAATATACAATGGAATCCTTTAATACATGAAAAAACTCAAAGGTAGCCTAGATAATTGAAACTTGTAAAACCTATGCTTTTAACAGAAGTATCTTCTTGTGCTGAGGTAGCATAGGAATGTTTTAGGTCTCCTGCTATGCTAAATGCTCACTTTAATGTGTGATGCACATTTTGGCCCAATATAAAATTATCATATTGGGTCAAAACCTGGCTATAAAGTGAAAAATAAAAAGAAATGGCTGATTTTCACTATGGCAATGAATCGCTCCATACTTCTGACTAAGTCTCCTAGGAACAGAAATGAGTAGTAAATTAAGAAATACATGCAGATGAGATAAAACAACTGGCAACTCGGAACCAAAAATGCCATGAGGAGTTTCAGAAATCGTAAACGATCAAGCTGAACAGGCAACATAAAGACAAATAAAACTTAATTCTCAAAAACACCAAGTAATGCAAACTAAAAAAAAAAAAATTAAAAAATTACAAGAGTTCTAAATTAATCGTATCAGACCAAATACATTTTGTCACCATTGATTTAACTGTAGAAAGCTCAGCAGAAACATCTGCTCACTATGCCAGAAAAAGGTAAAACAATGTTAAGATACCCAGGGAACTGGATGGAAAATAGCACTGAAAACACTATAATTTCCTCAAGGAATCAATAATGGGTCTTCACCTGAATTCTATGTTTATGTGTCATTCCTTCAAAAAAGGGAACTGCAAAACCAGAGGAAAGATACAAGACTGCATAGAAAAATCTCTTTTACGAAGAAAGATAAAAGACTGCAACTGGACAAACTGCCATGTTCTCACGATGGGTACAAAGATTACATTTTTGTTTCAGATGACCAGAAAGAAGATTTAATAAATTAATGTCTAAAATTCCAAAAACTAGTAAAAAAAAAATCATGAGAAGAACAACATTTTTAAAATTTGGTTAAACTATGGAACTCATTGCCAGAGGAAGTTTTCAGGGCAGAAACTTCATCTCTTCTCGATTTATACAGCAGAGGTGAGATATCTGCATCTCAAGAATACAAAAAAACTGCCAACAGTTTTGAAAAGGGTATTAAAACTTTGACTTAAGGCCTAAGCTAATTTATTCTGCAATAAAAGCAACATGAAGTTATTTAGAGGAAAGCTTTTTATACCTACGCTTACTTGAAACATCTCCAGCACCTGGTTCTAGCCGTTCTCACAGACAGAAAGTTGTACCAGCATTAATCAGTATGTTTGTTACCATTTTCTATCCTCATTGATATTAAGATGATGCAAATAGAGTAGTTAATAGTTAGCAGAGATTGTACCTTTCCTTAGGGACAAAGTGGTCATTTGCTAGTGATCCCTTATGTAGACACTGTAACCCCAAATGCAATGTAATATTCTGTACAAATCCTTTCTACTTTTCTGTCCTGCAACGTACTTTGCAGCAGAAGAGTTCTAACTTCGAATATTATCACACTGCTCGCTAACCTTATAGCTTTCCCTTCCCTGCACATCTCTCCATTTTCAAAGAGAAAATCGTGACTGCATTGAAAGGAAAGCAGAGATGCATCCAGAGATGGACTGCTTCACGATGCATTTGTGGTTGACTGATACTTTCAGTTTCTAAGGATGATGAAGTATGTATTTGGCCTCAAGTTAATTTTCCTGTGTTATTACAGAACACGTATGAAAGTACATGTATTCTGCAAGAAACTACATGACCGTTATGCGTGATAAGATAAACCAAGTTTATATATCAGCCCAGTGTATGAGAAAATTAATTAACATATTTAGCATGCAGAGAGATGGATTCCAGCCAGCACAAGACAGAAGGAAGGGGATTCAAACACTGAACATGGTGTGAGACAGTGAGAATTGGCATTAGGAAAAAGCAGGTAGGAGGCTAATTAGCACAAGATTTGGAGAATGGGAGATAATGCAGCAATGAGAGAGAAGAAAAGCAAGTGGCCCTTACTAAGAAAACTCCAGTAGACTTCCCCATGGAAATACTCCTACTTTTTTTTATAAAAATGCTTGACTGTATACTAACAAGTTCTATGCGTTTCTCAGATCCTACTTTTCTGTGAGGAGATTATTTGTGATACAATAAATTTCCTATCATGCACATAGGCATTCATTTGTGGTAAAAGCATGCTCTTCAAAAACTTTTTTACAGGGATCAGCATTAAGCTGTATTTGTGAGGTCTGTACACCTTATTTTATGTTAACCTGTCTTACACAGGCAGGTAAGTCCACAAAGTTATAGGTGATATCAGATAAGATATCCTTTGTCTCATCAATTCTTTTAGCTCCTTTTCCTGCTTAAAACTGCATTTCTTCCTTGCATTCAACCTGACATAGCAATACCATTTACATCACATTTAAATTTAGCCTACACACAACTGTGAAAAGATGGCTAGCATAATTTAGACACTTAATTCCAGTTGTTAAAGCTGCACAGTGAAGGAATTGCCAAAAGTTCTGAAGTTTCTCTTTTCACTAAAAGCATAACGAGATTGATCTGGAAATGTGGAATGGTTAAAAAAAATAAGGAAGGAAAAAAGACACAAGTGTGGTCTACTGTATAAATCACTATGTACCACTACTGTAGTATCACAGGGTATGTTTCAACTGCCTTCAGTGGGAGATTGTGAAAGCAACAACAGATGCGAGACGCTCTGTAACCTACTTGACGTGATCCATCATGGACTGTGATATTGGTGGCTCTTAGCAGGACAATAAGCTTGGGATGCCTCTTCAAAAGCAGTCACAGGATTTTCTTACATGCCTTTTGAAGAAAAAATACTCAGACATCCAAAAAGGTCAAAAAGCAAAGTCAAGAGCAATTAATTACAACATAATATTATTCACTTGCTTTGTAAGCTCGTCTGATTAATTGCACAAACTGAAAATCATAGCTAAGCAAAGCGTGAGCAAGTCACAGAAACTGTCCCGATGGGTCATGAAGTAGTTGTTGACTGAAAATTAGTCTAGCATATTTAGAGAGTAAACAAAAAGAATGTTTCAAAAAGGAGAAAATTGTGCATTGTGTTTAAAGTCTTTACCTTCATATCAAGAAACTGGCCCGGGACAGATCACCTTCTACACTTGAAATGACTGCAGCTATATTACTTCTGGTACTGCTCTGCCAGTAGTCAAACAGCTTTACCTCTAACTAAATTTCAGTGGCTGGTTTTTGGAGAAAACTTACACAACTCTGACAAGCGGCCTATAGGAGTTTAATAACACCTTACCTTTGATGCCCTTTCAATACTTCTCTTTAGATCTTGAACTAGCTAAGCCATCTGAGCTCTGTTCGGAGTTTTTTTTATATAACATAAAATGTCTTTTGACATAAGACAATATTACTGTATAATACTTTAATATCATCTTTAAAGATTAATTTACCTTATATTCAAATGCATTTTAATTAGTTTAATCAAAGAGTAGAAAGTAGGCTTAGATAGTTGTCTATCCTTTGAGTATCAGAGTAATTTCTCTAAAATCTTGTAAAATCTTTGTCAAACCTTTAATTTCTGTAATTTACTGTGATTTAATAAAACCACAGTTTACCAGGATTCAGGTGCTTGGGCCTGCCAAGCTTTGCAGCTGATTCACCTTCACACCAAACACTTAAAATCTTGCACATATTTAGTTATTTCTGCTGACTCGTCCTAGCAGCTGGATTAGATGATGATTCTTCACTCAAAACAAGGCTGAAATCCTCGATTTCTTCCAGCCCCCTTATATTAGGCGAAGGGCCCAGAGTAGTGCGGAGGGTCTGTCAGAGGCTTGCGGCAGGCTCTGTGAGGGTGACCACCGTGGGGCTGCGTGCCCACCACCCTGTCCCAAGGGACCTGCCATTGAGGGGGCAGAAGCCAGACGATGATGTGGGGACACGGCTCTGCAGAGTGCTGTCCCTAAGGACAGGACAAGGGCAGGGGACTGCAACATTGAGACCACATGCAGGTTGACTCCAGCTGTGAAAGAGATGGTGCAGTCTGGTTTGGTCAAGCGGCTGCTGTCGGTATGCCTTACTTCCCACTGCTTCTGCCCCTTCTCCTCAAAGCTGCACACCCTGCTTTTGGCTTATTCTCCTCCACCCCCTTGTCTGCTCAGGTTTAGACTCCAAATTCCCTTCCCTCTTCTACAGGATGCACAGTCCCTGCCAGCTCCTTAATTCTGGCCCTGCTCCCAGGCGTTCTGCCCCTGATTAAAGGATAGAAAACCTCCAAAGGAGATCACACTTTCTTTACATAATCTATTTAATAATACTTTTCAAGTAATTCAAAGCTAACTCTCACTCCTGAAAAGATCGCAAAAGGACACCAACGATTTAAAAGACTAAAATCTGCACTGAATTATTGAATACAAAGGATGACAAAACCCACTATTCTGGGCTTCCACAAATATACCCCAAATACCACAAATGCTGCCAAATTCAGTCAGTCAAACTGTGAGTCATAAGTGACTTAAAAGGCATAGGGTTTGGGTTTCTTTCACATTTTTTCAGGTCTGCGATTTTTTTTTGTCCTTTCTCATTTGAGCTTTTGGTATACACCATAACCAAGTTCCAAAGCTTTTCCCACAGTTACGAGGGAGGGGATCAGTGAAAACCTTCCCCAGGAAGAACTTAAACCCATACCACACATATCAAAAAGGCTGGACTAAAACTGTAACAAATGGCAACACCATACCACTGCGCAGCCCAACTATGCACCCTACTGGTGTTTTTCCAAAATGACTATGAAAATGCATTGTGTTAAAGAGATTGTTTTAAGATTTTGGTTTAGTTTTTAGATTCCATTCCATTTGGTTAAAAGCCTCTTCAATTGGGTATACATCCCTGCATTCATTTTATCATTTTCATACATGCTATACAGCAAAGATTGTTTTTCCTTCTCAGTACAATTAGAAATAATATAATTAATCTAAAGGAAAGGTGGCACACACAGGGAAATCTTGACTAGACTGGAGGCTCTGGAATTTTTGTATTTCTTCAGGGTTCTACTTGTAAGCAGCAAGGTAATTACTGCCCACCAGCTGCTATTTTTCTCCGTGTTCCTTAGCACCTCTTCAATCAGAAAGGCCTCAGAAACTTTTCCGGTACGAGAATGAATCCCACTACACACACTCCCCCCTGAGCAAAAGTATATCTAATAACAATAGTTGCTATGATGACAACTCTTATTAAGGCTCAGCATCTCCACAGGTAATGTTTAGATGCAATTGTCATCTTTAGTTACGTCTCATTCTAAAGCACTACCAAGATCAGGCTCATTCATTAGTCAGGGAGCATAAAAATCTATTAACTGATGGGTCTCATTCTTCTTTTGGTCATCTTGTTCCTCATCAGCAAGGAACTGCCTGAGAACACTTCTTTGCACTACAGAAGAGAGCAGTATTTGCGTTAAGGAGGTGGCCACTTCTATTCTCAGATGTTCTGCTGAAGTTTGTTTGCTTTCTCTGCACCATTACAAGCGAACACAGCGTTTGTGTGAGACTTAGGATTGCCGCCATGATCTTAAAATGGAATACTCTCTCCTCTAATATCGCATTATCAGCCATAAACAAAATGATGACAATATTATCAGAATTTTTCTTTTTTCAAAAAGCAAATATTTTTAAAAAGAGATATTACTCTCAGTTCTCTCCTCTCAAATATACTTTCTCTCACTCGAGGCGTTTCCTTGATGATATTTCTACTGAGAACATACAGCCTTTAAACACACATTCCAGACTACANCTTAACACACATTCCAGACTATGTCCTTTTTGGTGAAAACACACTGGTTGAGTTTCCTTCTATGTGTTCCCCTAGAGCATGTTTTTTTTTCGTTTAATCCCACGTTTATCCTGCTCATTCTGGTCTGCCAACAATCCCTCCTTTCAGTGAGCTCCATTCTAATAACCTTATACATGGTTTTCCCTATTGATAGGATACTGAGCATCCACTTCCACTTCTAATTACAGCAGCCACAGAAGAGGCAGTAGGGGTGTCCATGTTTTAACACCAGAGTAAGTACAGGCCCTCACAAAAAGTGATTTCAGGACAAATCCAGCTCAATTTGCTGAATATTTAATATTTTAGGATGTTTGCATGAAAGTGAAGAGGTAGTAGAGCAAACACTTAAACAAGTTACATGCAGTGCTTTGCTTCAGACAAAATTAGTAAGGTACAGATGGCTTATCACCACAGTGATAGTATGGGTTCCCCTAATTTTAATTGATGTATCTGCAGTAATGGGGTTTTTTTTAAACACATTTTAACATATTTGATGCTTAGAGAACTGAATCTTCTGCATTTGCAGAAGATCTGGTACAGCAGGACTAATGCTAACAGGGGGCTCTAAGCACTACTGTAATATACATAATAAGAATCACAAAAGCTGAAGATGAAAACAAGAAACAGAAGACAAGCTGTGTAAACTTTAACATAAAACCTACTGCAACCCCTGAGTATGGAAAACCATTAAGGGACAAAATAAAACTGCAGGTGTTCAGCTGGTCTTTTTTGGAAGTCATGAAGTATGATCTAGTCAAGGACACCTAATGCCTCATCCCAAACCTGCATAGCGTGTTAGTCCCATCAATTTATCACAGATCCTTTTTACAGGTATGGTCTGAAAAGAACGCAATCTCCATATCAAAAATCCTAGATTATCAGCAGAATCAGAGAGTTTATAAGAAAGATTTCTGCTGGCGGGAAGCTACTTACAATGCTTTGCTGATAGCTTACACTGTCAATCGCTACCCGTACCGGCATATCTTCACAAGACAGTATGCATCAGTAGAAGATGTATAACAGCACATTGTTTGTTACCACTTTAGTGAGCACTCCGCAGAGTGAAGGCACCGTTCTAAGTACTATCTTAAATGGAAAATTTGCAGTGGTAGAAGAAAAAATGAAGCTCCTGTCAGGGAATTTTAGGTGTTTGGGATCAATTCCAACAAATCCTCCTGACTCATCCATTACCTTCCTGCTTTTGCACTTGTTCTAAAAAATTGTCTGTTTTCCATCCCAAATTGTATTTCTTCGTGCACCCATCTTAAAGCCCCAAGATTCCCTCACAGAATGCCCAGGAGCAGATCTGAATCCGTGGAACAGATACTTCAGAGGAGACTAACAGTGCAAATCTGAGATTACAAAGGTCTGGCTGCAAAGCTTTTGGATTAATGCATCTCATTTCAGGGCATATGTCTGAAGTCATTCTAGTTTACCTGTGAACATAGAGGAGAATTGCTACGAAGTGGAGAAATGCAGGCAGGTCAGCCTGGGTGCTTGCACCCCTGGATTGCTACTACTTTGCAAGTACTTGATTCAGTAGTAATCATCCAGGTATCCAAAGCCATTTTGTTATACTGCCCAAAACTGTTGCCAGTGAACGCAGAGGAAATACTGCATGCAGTTACTGGAAAGATCTTTTAGTGAGGTGGTGCAATAGGGAAAAAACTCTGATTTAGGTCACCCCTATATTACCTTCTAGATAGAGAAAGGAAAAGCCATGTATTTCTCTGATCATGCAAACACTGGCAGATAACTAAGGTAGTCGAACTTGGTTAATTTGGTCAACCAAGTTTCACAAGGATCACATGTTTAAGAATAAAAGAATATAGACTGCATATCCAGTTATAAATTGGGAAAAGCTTTCACGCAGCTGTTGAGGGATTGTTCATTTGCGAGCTCACGTCCCCATCTCGTGAGAGTAAGTGAATCATGATTTCACAAAGCAGTGTTTTACTGTCCACATGGAAAAATACACCTAAAAAAGTGCAGCTGAAGTGCTGCCTGGGAATTTCAGGCAGCATCCAACGTTGATGTATGCAAATACAGAATCATCTTATTCTACATTCATCAGTCAGGTCAGAGAATAAGACATGCTGGCTTCTTAAGAGGGGGAGAAAATTAACCGTGCTTGTAGTTAGGTTATGTTGTATGATCACCACGTTACACTGGAGTATGTGACTTATTTTCCATCTATCTGAAGAACTGCAGGAAATCTCACTGAAAAGCTTATCACTCAGACTTGAGCGTTGCCTATTCCTAACTTACCTTCAGAGCAGGTTCAGAAAGCACTCTCTAGTTTCTGAACATTTGGGAAGCTCCAAGAATATATCTTCTCCTTGCTGACTTTTCCCCTTCTTTGTCATTAACAACCTTTCAGCCCCCTTCCCCTGGGCTGTCCTCAAGGGCAATGAAAGGCAACACAGTATACAGCTGGAGGAAGTCAGCAGATATCAAAAGTTAAATGTCAAATCTTCATAAAAATACAAACACTTATTATTTGCTTCCTATTCATGCAGTGGCATTCACCACAGTGAGAAGAGGATATGTACTTTTCAAATTCTCTAGCTCTGAGGGGTGCTAGATAAGTATAACGATAGTGCAGCCAAGATTGCTAAATTTATTACAGGAGCCTCTGATCCCAATAGTATATTGCTAATAACAGTGCCAAATATCCAAAGGCAGCTGCTCTTTAGAGGTTATCCAGTCCTGTATGCTCCCTCACGGAATACTGCAGAGCAGTAAGCAAAGGCATATTACACCAGTGGGAGAAGCAAGCTGCTCTTCTTAGATATAGACGGGCAACAAACATCCAATATTTCTTTGAAAAATCAAGGAAAACTGTGCCAGAGGACAAAAAGGACATCTGTGCCAAAAGAAACCAGAATCTCTGCAAACTAGAAGTGTCTTTGTTGCTGCAAGAACTATGCGCCAGCCCACGCTAACTGCCCTGTTCCATTAATGCATTCTAACTCTTTTTTCAGTCTAAGCACAGCTTATAAACAATTTGTTTTCCATTCACAGCCCCAGACCTCAAAAATAAAAAATTTCTTTGGACTAAAAAAACCCAGTATTCTCCTAGAAGTTTGCTACCAGTTTTGCAGATTCATGCAGTCTGAATCCCAAGATGCATACAATCAATCTTTTTTATTTTATTCTGCCTTTAGGTTGAAGACTTAGGTGATGGGTGGAATGTACTTTATTTTCAACTTCCAATGCATAGAATTATATTTCCATTATTTTAACAACATTTGCTTTCTTTTTAATATTTTTCCAGTGACTGCAGCAAAACCTTATGCTACAGCCCATATTTCAAAATCTTTTTTGACTGCTGAGAGTATCCTGTCAATTCTTCTACATTAGTACTGGCGCATCCTCTTACAATAAACCATCTGCTAAAGGCAAATTCCTTTGTTGCCTGCCTCGGCACACTCCTCAGCTATTCGGATGAAAAAAATGGGGAAAGGGCTAGATGGAGAATTATTCAGAATGATGAAGAATGTTTAAGAAAAGCAGTATTTTACTTGACTGATAAACGAAACGATCCTGAGCACCCACCGAGGCTTCTAGAGAACAAAGAGAAAGAGTTGGTAAAAGCAGACCTTGACAGGGTGACAATGACATTTTACAACTGTTGTTGAAGGACTGCCTGTTTAGGGTCAGGCCCTGCTCTTGGAGATGCTTGCTACTGGCAGAGACGGTATAATGTGACAGGCAGAGTTTAGTCAACAAAACTCTAAAATTTATGTAGAGAACATGCTGACAAAAAGTGACCTTAACCAGTAAAATTTTGTGTATTAAATGCACCGTGCATGCATGTGTGTATATATATAAGATACATGTATATTTATTAATTTATATAGACAGATACGCACAATGGCATCTGGATAGTGGCAGATAACCTTGAGCATGGCTGAGTTTAAAAAGAGGTATTCTGCAGCTGTTTAGGAACTCATACTATCTTCTCATCTTTCTGTGTAACTAAAAAGACCTTCTTGAAAGCGTAAAGAAAGAAATACAACCTAGTGCTGTGAAATAACCACTTAGAGAGTTTTCTGGTAGCAGTTCTGACTGGAGTATCTAAGTCACAGTTATGGAATCCTTTGATTAATATTACCATAATTTAAGGAAAAAAAATAATTTCAAGGACCTTCTAATGAGGCCAAATATATTTCAAGATCTTGCCCAGACTGCCTCGCAGCTTCTCCTTTAATATTTGACTAAGTGCGTCTTCGGGCTTATGGAAACAAAACTGAGTATGGCTGCAGCATTTGCAGGCATTCTGTCTGCATCATTTACAAATAAATCTGTACCTATTCCTCTGGAAAACCCCAAAAATACCTCCATACCAAGCTGGCCTGTCTGACTGCCATGCCGGTCGGAGAGAATACCAACAGATGGCCACTTTAAGGGAATGCCACTTAGTGAAAGGCTCATTGCTTAAAAACTCTTGAAAACCTGAAGACCTTAATTTTAACTGTGGCTATTGTCTTTGTGTGGAAGTTACAGAGATACTCTGAGTTCTCACACAGATGCATTCCCATATTTCAGGAAGAAAATATTCTTGTGTTTATTTCAGTGCACAAACAAGTTTTAAGTGTGTGGGGAATACTAATATTGCCATCCTTAACCAGAAGGGTTCCTGCAGTATTGCCAGGCACAGACCAAGGGATCTTATTTGTGAGCCAGTAACAGAAACTAGTGCCTGAAGGTCAGGCAAGACATTTCAATTTTTTCCATGGAAAAAGTAGCAAGAAAAATTTCTGCCCCACTAAAGACTGCATGCTGAGGCTGACTGTACTTGCATTATGGGATTATTATTATTTCCATGAAATTATTCTATCTCTGCAGACTTGCCAACGGTACCCACATTTAGACACGTATTTCACGACAGAAAATTTCAAGCAGCTTTTGCAAACAAAACTACCACTTCTTTTTTTAATAACAACAATCAAATTGTAAAGACCTTTAGAATTAATCACTCACAAATTCTTGTTTCCAAGTGGAAACAGTTCTGGTAAGGCCAAAGATTTGGCAAAAGCCAAAAAAGCCCAAAACAAACAAAACACCCAAGAACCAACAACCTAATAAAAGTATTAAAACAGATATGCTACAAGAATTCTCAGCATAGACATTCTAGTGATATATTCAAAAAGCCATTCATACTGACACTCCTGTTATTTGCTATTTTTAAGCACAAGGCTGAGAGCCTGCAACAGAAATTGTTGCAGTCATTGTTTCCGGATATATAACCAATCTGCCTCTCTGAGCACAACGGTGGAGAAAGGTCAAACAAATAAGGTCTATCAATAACAGGAAAATAGATTGAGCAATATAAACTTAACTTCTAAATCAGTGAAGAATTTCTGGCATGAAAGATAAATGCACTTAGACTCAAAACCAGTTTACATTCACTCACATAAAATTCTTCTGGACAGAAACAATTACTACATAAATATTTAACACCTAACAAAATGTTAAGGTATCTAAACTATAACAAGAAACCTTGTCTTTCAGGAAAAAGAATATTAGATTAGCGTTTACCTAAAGAAGCTTATACTTATATGAATGTTATTCTTTTCCCTAAGTCATCCCATCAAATGGCTTTAGTACAACGTTGATCATCATGCGGACACATACAGAATCCAGTTCAAAAATTAAGACATTCAAGGCAGCTCACAGAGGTACCTCAAGAACAGAGACAGCAGTCACTCTCAATCACCTCTCTGCTTCCCTGGGTCCCTGGGCTAGTTGAAGGACAAACAATTGGACCTTCATCCTGCTTGGGGCTTCAGATGACTGGAAGGCAACGGCACGGGCACTGTAATATTGAGACTGAATACATTACGCTAGCATCCTATACAACCACACAAAAGGGAACTGATATTATATAATTTAAAGACAAACTATACAACGGCCTGCATATCTTTTGACATTTTCTTAATAAATGAGACCCGACAAGTCACAATCATACACCAAGTATGATGTTGTTGAAGTAATCAACCAGGTATTACTCTAACGAATGCCAAAGAGTATTTCAGTACAGTTCCATCTGCCCCAATTCATAATGCCATTCTTAGTAGAATTAGAAATAACCTAAAAAAATGTACTCACTCAAAAACATATTTCTAATTAAAAATAAATATAAACAGAGTCGCTAGTATAATGACTAGTATGGAGTTAACATCCTTGGTAGATTTAAACTGGAGTGCTGAATTTATTCAGAAACATAAATCAATCAGAATCAATTCGGAAACACAAATCAAGGTCAATCACGATTTAGAATTTAGCAAATTAAATTACTTGTTCATTTATCGTTAACATCCTTAGGTTAATCTTAAGGCTGCATAAGCTTCACCTAGTATTATGCTTGAGACTTAATAATTTGCCTTGACATTTAGAATAGTTCTTACATAAAACTTCAGATTTGTTTTTAAATAAAAAGCAAGATGACAGAATAAACAATGCTGATACTGCTCCTTCCCAAAAGAATTATAAACTTGGATCAAAAGCCTGCAGTTTTTTCTCTTTCCATCAGTATTCTATTTCAAGAGTCGTTCCAATCAGATTTTTTTTTTTTTACAAAAAATAATTTTTCCTGTATTTAGAACTATTAACTACATACGTTAAAACCAGTAATATGTATTTTTCTGCATTGTTTTCTATGTACTTGAAAAATAAAATACAAAAGAGAGATGTGAAGTACTTGCATTTCATTAACTGTAAAATGTGTTAATTGCTTAAATAAAATAAATATTTTTATCATTTAAACTATCTTTGGTAAAAAAAATGGCTCTACTGTATAATGTCAGTGCTGTGTTCATCTATCCATCAACAGATGAAATTATTGCTATGATAAATGAGTCAGTACAACAACAATATTGTGAAGCAGGTCTAAGCTACCATAGCAGATTTAATTCTCGGAAACAGCTGCATAACAACCACACTTCTCTGAACAGTAACAAATTAAGGACATCCACAAGACTCCAGCTGTGCTAATGAATTCTTCCTTCCACATCTACGATTAAAATACCTGCAGGACTTTTTAAAGAATGTCAGTGTTCTTATGTTTCCATCCTAGGAAATAAATGAATAATAACACAAATGATATGTATCAGTTATCATTTTACTAGTTTGACAGACACATTAAAATTAAAATAGCAGAAAAAAATCAAGACAAATGAAAGTATAAAACCAGAACAATTTTATTAAAAAATAACATAAAATAATAAAAAAAAAAAATCAAACTACAGAATAACATCTACCACCTCAGAAGCCATTTATAAGATGATTCAAAGGGAAGATGAGTTTGGGTTAGATTACATAGAATAGAAACTGCAATAAATCCCTCTTCTTCAGTACAGACTAGATTGCCTTGCTCAGCAGTATCCTCTATGAACAGCAGTATAGTAGAGTATCCTGTTTTGATCACTAATTTTTTCACTGGGGATGTGGGGCTAACGACAGCAACAATTACCCAACATACTGATAAGGACATTTCAAACAACCAATTGATTCTTCAGCCTGCTGTATGCTTTAAAACTCTACCGAGGAGACTGGGGAAGTGCAACAAGGATGTCATCACAAACATCCATGAAAGTTAATCACTAAAGCCTCTAAACAGCTTTGAAACTTCATTACAAGTTATAAAGCAGGTGAAACTCCTAGTAACAGCAGCCACAGCAAAATCACGTACAGAGGCTCACCGACAGCTGCTCTCCAAGCATGCCGGTGCACATGCATCTCCTTGCACACAGAGCATGCTGGGCACACACGTATCCCCACAGAGAGCATGCGAGGTCAATCGCTCCATCCTGCTAAGGACAGCAGGCAGGCACCAACAAAAATACAGAGATTCTACATCTCCTCTGCAAGAAAGCATACAAGATATCGCATCCATTCAATGGCACAATACTTACTACAGTGAACTAAAAATTAATGTTACAGCTGAACGTGTGCACCCCCTATCTAAAAAGGGCAACCATGCCTTAGCTAATTCTCACTTTCCGGTTATCTCTTCTTTTGTTGCCTATTCCATTTTGTTGTGCATTCCACGATACTTTATTCAGACTGCCCTTTGTACTTGCTTGTCTCTCTTTTCTCCTCTTTTTGGGTGACCTCCTACCCTACTGTGTTACTTTTGTACGCTGACATCCATCGCCCTCTAAAGCGGTAGCACACAGCTATTCTAGCCAAATTCACTTCATGGTCAGTACATGGCGAGAAGAGACACAACGATGCAGTGGAAAAAGGTAAGACTAGAAAAGAATAGAAAAGCGAGGGGAAAAAAGAAGACAGCACTTCTATACCATTTATAATATTTTGCAAAATTATTCTTTGGAATTCCACCCCGATGCAAGTGGAAGTACACTGGAGATTATCTGCTTCACTATGACTGCAGGTTAACTGAAAACTTGCTGTGTGCATGTTTGTTGAGAGCAGGCTAGCATCAGCTGCCTCCAGAAAATATGCAGAACTGGACTTGTTCATATTGTAAATAACTGCAGTGCTCCGATTTCCAAGGAGAGCTCCTTTGTCCACAAGGGCTGATTTTAGCAGGAAAGCATTATGTCCACACTCCTTTAAACATATAGTTTGAGATGCTGATTTTAGGAATTTCTCAAGTGCAATCAAAGAGTTACAATATTAAAAACGAAAAAGAAGATATCTTAGGCATTCCATCTCCATTAAAGTTCACGAGATGAGCCCAAAACATTAGCCCTGTCTCGCAGGTAAAGAAGGGAACAATTTCTCTGCATCGACGCATTGTAGGAGTGATCAGTGCTTGTAATGCTACGAGCCACATACAAAATCTGTCATATGGTCAGCAACCACAAGATCCATTCAAACACCTCGGGGCTGTCATACAGACTCCCAAGGTAGTTTACACACAAATGAGGATGACAACTCCCCAGCAGCCCCAGTGCTCAATCACGTAACACTGTCCCAAATGCACCTGCATGCCACTGTGACCTTCAGAAGCCCTAGCACCGATGCAGCACCTGAACAGCTTGAGAGCCATATGCGGCTAAAGAATCAAAGGTTAGTCACATCTTACCTATTGTTATAAATAGATTGTAAGATCCTTGAGAGTAAACACTTTGTGTTTGCACAATGCCTAGTACAACAAAATCCCTGTCGATGAATTGGATTCCAAAGCACTACTGCTACACAGGGAAAGCCAGAGTTTGTTTCAGTGTAATAAACATTAAAATACGGGTGTAATGAACATTAGTACGACAAACTCATTCTACAAGGTAGTATGTATTCCAGATCTTTCTCCGACAGCTGATAATCATCTTTCTCTTTTCTCCCAAGTTTTCTGCAATGTGGAATAGAAGTTCTGCACCATGTCTGGTTTGCAAATAACCATTCACCAATATGCAACAAAAAAATACAGTTTTGTTTTGTTTGTTTGTTTATATACATACCACTAAAGCTAAGTATTTCAAGGGCTAGTATCTGGGTAAGCATAGGATGATACTTCTTAAAGAAGAACTGAAGGGCAATAAAACAGGTTTTACATAAGTTTGTGGGAACAGTTCCTAGTCTGACTAAGTGGTAGCACTAATACATGGAGAGGATAAGGAAAAGAAAAAGGATGCGAGAAGCTGAAGACGGATGCACATTTTAAGGGAACTGCTGTACTGTCACCCCGTGGCTTAACATTATTTCACCGCTTTATCTTCTCGCTTGCTGTCTTAGCAAAATGGTAATGAGAGGCATCATTATTACAAACCCCAGTATCATTCACTTAAGACAGCAGAAGTATCACCAAGAAATAAAACCCAGATTTTGCCAGTAATCCTGCAGCCTCCCACCGCTTGTAATCATGGAGAGTTCACACCTCCTAAAAGGACATTAAGGATACTACAGTGCGAGCCAGCTATGGGGTGGTAACACAGCTATGCTGTGCACCAACCAGGAGTCCTGTGCTTTGACAGTCTCTCACAAATACCCAAGTCTTTGCACTAAGTCCCTGGTCCAGCAGGACCATCTCATAATGCAGGTTTATAGGCAAAGACCTCTCCAGTCTTCTTAGGTATATCGTCCATATTAAGAGCCACAGGTATAATTAAAAGCCATTACTATCACAAACTTCTGATTCTATTAAATGTGCTAAACAAGAAACTTGGCAGCACCCCCTCACCTCAGACAACACCCTGAAGGCGCCCGTGGTAGCCCCTCCAAGTCACTCCTTAGCCTCTGCTGAAGTTCTACACGTGCAATAGGCTCTTCCCTGGTTATCCCCTCCCTTGCAAAGAATAACTCTGGTTTTTAATAAGCCTCCCAGCTTAATGTGGTCCCCACAACTTATCGCCTGCCATAGCTGAAGTCCCAGTAAAGCCAGGAGTACAGTATCTTCATGTATTGGATTTTTGTATGTGCATATTGCATGGAAATACAGAACTTTCCCACTGGGGACATGTTTCTTCACACTTAGAGAAAAGAAAGCGTAACTTCTTTTTTATGTCTTTCTGCTGTTAAGATTTGTTCTCAGTAGGAATTTGCTTAGTGATAGGGACCAAAATGTTTACATTGTTAATGCACATAGGCATTACTTATTTTAAAGTGAAATCGGTAATATTCAGAATTATTAATGGATCTCAATCTCATTACACAATGAAGAAAACCAACAGTTCACTGGATGCTCAAATTACTTGGAATTTGTCAGCATATAAGATATCTACATATTTAAACATGAAACTTTTCATCTCTGTTGTGCCCAAAATGGATCTACTACAGCATAAAACAGTTGTTAAGAGAAAGTTTTAAAAAGCTCTTTCCCCTCATTGTGTAGAATTTCTCACTTCTACTAAACCTTCTATTTTTAATTTTATTCTATCTGCCAGTGCCTGAGCTTTCTTACTAGAAAAAGATGCTTAATATGAAAAACATTCAGTTCTGGGAGCACACTGGGAAGATTTAGGCATAGTGATTTCCTCAATTATTTCTTTAGATGTATTTTTAATCACAATTTTAAAACAATACAAGAACCATTATACAATATCAAGAAATATCTGTGTGATTCTAAATTATGTAGCAACAAGAAAATCCATATTTATAACCGATTTGTGTGCTTAGCTATTTAAACTTGTATGATCCTTTAATGTGAGACCTCAGAATAAAAAGTGAACTTCCTTTTCTGATCCTAATTATCAATACTTAGTTATTGTTGTATGAATTTATGCATATACATACTCTACACATGTGTATGCTACAGAAACAGACATGCCCCATTATTATCTGCCTCACATCTCTTTGCAAAGGTTCTATGGCATGCAAGATATTCTTTTTACCGTTGGCTATAATCTCTTTTTCTTTGAAGGCCCCAAGAGTAGAGATAGATTTAGATAAAACTCCTTAATAGGACCACACAGATGAAGACCCATATAGCACAAGCTAAAATTATTGTTTCAGTAATCTCGTTCCCTAAGGGAATTGTTAACCTTCAGTAAGGTAACGATTGCACCAGTATCACTGCTGTGACACCAGTCTGCATAGACACGCCAAACCTAGATTTGACCTGGGCACTGCGAGTTCCTGACAGCACGGCTCGGAGCACAGGCTCGCTGCACTCGTGTTTGCCCAGCGATGGGACCTGGCTTTGCAGCACCCGCACTGCTAGAAGTATCTGGACACCATACAATACACTGAGTCTCAAATCCTCGCTACTGATTTCATTACTTCCTTAAACAGCAAACAACAAGGTCTTTGTCCCAAAGACAGCGCTACAAGACTTCGTAATTAGAAACAAAACAGTCCCGAGAAAAAAATACCAATTATGCTATTGCCATCATCTGTAAAACACGTTACACCGAATGATGCAATACACTCAAACCATTGTTTTGCTTTGGATAAGGATGTTTCCCCAAATTGCACCTGAGCATTTTAGTTATATTGTTTATATTACCATGTAATGCCAGACAATACCTCCACGTCACCATTGATGTGTACATTTTAAAGACAGCACGTATTTCCTATCTACTTCTTTCATCCTCATATTTAATAACCACTTTATAATTTAACATATTCATTGACATTATTTTAGTATTTCTAAACTACATGGTATTAATTTCCCAGAATATAATTCTTTTTGGCCAAATTCCCCCCAGTTAGGTTGAGAGGTGTAGCTTTTAACGGTTTTTCAGTAAAAATATTTTTGAATACATACTGTGTTTAGGACTAGTTCTAATATTTTGTAAACAGTATGAATAGCAGGAAATTCACCCCCATGTCCCATACTCTTCCATACTGACAATTTCTTTTCTTCCGTTATTTGAATGTAAACAACTCCTCCTGAATTAAAAGTTGTGTAAAAAAACTGAAAGCATCACCCACACCAATTCTTTGAAACCACGATCACATTGAATTTGCTGAAACTATAAGACAAAAATATCTACAACCTAACCACAGAGAAGAAAGTAAGTATATACCAGTATGCCTAACAGTAGTAAGATATCATCTGTGATACTAGCCTTTAAGTGCTATAAGCACACACATCTTTCAGGAACATTTATTTCTTTTCCTAGTACTGTATTATAGCCATACACAACTAAAATAACTTTGTGGGTTATGTAAAAAATAATCTATTTTACTTTAAAACACAACTTCCAAAATCTAAATATAAAAACAGAATTTGAAGACGTATTTCATTTTTCATATTTACTCCATTTCCAGTTAATTTCTTCATCTTATGCAGGCAGCAATATTAAAATCTGACACCAAAATTTATATCTATATGGTTGCTGAAGAACAAAAACAGTTATGAATTGCTAACTGTACAAGCAATATCACCGTGCAACATCTGGCAGTGCAAAACTGCAATTACAACATCATTAAGTACGATACCTTTTCTAATTCTGACAGAGAGCAACCCAATGCAAGAGGGACAACCGCTTTATTAGCAAGATTATCATAACTTCATATAGGATAAATGTAAAAGATGTGGTACTTACAGTGAATTCACAGAAATCAATGCTATCAAGACTTTTGCTTCTGTGTATTCTCCCTTTTATTCGTCTTAAAGAGGGCTTTCCCTGACTTACACTACAGGTAGCACCATTGGGATTTTCAGAAGATGGAGTTACCCTGCAAAACAAAAAGAGCCACATATCAGACAAAGAATATACATTTTTATTGAATACATTTGCTTAAACTAAAATCATCACAACAGAAAAAACATTGCCATGCTACACAAACAGGGAATGCCATTCCAAGCTTTAGTTTTCAATCAATAAGTGCCAAAGTAAGACCACAAAAGTATGCAGAAATCTAGCTCCCATCAAGTCCATCACTTGCTTGCAGATTTAGTCAAAAATCGTAGTCATCATTTTTGTATAAAAGTGACAAGTACCAGAAAAAAAGGACAGATTACAGAAAAACATATTTAACTTCAAAAAAAATTAAAAGGAATATTTTTCTCTAGTAATTCAGTGAAAAACAGAGTCCTGTGATACATGTTGATGGCTGTCAGTTAAATCAGCAGGAGCCTGGCAGTATTTGGCTTTTGACCTTTTCCAGTTTGAGGGCTAATGGTACTTCAGCTATTCTAGCAATGAGTAACAATGAACAATAATGAAATTAATAGGATCTGTTAAAGTTATAGGGGTAATATATTAAGGAACTACAATTTATAAGGTCTTTCATGACTCTGTAGTCTATACATAGTCCTAATGGCAGCCCATAACTAAAATATTTCAAGTAAGCAATCCATATTTCAAGGAGCTTGTTGGAAGTTGCTAATGAGTGTAAGTAAGAAGGCTTAACAATTAACCAAATGTATTAAGGTTTGTGAGGTCAATATTTGAAATGCAAAATAGTCTCTAGTCAGTCTGGCACCACATTAGAAAAAGGAAAACTGTATTTCAGCAAATAAACTCACCAAGAATCGTAAAACCGAAAATCACCAAAACATAAAATTCTTAATGTGCAGACTTACACTTGTTTCATATAATTTCTCAACTGCAGTCAGAAGAGACTTCAAAAACTAGCTTAAATGAGAAGTAATATGTATCTTCTTTGCATTTTCCAAGACTTTGGACAGCAATTCAGTGTTTTTCTTGTGACCATTAAGATTCCTCTCACAAAAAAATATTTAAGTATGTGTTTTAGGCTCTTTTACTTAGAATTAACAGCTTTGGTATGTACATAAATGTTTTTACAAGAAAGAAAGGTGGAGATGTCTTACACATAGGCATCACCAAAAAAAAAAAGGACATTGCACAGATCCGGCCACGTTAACACTTGAAATACAAAATTCAAAGTACAAAATACAATAACCACAGGCTGAACGTACTTGTTTGATTAGTGAGACTCCTCCATCTACCCAGCTTCATGGCCAGGGTAAAAGGTGCAAATGCACGTTCATAGGAGGATAGGGAGAAGAAAAAGTTGCAACAACCAAACATGAAACTGGAAACAGAGCTTTTCAAATCTCTTATTCAATTTATAAAGATAAAGCCCTGCATTTGTTTGTTGAATTACTGCGATTACCAAATCAATATTTTGTTTTCAGATGCCTGAGTTTTTTGGTTTTCACACACACGAACAGCTTGATAATACAGTAATCTGTTTCAGATGGGTTTTTTTCCCTTTGGGTTAATTTACTGCCAACTTTTAACTGCAAAGATAAATAAAAATTTCTAACTGAAAACATAACTAATATTCAGACATTTCAATTACATTATAAACTTCCTGCTGAAACGGCACCAGATTTTTTGGTATAATTATATATGGATTCAATTCTGATAAACATGCCTGGTACAGTAACATATGTGTTTACAGAACAGAAACCACAAAAATGCCACAGATTCCCTGCTAAAACGTCTTAAAGAATTACCAGGACAAATTTCCAAAGAGAGACAATTGCTCAGTCTCAACTCTTGTTGCAGAGACAGAGTGTCACATTTACTGTGATAGCACATTTCTATTGTATGAATGAATATTCTGTTATCAAACTCTCCAAACATCTCTGATAAAGTTAATCCCAATGTACGCAACCATACACATTCTGAGTCCACAGAGAGATCCATTGTTGCAGTACAGTTGGAAGTTTGTATTTATCCTCTCTCCAGAAAATCTTTGAGGGCTGCCTACTTCGTTACTTATCACTTGGGTCAATAAATCTTCACATGCACCTCCAGCGAATTAAACGTTTGGTACGTTAAACTTCTTCCTTATACTTAATAGGAAATTTTTTAAACAGCTGTAAGCAGCATTGGGCTTTTCTTAATTTTGCATATATTTCAAGCCACTTATTCTAGGGCCTTACCTATAAATGTGCATTTCTTTAAGTTGCAAGTCTTTTAATGTTTTCTGACACTGAGAAGCCTTTACAGAAAAATAAACTAAGAAAAACCTTATGTGAAAGAGAAACAAGTAAAAATAATGAGCTAATCAAAGTTACATAGTTTTAACAAAGAACTAAACCAATTATATGTTTTGAAGGCCCTTCCACTTGGGAGCTCTGGTCTTTAAAGCCACCTGAAAAAATGAACTTGCTGCCTCTGGAATCCATCCATCATTTCATTCTGCTGGAGAATAAATTATGGCTATTACTTGGTTAGCTTCTGAGATTCAGAAAAATGCTTTTAAAATCACATTTAAATTTCAACATATAATTTTATCGGAAGAAGTATCGCAATGGAAAGATTCCCTTCAATCCTTCACAAAATCATTAATTTCTAGGTGTCTTTACAGGAAAATAAACTATTATTTAAAAAAAAACAACAAACAAAACCCCAATCAATATCATTACTGGGAATCTGGAAGCTTTGCACTCTATTATGCACCAAAGGAAGGATACGAGGCAAGATATCTCTACTTACAGAATTATGGGGGTTTGACTCTACGGTTGATAAGGAAACTTTGGGACAAGTCAAAGACATTAACTAGCAGCTTCCTCAGCACCTCTGCTACTCCTACAGTTTTAGCAGAGAGAAGCAATAACAGACCTGAGACAGACTTGGATCTATTTCACCCCATCTTCTCAGAATGCTGGATGCAGCAATGAAACTCTCAAGAATCCATTTCCAGTAACACTCGTGCAGTACTGCAAGAGGAATTCTTTCAAGTACTAGAAATTTCCACATGGAATACAACCCAAAAGTTAAGACTATAAAGTTGCAAGATAAACGAGTGTCACCTTCGCTGAGTCCAAATTCATGAGACAAGGCCCAAGGTGTTTGAGTTTGACTTGTAATTAAATTATTCAAAAATCTGAAAGACAGCTTTTTAAAATCCTTCTCACTTTCGAGTCTTGCCTTGTGTTTTCAAACCGTTCATTGTAATTGGAGAGAAAAAGTTTATTCTTTTTAAACAAATACTGAAACTATAATGCAATATTCTATGGTTCTACAGCATCTGAACTTTAAGTTTAAAAAAATTAATTATTCACGAAATTTACTATATCTGATTATCTCCTTCATTCATCTTTTATTTGTATTGCTTAATTATAGAAAACTAATAAGTGAACTGCTAAGTCATTGGCTGTAGTACATGCATCAGGGGTATAGAGGAATTATCACAGGTTAGAGCAGAAAGATTTGTAAGAGCCCTTTTAAAATGTCTGCAGCTCATCAACTACTTCAAGGCAAGTACTCTTGAATCAAAGCCTAAGAATGATATGTTCAAGGCAGTCTAGAGCTTTAAAAAGTAGAATATAGAATCAAGATCTTTGAAGGGAGCAAACAATTCCAGATGCCTTGTTTGAAATGTGCTGTTTCTGTTCAAAGAATGTGTGCAATATTCTGGAAACATAACACCTTTCTGATGTAGCTTATCACAAGAATCCTTAATTAAGGCACCCCAACTCATTAACTTCTGGAAATTTTAGTCGAGTAAAATTGAACCATTTTGTAAATCCTACCTGGAGCCCGAGGCCCTTATTTACTATCCACAATTCTTACAACAGTTTCATTGACCTTGACTGGTTCCTGATCATACATTACATAACCATGACTCTAAATTATTTCTCTGGTTTGTAAAAATCAGCAAAACCTAACAAACTTTCGGTATCTGTATTCCACTGACAAACATGCTAGCCTAACAAAATACTATGCAACAGTGACTTCAAGGTGCAGCACCACATCAAGGGCTAACGACTTAATACACATCATAACATAATTAGATGGAATGTATATAGCAGAACCATTTTTATTAATAAAAACTGTATTTGTATTCTACTTGAACATAATTACTATTTATAGCAACCTTCAATATTACCTGCTTTTTGTAGTTAAATTGTCTGAAATCACTAAATTAATGCTATGTTAGATTCTAGACAGACCAGTTACATTGAGCATCGTTCAAGAACTTGAAAAATTCTCTTCTTGTTTAGTGATTAGAGTTCTGAACAATTTTATGAGACATCAGAATATTTAAAAAACAACTCTTGAAATGACACATTTTCTGTATTTGTTTTCCGAGTGTAGTATTAATGCTAGAGTTAATGCAGAAAGGACAAGTTTTTGACAACTACAGACCGTCAACAAGACTTAAAATGGTGATATAATTCTTATACTTTTCATATACTTCAAGTTGTCTGCCTATCTGATAAAACAAGCATTTAGGTACTTCTAGCAAATAATTATTATAAATGGTTTCACAACACGTAAGTTAAACTTCTTAGAAACTTCTACCTCTAGTAGTTACACAGATCTCAACTGAGATCTGTGTAAAATTTCCATAATTACATGTCCTCCCATTAGAAGACAGGCTTCAATACCAGAGAAAGTGAGGACGTCAGCTGGACCCAGCTGAATGTGATCAGTATGCCTTCTGGCTCAAACACAAGGCTGGAAAAGCTGGAACTTACTCCCACTGATCAGATTGGGAGACTTAACAGTTATAGCTGCTCAATATTACTATTTGCTTGAAGGAAAAAAAAAGGCAAATTTGAAACAATGACTAGTAACACTGAGCAGTCAGCTGCCATGGTAAATTCTTGTGCACCGCTGCAAATACCTTCAGTTCTAATCACAGTATCCTGCCTTCATCAGAAAAAAAAAAAAAAGTACTAATTGATTTGCAACATGAATAAATCCTTACAATAGGCTGAAAATTGTTATCCCCATTTCAAACAAATATTTACAGGAACCAGCAATCAAAAGTTGAAAACATCCATTCTGGTGCTCTGTATTTTTCCACCTAGTCCTGTAGAGACACCCAAGAGGTTCCATCTTTGATGCTTTCTTTCTCCTATACTAAAGTGACATTTTCCATTATTTGTTTATTCTAAATATGACTCTACTGAGAACATAAACAAACAAGGGCACTTTTCTCCCTAGGGATGGTCCTAATGATAAAACAGGCATTTTTCATTATAAGCCCGGACTTCTACATCCAAGCCTCAGCCTGAATACAGACTCTGAGTCAACAAAGCTTTTAGATCAGTGCTTAATTCCAGACATGCTAGTTACTCCTCACTGATTTCAAATAAGCTTACGCCTACACTTGGAAATAAATGTGCCTGTGCAATATCTTATAAGCAGCAGCTATCATTTAACATCCAGGCTTCTGTATCACACATTCTTTTAACAGTAGCACTGAACAGGGGAATTGGATCCTGTCAAAACTCAAGTTCTGTAGCGCACTGCATCTGCATTCTTTTCTGTAACGTATATTGCCTCAGACAGCTACCAATCATTCTGAAAAGATGCGGGAAATGTAAATATGGAAAAGCCTCAGCCGTTTCCATAATATGCTTCACAATGAAAACTTATCACTAACGGAGCTTTTTGTCTTATTTCATGACTCTGCACTCCCTTGCACCACGGGGAGCATCGGGGGAGAAAGCCAGAGCAGAGGAAGCCTTTCAAAGCAGAGACAAATGCTGTAAGAAACAGAAGGGAATATTCGTGAGAAGAATTCTTAGAGTTGCTAGGATATCCTATTCCTTTTTTTGTTGTTGTTGTTTTTGTTTGCCTGCTCCTTTTCTCTGCAGCACAGAAACATAATATTCAGTGTGACAAGAAATTATGGTCTACTTGTGTAGTTTGCCTTAAAAATATGATTTAGCATTTCCCTGATGTAAGAGTATTTAGGTTGCACATATTGGGATTTCAGTAAATATTTATGACAATTTACTATTTTAAGGTGCTCCCAGGTGACTAGTTAAGTTTTTCTTGAGCACCTTAGCAAATGTTAGTCCCCACTGCACTCTACCTGTACTAGCAGCATTATAATGATGGGTTTAGTATCCAAATACTGTCCCCCCAGCAAGATGATTAAAAACATCCTACTCATCTCATTTAGGTTCCCGTGTATTAGATTACAATGCCGAACAGACATGGGAAAGGGTCTGAATCAGCAGTTTGGGACTCCAGCGACTTCCTCCATCACCAAGTCCACAACTCTACTGCCCCAAGTAAACCTCATCATAAAATGATCAAGCTCCACATTAAAGACAAGCAAGTTTCTGGCTCCACCACGTCCCCCTGCAAGCCTGTGGCATAGCTTCCTTCTGTTTGTTGAGTTGTCTGGTTTATTCTCAGCTAGTTTATAACAACTGAGTCTTAACCCATCATGAGACACATCGGTGTCCATCTTTTTTGTTTTCATTTGTAGCTCTGCTTTCATGCATCACAGAGTAGCACTGACATTTGCGGGGGGAAGCAGGAGAAAACTGGAGTGACAGATGCTCTATAAAGAAATAAAACATTGCTGTTACCTTTTTCATTTTCTGTCAGTAGGATTCAGGTGGATTATCTCCACCAACAAAACGATGAGTATTTTAACCCTTTTTTATTAAATTATGTCTTCGCCTCCACTTACAATGTGTATTAACACATCAAAGAGTTTATGAATCTCATCAGTTAAACAGAATGTTGTAAGTTTTTAAAAATAAGTAAATAAAAAGAGATGAAAAAGCATCCTCTGATTATAGACTGACTTGATTTATACTTTTTCTTTGGTTATTTCTGAGATTTCCAGTGACAGGGTGCTGGAATGCACTTTTGTTCTACATGTTGGAAATATACACTAATATTGCATTGATTTTAGTAACAGCAACATACTCTTCTCTTTAATATTCAGATTTTCTTAATACATTATTTGATACAGACTATGCATAAATAAGAAAAAATTAACATGACAAAGTATCCTTAAGCACTTCTCTAAATGCATCAGAAAATAGTATTTTATCCATAAGCATAAATTCTACCCAGATAATGCCTAATGCTATTAAAGTTCTGAAAGGAAATGTGACTACATAATATTATGTCGCCTATTAATAAGAATATCCCAGAGACGTGCTTTCAAATGCTCAAGTAATTCATACATCTCCCTAACCTTATTTTTCCTTAACATTTTTAGTCAACTACATCTTCACACAGCATTGCATTGCAGCAACATGATGTCAAGTTACAAACGTTATGAAATGCAATGCTTACAGCATGTATTAGGGGGATCCACTATATTGTTTTCTATACCTCAAAAAGCACAGAATCTCACCATGAAACTAGGCAATATAGAGCTGATCTAACTCCAACTGAAGACATAAAGAAGGCGTTGAATCGGGTCCTTTCAGACTTACTTTTAAAGTATGCAAATATAGACAGCTTCACTTTAACATGCCAGCAAAGAAAACATTTCCAAGGAAACACAGGAAATATGAAATAGAACAACTGTTATCATTACATTACCCATAATTAAACTTCTTAAAAGAAGTAACACACCAGTACATACACTGCTGCACACAGACAGGAGTGGCATTTGGGGAGAATAAAACAGGTATGGTGCACTGTATGTAACTTACATAATCAAAACTAAACCACTGACTACACTATAAAAGCCTTTGATTAAATGTAATAAGATTTATCAGTTTGACAATGTATTTTTGTCTAAGACTACATTTGATTTTGTACATTACAGTTAGGATGAACAGATTTGCCAAATTGTGTCCTTATCTGCAAGGAATAGCAAGATTTGGAACTAATGACAGAAAGCTTACTAGTTCCACATTATGTTTCTTCAGGTGATGTATTTCCATGACACTGTCTATGCTAGCTGACAAAGGGGGGTGGGGGAAGTAAAAAAACCCCACATTCTACAATTCATGTAAGGCCCATTTTTGTTACAGCTGCTGACATGAAAATATTTCTATTTGTGAACTACTTAGTTTTAATTAAATGACCTATCGTGCCTTCTGTGACACTTTACTTTCCTTCACTAGGAGCATGTAAGTACAGTAAGAGAAAACCGTATGATTGTTACCACCTAAATAGCTCTCTTGGTCTTTTGCAGACAAGAAATTCTCAGTGTACTAATCTGTTCTTGTGATTTTCCTCCCAGAAAAACCTGACTTCACACGTTCACAGGTCTTCTCCCCACAATTTGTCCTGACGATGACACACAATCCCACTGCTTCAATCACGCCAAGAGTGGGCTCTCACGAGCCCGTGAGTGACTGGGGATTGCAGTGCCATATGCCCGTCGTTGCCCTACTCACCCACATTACACCATTATACTTTAATACATTTTTCATAACATATTGTTGATTCATCCAGAAAAATCAGTTCAGCACACAATCAGCAAGCACAGAAACAGTGGAAATAAGTCAGGGGAAAGGCTGGCTTGGGATAAAAGTGATCCCGTGCGAGCAGCGCTGCCTCTGTGGCTCGCTAACCCACTGGGCTCCTCCGTGCCTTTCCCCGGTTTTGGAGCACACCTGCCGGCAGCAGCGGGCACCGGGCGAGGCCGCCCCGGCTGCCCGCACGGCCCGGGGCGGGAGGGGAACGCGCCGCACCCGGGGGCGACCCTGGGGCTGGCAGGCGGCCGGCAGACCCCGGCTCGGCCGCGGCTGCCACAAGCGCCCGGCGGCGGCTCTCCCCGTCAGCCGGGATGAGCGGGAACGGCGCTGCCCGCCGGCCGTCCTCCGGCGGGCCCGGCGCGGACAGCTCCTCCGGCACCGCCGCCGCCTCCCGCCGCTTTCCACACGGCTGGCGGTGCATTCGCCGGGAACTTCCCGCCCCGGAGATGCCCGCCGGGAGCCGCCGGCCCGCTCTCGCCCGGCCGTGGTGCCCGAGGGCAGCCCCCCCCCCCAACCGCCACCGCCACCACCGCCGCCCCGCCCGTCCCGCCGCGGCCCGCGCCCGGCTCGGCCCGGCCCGCAGTGCCGCCGGCCCCGTTTGTGCCTACTCACCACAGCTTCCTCTTTAAGGGCATCAGACTGCCCCTGTTGGAGGCGGTCACCCCTATGGCCATCTGCAAGACAGTCAGGTATTTCTGATACTTCATTTTGCCGTCGCCCCCCCTGTCCCTGCCTCGTCCCCGCCGCCGCCACCGACAGAGTCTCTCCAGCCGCTGCATGCAATCATCAAATTTTTATTTCCAGGCATCTGCCGTCCCTGCGTCGCGCTTCTTCCCCTCCTCCTCCTCCTCCTGCCGCGCTCCCTCTCTCTCTGCCCCCCCGGCTCACGCTCTCCTCCTCCTCCTGCCGCACTCCCTCTATCTCTGCCCCCAGCTGACGCTCTCCTCCTCCGCCTCCCGCCGCGCTCCCGCTGTCCCCGCTCCAGCTGACGCTCTCCTCCGCCTCCCGCCGCGCTCTGCCCTCCCCCGGGCCCACGCTCCTCTCCTCCTCCTCCTCCCGCTGTCGCACTCCCTTTTCTCTCAGCCCCCCGACTCGCCGCCGCGCCTCCACCTTGCTGCGGGGCTCCCCCGCCTCCCCGCACCTGCCCCTGACCAGGCCGCTCGCCCCCCATTTTGCCTTCTCCTCCTCCTCACCTGCGCTGTCTCCCGGCCGCCGCCGCCTCCTCCCCTCGCTAGGCCCTCGGTGGGGCTTCGGCCTCCCCCTCTGCCCCCTCGCCCCACAGGCCGGGCCGCCGGCGGGGCCGCTCCTCCCCTTCCCCCCCGGGCAAGCGGGCCTTCCCCGCCATCTCTGCCCGCTCCCCCCCCGGTTACCTGGGGTATCCCGCCCCCGCCCATGTGGCGCAGCTGCTGCTCTGCCCTCCCGCCATCAGAGGGGCGCCATGCCGCAGCCCGGCTGCCGCGCACCGCTGCCCGCTCCCCGCCGCCTCGCTGGCCTCGCCGCTAATCCCATTAGCGCCTAGAATAGCCCCATGTTATTTTAATCATCTCCCCCCCTCCTCCTCCCGGCTAACTACGTGGGTTGTGGCAACCGAGCTGCGGCGGCAAACGCCTCCCCACCTGCCGGGGCGGCCCTGCGGAGGCGGTGAGGGCGAAGGTGAGGAGGAGGATGAGTTGAGGATGAAGGTGAGAGAAACGGCAAGGTGAGGGTGAGGTGAGGAGGAGGGTGAAGGTGAGGTAGAGGATGAGGTGAAGGTGAGGTGAGGAGGATTAAGTGAAGGTGAAGGTGAAACTGAGGAGGAGGATGAGGTGAGGGTGAGGTGAGGTGAGGTGAGGTGCGGGGCCCGGGGACGCAGCGCTGACAGGAGCAGCCCTTCCCGCCCAGCCTCCCTGGGGACAGGCGGTGCCTGAGGCGGCCGGGGAGCGGCTCCCCCCGCCCCGGGAGTCGCCTCCAAAAAGCCTGGTGAGGCCACAGGGAAGACAAGACACCACCACCACCACCCCCTTTTTTTTCCATGTGAGGAAAGCAGCTAAAGTGTGTTTGAAAATCGGATGGTGATTAAGTCAAACTAGAAGTATTAAATGTTTTTAGAGGGGTGCCCACCTTCTGGATACTTTAACAAAAATAGGTGAACACATAACTGTGTAGCGGCCTTAGGTGTGACACAATTATCACTACAACTTTCATCTGTTTTGTGCCTTCCTCCTCAAGCTCCGCACTACGAGGGGCAGAAGACCGTGGCGTTTGGAATTAATTCTAAAATACAGTAGAAAATGATCAGAGACCCTCGCCAGCACAAACATCCCTGAAGTGAAGGGTAGCGCTTAGCTGACATGTTGGTCAATAGCGGTGGGAAATACTTTGGCTAGGGATACCCTGTTTCAGTATGTAGATGTTTTGCAGAATGCAGATCTAAACAAATCTATGCTGAAGTGACAACTTTTCATTAAGATACTGTAACGTAAATAGCATGAACTGTAATACTTACGCAGAGTTGAGGTCCTAAGGTGGCACTGTCAGCTAGGAAAAATACTGCAAGCAGCATTGTCACTTTACGGCTCAGAGATGAGCGTTTCAGTGATTATTTTTCTTTTTTTGTGTGAAATATATACCTCAGGACTAGTAGGCTACATTCTACCTAGGCCTGTTCATTACGCAGGAAGGAGAGAAGATAAATATATTACTTATAAGCACAATAGATTTTAATTAGAAACATAATAGTACAGTCATTAATGAGATGGATGGCTTTGCTTTTTCAGCCAAGAAATCTGAGATGTATACAAATGTCCTAAAAGTCTGTGTCACAAAAGATTTAAAAAAATCAAATGCCAACTCGATGCCCAGTATGAGCGTGCACATCTACAGCTCTCAAGATACTGTTAATGGGTTCTTTGTCTTTGGGAAGATCAAGCAGTAAAAGCAATGAGGGGTAGTTAACTTGACATCATTAGGATGGTTAAGGAGGAGGAATTAATTTTTGTACCTAAACAATGCTATTAGCATACTAACTGGAAAGTCTGTATCTTCAATAGATAGAACATCAAATCAGTTTGAAAACCTGTAGAGATCTTACTTTTCCTTAAAAACAAAAAGTGTAAAACCAATACATTGCTTTCTCCTTCTGTGTACCTCGTCATCATTAGCTGACTGAAAAAATGCTTGTTGCCCACATAGGTTATAAGAGAGTAAGTGTGGGCTGGATTTTGTTCTCACCATCGTTAGTAGAATGCTAGCTACATTGTAATTGAAATACTAATTTATACTTGTGCAATCCTATTAATAAAATCGTTTATACCTTGAAATGGTAGGAAACGCTGACTAAAAGAACGATGAGACTGTATTAGTTTGAATGTCACATTTCAGTTTGGGTGTTACACCCATCAGTTAGAAAAATACATGTTATATAGAAATTCTTGTAACGAAAATCTAGTCTTAATCTGGTTGTAGTGGTAGAAATTTCGTAGGTAAGATAATCTAAGGATACAAGGGAAGCAACGTTTATTTGAAAGCTGGTAAACCTGGAAGAAGCAGGTAAGCTTTCAGAGTTCTTTACCTTGTAAAAGGACTCTCTATCAGAGTCCCAAAACATTGCTTTTCATTTTTACAGTAGCAGGTTTGGGACATAAATTTATTTTAAGTATCTCTATACAAAAGAGTTAAGAAATATGCCAACAATACCTTGCATAAAGACTTACAGTGGAGCCTGGCTGAATATTCAAATCTTGATTCAACTTCTTTAAAAGTCTGTAATGTGATTCCTATTCTTAATACAATAGGAATCTATTTAAATTTGCAATATATTTACAGTTATTCCAGATTTAACTCTATAGTTTTCAGTGGTGATACTCTATCAGTCTGGCACTAACAAATTAACTTGTTTTGTACATTTTTATATATCATCTTCCATACTTTTTGATGCGCAGAGACAAAAAGCAGATATCAATGAAGAAATTTTATCCTCTAATTTTCGTTGGCATTATTTCTGTTTCCCTCATACCTGTTCCTTCTTAGTGTTGCTCCATTATATATTGCCTTTCAAAGCATCTTACTTTAAGCACCTATGTTTTATATAGCTGAAAGAGTAAAAAGATCCCATCTTTCTTGCCTTTCAGATGAACAGCCTGTATTTAACAAGAGTCAGTCAGCAGCTTCCAGATTAGGGTAAGCATCCAGACATCCCACTGTTAGCTCTGAGGCCTGTGTGGACCCATTAGCTAAGCTAAGTCCAAAATTTATACGGTAGATGTGCCTGCAAGAGAGGCAGTCTGATCATATTTGCTGTTCTCAACGCACACTCATTCTGTCTGACAAGATACGCTGTCCTTCACTACAGAAAGCTGGAAGCTGCTTACATTTTTTTGAACCTAGTGAGCATTTTAAAAGCAATTTAATTCCTGTTAGATTACTTCAGGTTAATATAGTTGTTTCATTGCTTTTTTCAGCACAAAACCAAGCAGAACCATACTAGTTTCTTAATTTTATTTGCTTAGGTAACTTAACTGCAGACTTTACCTTAGAACAAGCTCTGTAATCTATCTCTTGCTTACAGTCCCCAATGCCTCTGCCTTTTCTGAAGCCTCTCCCCACAGTGATCTTCCAATGCACTTCTTGGCTCACAAGAACAGACTGCTCTTTCAGACAGTTACAAATTAGAATATTATGTATGACTGCTGCACTTGAATGGATGTGTGGTTGGCACAAACTCTACTCATGACCGTATGTTTATACGAGGACAGGGATGTATCTAGAAGATAGGTGGATGGACCTTGAGAAGGTGGAGTTTAATGCTGATGTGTGTGATCTAATCGTGGCCCACACCTTGCTGGCTTTAGGTGGAGAGTGGGCTGTTGTCAGCAGTGGGAGACTGACTGCCTGCAGCTTAGAGGGTGCTACTGAGGCAGTTGTATATTGGGAGCTCCCATCAACAGCTAAGAGCAAGGGAGTGTAATTGCGGTGTAAAACTATTTTCATCCTAAGTTATGCCTCTCGGATTTTTCAGTCTTAATATTCTTAGAATATATATGAGATTCCAGGTAGTGCAAAGCAAGATTTTACAGCATTATCTACTTCTGTTGATTTTAGATTTGATTTCAGTAAGCCTGTCACTAGAAGAGGGATTGCAGAACCTTATCTTGCTTTCCTTTATCAGTAGCCCGTCACACATCCCTATAGTGCCAGCTGTCACTAGGTGCCATCCATTTCAGACCCTCACCTGCGTCACTCAGTCTTGACTGAGCTCACAGGAGGAGAAGAAATTTAGGTCTGACTCAAAAGACTCTGGAGATGTTACAGAAATACATATTTAAAAGTCTTGGCTATGCTTAAGTTACTTCAGATAATGTAGTTCTGCAATAATGAGAGGAAAAAGAAAACACACCTCTAACTGGCATAGCTGTGCTGGTGAACAAGCAAAAATACTTTTTTTTGCTGATGCAGCTTACTTTGTTAAGCAAACCTGTATAACCTATACTATCTGGCGCAAAAAAAAAAAAAATCTTACCAGAATAAATGGCATCTTTATTAATACTGTAATGGCCACACCAGCAACTTTTGAGGGTAGATTAGGCTTTAATGACAGATTTTAAGCCTTCAGTTGCATTCAGTTTTAGGTTGTCAAAATTGTATTAGAACTAAAGCAATTATTAAATAAACTTTTTGCTTTGTTATGACATATTAAATAGCACCTTTTGTTTGCATTTTAGAATAGTCTTAATTTTGGCTTTACTCAGCATTTAACAGACTTTTCATAACATTACGTTGTCCATTCCATATAGTTCTCAATACTGTGCTACTGTGTATGCTGAAGAATTAGCATTTTGTTTATTCCTAGGATATACCTGTTCCCCTTGCTGACTTTTACTCCAATGATTGATTTAAAAAATCTTGCTACACATGTCATAGTCTATACTTCTGTGGTATTTAATATGATTTGAGAACTTTTTGTTACACAGTTCAGTTGGTAAAGTGGCAACATTCCAGAGACTGATACAATACAACACTGACATTAAAATGTGACATTAGATGACCGATCTCCACCTCTACTCTAATTTAATCTAAATCTTCCTGTTTAGTAAAGACGGTTCTTTTGCTGCAGTAGTTGTTAGTAGTACTTTATTCTGTTAATTTGTACAATTAGTCAATTATAATTATAATATTAATAAAGATTTATGTTAACTAAGAGCATTAATACAGATCCTTCAGGCAAGAAAGCCACAGAAACAGACTTTCTGGCCATTTCAATCTGTCATGTGTAAGCTTCATACATCTCCCATTTTCTTTGCAGAAGGAAAAAGAAAGGGATCATACCTGTCAAAGGCAAGAGTTCATTAGAATCTACAAGTGTGTCAGATGCAGTGTCTCCAGGGGTTATTTTCTCCCTCCTCAAAAGTAAGAAAAAAGTGTGCATGTGTTTCCTATCTATGCATTTACACTACAGGATTCTGTGACTTTTTCTGATCTACTGGGGCTTTTCTATACCCACGGTAATGTATTTATTGTATATAATGCAGAGCCTTTTTCTGGTCTATTACCACTTCTTCCGTAAGCTCCATGTTATGTGAAGATCTATATAGGTACATACAGTACAATCATAAAAAACAAAAACACTCAGAGGAATTTTCCCATCACACATTACTGCACAATTGACTATCTACAAAAGTGAAAGTTTTCACATTTCTTGGAAGTGTTTTCATGACAGGCTAGCTTGACTGGCGGCAGAAAACTATGGGTCAAAGTGGGTATGGTAATTAACTGACACAATTGTTTAGAACTAACTTGCGTTTTCTGAAACAGTTTATCCCGGTCATTCATTTGAGCTGCCAAAATAAAAAGAGGTAAATAATTTTGCTTTGGAAGGAAAGAATATTCACCATGTTTTCTCAGAAAAAGAAGATGATCTTCACAGAATAAATAACTTATTTGACTATGGATTATCAAGAAGAAAGGGTTTGCTAGATTAAGCAATTGAAAAATTTACAAGAAACTTGCAAGCAAGCGAATATCCGTTTCACTACAGTCAGGGCTACTTAGTAATGGCTTCGTGTACAAATAGTGTTAGTGCTCTTCTACCAGGTTTGACACGGAGCTGCTTTATACTATTACTGTCAATGTTTAGGTTACTGCAAAAATAGGAATACTATTAAAGTGAAGAATTCAGGCTAGAGCAAAGTGGACCTGTACTGCCGCTATCCCAATTTACCCATTTCTTGCAAACTTGTAATTCTAAGTTTTTACTCTTAAAAAAAAAAAAAAANAAAAAAAAAAAAAAAAAAGAAAAAGAAAAGAAAAGAAAAAACACCTTAAGTCAAAATTATCCAAATATCACATTATGCCTGACAAGCATGACCCTCTCACAGGATAAAATAAGCTTAATGTAGAAAAAGATAAGCATATGCATGAATTCCATTAGTGCTCTCTGATACGGCTTATTCATGTAGAAAACCACTGGAGGGAAGAAATCACCAAGCATACAATTTCAATGTGAGATGCAAAAGAAAAAGAAGCGTAAGTAACATCACTTCCCAGAAAAGATTCTAAGAAATAGATTGCCGTCTGCAACACATCTCAATCTCAGTACACAAAGATCTAATTAATTGGTCTTGCTAACTGCGTATTGTTAGAACTGTGACAGTATGTAACTCTGAGGTGAGGTGTGACCAGACCTTGCTAGCACTCTGGGATGTAGAGCTGCTAATAGCTTGTATTTTTCAGATGTTATGCCTGATGGGGAAGCCTCCAAGCACACAATATTTAAAAGAGAAGGGAAGATTGTGAAAAGCAAGGGATAATGATGGTTCCCTGAAGCAAGGGTGTGGAATTCTGAAAAACAAAAACTTAGAATATTGGAGTCTGAGAAAAAAATATGTGTATCTGAACTGTTACGGTAGATGTGTGAAACCACTGTGGAAAAACTGGGAATGGGGACCAATTCCTAAGACTGTACTCAATTGTCTAGAAAGAATACTTTCATACATTTCCTTTACATTTTTTAGTTGCATAGTGAGTTCTGCACGTGGTAGCTGTATACATCAGGATAAATAGATTGAAATGAGAGAGAGTATTACTAAAATTTAAGGAGCTTATCCTGACAAAAATTATACGCGTGCCTCACTTTATAAATCAGTAGTAATTCAGACCCTTATTTAGCTTCATTAATATCTTTGATTAAGTCCTGATAGGAATGGTTCCACATCCATGAGATACGAAGCCTGAAGGCTAGCTGGCTGTTTCATGAATGTTCTGAAATAGTTCAGAATCCCAATTGAAGACTGTTTTATATGTGTAGTTGTATATTTGCACATTTACTACAAATATGAAAAACATTTTTCACTTTGAAGAAGAAAGCTGTTCTCGTTACAATGTATATGACTGCTAACGCTATACTATTTTAATCAGATTACCAGTACAATGTAAATTAATGTAATAGGATTTACTATAATTAGAGGCAAGTATACAGTAATCTACTATGAAAAGAACACAAAAATGTTAGTGAAGCTCATTACAGGGATATGTTTATGCTAATTATTCAATTATTTAAAAATCACACTAAGCCTGATTTTAATCAGATTTTTTTTTTTTTGGCAAAACTTCAATCCAACAATTCAACTCAGAAGGGTTAGTAATAGTCAAGTATTACTCTTGTCTGGGACAGAGAGAAGTGGAGCTAAATACAAACAGAACAAAACTAAAGGACTACAAACTACTCATTTCATTGTCCTGAGTGAATAAAAGATAAATGAAAACAAAGAGTATAAATGATAAAATAGTGATAAACAAGACTTTTCATGGATGAAGGAATCAAATTAGAATTTATGGTTTTAAACCTGTAAGTTCTCAATATTTATCAATATTAATATATGCCAAATGTTCCTGTAATTCCAGTGTAGGGAAACCTACATGAAATTGTGGTGCAGATTGTGGATCTGTTTCCCAAGTGATTATACTGTTATTATAGACCTGTCTCTTGTAACATCCTGATAGCTCATAAAACTTAAGATACACACTGTAAGCCTAGCAGGTAGGAATTAAAAAATGAAAAACTAACCAAAAATGGTAGCTAAACATAATAACAAAAGCTTTGATGCTGCAAGGTATTATTTTTGTGAGTATCTGGGACTAGACCTGGTGAAAGAACCAACTTGAACACAACAGGTTGAAGGACTGGTTCCCACGATATCGCTTTTGCTTTCATCAGTAAGTAGCTCATGCCATACCCTAGTGACATGGTATCATCCCACTGGAGACATTTGGTTAGATTCAAAATATGGTAGTGGGTTACAGTTTGCACCTGCAAAATTTTCAAAAATCCAATATGACTATTTTCAATAACAAAAGCTATTCATGCTGTTAAGAGACTGCAAGATCTGGTCTTTTAGTCACTGAATTCTTAATTTTAAGAAAACGGCAGAGGTAGTATTTGTAACATTCCAGGGAGATAAAGCCCTCCCATTAAGTGGTGGTGGGGGGTGGGTGCATATATATATATATATTAAAAAAATACATACGAGAGAGAGAAAAATCAGCTTAAAGGAACTCCTGAGCCAAACTTTTAAAAATGTTTCCATTTCTGAAAGCCTAACTTCAGACAATATCTTATATGTCTGACTGGGTATCCCAAATTCTTGTTCAACTTTGAAAATATTGGCCCAAATACAAAATATTTTTAATAAAACAATGTGATAAAAACATTAAACATGTCATTAAAATAATAAACAACTGGATCGCATTCTTTTGAGAATATGGAAATTAAGCATAGAAAATGTTTTTTCTCTTTAGTTTCCTTCAAGAGCATCTAATACAAAATAAAGAACAGATCTGTTAATTCCAGATACAGGTATTTTTTTTTATATCAAACGTATTTTTTTACTTCATTGACTACATAAAGGATTTACAATCCTCTGTCTTCTTTTACTAACTGGCATCAAGTTTTTTCCAGACTCCAATAAGTTATTTATAAACTACAAAAATTCATGTGCAGATCAACAATCTTGCTAGAAACCAGATTTTTATAACAAATAAGCAAATTTCTGTCCTTTGCTTCAGAGAAGACACAATCAATTCTAGCTTCTGTTATACACTGCAGTTATTGCTACTTTTGGCATAGATGATCTGGCTCCACATTTGCTGTGAGTAGACCAATTTTTTTTTAATTGCCCCAGTATAAAAATAAAACTGCCGTTACGGCATTCCTGATGTTACACTATCAAATTGCATAAGGCCTTCCATCCTGGAGAAAACACATGAATAGCAAAAGGGAAAAAAGGGAGAATGAACAAACTTACTGTTCTTCCCTTAAGACAGAGTGCAAACTTTTGGGGTGTGGTGTGTTTTGGTTGGTTGGCTTTAAGCAAAAGAATAAGGTAAATAATGCACTAGTAAGATTTTGTCTGGTAAGGTATATAGACTTAAATCACCTTTTGCTGTTATGGCAGATTACATAACATTTTTCTGATCAGTTCAGCTTCTCGTGGTTGTTTTTAGACATTAAAATAACAGAAGTATGTACAATACTGCTGTACAAGATTTTATTCATCTAACTTAAAATTAGTCATCATATTAGTACTCTCTAATACTGAAACATTTCTACTTCCTAACATGTTCCAAAAATTAATCAGCAAAGGATATGTAATGAAGTTACATTTTAATACACTCTCTGTCCTTGTCCTTTGTTTGCCTCTATTAACATTTTTGCTTGGGGCATCCAAAGAAAAAGCAAGACCCTGTTAGGGTCAGGTATAAAATAATGAAGCCACAGTGAAGTCATTGTTTTATACCATGTGAAGGTCTGGTAGCAGAGGTTAGCCCATGCATTTTGGTGAGTGTTGGAAGCAATATTTCAAATGAGTGTTTTCCTGGAGCTGACCTGGATAGTATCTGTCCTGAGATCTGTCATGCTGTGATCTGCACTGCTACAATGCCAGCATACACCATGTTAACAGTTACCATGTAATTACTCTTCTCAGCATAACCTGCAACCTTTTTTTCTCATTACACACTAGCAGGTTTGAGAGCTCATTTGCTCTCTTGCCAACCAAGCAATTTACCTACCATCTGCATGTAAAGAGCACCCAAGCAGTTATGAAACTGTCTGGTTCTTACTCATCACTGTGGGGTTTTTTTGGGAGCTATTCATTGGATCTCCAATCTTTGAAGCAGCAAGAGAGGATGCAACAAAATGAAAATAAAGCTCTAGGTTATATTATTTTAGTTTTGGTTGAAGAACCCTACTCTTCGATTCAGTGAAAATTCCTCAATAATGTACAAAGGACAAATTTTGAAGATTAACTAAAAGAGCCATAAATAGAGATCTCTCCTGGCACCCTAAACATCTCTGCAAATCTGTTCATTTTATTGCAGTAGTGCAAACTCTTCCTCAGAACCATCTGCACCACTACTGAGATTTGAAAACCAGAATGCAAAAAAGGACCATTGCATAAAGGGTAATGAATAAGGGCACTCTCAAACCCACTGCACTTATCTTCAAGCCAACTGTCCAAGCAGCTGGAGCACATATTCATTGGTCTCACTCCCAAGTGAAAGATACAAACGCTGCAGAAGCTCAGTGCGTGTCTCTGAAGTAAATCAGCTGATTTCTCACACAAATCTAGTGTGATATTCCTCCTCCAAAACTTTGCCTGGATCTTAGTGACAAACCAATAGAATGAATAAAGCAGTGACCAAACACCAGAACAAATAAATAGCAGTGAATATTCAAATGGAATAATGAATTCAAGCCTCGTATCTGCTTATGTAGCCAAAAGTGATGGTGTTCCACTTACTGTGAGTGACCTCGCAGGNCCAGAACAAATAAATAGCAGTGAATATTCAAATGGAATAATGAACTCAAGCCTCGTATCTGCTTATGTGGCCAAAAGTGATGGTGTTCCACTTACTGTGAGTGACCTCGCAGGGGCTGGAGATACCCTTTTGCAGGGCTGACAGTTTGAATGTGTACCGGAGTACACTGATACTAAAAGAAAATGCATGGATCTCTGTAGAAGACGGAAGACATAGAGTTTGTAGGAACAAAGCAAAAATACTGACACTTGTAAGTAGTCACTGCAAAACACATTCAGTCTGGTGATCTGTGCACATCATTGTGACAGCAGCAATAAATCACAAGCTCTGCAGCTGTTTAGAGGGAAAGTTTCCTGTGAACCTGAAGCCAAAGATTAAGGTGGATCACATTGTATTGGATTCACTCCTTTCAATAGATAAGTTTCTGGTTATCGTATTATGCAAAGAACATACATACCATCTGTCTTTATGAAATGTTATTACTGTGGTATCTACACTGTGAACAGAACAGAAATCGTCTCTGCTCTTGCCTTCCTGTATTTTCATGTGAACGTATCTCTAAGTAATCTGTCTTATTTTTAAATGTTATCTTCTGCTGCAACTTCTGAAAGCATCTCTGTCTTAGCATTGTGCTGCACCTTTTATCTGATCATGTCATGTACTAAATACCTTCAGCTCCCACTGACTTCTGTAAATTTTGACAATGTAATGCTAGTCAAAGAATAAAACTTTCCACTGACTTACACAGCTTTGATTCCAGCAATTCCTAATGGGTAGAAAGCACGCAAAAATAATCCAGCGTAGCAGCGGGATAGAGTTGTCCAGTAGCAAGGAAGAAAAGTTCTATATAAGCATCCCCATGCTATTCTGGCTGCAAGGAATTTTATTATTTTGATTGATTTAAAGTCAGGATAGTACCAATGTCATTTCTCAGTTACTCTTCATCCTACTTGATGCAGACATCTGACATCTCCTGACAAATCTGATGCTCCAGAAGCTCAGCTTCTCTCTCGTGAACTATATTACAAATGCAACCAAATTCAAGGTCATAGCTAAGAATCTGAGTGAATATGATTAAATTAAATATAATGCATAGAATCTCATTCCCATTTCTGTTATCTTCAAATTTATATGAGCCTCTGTAAAGGAGTATAATGGTGAATAACATCAGCCTTGAGACTGATGAATTTCTGGGGGAGCTGGCTGCAAGAATTATCTGAACCTTCATAAAATCTTAAGATTTAATTTGCATTTTCTTTGCCATAGGTCTTTTACTGTACGAAGAACATCAGTTTGAGAGACACTGCTTTTCTCTTTACAAATGCATTGTCATACTACTGTACAAATAACATTTATCTGTTAACACACCTAACATGCACCAATGACAAGCATTTCTGCTCTGGTATATAACATTATTTAAAAATGATTCCACTTCTTCTAACCTACAGTACATACTCTTAGCATCTTTTGTTGCAGTCTCTGTGTTTCTCTGAATCTCATTAGCGTGCTTTATTCTAGCAACCAGCTATTTGCCCTTTGAACTCAATTGACCTTCACTAGATGGAACAAGAAGAGAGTATTTTCTGCTATTTTTCATCAAGACACCTTGAACACACGTTCTTGTTCTTCACATGTTTTTTGGTTAACAGTAAATAGAAAGAGGCTAGTAAGGAAACAACCCATACAAAAGCCCTGTAGATTTCATCTTAGCTTCTTCTACAGGCTCAACATTGAAACATCTTGAGATATTTTCAGGGAGTTTGTTGCTGGCTTTTGATGTGCTTCCTTTTTTGATGGTTCCGCCTCCAGTATCATAAGCTAAATTTTTCTTTGCAGTCTGTTGGAAGTGTTCTAGAAACAACGAAATTAATCTTCTATCACCTACACAGAGTGACAATGCTGTCTTCCATTTGTTTAGCAGCAGCGCTGAAGTTACTCATAAATTGTGCTGTGCATTTGACATACAGCCAACCACCGGCAGAAGCAAACTCACCCCTTCCTAGATATTATTCCTTCATTCTATAACTTCATTGTATTTACCAGACACGGCTAGTTACTGTGGTACATGTAATTATTTTTATGTACCCTCGTCAACCCAGAGAAAAGAGGAGTTCCATCACCTGGCTTGCACATGCCAGTTTTCCGTAATCTTATGAATGATTAATGGAAACATACATAATTGAGCTCTGTTTATATGAACAAGGTTTACAGGTGGTTTATAAAGATATTGTTCCCTTTTTTCACATTTGTTTGTAGAAGGAATACACATCCTCTTACCTACGTTTCAGTAATAGCTGTTGGTAAAGTTGTAAAGAAATTCACATAGAGAATAGGAGAACAATACTAAAGGAGTGAACAAACCCAGGAAATCAGACAACTTCAAAATTTAATTTATATTATCCTCTTGTGCCTACCTGCTGCACATTGCCTTTATTTTTCTTTGTCTGTGCTAATAATGATGGCATATTTGCTTGTGTAGAGGAAGCCAATGGGCAAAACTCGTTTGTAGAATATTTTTCAAAATGCCGCAGAGTGGGATAGGTGTGTATGTAATCTAATTTTCCTTTATCAGGTAACTATCATGTGTCTGTCTGCCGTGTGCAGCAAAAGATAACCTAATATATAACATATACATTCTGTATCTGGGGAACACATCAAGCAAAAGCCAGCTGCACCTAGTTCTAAAAGAGCTGCCTATATTTCTACTTAGCTGAATAGACAGGGGTTATTTGCAGGCAGTACTTGCCATTACTTTGGGGGAGGGTTGGAGAAAGGTAAGGGAAAGATCTACCCATGTTTAAATTTCCTATAGGATTTCTTATGTCTTGCATGGGTTGATTAAAATCATGTGTTCCTGCTTGTTCCTTATCCTTTATCCCTACAGAAGGAGCACGCGGAAATAATTTGCAGCAAGATTTTTATGTAAGCGTCCCCCTTACATGGGTTTTATGCAGAAGGGAAACATATGGTTCTGAAAGAGCATTAATACCCAGGTACAGCTGGTCTTTGAAGATTTTAAGTGATCCAGATAAAAAGAATGAGCAAATGCCTCCCAAGGGAGACTGTGGCTGTTCTGACACTGTTCTTTATCACAAATGTAACACTTACAGGGAGATGTCTGTGGAGGCCTAAGAATAGAATGAGCATTGTATTAGCAAAAGAAAAATAGACATATAAGCAAATAAGACAAAAATAAACCCCTCAACCTGGCCAGCAATAGAGAACTTAATCACAGTCTACCAGGATGGCAGCAAAGAAAAGCAAGCAAACTGATTAATTCATCTATTGTTATTAGTTAATGCAACAACCTAACATTTCTCCACGACAGCAGTGTCTCTGTGCCAGGTTTTTATTATCCTGCGGCATTGGCACTCTTAAAATTCCTATTACTCAGAGAGTTTACATTGATTTAAAATGGATATAAAGAGAGCTATCACAAAAAATTTAGTGCCAGACCTTAGGTGAGAATCAACCCCATTTTCTATTTAAAAGACTCATTGGATTTAAAGACAAGTCACTTTTAAAGAAGGAAAGATCTGAGGTGCCAGATTTGTTTGAGGAGCTTATCCCAAATAACGATGCTCAATCTTTATTTTTATCGTACGGAATTATCACATAGCTCCAACCATACTTAATCAGGCTTCATTACTGCATACTCCAAAGTCCCAAACAGAAGTGCCGGAAGCTGAGACTAGACACTGTCATTAACTGCTTTTGCTCAGGGTAAATTCCCCAAGGTGTATGTTCCCAGGAGAGACTAGATTGCCCAGGGGACATGGAATAAACTTGATATAGAGAATGAGAAATTTAGGCCAGAGTGTTCACAACAGAAGGTTTAGGAAACCTGGAAAAGTTATGAAACTCCTATAGTTTCATGACTGCAAGAGGTAAATTAAAGGAGCAGGACAAAGTCAGGAGGAAAGATGGAAGAGAATTGCATAATCCAGTCAGAGCTCTGAGAAGAGGAGCCTTTCAAAGCCCCACTGAGAGCGGTAGAAAATCCAAAGCTTGCTGTTAATGCAAACAAGAAAGCTAAAGCACACAATCAGAAGCCATGGGCCAAGTCTGGCTAAGTGAAGTTTTATTTGGCAGGACTACTCAAGGTAAAAATCCCATTTCAGAAATAATCCACTATCCCATCTATAGTTACAACAACAATGAAATTGACGTTGCTAATAGAAAATAAACATATAACCCCATCTTTTGCTCCAAATTCTGCAGCAAGAACTTATGCAGCTAAGGTGAAAATCTTGTCCTGGGGCTGCCACTGGATAACATGTCCCTAACTAGAAGGATTAGAACTACCATGACATAAGAAATCCTAAGCTAATTTGGAAACAGAACAGCTGAAGAAAGGCTGTTCAACAGAAGTTGGAATTAGAGTGAGAGGTTAAATTGCTTCAGATTCTTTCTGTCTGTGCTGATCTTGGTGCCAGATGTGAAAGTCTGGGTGAGAGAACCATCTTTCCAGACCACCAAATCTTTCATAAGCCAGGAAGTTTAAGAGGGAAGATACAGATATTGTATCTAGGAGTATAATAAGAAAGAGTTACTTTTATTCTTCTCGTGTAAGATTATTGCAAGAAAAAAGAAAAAAAAATATGGAGGGAGGTACANACAATTTTTTTTTTTTTTTTTAATGAAGAGGCAAAAGATAATGAGCATGAGTCAAAAGTTTAAATTATGGTAATTTTTTTAAAATAACTAAAAGTTGCTTCACACATTTTTAACACAATATGTCCAAGGACTAAATACAGATACATGCTCGACTAAGTAATTTCTCAAACCAAAAGCACTAAGCTATGGCAGGCTTTAAGTAGGTCCAAGTTGGAGTCTTGTTCTATAATATCTGCATCGGTATTTTATAATGTTATAGGTTATTAGGCATGGTGATGTATAAAAATATGCAGAAAGGCTGGCTGCTCATGGATCATACAGCACAAAGAGATACTAGCTACATAACAAATTAGTAACAGCTGGGTGATTTGGAACCAGAAGGCCTAACATGCCAGTACAGGGCAAATTTCACTCAGTTTACAAAACAAGACTACTTTACCTAGGGCAATAAAACAATGCCTTTAGATTGGATTTTGCAGAACCTGGGGCTGCCTTGTGAAACTGTGTGATAACTTAGTCATGACAAAGATGCCACAGGATCAGGGAGCCCAGCAGAGAAATTCTGCTGCCTGGAAAGATTCTGGCTTGAGAAATCGTGATCGCTTGAAAAGTTGAAATGAATAAAGAAACTAAGCTTGAGGTTACAAAATTAAAAATGGAAGTCTATGCTTCTATGCTTTAGTATGTCTTTATGAATATTTTGATTTCTTTAAGAATCATTTATCTTTAGAAAGATTCATTGTATGAAGTGCTTGAGATTTTCTGCTTTTAGATTCTCTTTTTGGCAGAGGGGTGGGGGTTTTTTCAGTTGAAAGAATCTTTAGCTTTAATGTCATATTTCAAAAGAAATTTTCTTGCTATCTTTTGCTCTTTCCCTTTGACAGCCATCATTGCTGAGTAATGCCCAGGGTCATACTTTTGACAAGCAAATTCTTCCTTTGCAATATTGCTGTAGGACGTATAGCAGAGCCTATATCCAGAGTACTAGGCACTTGTCCTTTTATAAGATATAGGTTGAATTCTGTAAGGGATGTCTCTGGCACAAGAGTTAGATGCAGATCAGTAAAGAAATACAAAAGGGAAAATCAGCAACTTTAGAAATGGTTTTAGGAATATATACACATACATTCACATGCATATACAAATTTGGAATATTAAGAAAGAAATTCATTAAACGTAAGGTAAATTGTTCCAGCAGAAAACATGCAGCGAGCTAGTAGTCCAGGTCATTACTTGCTTGGACAAAACTCCAGACTGAGCCAAAATCTTCACCACAGAGTGCAGAGAGCTTCAACTGAAGTCAAAATAGTTGACCCAAGGTATCAAAGATAAATTTAGTCTGGATACAAAGTCCTGAAATAATGCCTAGATAGCAGTTATTTTCCTAAGAGAATTTATTACCAGAACAAAACTTACTTGAAAAAAAAATCTTCTCGCATCTCTTGGCAGAACATCAGATATTTTAGTAAAATACAATCATTTTCTCCTGCAACAAATTTCTACCCTTAAGAAATCTTAGTACAAAAAGTCACTAGCATTCAACTCATTTTTAGTGACGAATTGGACCAACGTCTCTAATGGGACGCTTAGCATAAATATGGCATTCCAGAATGATTGTCCAGTTCATTCATTGCTAAATCGTGCTTCCACAAAATTAATAAATTCTATTAATCGCAAGGAAAGCAGAAGCGGGCCTTTAATCACGTGATGATTCAAGATATAATCCTTGTGAAAGAGTAGGTTTGTTCCCACTGAAGGTGACAGATTAACAAATCCTGACTTGATGGTTACTATTTTTTCTGTCATATGGCAGGTCTTTACAAGGACCTTAAAATTTGCCCTATTTATAGTTTGATTTCTACTCCCTAGTTTTGTTCCAGCATTTTAGTTCAACTGGTTTTATGGTTGTCCAACATAAAATATGACTAGTTGGTGTATGACACGTTACCTCTGCAGTGTATGAACATATTTTGATTTCTACAGCACTGAGTCAGCATTCTGATGAGTTAGCATTTATATTCCCGACAGCTGTTTATTCCTCTCAATGTAATTTCAGAGATAAATGTCCAGAAGGGATTTGCTGCCCCAGATCTATCAGAAAACATATTTAAGATATTCTGTGGTATTTAAATCATAAAAAAAAAAATAATCAGTAATGCTAGGACAAAAAGTGTTTAATTTTTAACATTAAATAACTAATTTAAACCTTACTATGGTGTTTTTAAATATAGTGTGCTAAAAAGTCAAGTATTTATATTTTCTATACAAATTCATGTTAATGGATTCTAGGAACTTTATACATTTAAGAAACATACTGGAACTTCCAATCAGTATTTTTATTTTACTCCTTTTTTATTTTGAGTTGAGAAAATAGCCTTGAGAGGAAAAGAAGAGATAGGAACCAGTGTGTATGAAGGACCAAACTGTTCCTGGAATGGCTGATTGTGTCTTACTAAAGCCATGGGACTAGTTGGCACAGTGGAACCTAAATCATGACTGAAGGCAGAACCAGTAGACGAGGATTCACTGCATTTTGAAATTCTTCAGGTGATGCTGCAGGGTTATGTTGGCAAATATGGTGTAGGCCATGGTCATTCATATGCCCTCAGTTTTCATCTACTTTTTTTGTTTGTTTTTAGTCTTCTTGTAAAGCCATGCAGATGGCACAAAGTAGGGATAGATTTTATTTTCCTGCACCAGCCCTACAGACTCTATAGGGTGCACTGCCTGTGTTACCACAGCTGACTTATCTTTGGATTTTAGTAAGAGTAAACTCTTTCTAGGAGATGTTTCTTCTGAACGCTCTTCTGTTAGACATGAGTTTACAATATGGCAGGGAAATTAAAGTTACTGTTAGTGAGATTTGTGTATGTAATTTGTGCAAAAATAAAATCCAGTTCTGAATCTCATTAAATGAATGATTTCAATCATGTCTGGTGGCAATGAATTCTGCAGATTACTTACGATTTTGATAAAATAATTTAAAGTAATAGTTAATTGCTCTGTTCTCTGTTCTTTCAAACTCAATTTTTTCTTGTCTCAGGACAAAACGTAAAAAGGGATTCATGATATAACTTCTCTAAAAGTTCAATTCATATCCTCTTTTACTTACCTTTTGCCATTTCCTACTCTCTAGTCTAAATCAAATGGTCCCTTTTTTCACTCAGGTAGAAAGATATCTTTGCTTATTAGGGTAATAATATATATTGCCTAATAATTTCAATTTTATTCTTACTGATTTTTCATTTCTTCTTTTCTGGGACAGAGTAAAAGAACAGTGAACAGTATCACAGAGGAGAGTTTTCCAATAGATTCTTCCTGCACCCTAATATTTTCTGTGCACTTTTGGCTGCTACAGACCATCACTCATGAGTTCTTACAGAGCTTTCTGTATTACTGGCAAGTGTGCTTTTTTTCTCCCATGGTAACTGTAAATTTAGAAATTAAGATAGTAGGCCAAATTAACTTGCAGACAATTCCATTCATCTCAGTTATAACTGTGTCCATAAATGAACAGACAAACCAATGAATAAAATCATCATGGTTATTACTCCAGTAAAGTAAGACTTTTAAAATACAAGCAGTACGTTTGATGCTAAACTCTTTAATAAAACACCAGAACTTGAGTGTTATTACCCTAGGACTTTTTTCCCAAATCCTTACCTATGTCAATAAACGAGGTTAAGTAGGAGGCGAAAATCTTCATCCATATTTAGCGTTAAAACTTATGGGGCAGACTTTATTTTGAAAAGAAACTATTCTGAATCTAAGCAGTCAAGATCATTTATATGGCTGTGACATATGCACCGTAAAGAAAAACGTGTAAGTAGAAGATAATAATCTGTTTGATCCATCCATGAAAATTTATTTGGGCCATTTCTGTACAAGTATTGCATCGCCAATGTAGATTAATGCGTAGCTTTCTCAGAAATCATTAAATGAATCTTGAGATTGGACATTGGTTACAAATTATTTGATCCCTTCTAAAATGAATTCATAATTCTGTGTCTGGATTTGTCAGTTTTCTTCTGGTTTTGTAACACATCCTGAAGATTGCAGTGCCTGTACTGTAATTTTGTATATGCGTGTTCAACATTCCACTTAGATTTAAAAGTGTAGTGAAGAATGGGCATCACGGTCAATATATTTGTATGAAAGGTATTCTAAGTTTAATGCTTTGCTTTATTGCTAGATTTGTGGATAGTACAATTTCTTGTTTATAGCTCGGTCTTAAGAGACGTAAAAAAAATGTAATTTGATGGATTGAAATGCTGCTTTAAGTGATGGTGTATATAGCGCTCTGCCTTTTTGAGAACTCATTAGCTTGCACAGTAAACACCTACGTATACTTTCAGTGCAAGAACTCTGAAAAACTTTGTGCTGAGATTCACATGACTATTCATGCAATATCCAACACAAAAGTTTCAAAAACACTGTACAATACACATTGTGACATGTAATGTACAAAAACAACAACAATGATATTTTTTTCCCCCATAAACTGAGTATCTGTTTCTTGGTAATATTATTACTAGTGTTATTTGTATGACTTCAGTCCCTGGAGTTCCCAGGTGAGACTAATAAATGTGCATTCCAACCTAGAAGTGTTTTCAGTCTAAGTGCGTATTTATGGAAGTATTGCTATGACAGAAAGGTCTAAATGATGGTGTTACATATAGTTTAATACATTTCTTCCTCAGTGTGCAAGCAGAGCATATGCCAACAGCACTCTGAGAAGAAATATTTTTATGGCAATTCTATGATTCGGTGCTGTTGGGGTGGAGCTGTAGGAAAGAGTATGTAAACTTACAGAGAGGTAATCTTTCTAAGTAGAGCCAGGTCTTAAAACAGAACACTTCTGTGAGAAGTTTTTACTGAGATGCAGTCATTTTGTTATAATCTCTTACTCAAGGACTGGTTTAAATTTAAATTAAGTTATGGCAAGAATGGATGCATATTCCAAGTGATGGATCAGCACTGTTACTGAACAGTGGGTATGCATACTAAGCCCACCTCCTCTCACACATACCCCTTCATCAAAACTGACACTTCCATTTTATTACTCTTTACCAAGAAACCCTCACTTTTATCAGAGGAAACTATTATAGAAGGGAAGAATCATCTTAAGAGGAGAATATTGGCTGGCTGGCTGGACAGGCAGCTCTAAGGCCAGATCCCCTTGTCTGTATTTGGGCTACTCTAACAATGCAAAGTGTACCTGGGAAGCATATGTAATGCAAAAAGCCGCTCTGGATAGTGAAGAGATGGCTTAATAGCCTATAGTAGCCCCATCACAGCTCCCTGAGTATGGTATTTAGCTGGATTACTGCTGAACTCTGACTCTGACGCAAAGAACAACCTTTTAGGCATTCCTAGCCAAGAATAGCCAAAAATAAGTTAGAGCAGTCTGAGGCTGCACTAATTAACTGTAGAAGCCAGAAATTAGGGAAATTCAAAGATCAGAAAAAATGTTTTCAAGGCCAAAAGCTACCTTCATCCTTTTTCTGGTTTTGTTGCAAGCGGAATCCAGGGAGAACAGATAACTGGGTTCTGGATATTTTGAGGCATAAGATATTGTCAGGAAGCATGTATAATGCATTGCTATGGTAATAGTTACGACAGTTGGTAAAAAAAAAATGGGAAAAAAAAATTAAATTCTGTATAAGTGTAGTTAGCTTACATAAGCAACTGCTACTTTAGTCAGAAGTGCCTTTAGTTATCTGTAATACCTTAGAACTTGTCTTATTTTACATTTTGTGTAGCAAAGGTAGCAGTTTACAGAATGACAATTTATATAGATGAAAAGGCAGATTATTCCCCTGAGCTGAGCAGGCTGCTAAAGAAACAGTCTTGTCTTTATTTTGACATATTATACTTACAATACAATTAACTACAGTATCTGATAACTGCTAATGTGCCAACAGTTGCAAGAAATGCCAGTAACAGACTAGAAAGTACTTTTTATGGTATTTCTAAAACAGAAGTCTCCAAAATGACTTGTGAAAGACACTTGTTCTGACATCTTTACTCGCTTTTCTCTTCTCATCCTTCATTTCTCTTTTACACGTCTTTCTACTGCTAACTATAGCCATGGCTTATCTGTTCCAGGTTCCAAACTGAGAGGAGCAGCTTCCTGTCAAATCAGCCAATGCTACTGGACGAATTGACCTTGACATGACTGCTGTGATGCCAAAAGCCACAAGCTAACTGGTAACAATTGTTAGGTACGTCAAGGCTAATTTTTATTGTTGATGCATGTCATAAAAATATCAGGTGGTAAAGAAGCACAATGGTGCAGTCCCTTGGTTCATCAAAATCTAATCCTCTTGAACCTCAATAAATGTTTGGGATCAGACATAATGTGAATAAAACCTTTTCCATATGCATATTACCTGCTGTATTAGCTTCCAATTTACAAAACATGTTTGCACTAAAAATACATGCAAAATTAGGGATGGCACACTCACAGCAGTAATACTGGCAATGACTTGGGCATGCCAAGTAGCAGATGTTTAGAGGAAGCCAGTCAAGACTCTGTCTCAGTAATTGCTGGCAAGAAATGGCTGTTCCTGCTTTTCTTGATCCTTGATTGCATTGGCTCAATACATCCTCTCTTGCAGAATACGCTCTATGAGGAGGTGAATAATCCATGAGAATTTTCTCTTATAGATTCTTCCCACATAAATTTCATCAGGAGAGCAGGATTTGTTTTCTATTTCCAATGCCACTCCGAATCATTCATGTGTGGAGAAAAACATGACCATTCGTGAAGAAGCTCTGTGTTTACATACCAAGCACGTCCTTAGAAGCTCTTTTGAAACTATGTCCCTAAATAATCCTTGGAAGTAGGAAAATGTGAGGTAGAATAAATGAAAACACCAGGCTCCGCTTTTTCCTTTCTAGTTGCTATTTTACAGAAACATCTATCCTCCCAACTTCTTTCCGCAGACAAAACATAGGAGTTTGGGAGGGAGAGTAGTATCACTTAAGCCTGTGAGCCTACTTTCAGAATAAAGGGAATGAATTTGCACATACTGAATTGTTCTGTACAGAATATGGGGTACAATGAATCCTGCTTTTTAAAAACACCACATGGCGTTGGCAGCACTGAGGGTTGACTGCAATGCTGCTTTACATTTCTATACAAGAGTTGCTACATCAGTAAAGATGGTTACAGGTAAGAAATTACAATTATGTTTGAAGATTGTCATGTCTGGATTTCAGTGATGATATTTCCTGTTCATAGTTCAAGGCATCTTATTAGAAATGGGTATATTTCAGATTCGCTGCACATTTGTTTAAATATTAAAAAGTTAATGAATCACAGCAACAGGACAATCCTGCCTGATAGAGCATGGACTTACTGTATTTACTAGGATTTAAAAGTATGGTTTCTGTAAAGAGCTAGCTGGTGCATTTTGATACATATTCTAAAAGTACAGTGACCCTCATCTTTGTCTTTGGTTGAATTCTCTTGCTACTCTGAACTGCCTGCTGAGCGGCTGGTTGATTTCATTCATCTTACAAATTGCTCACTAAGAAAAAATGAATGAACAGTGGCACATCTAAGGACCCTCTACTTTGGAGGATCTCCTTGTCAAAGTCTACTGCCATTGCCAGCCTGGCCTCGCTTTTCACCACACCAAGAAAAGGGGGAAACCTGACGGGGGGCATCCAACTTACTGTGAAGCCATTTTCTGTTTCCTTATCCTGTTGTGTCGCTGAACAAATCACAACTAGGCAGGAGCTAACAGCTCTTTGGACACCTTTTAGAAGCAATGGGTGCTGTCATGTTCAATTTACCCTACTTCAGCCTAGTTTCCCATGCTGCACATCTGATCCTTTAATTCTCTTTTTTCATTTTTTATCTCCTTCCATAAGCTGTTTCTTTTCCAGAATAAAGAGTTCAGCCTGCTCAATTATTTTTCCTATGGAAACCATTCCATCCCATGTGTTTGATCATCATTTCCTTTCTCTGAACTTTTTCCAGATCTAATGTAACATTTTCAAGATGTAAGCACCAGAACAGCACACAGTATTCCAGGTGTGAGCAAACTGTGGCTTTATAGACTGGCATAATTATATTTTCTGTTTTGTTCTTTTTTCCTTTCCTAACAATTACAAACATTTGCAATTTTGGACTGCTGCCATGCACTGAGTTGATGTTTTTATGAAACTATGTATCTGTCAGAATCCCAAACTTTCACTTCTGAGTGGTAACAGGCAACTCAGAGCTTATCACTTTATTCATAAAGCCAAGAACACTTTTGCCCACATTTATCTACGCTAAATTTCCTCTGCCATTTTGTTACCCAGTCACTTAGTCTTAAGGCCCATCTACAGTTCTATGCATTCAGCCCTCACACTTCCTACATTGGGTAAATGTGTATCCTCAGCACTTTTCCACCTCACTGCTAAGGCCTTTTTCCAAACAATTTTTGAGTTTGTTAAGAAGAATCATTCCAGCATTCCACTGATGAATTCTCGCTGTATTATCCCTGTGCTCACATGGTTGAAGGTTTGGGAAGGGGCACGATTATGGTGCTGGGGAATGTGGTATTCAGCACGGGTCTGCAGGGTGTTACAGAGCTGTGTGGTCCCTTATCTCAGGCTTCATGGATAAGAATCACTTGCAGTACTGTACCTCTTGCAATGGGATCCTGCATACCAGCCAGAGCTAATCAACCTGATCTGTGACTTCTGGTTCATCTGTGCCTGACATGCTGGTCAGGAAGCAAGGGGATTATTTAGCATTTCCCAGCAGTGGAGGACTGTGCATTTTCTGCCAAGATTCTGCATTCACTAAAGTCCTCTTGAAAGGGATTTTTTTCTATATGCAGTCCAGCCCTGTGGCCTTTGCCTTTGTGATTTGACCCCCATGTTACATATCCCCCTTCACGTGATCAGATACGTGAAGCCTTGCATGTAAGAACAAATAAACTTCAGAAGTCTTAACTTCTCGTAGGAGGTAGGATGCTAATAGTCTTTGCCGAAGGAATGCATCAGGGCATAGAAAAAGTATTTCAGAGCAAAGGAAGTTTAACAGTACACAGCCTTGTGACCCAAGAAGATAGGATCCAATACAGCAGTTTAGTGAGGAAACTATGTAAAACAGGAGTAGAAAGTGTATGGAAATATGATTTGGTTTGATATACGCATGCAAAAAAAGGAACCATATATAATCTGTTGGAAGTGAGCAGCAGTTAGTAGAACAGATAAAACCTGAACGTTTAAATGGCTGTTGATTTTTATTTGGTTTGGACTTCATGGGCTTGATTTACCACTACAGTGCACTTAATTTTGTTGTTTGCATACGGGAAAGTGCGTATGAATGTTTCCAATTCAGCAAGGAATCGTCTCCAAAGCCCTGAAGTGTGAAAATTACCGTATCTCCAAATTTGGGCTTGTACTCTTTGCTGGGTTGTGTCTGGATGCTGTTTGATCCCATGTGGGGAGCACAGACTCCAAAGGAATATTTTGTTTACTGCATGTGATGAAGGCAAGGCACTATTTGTCATTCTGCCTTTGAAACATCACAGTTACAATTGTATTGGTTGGTAAGGAACATAGACTCATTAAGTGATATTAGCGCATCAAACCAATAAATGCTTCTAAACCTCTTATACGTATCCTCTATATTTGTGTGTGTGTCATGTCCAGGAAAAATAGGCAAACAAATAACGTCTACCAAATGTTATGATATTGTTACAATTCTACATAATAATTCACAGCTATAATTTCAGATAGGTAGCCAAGGAATTTTTTAACAAGTGTGATACAGTACCATCTAGTGGCCACATGGAACAGGGCTGTATCAGAGACTGGTACCTTCAGTTTTCGGTATTAACTGCCAGATGCTGCATAGTTGCTGCTTGAGTTTATTACGATTATGATGCATAAAGCATTCTTCTACTTTTAATAGCTATGTAAATTACTGGGTAACCTTGAGAATCTAAATATAACAAGTCTGCTTATTGTCCTGGCTTGTACACCCAGCTTCTTCTCAGACACAGCTTTTTGAATCCTGTGAATTTGATTGGGAAGGACAGAAGATACTCGGAAAAATGTCTTTGCAGTTTTAAATCCAACATTGCTTTTTTGAGATTTTTTTTTCAATTACTATTTCACTGAGTAGTCATTGAAAAAAAAAAAAAAGTAAGTTGTATCTCTAAAGCAAAAAGTTCAAGGGATTTCTGAGCTATTACTTTAGAAATGGTATGGAAAATGAGAAAAGGCCAATTTATTCATTCAATAAGCCTGATACTATAACACCTTCTCAATCATCCTGTTTTAGTGTGAATTTACTTTTTGTAACTCAGTTTTTTTAATTGTTAGGAAAAAAAAGTTGTAGTCACTTGGCCAGACCATAAGCTTTTCAGCCTAACATACAGTATAGATAATCTGATGTTTATATGATGAAATAGTAAGAAGTTAAATAGAAACTTACGTTTATAAGCATCAGATTGCCATCTTACAGAAAAATAAAAGTAATTTTTTTGTGACTGCTAGACTATAGTGCCTTATCAGATAATTGGGTCTTTGTCCTCAACAGTGCTGAGATTAAGGCATGAATTTAATTTTTTGGATTGTGTTCCCTGTGCTCTTACCAAGCTTCTGAAGGAACACAAAATACATGCCAAAATGCCATAAACATTCTAATTCCTGAATTAATAATTATGTTTGGAGGTGTCCGATGCCAATATATGGCTGTCCAAATAAATTGTAAAAATCTGGTGCTGTGGCTTAGCTCTGTAATTCTTCCTGAATAAGTGCAGTTTACATGATCTGTACACATTTTTGATTATCTAAATCAAAGTAGTGACTGTCTCCTTTCCAACAGGACTTATAATTAGCAGTGAAGTTTGCCACACAGGCTTTTTTTCCCCAGTGCAAAATGTTGAATTTCAAATGTTGAAAACTGATTTATTTAAGAGCTGTAAAATCCAATTCCAATAGATTCAGCAAGGTATATTCTACAGTAGAACTGAGCCATGCCAAAATTTTAAACCTAAGTGGGAAATCCATACAGCAGACTTCAAATGCAAATTAATTACATGCACTATAAAGCATGTATACACACAAACATAATCCATTTACACAAAAATGGAAAAGCTGCGTGCAAAAATTTCTTGTTGTTTGCAGTGTGAAAATAAATGGCTTGTGTTATAACAACTGCAAAAATAGTGTCTGATTTTCACAGTTTGGATATTACTTATTCTGATAGTTTATTTGACAGACATTGTGACACAATTTTTTCTTAATGCGTGGGAAAGTAATATATATGTACAATTAATGCGACTGAGAGGTGTCTGCTTCAGTATTTTACTTCTCAATAAGAGAATAAAAACTGTTGTTGGAGGAGAAAACAGAAAGCCTGAGGAAAATAATTAACTATTTCCCTATTTTCTTTTATGTCATCTGCATGATTTTCACAGGGCCAGCATCAAATGTCCAGTGATGCTTAAGAGATAAAGGGAAGTAGGAAAAAAAAAAAAAAGAGTCTACTAATTAATTTGAGGACATATTCAGGCAATTACGTATGATTCCATCCACTTGTCTAGTAGAGATTGTCCTTTTTGGAGAGGTTATTCTGGGAAAGAAGGTATGGAGAGGACAATAAACAGAATGTTTTCTGATCCAAACCAGACCAAGAACATATCCTTAAGATTATTTTGCAGAAGATATGCGATACAGTACTTCTGTCTGGCATCTTTATGAGGGTGTTTGTAGATAAGCTGTTTGCCCTGTGAAGTCCTAGACCAAATCCTGATATGGAACCCCCAAACTTACTCAGTTTCACTTGTGTTAAAGATCACATTTTTATTGTATTCACCAGAAATGCTGGAGCTGGCTTAAGAGGGGAAATTGTGAAAGTAGAGTAGGGTATCCTTATTAGGGCTCTCGCCTTTAAATGAAAAATTGAGTGTGAATCCACACACCTTTTTTATCTTTAATTTTGTTTTCTGTTTGCCCAAGGTACCATATGTACCATCTTTTCTGCAGTGATAAGACTCAGATAACTCGTATAAACATAAATAAAAACCACATAGCTTTACTATTGCTATGTAATTGTGTAACATCTATTATTATCTGTATTATCAAAGTACTCTAGCTCACTGAGATGCTCCCACTAAAATGATCTGGAATTTTGTCACTTCCTTCAGAGACAGGAAGTTCTTGTCCTTAGAGTGTCTGTGTCTGACATTTTTCTGTCATCGGAAGAAATACAAATGATTGAGAATATTTACAAATATTGGGAAAAGGGTAGTGAAGCTATTTTCCATTTTCTCTTTAGGCTCATCTCTCCATTTCTAGCTACTGCTACGTATTTCTAGTTGCTTTATACATGCTGTAGTTGCGCACTATTGTATTTATGGATGGTACTTTCTGTCTCTGATTGGTTGTCTTGTTGATAGGGCCCCTGCAACTGTGGTTTGTAATGTGTGAATTTATGCAAGATTCATGCGGGTAGCACATTTGCTTTGCTTCCAGCTATATCGTTTTCTTCAAGAGTGGGGGTTGTCATTTTCACGAATTGTTACAAGCGCTTGAGACTCTCTTCTCCAGAAATACCATGTTGATTGTGTAAGATTTTCTTTCTGGTGTTTGACACAAGTGTGGAACTTAAGAATAAGAAACGAGCATAAGCCAGTTACCTATTATATTTTTCTCTTGGATGGAGGAGATGAGTGTCAGCATACAACAGAAGGTGTGGAAAGGTTGGCTCTTTTTTAACTTAGTGTCAGGGTATATTTTTTTCCCAGGACACTGGTGGTGAAGTAAATTGTGTGCTATTGTACACCAGTTTGTCTTCTCATGGGGTTCTCTGTTTCCAATAGAAGTGACAACTCCCTTCTTGCTGTGTGACTTCTGGGGCTACATCCACTTCCACACTTAACACTGATACACTGTGGGGAGAGTATAGCCCCAGCATCTTTTTTTCCTCTTCCAAGGTATATGCAGGACTGATACACCGTATGCCTTCTTATCAGGTGGAACGTACGTAGCATTCTTATAGTGAGAGTACCTGACTCTGCAAATACTGATACTGTCATGTTTTATGATATCTGATTGATGTTTTTAGAGCTATCAAGTATGCCCAGCATAGACTGGCTTCAGGAAAGCTTTCATATTTGTCTACTACTTCCCTGATGTGGTTCTTTAGCTGCAGGCATTTCTTAATTGGTTTTGTTTTGTAAGTTAATTGTCTTGTGATGTGACAGGACCAGTGCTACAGAATTAATCTATTTAAAGCCAAACAGTACATGTTCAGATTATGAATGACTACAAGTCTCCTGGAACTCTTGTGAATGTATATGGAGAAAGGAGTTTCCACTGGAATTTCATTAGTTGTGGGTATCCCTCAGCCAATACTGTACAATTTGGGCCCATACTGTATTGTATTATGTGTCTTCATATTCTACAACCATTTCATGTTTCACTGCTACTCAAGATGAACTTAACCTCTTATGACCACAATTTTTTCAATCACTTCACAGTCATTAAGTTTTACTAGACTTCTACAAGCTAGTGTAATCCAGCCCCTAATTGAAACTTAACAAAAATAACAAAACTATTAAGGCTTCATAATTTACTGTTTATATGCTACTGACACATCAAAACAGCAGTACAGCTTTTAACTACTTTTCAAGCATTTTTCTCAGCATGTAATTTCTGTCTTAGCTGGACATATGTAAATTATCTACAGCATTTCTTAACAGCTAATGAGCTATTGAGAGCTCTAGTCCATTCTCAGCTAGATTCTTTATTGAATTAAGCAAAACGTGATTCCAAACACACAACTGCAGATGCCTGAACTGATTACTATCTGCATAAAATGCAGCATTTTAGGACTTTCCTAAGTTGTGTTTGTGTCCTCTTTTAGGTTTAAATCTCTGAAGCAAGGACTTAAATGCCAGTATCCCAGCATGTATCAAGTTACATGCTGTTCTTAACGTAGGTCTTCCTCAGTTTCTATTCCTCTTAAATAAAAATAACAGAAACTGTGATATTAACTTAGGTTGTCTCTCACATAGAAGAAAGGTTATGAGTTAAATGAACTTCTACGTATGTATTTAGTCCTTGAACACTGAAAAGGAGCAGTCATCAGTGCATTACATTACTACTGAATACCTGTAGTAAAGACCAGAGGTGACCCCCCGCATTCGTCAGCATCAAAAGATGGTCACTATACAAAATACAATCATAGATTACAAATGCCAAGTAAAATCAGATGCAAATGGAAAACTTCTTGAAAGCATCAGCGATGTATTTCACTTACATGGAAACTAAGTGACAGGAAATATTGTGATCATTAAAGACATTGTGACATTGATAATTTTAACCTGTATTTGTTGAATGATTGATTCAGTTGTTCCTCAGCAGAAGGGCTTCCTTCTTGGTCACTCATCTGATAGGTTTCATGCAGCTCCATCGCTGGTACAGCCCTCAGTTTTCTTTGCTCTGATAACGCTGGTAAACGTTTGTGCATACAGTCTGGATAACAACAAAGAAATGTCTCTAATAGCTGCTACATAGTTCAAAATAACACCTACAGTTTGATGTGATTCTGTCTGTGATGTTGCATTTGGGTAAGTGGCTGTTTTAGGTAAACGTAATTTCTTTTGACCTTTTACAGATAAAGTTATTTCTGTATTCATATTGCCAATAGACTTGAGAAGTAGAGATCAGACAATTTGTAGGAATTTTGGAAATAAACCTGAAATTCTTACTCCATATAAATTCCTGCCTGGCCAACAAAGATCTGATTTCCTGCTGTATCGTATGGACAAGTAACAACCAAATGTTTCTCCCCATGGAGTCACCAGGAGCTTTGCTTTACGCTATAATGAGAATTTTGTAAGAGAAGAGTAGAAGAATCAAGTCACTCATGTCTTGAAGAATAAATACTGCTGTAACACCCCTTAAATTACTGTGGGTGTAATTATTTGAAACAATGAGACAAAAGAGTTCAAAGTGGTGTTAAATCAACTGTGTGCAAGCAACAGTACATCACTCACTGGCCACAATTCACTAGCAGAGTTTACAGTTTTTGCAGTGAACTACATTAGTCCAGAGACTGAGTGACCTCTTGGAACCATGCCACATTTCCAGCACCTGTCAAATGCTTCTTTCTGTAGGGCATGAAGACAATGGAAACACATTAAAATACCCATATCTGCCACCATGGGCAGGTCCAGAAAACAGAAATTGGCCCCTTCTGTACATGCAGTTGATCAATAAGGGGGATTGATTTTATTCTGTGTGCTCAGTCAGCTTGCCATAAAGAGTCTCTTTAACAAATACAGTGGACGGGATGGCACACAACTGCTATGTTAGCTGGGGTGTTGAAGCCACACAGCACAGGCATAGCAACTTCTCATCATGCATCTAGACAGTATTCCTTCCATTTTGATTCCTTTGTCTTACCAATCAGCTTTTATAGGGTGAAGAAGAAAATTATTCTAATGGAAATAATAAGCAATGCTCTTTTTCATCATACCTTTCTGTGTACCTTGTAACAGGGTTTATCAAAATCAATCTATCTATAAAAATTCACAATGCATGAAAATCCATAATGCATAATCCATTTAACTGAATCTGCAACATATGCATGCGTGAATTTGCACAGATTATGTGCATGAATCAATGTGAATATATAGCATGTGTTTTTCTTTGCCTGCTATCCAGTAGATTATTATTAGCAATAACAGATTCTAAAACTAGCTTTGCACATTTGATGCGTGCTACTGGGGGAGGGGAAGGAGGAGAGTGAAATAGTGGCTGAGCTAAGGCAGCCCCAGGCATTTTTCTGCCTACACAAGGCACAGACAGACAGAATGGATTGGGGACGCTGTTCCAACAGTATCCTTTACTCTTTTGGAAATGTGCAGCATTGGCTTTCTCCTTTTTTCTCAGTAATGCTGTTCCAACAGTATCCTTTACTCTTTTGGAAATGTGCAGCATTGGCTTTCTCCTTTTTTCTCAGTATCTGCTACGATGTTGTCAGGGAGACGGAGTCCTTGACTTGCACCCAACTGCCGAGGCCATCACCCTTTAAAACAGTACTACCCCCCAAACCTCGTACCCACTGGAAGATGTAAGTCTGTTCTGTGACAGGCCCCCACATGAAATGTTTAGGTGGTACAGAATAAAAATCTCCCTGTGCTCTCTCTGCAGTTAATTCAGAGGAAGCCAAAATTTCATTCCAAAATGCATATTGTCAAAGACCTGGCTTTATAATGTATTTATAATCCATTGTGTTTATATTTGTATGCTTTTTTTAAAAAAAAGATAGTGTAAAGAAGCCCTAAGTAGCCTTTTCATAACGTAGTTGTCCATGAAGTACATTCTACATGTATTAAAATCCACAACATTTGAACCTCCTTTGATTTTCTTGTAACTGCCATAAAATGGTCCTATAAATTGATCTTGAAAAGATACACTAAATGGGCATCTGTTCATAAGTAAATTATGGTAAATATCTGTTGCCTTCTCGAGTAATTGGATCTCTAACTGCCAATTTTAAAAGTAATCAGGTTTTCAAGAGAGGACACAGACTACAGCTATTTTAAAGGTCAAAATGGGTTTAGATTTTAATTTTTCTTATTTAATTTATTAAAATTCTTACAGTACTCAGACTTACTGGTTTTTATGTATAAATAGTTGTAATACAAAGGTGATTACAGCTGTTACTGAATGGATTGGTAAAATACATGACTTTTAATTAAATTCTAAAAGGATATTCTGAATATAACCTTTGAGCACAACCCTGCAGTCATTGCTGAGAAAATTCTACCTGACTTGAAAGATTCAAATTTTGAATATAACAGACACAAAAAATAAAAATAGGTCACTAGGATATAATTGTAAACACTCTGCACATACTTTTTCACATTATCTTTGCTAATATCTAGTAAAGCATTGCTTCTTAAATAGGTATGAGTAGTGCCTGATGTCCAAATAACATTTGGATTCATTTCAATGGTATTGTTGATATTTAGTAATGCAATCTTTTTCATGCAGTTGTTTACAGATAGGTATAGTAAATAATGTGACTTACAAGAAAAACGTGAAAGGGATCAATTACTCGGGCAGTATGCCTACGGAACTTCTCAATCTATTTTTAAATATTTCAGAAATGGGAAGGAAAGTAAAAGATCAGTGTTACGTTTCTGAGCTAAGCGTTATCAGTAGTACTTAGGAATCCTTTTCCCTATCCTGACTCTTATTCATTAGTAGCAGCAATGTTAATATACAGTGTTCTGCTACCACTTTAAATGTTCAAAGTATAACAATAACATGTATTTGTTTAATAAATTTTCCTTCCTGTTATTTTCTTTTTTATAACAAAGAACTGTAAAGACAGCAAATACTCTTTCTTGTTTAGTGTAAGAGAGAAAGTAAACACTAATTATAGCAAATAACTATTAGTGTCAAAGGATTCCAAGACATTACCAATATACACTTAAGCATTTCAGAGCAGACAGTGACCTTACCTTCATAGCCAAGGAGAAAGCATGTCAGCAAGTTGGGACAGACCTCCTCCAAAATGGAACAAAAAGCAGAGAAAGCACTTGGGCCTTTTAAAGAGAGTTTATCTAGAAAATATTCAGTTCTCTTCTTGTAGCTCTCCTGGGACCAAATGTCTTTGTATTCCTCCAAGGAAAAGACTCTCTTGTAAACCAAATATGACAGCACTTTGTTCACATCCAGCTCTTCCAGTATTTTCTCCCTCTGATTGCTTGGGATTTCAGAAAGCCACTTATTCCTGTTTTCATTTTCTCTTTTGGTAGATTTTGCACAGTTATAAAACCAAGATTTGGCTGTTCTTCCAAACATTTTGATATTTAAATAGAAAATAGAAAATTCTACTCCTGCATTTATTGTGCAGTATTCAGTATGCAAAGTAAACATAATGTGGATGGATAGAATGCAAATACATACTGCTGTCTGTAATTATTGTAATTCTAATGGAATAAAGAAGGCCTACATACAAATTATAAAGAAATCTAGCTCAATGCCTGCAGCCTCCTAAGAGGATTACATTACACTAATTAGCCCTTTACAACTGTTAACAGCTTCTGAACCGTAATGATGAGACTGAGAATTGCTTAGGTACTGTTACTTTTTAATTCTGTAACTGATCTTCAAACATATCCCTTTGCAAAAAAATAATCATTCAAGAAGACAGCTGATCAAACTGAAATAATCTGTACAAGCTGGTACAGGACATAAAATAAAGTGTCTTCTGTACACTTTAATTTCTTATTCCTCGGAGGCCATACCCAAACCACAGTATAAATGCCCTCCACTTCTTATTCTTCATAAAATATTAGCTTTAGAATGCATTTATGGATTTATACAGTTAGAAAGCATGTTTCTATAAATATTTTGTAATCCTGCATGCAAAAGGTAAAAAAAAAGTTACAGAATAAGACCTTTTTTGTGAAGGTAAATATGCCACTGTTAAGAACAATAACATTTCTGCATGTTTAAATCTTTAAGTTGTGTCCAAGCAAAATAAAACACCACATAGCGTCCAATTGGTGAACCAGGTTTAACGGTGGAGATTACCGCAATCCCTGTGGAGGTGTTCTGCCACTGATAATCATTCATTGAGGATCACACATTACATAACCTCCCTTATGCAAATGCTGCTTAATACGTGGACTTTCGGGTCTTGTTTTTGTACTTTCTGTCAACATAAATTCCCTGTATAGAAAAGCTATGAGTACTTCCTGCCTCCTCCTCCTCCTCCTGTTTCTTAGCCTATTTTTTCCATTTCCATTACTTCTGACTGATAATGCATCCATGGCCTCTCTCGCGTGGCCTTACCTGCAGTTTTCTTAATGGTACTTTAGCTGTTGTGCAGCATACAAAAATATTTTGCCGAGCTTTTAGGGAAACAAGTTTTACAATATTTTCAGTCCTTATGTTCTTAAGATGCAACTGCTGTATCCTCCTGTCAGGCTTCTTCTATCCCTGAAATGTCAAGTATTCATCAGACAGCATTAAAGTTGACCACTCACCATATAATAATTTAAGAATTTTATTGTGTATATAACTAGCTGAACAATTAACTAGCCCGGCTCCACAGAATTGTTTGGAAGCATTGCCTGTCACCTTGTGGTTGGTTGTAGCTACAACACGCCTCCTATGTGACACATTATCTGGAGTAAGGACGAGTGGAATTATGCGTTATTTTAAGCCATATTAATGTTCCCAGATTAGAATGTTATGGCTTATTGACCATAGCAGTGAGATTCTCGTGCTGCTTCTGTAATCGTCTTGAATCTACTCAGGTAGAGCTACCTATGCATTGCATCACACACCACATGAAAGGTGACCCACTTGGGGGAAGAGAGGTGGTGAGAGGCATCTGCTGCTATCCAATTAGTCAGGTAGTGCAGCTAAACGAGTAATAACGCAGTAGGCAGAGAAAGTAGCCAACCCATCTGAAAGGCCTGGCACATCTTCTAGGTAGCCTTTAAAAGTAAGGGCTCCTTTATAAGCCTGAGTCTTAACATTCCCTTTGATTTTTGAACCTCTGTAGGTTTTTGAACCTCCCCCCATTCTTTCCATATTCTCAATGAAACCTCATGCTTTTTTTCGCTCCAAGTTGTTTCTCTCTCAGAAGTTCTACTAATACTAATACTGCAATATCTTGGCAGGTAAAAGAGCCTGATAAAGCTCCACATGCTAGACAGCATCTTATGAGTCAGCCTTCTCAGCCACTATAACTTCTGATGGTAAGTTTTTCCATTACTTCAATAAATGCTAGAGCAAGCCCAAAGTTACAGGGTTTGGGTTCATAAGACAGTGCCTAAAGATGAGACAGAGAAGATGTAACCCGCCTGGATGCCGTCCTGTGCAACCTGCTGTAGGTGACCCTGCTCTGGCAGGGGGGTTGGACTAGATGATCTCCAGAGGTCCCTTCCAACCCTGACCATTCTGTGATTCTGTGATTCTGTAACCTGAATGCATTTCTCAGAGTTTAAGCTCAAAACTAAATCAGTGTTTATTTTATTGTGCTGCGAACACTGATTGTCATTGATATCCTAAATGGAGTAATGAATTCTGCACAGTAGTGAATTTGGAAGTTAAAAAAACGGGTAACCTGTTTAATAATTATTATTAATAATTATTAATAATTAAATGATTTTTTAAAGGAAGCTATAGAGTATGTCCTATTTTTACACATGTCCGTGGCAGTTCTGCCCATGACAGTCCATCCTCGAAGAAGAGTGACCTTGCTATAATAAATGATAGATATAAGTGTTGGCAAGTTGCATCTCTTCAGAAAAGTAAGGAAGAATTGGTGCAACTTAGAAAGGTACTTAGGTATCAGTTTGCTGAGGGATATTCTCAATATACCTTAAATAACAAAACTAGTTAAAAAAATCATTAAAAAGTTTATCTGGGGCAAAATGACTAGAAGAATTAACTACAAAGCTGTTAGAAAATTCTGGGCATTCATGGGGGAGAAAACAGTACTCTGCAGTGAAAATGCCAAGACAGGTTGGTATAATATGAACTGGTTAGTACAGGCAGTGAATTGTACACACAGCGGTCATCAGGGTAATGGCAGACATAAATGACAGCTTGAACTTTGTGCGTATACAGTATAAGACTGTCTTTGGGCTCCATGCACTGAATAATTTACAGGGCATTTTTCTAAAAGAATACAATGTTTTGAGACAGAAATGTTCCNACAGCGGTCATCAGGGTAATGGCAGACATAAATGACAGCTTGAAATTTGTGCGTATACAGTGTAAGACTGTCTTTGGGCTCCATGCACTGAATAATTTACAGGGTATTTTTCTAAGAGAATACAATGTTTTGAGACAGAAATGTTCACATTATTTTTGTTGGTAGAAGACTATATCCTTTTAATCTCAAATATGTTTTTATAAAATCTTAAAACCACAAAGAAAAATGGGTGATATCATAGGAAATGTATCAAATTGTGGACAAATACAAAACTTGACCCTCTGCCTTCTCGCATACCATGTAGTTATTTCCAGTTGTGTAAACTGGAGAATGAAATGCTAAAATTGTGATCTGGTAACTGCCAGAATTCTAATAAAAATCCACACCTGGCAAAATCTGAGTATTGTGTAAAGGCAAAAATTTGAAAGTGTGTGTTGAAAAACTGCATGCAGAGCAATGGGTGTGAAGTACAATCAAGGGAGGAAACTAGAGAGATTGAAGATGATAAAGAAGTATTTGAGACAAAAGGATGCATGGAAATACACAGTGGAAATAAAGGATTTGTGATGGATGATGTTTTCCCAGGGCCAAGGAGCTGTCCCTGGCTCCTGTTGCTCTGGACCATGACCTGTGGGCTGGCCTCCTGGTTTGACTTTGCCACATCACCATGGTCCTGGCCTGGTAACCACTGTGTCTGACCCCAGTTCCCATCATGGGACCTGACCTGTGGGTTGCTTTCCTGGCTTGACCTGAGACCTCCCTCATCACCATGAACTTTTCTGGCAGCCTGGACTCCTGGTTGGTCCTGACTGCCATCCCCAGGCCTGCCTGCCCGCCTTGTCTGAGGGACTTGATGGGACTCTGAGCAACCTGATCTAGTTGAAGATGTCCCTTGCTCATTGCAGGGGGGTTGGACAAGATGGCCTTTAAAGGTCCATTCCAACCCAAACTATTCTGTGATGCTACTGTGAGGCTGGGCCCTGGCTGGCCAGCCCCTGTCCTGCCAGCCTTGCCGTGGCATTGGGCCGCCTGTCCTGCAGGATGCAGCCGGCCCCTGTGGCTCCCCGACGGGCACAACTGTTTGGCTCGACACCAGGGTGTTAAAACTACTTCTTTTGAAGTGTGTGCAATGGAGCTTAGAGAAGGGCAGGAAAAATGCCCTCTTTGAAACAGTGTTCATGTAATCCTATTGCCGGATGGGAAACTATGAAAAAAGGTGACCCCGATTCTGTGGGTCTGCAGAGGTAGAGGTGTAAGCGACCGGCTTGTACCAGGAGGTGCAGAAGTGGCAGGGAAGGATGGCTTGGGCTGGGTGAGATCCGCTATAGGGGTGGCAGAGCACACGCTGTATGAACTATTGCTTATGTGATGGTATTTTGGGGTTCGGTTCCTCTGCCCAGCTTGCTTTTGCCACTTTTTATTCATCTGTCCCATGCTGCTCTCCTGCCGGCAGACCTCAGCTGCCACTGGAATGCCTGGATCCAAGGTGGGTTTTGGAGAAAGTGTGGCTGCAGGCAACTCTCGCAGGCGATGTGTTTCACGGGTGGTGACCAGAGAGAAAGGACGATAAACCAGCCGTGGCTGAGTGTTGGGGCTGACCAGACCTCGGGGCTGGGCAGTCTGTGGGGTGGACCACCTGAAGTCCATGCTAATGAACAGGCTGCGGGGCCGCGTTCCCATCCGTACTGTCCACACTCTGACAGTGTCCGTCTGTCTGAGACACCTGGCGTCTCCTTTGTTTGGATAACCCTTTGAAGGACCAAGACATTGGTGATGTTACACGTAGGTCCTTTGAAAGCATGTATTTACTTAAATGGTATTGTTTAAGTGTTGTTTTTATGTGCTTTCAATAGCAAACGAGCTCCCCGCGTGCTGGATGGGGTACTTGGGAACACAGAGCAAACCAGGTGCGGTTTTTCCCCTCCCCGTTACAAACTCCTTGTGCCTGTCCTGCTCTCCGCAACGCAGCACGATGGGGATCTGGGGAACCATTCCTCCCTGCAGCCCCAGTTCATTCGGCTTCTTGTTAACGCGGGTGGCAGAGCACGGCTCTTCGAAGAACGCCTGCAGGTGCCCGGCGCTGGGCCTCACACGGGCGTTGAGGACATCGCCGCTCCCCGCGGGTTAACGCCGCGGCAGCGGGGGCTGCCAGCACCTACCGACCCGCTCGGAAGAACGACTAACGACCGCCCTCGCTCTCCGTCCGGCCCCCCGGAGGGCAGGCCGGCGCCCGGCGGGGCGGTCCCGGGGGGGGCGGAGCGGGCCGGGGCGGTGGCGGCCTGCTCCTCCCGCTGCCGCCGGCGGAAGATGGCGGCCGGCGAGGCGGCGGCGCGGCTGCGGCGGCAGGAGCAGGAGCTGCGCTGGCTGACGGCGGAGGTCGGCCGGCTGAAGGAGCGGGAGGCGCCGCGCTGCCCCGGGAGCTGCAGCCCCGAGCTGCAGCGGCTGAGGGCCGAGAACGAGAAGCTGCGCTACCGCCTGCTGCACCTGCGCCGCAGCCTGGCTGCCGAGCTGGGCAGGGCGGAGCAGCCGCCGCCCGGCCCCGCCGCGGCGGAGACCCCCGCCGGCGGGCAGGTAGGGCCCGGGGCGGGCCGGGCAGGTCTGCCGTGGGCAGAGGGGGACGGGCGGGCTGGGCTGGGCTGGGCTGCCGGGGTAAGGGGCCTGTCCCCGTGTGCGTGCCCGCTCCCCGCGCGGCCGGAGCAGCGAGCGGTGCTGCTGCCGGTGGGCTCAGCCTCTTCGCCGGGGCGGGACGCGGTTGTCAGACCGCCGCAAGGCGCTTCTATTGCTCTCTGGGCCCTTCGCATCTCCCAAAGTCTCGCTGGGGAGGTGCTGCCGGTGGTGGTTGCAGTAGTAGAATTGGAGAAATTCTGTTGAGGAGGTTTTGCTTGGTGAGCAGTTTTGCTGAACATCAGAAGGACACAATTTAGATGTGTCATGAGAAGCCTTTCCTCTGTACTAAGGACATATCTTGACTGTAATTGCCTTTTTAGCCTAGTGTTGCAGTCGGCTGGTTCGGTTTGTTTCAGTGATTGCTGGGAAAAGCCTTAAAGGCATAGGCATATACTTCATACTGTCGCTGTTTTCAGAAGGTCTGCCGTGCAAGTCCAGCTGCTGTTGCGGTGCATCAAGATAAAGAGGAAAAGAAAAAAGAAAATGAAGCTGTGAACCGACATCAGAATGATGTAAGTGGTTATTTTATACGACATAGTAATAGAAGAAGGAGTGTTGTTTGGCTAGGTTTGGAAAAGGTGCTGAAATCTGAAATACTTTGCTGTAGTTTGAAATCCCGGGTTTTGGGAAGAAGGCTTGCTATAGCATGCATGTAGAAAAAATCATTATCTAAGAGCTTCATCTTGAATGTAATTAGTAGGGCTACTTATACATTCTTGGATCTCTACTTTTTATGTGACAAAAGCATTTGGGCTATGGGGAAATAAGGGTCAGGATACTGTGGTTGCTAAAGAGAGTGATGGTTCATGAATAAACAGTGTGCATGATAACCGAAAGAGGATGTTGGCAGCACTAGCTGTAGTTCCATAGATCTTAATAGTTCACCTTATGCTAAACTAAAGGAAACTTTTCAGTGGTGCCCAGCAACGGGACAAGGGGCAACGAGCACAAGCTGGAACACAGGAAATTCCATCTCAACGTGAGGAAAAACCTCGCTACTTTGAGGGTGACAGGGTATTGAAAGAGGCTGCCCAAAGAGGTTGTGGAGTCTCCTTCTCTGGAGATATTCAAAACCCGCCTGGATGCATTCCTGTCCGACCTGCTGTAGGTGAACCTGCTTTGGCAGGAGGGTTGGACTAGATGATCTCCGAAGGTCCCTTCCAACCCTGACCATTCTGTCATTCCAGTCAACTATCTTATTTAAATCTGATGCTTTGAATGGACTGGCAGGAGTGAGGGCTTGTTGGAGTGATCCAGACTTCTCTAGGATGTCAGCCAAATACAAATTCTGGGGCAGGACTATAGGCTGCTTTCTGAGGTCAAACTCACAAAGCCGTTTAGGCCCAGATTGATGAACGTGCTGTGAAAACTGGAGAGTCACTATCAAATAGTCAGTGAGTTGGATGGGACTATCCTGTGTATAGTTGTAGACAAATGCTTTACTGCATATTAGTGTGAATTCTTGTACAGTGAAATCTGGTCTGAGTTGGAACCTCTAAGGATGCATGAACACTGTGAATCCTTTTATTCTGTTTCTCTCACAAATATGTACAGATATGATTTTGTTCATGTGTTACAGCTACAGTGTGAGCCAAGCTTCATAGAAGACAGGCTGAAGCTTTACGAAGCACTGAAAAAAGAACACGATGCTTTGCTAGCTTACAGAGCAGCCAACCTGAGCAAACCTATCAAAATTATCCTGACAGATGGAAAGATGGCTGAAGGGGAATCTTGGAAAACCACACCATATCAATTAGCTGTTGGAATTAGGTAACCTGCAGATTGAAGGACCTGTGCTTTTGCCGTGATAAATCTGTTACTATCATTTGTCTCTTACCTTGTTGCATAAAATGCATATATGTCACGGTCAATGGATGGTGACTCTCTTAAGTTGGTTTATTTGGAAAGCATCACTGAAACTTCAGCTTAATGCAGAAGTAGTAGCTGGGTGAAGTTACTGTTCTGAGTGATGCTTGAGGTTCTGTGCTGGGATCATAATGCTTGCTTCCAGTTAAAAAATATAACAATCACTGAGACTGCTAGGAATTAGAGACATCTGAAGTTTTGTGAGTTACCAGATAGCAGTGAAAACTCTTGTTAGAAGCAGTCTTTCCTCCAGGTCCCCAGCACTGAAAACCGTTGAATGAAACTTTAAGACCTTAAGCATCTGTACCTTAAAAGTAGGAAAGTGTTTATGATGACCACAGAAACAAAAATTAAGGGTCTTTAGGTGCTACAAGATGTGGGTGGGGGTCTCGTGGAGTTTAGAAACCTAAGCGCTTCTGCAAATCTGAACCTAAATATTTTGGTCTCTTGTCATCATTTGTGTTTCTTAGTCAAGTGTTGGCTTCAAATGCAGTCATAGCCAAAGTGAATGGTGAATTGTGGGACCTGGATCGTCCGCTGGAGGGAGATTGTACTCTGGAGCTGCTTATGTTTGATAATGAAGAAGCAAAAGCTGTGAGTAAACACTCAATAGTTTCTGCTTGATTAAAGGAACTGATGACATGAAATTGATGGCAGCATTATGCTTTTAAAATGTTGAATAGCTTTGGGGATTTTTGTTTTTTATTCAGGTAATTTATTTGTCATGATTCAAGAAAGAAGATGAGCTACTAAGTACCTATCATATCTAGGTGACTAAAATCTTAATGTTATTTTCTTCCCTTGTTTTTTACATAAGCAGGTTATTTTCCAAACGAGGTTGTACAGAATGTCTTGATTTGCATGCTAACTTGAAATAGTTTGCTATCTTGTAAGATATGTGTTGTGGTTTGACTCTGTGTTTGAAGATCAGACACTGAAAGCAACAGTGAGCCTGTCTTACAGTTTTCTAAAAATTGTCCAATATCAGATTTGAGTCATAAATAAAATCTACGTCTCCTTGTACCAGCAGTGTTTATTAGAAACTTAAGTAAGCATATGTTGTTCAATTAATCTGTGAATATTCTTAGCGACCCACCCAAGACTTTTTTTTTTTTTGTTACGGGATTCAGTTTTAAGCCTATGTTTATCTTTATGCACTAGAATTAGACTTCATTTTGTCAAAAAATTATTTATGCGGTTAAGCTTGTTTGAGGCATTTCAGGAGCCTGTAAAGGCTTCATCTTGTAGCAGTGGCTATGAAGTGGTCTGAATTAATAGGGACGTACAACATAACTCTGGTATTGATCTACTGGGTTTTAGCTCTCCTGACATTTCAGGTAATGTGGTTGACAATCCTATTAATAAATGTACTCTGTGTGAACAATGGTAACTTAATTGGCTACATTGCTTTAGATGGCGTTAGTATTGCGTAGACTTTTAACTGACCAGAAACTAACTTAGAAATGAACAAGGTACAATAAGTACTAAGGTGATGGAATCCTGCAGAAGTATAATCATCTTTCAGACTGAAATACGGTGGGGCTTTATTGCTACATCTGCCATTATATTAATCATTTAGCGTACTTCAAAAAGAGAACAGAAAATTGTTAATACTTCTCACAGAATTTAAACAACACTGATCCCAGTGTATTTCCCATCTGCAGATGTACCTCTGTTTTGTTTTTTTCTTTTTAGTTACACAATGCCAATGACTTGCTCACCTGACTTTATTTGCAGGTTTATTGGCATTCAAGTGCTCATATTCTTGGAGAGGCCATGGAAGGTTATTTTGGGGGTTGCTTATGCTACGGACCACCAATTGAAAATGGATTTTATTATGACATGTACATTGAAGACAGGTAAAATTTCAGTGTCTGAGAACTTTAATACTCTGTGTCGAAGCTCAGTACTAGAATTACTTTTGCTCAGTCATGTTTCTGCATGTTAAAAGTAAAATCGTGTATCTAGTATGGTTTAAAACTGACAGGTTAATTGCTTTCATAGTATTGGTCTGTGTATACATATATATTGAGAGTGTGTGTATATTTAAATTCAAGAGCAGTGTTCAGATGCCTGCTCCTTAAGACTTGCAGTTGTTTAATGTTCTGCAAAAAAATGTAGAGCGTTTGGGTAAAACTTCCTGAAGTTCCTGGGAGATATAGGAGACAATTTCCTTGAAGGAAAGTTTGGTTTCAAAGCGCCATAGTCACTTGTAGAAATGGCACGTATGCATATAACTCATATAGGTGTTTACTCCTCTTCTAATCCTTGTGCACAGCTTTACAATTCTAGTTTTTTTCCTTGTTTATCTTTCTGTGGTCAGGGAGAATACTGAATCTGCATCAGCTGATAAACTAGCTCTTGCAGCTGGGTTGAGCCTTTTTATTTTTTCTTTTTTCTTAAATCATGCATACTTTGAGCTACAGATCTTCCACGCATTTAAACATGTCAAAGACTGTTCTAGGAGTGACTGCAATGGGTTTGTTCAGGGGGATACCATTTGTGTCTGAGTTTAGTGTCTGAAAGTACAGCCGATTGTAAGAAACTAAGAAAATACTGTGACAAATCACAAAAACACATCTGATGTTTTTCAGATTAAACCACTAGAAAGTGGTCACTTAAAAAATAGGAATATAAAAATAACTACTTTATATTTCTTTTGCATGTGTCTGTTTAGAGGCGTATCTAGTACTGAATTCCCACTACTAGAGAACCGCTGTAAAAGTATCATAAAAGAGAAGCAGGCTTTTGAAAGGCTGGAAGTCAAAAAGGAGATCCTGTTAGACATGTTTAAGGTAAATCTTTGGAGTACCCGTGATTCTGGTACAATGATCTTTTAAAATGTAACTTTTATAAAGCACTGCATGTGGCTGACTCACAGAATAGTACCTGTCTAGTAAAACAAAAACAATGGCATCCTTTTCCTCCCTCTCCAAGTGTTCAGCATGTTTTCAAGCAATAATAAAAACAATTTCTTATTACACAAAAGCACCTCAAGCTCAATGAGGTGACAAAGAAATTAGTACACAAAAGGCATACATTCAGTCTGGCTCATTTGCAGAGACAAGTCAAAAAAGACTTGGTCCGCTAGTCCTCTGTTTTATACAGTGAATATTACCAGTCTCGCTGTACTGTGTTTTAATTGCCTTTCAAAAGTGCTTTGAGGTGTTCGGGTGGTAATCACTATGCTTAACATACCCTCAGGGAAATTGAGATATTTTTATCTCTTTCCCCTCTTGTTTTATAATTCTTCTGAAAGGGTGTTGAACTTTTGCATGCGTATGTGTGTTCATGTGACTTTTTAGTCGTGTCTTTTACTGATGCATTTGCATTATTGACACATACTTTTAAAATAGAATTTTATTAGCTGTTTTATTGACGTTTCTGAGTTTTAATGTTTCCCACACAGTATAACAAGTTTAAGTGTCGTATTCTTAATGAGAAGGTGAACACACCAACTACCACAATATACAGGTAAACCAAATTAAGTTAAAAGGTATTATGAAATATTTCTATAGTTAGGTATGTTTCATTTAAATTGAGAGGAGAATAATTTTTTTTTATTCTAACTTTTGAGGACTTGTGTATTTGGGACATAAGTTTGCAATTAATATTGCTACTTATGTAAAATCAGATCTTTTCTTTCTCTGCTGGAACAGATTAGATCTCAATTTGTGGACAAATGGCAAATCCGCTTTTCACTCATTCCCTCTGGTTTCAATAAACGAATGAAAATAAGTTACCACTCATGACCCTGAATTGCTGGATAATGGGTAAAGCTAACTCTTGGCTCAGTGTGGGGTGAGGATCCTGTTCATTCAATTGCCGGGGATAGAACTGGAAAATGGCAAAGACATTTTTTTCTGTCTGATGTACATAGTTCGAAATTTCCTGGCCATCTTTAACAAAGATTACATACTGAACTATATGAATTGCTGAGTGTGTTACAGTGCTCTTGACAATGGATCAAGTGTGCTGAGTATTTACTGGGTGAATATTCTGCTTCAGGTAGAAGGCACAATTACATTTAAAATGCACTGAATTTGTTGAATATTGGTGTGTTTGAACATGCTAAGCATTAACTTACATGCCATTAGTGAACGTGTTTAAAAATGTTGGAGTGTTTTGAAATAAACGCTTTTTTTTCTTTTGCTGTACAGATGTGGTCCGTTGATTGATCTGTGCAGGGGTCCACATGTGAGACACACTGGAAAAATTAAGGCCCTTAAAATATTTAAGGTAAGTTTAAATTAACTGTGCATTAAAACTTAACTAAGGGTCAGTTGATTTATTTATGTATTTATTTCTCCTGAAGTGATTATGCTAGGGTCCTTTGTATGTCCTTTGTATTGTGTTCTTTGCTTACTCTGAAAATAGTCCTTCATTTCTTTCCCTACTCCCATCGCACAAGTAGAACTGCAGACCTTCTGTCCTGGTTTGAGGCCCAAACCACGACACCTTCATCATTCATCTGCTTCCAGGGTTTACTGATTCTTGACCGTCGCAACATAGTACATCAGTTAAAATTAACAGCATCTTTTTTTATCGTAGTGCAGTAACATGCACGCTTTGACTATAATGAAGAGTACTGCAAAAATACACTAGTAGTGACTAGATTAGCTGTGGAACTAGTTATACCACGCACAGTAGAGAAGTGCGGTGCCTGAGCTAATGTGGCAGTACTGTGCTAGTATCTCCAGCCAGCATTGCACTGTGTAGTACTGGTTTGAGTCTGTACTAGCTGTCACATCTGTGTGCAGCGTGTGTGTGCGCTCTATTCTGCAGTAAATGAACATCCAAGATATTGATTGGGTCAGAAAATAGTATTTTGACCTTGTAAGCTGATATCTTTCAGGAACAGGAGGTAAAGCGGACACTGGCAGATCTGCAAGTGCTGCTGTTTAAAAATGGCATTGCTCATAGGAAAGCCAGAGGCAGTCCCTGCAGATACCTCTGGTTATGATGTAGTTTAAGTTACTTGCAGATGCTAATTTTGGTAACCTTATTAGACACACCTTAGTGGAACATTCATCGTAGCTGCTTTTGCTGGCTTCCTCACTGAAGTTTATGGAACTGTGAGTTGCAGGGATTAAGTGTTAGATTGGCAAAACAGCAAGGATTTAACTGTGAGAGTGAGTGAGTTTTGTTTTGTCTTTCGTGTTTCCCTACTGCATTATGTTTTGAATGTAAACAAGTGCTACTTTTTTAGAAGATATTATGTGAGCTAATAAAACATGCCATGATGATAGTTAAAACAAAGTGCCTAAGTAGAATAAAAGTATGGCTTGACCAGCCACTTTTGTTTTCGTCTTCTATATTGGTATGCTGACTGAAAGGCAGTGCGAGTATCTTTGTATTATAAACAAATGCAGGATGACTGCATATAATCCTTTTCCCAAGGGAAACAAAAATAATAACATTTGAATGCCTTAGTGTTTGTTCCTCCTTTCCCTGAGATTCTATAATATTATCTTAAAGTACGGGTTTTGTGCAACAGAATTCCTCTACGTATTGGGAAGGAAAATCTGACATGGAAACTCTGCAGAGAATATATGGAATATCCTTTCCTGATAACAAAATGATGAAGGAATGGGAAAAATTCCAGGAAGAAGCCAGAAACCGGGACCATAGGAAAATTGGAAAGGTACACTGTTTCATGGTCTACTTTTCTTTTATGCTTCTGTTATAGAATTAATTCTCTCTTGTTGTTTTTTTCCACTTTTCGACAGTTTGAATGGGAGACAGGTCTATGAATTTCTTGGTGTCCGTTGTATTTTAAAATTATAATTCTACAAAAATTGTGTAAATAATATGGTTTGGTCATTCTTTACTATAGGCATAATACAGGCTTTGAGTAACCTGGTCTAGTGGAAGGTGTCCCTGCCCGTGGTTGGAACTAGATGATCTTTAAGGTTCCTTCCAACCCAAACCATTCTATGATTCTATGATAAATAAGGTAATAGTTAAGTGTATGTATGTGCAGTACTTCAGCTGTTGTTTTGAATGTTGTTGATACATTCCTCTGCTAGATTTAAATGAACAGATTTAATCTTAAATTGAGTGTAAATCAGAAGACATTAGATTGATGCAGATGAGGATAGTGACCTAATGTTGGTCATGTTGGCATGCAGTCTCCTAATTGTTGTCACCTTTTCTGTAGTTTTGTAGAGAAGGTGGAGTTACAGGGAGGGTATTTGAGAAAAGATAACAAGTAGCTTTGCAGATGTTTAAAGGCATAGTGGGCAGTACATGTGAAAGCAGGGAGGCAGTTATTTGAAAAAATCGTGTTTAAGTGAAGGTCAGCATCGTTGGCCAAGAGGCAGGAACCTCTCACTACTTACTGGCAGACATGAAAGAAGAGACTGTGAAGGGCCTTCATAAGCAAAGATGAACAACTGAGGGTAACTAAGAAGAGGACGAGCCACTGAGGAATTTACATAAAACAGTGACAAAGGGAAGAAGTAGAAAAATGATCTTTACAGAAGTGTTTGTGCTTATTTCTATTAACTGATTAAGACTTGAATATTTGTTGGGAATTTGATGATTACTCCTATGCCTTTTTAAAAACAAATTATCTAGTATCAATCAACTTATCTAGTGTCTATTTATCTAATATCTATGATACTGAAGAGGTTAAGGTTCTCCAAAGAGCCACACTGCTGAGCTTATCTTTTTGAGACAGAATTCTGATAAAGAATGACTGGCTCACAGGCTTCAGCCATCAAGCCTCAGATCTGATGGGTATATGCTTAATTGCTTTGGTCACTAAAGATAAGATTGATTAAGGCTTCACTATTTTGAGGAAATGTGTATTTACATAGTCACAGAGTCAAATGGAATTCCAGTGTTCTTACAAACTTCTAAGAATAAGAATTGTAGATAAATTAACTACTGTTGCTGAGAATTTGTAGACTTCTGGAAATCATCTTGTTGCTGTAATACTTCATTTTTGTGAACTGAGTCTCAACACTTATGAAGTAGTCTTTTTCTGCTGTTCTGTGTTTACATCCACAGTGGCGTTACAGCATTCTGTTTTTAATTTACCTAGGAGCAAGAACTCTTCTTCTTTCACGACTTGAGTCCTGGAAGCTGCTTTTTCCTCCCCAGAGGTGCCTTTCTTTATAACACACTCATGGATTTCATACGAGTGAGTATATACTAATGTAACTCCTAACAAGCTTGGTATCAGTTACTGATCTTAAGTGATAGGCCATTCATAGCACTGAGCTATCCTCAGAAAGAGAAGCATCTATGTTTGTAAACGTATACGAGATTTTCACTATGATTATACAGATCTAACCTTTTTGAAAATAGAGCAGAGTAAAGTTTTGACACGTGCTCTTTCCAATCATGTAAAACCTACATGTGCCATAGTCCTTTAGTCTCCCACTAAATTGGCGTCCTAAGAACACAGTTAAAAAGAATCAGGCTTTTGCTTATCAAAAGCTCTATCACCTTTTAAATGTTGAATTTGTCTTATAGGAGGAATATCACAGGCGTAATTTTACTGAAGTTGTATCTCCAAACGTCTTCAACAGTAAACTCTGGGAAGCTTCAGGACACTGGCAGCACTACAGTGAAAATATGTTCTCATTTGAGATCGAGAAGGAAACTTTTGCCCTTAAACCAATGAATTGTCCAGGACATTGGTTTGTACTCTCAACTGAAAAACTTATTTTACTATATTTATCCTTTGTGGGGCTGAGGGGAAAAAAGGGAGTATTAATACATGTTATCATGCATGTNCAATGAATTGTCCAGGACATTGGTTTGTACTCTCAACTGAAAAACTTCTTTTACTATATTTATCCTTTGTGGGGCTAAGGGGGAAAAGGGAGTATTAATACATGTTATCATGCATGTTTACAGTAGACTACTAAGCACCTAGTGTGTCCAGACAGCTCCCCTGACGGTGTCCCAAAGCAGACCAAATACAGTTCTCGTAGGAGGATCTTTCAGTAAGTCTGCACTAAGCTGGGTTTGTGCTTACTAATAGTAGTCTGTACCACTAGTAAATACAAATCCTGTTGGATAGAGATAGGCATCAGGTGTGGTGTACCAAAAGAAGGTACAGATGAACCAGTCTTGATTATTACTCTCGCAGTGTTTTTCCTAGGTAGTCTTTAGCAATATGTTCCTGAGTGCTTCACTTTTTCTGTTTGCCTGCCTTTTAGGATGCAGACGACCTGAATGAATAAACACTTAAAAATGTGATTACTTTCTGTACTGATATTGTTTTAGTTCCTATGTTGTCTTAAATCTTGTATAAGAAGGATAAAAGGAAGATTGTTTCATGTTCCTTCTAGCTTGATGTTTGCCCATCGTCCACGATCCTGGAGGGAAATGCCTCTTAGACTTGCAGATTTTGGAGTTCTTCACCGAAATGAACTCTCTGGGACTTTAAGTGGCTTGACTCGTGTAAGGCGGTTCCAGCAAGATGATGCTCACATCTTTTGCACAATAGAACAGGTAAGAAGACAAACCACAAAAAACCAACCACCCCACCACCACCAGTCAACCAAAAAAAAGAACTCCCCTCCCAGTGCAACATTAAACAAGAAACAACTCCCCAAAATATTTTAACTTGCTCCTTCTGTTGTGTTGCTTTGTAGCATAATGCTGCTTTTGATGGGTTTTTCTGATAGGTTTAGGTGCTTCCTTCTTAGTCATCTGCTATGCCATATTTCTAAACCTTCTGCAATATTGCTTAAGTCAATAGCCTGTTGAACTTAACTTCTCTGTTACAAGTTTCTCAGATCGCAGTGCCATAATTTGTGTTATTTATTTTTCTCTTTCAAATTAAAAAATGCTTATATCGAAAGAAGAAAACAATGTTATTTGAGGGACATTATTGATTGTGAATTATGTAATAAGATTTTCTGTATAGGATTTTTCCCTTTAGAAAGATACATTGCGCATCAAATCCCCAAAGGTAAAATCTTTTGCATCTCCCATCTCCCCCTGCAATGAAAACAGCTGTTGACCACATTTTGTTTTCCATAGTAGTGCTGAATACATACTTTATTTTGTCAGTAATGCCATAGATTGTAGTGGAGCTATGTGAATAAATTGATGTACTCTTGTCAAGCCTGACTCATGCAATTTGGCTCCAGGAGCCCCCGGCTTAACAAGAACATTACTTTTCTTGCCACGCCACCTCAGTTCTCTCTTCACCTATTACCTAGATTTGGGGTTGTAGGATGTAATTTTCATATGATCTTTAATTTTTTAATTATATATAACTCTGATTATGAGGAATTTGGTAAATCCAATTACATTTTTATGTAAATAATTTTAACTAATATGTTACTCATATTTGTTTACGTTTAAGATTGAAGAAGAAATTGAGGGCTGTCTTGATTTCTTGAAGTCAGTGTATGCTGTCTTTGGTTTTTCCTTTCAACTACATCTCTCTACAAGACCGGAAAATTATCTAGGAGAGTTAGAGATCTGGGATCGTGCAGAAAAGGTAATTCATTTAAAAGCAAACAAAACGTTTAATATTGTTTGCAGAGGTGCATATTTAACTAAGTTCTTTCATGTTGCATAGTGAAATTAGTGAAATTGCTTAAATCAGATGCTAAACGTTGTCCTTGGTGGAAATGCATGTTGAAAAACATCACATTAAATGTGAAGTTTCTGTATAAAATGAGAACTATTTGATTCATACTTAGCCCCTTATGTTGAACTGATTTGATTTTTATTCCCCTTTTTTTTCCGATTAATCACATTTGTACAAGGAACTACTCTTACTTCAGGATTGTTTATCATAAATGACTAAATGCTTGAACAATAGGAGTTGTGCTGCCTGTTGACTCCCTGTGTGTTTCAAAGGAAAATGCTTTGACTTCCAGTAATGAAAGGCCCTGCTATACCTTTTTTAACTATTATCTCATTTTTATGATTAGCAACTTCAAAACAGCTTGAATAACTTTGGAGAGCAATGGAATTTGAATCCGGGAGATGGAGCATTTTATGGTCCTAAGGTTAGTGAATCGGGATTTTAATACAACTTTGGGATGGACAAGAATACAGACACAATGCAGCAAAACTATATTTAGTAACTGTGACTGTGTTATTTTGCTTCACAGATTGATATTAAAATCAAAGATGCTATTGGCAGGTACCATCAATGTGCTACTATCCAGCTTGACTTCCAACTACCCATTCGATTTAATCTTACTTATGTTGGGTGAGTGGTTAAGCTAAATATCTTCCTCTTTTAAATGAAATAATTATTAAAAAAAAACCAGTTACTTTCATTATCTGTAACTCTCATTAAACTGAGGTGTATTAATGCTCTGTTGCTCACTTAACAAATTATTCGGCTGTATATCAGTAGCCTGGTTAGAAGGGGAAACATCCCCGGTGAGTAGAGGACTGACTCATGAAGATATTTCCTCACTGTAATGATAGCTCATGTTAATTGTAAATAATACCGATTGCAGGAAAATGTAATGATCTGTCTTGTCTGCCAGTTCTGAAGACAACTGATCATATATAATGCTAAAGAAAACTCTGTTGCATCAGTTTTCACTTTCAGCCTAGTCACTGTGTCTGCTTTGAAGACATTGCATACAAATTCAAACACGTCTTAAGGAGCTAGTATGTTTGTAATAAGTACTTCATTCTTTTTATCAGTTAAAGTTAGTTAACTTTGAACATAAACAAAACGCGAATAGTTTTTAATGAAAATCTCACTTTGGCTTCCAGGTAGGAAGAGGGGGATTTATCCACTGAGTGAATTAATCTTGTTGACTTGAACACACATTTTCTGGGTTGTTTTTCTTGCTGGTTTTGCATATTACAAAGAGTTTGATGGGAAAGATAGAAATAGAATCGTTGTTATTTTTTGGTCCTGCTGCATGTTCTACAGTAGATGTCAGAGCTCGTTGGTAGGTGATAATACTGTTACGAACAGCGGCTGGCTTTTTTTTTTTTTAATTTACAAGATTGTAATTTAAGGAAAGCGATGAACAGTAAGGGCAGGTAAGATCCTGTGCAACAAAGTAAAACCAAGACATAGCAGAAAAGAAAGAATGAGAAAGAACATAAAATATTAAACGGCACAAAAGTGGAGCTGAGTCAGTTGAGTGTCTTTTCAAACTCTAGGAATTTGTGCCTATGCCACTAGCTACAGGCATGATTATTTTAAGTCACTGTGATTATTCAGTATTCGTTTAAAAGCCCAGGTGACTTAACGAAAGTACACTTTTATTAAAAACGGTAGATTTTGCCTAAGTATAAATAACTAAATTTTGTCTTTCCATGAAAAGTAGAATCAAAAATATTAGTAGGGTTATTGCTGTGTGAGCTAAAAGAATTTATTTTTTTTTAAACTTCACTTGTTCTTTTTCAGCAAGGATGGTGATGATAAGAAAAGGCCAGTGATTATTCACAGAGCTATTTTGGGATCTGTGGAGAGAATGATAGCTATTCTAGCAGAAAATTATGGAGGAAAATGGTATGTGGCACAAATGCAGTTCTAAGAGATGTGTAACAATGTAGAAAATACCTCCCTAATGTCCCATATATTCTAATGCAAAATAATATCCCTGGGATTTTCTCAGAATTAGTAGGTAAGATTATAACAAAAGAAGTCTAATTTTATGGTCTGAGTTGTATCATACCCTTTAATTAATAGTTCATTATTAGAAATTCAATTTCATGAGATTGCAGGAAAAGTTATACAATAAAGCAGAAATAAGAATTGTAATTGCATGTGTATGTGCTGCATTAATCCTGTTCCTTTTTTCTTAAAAATCATGCTTTTCTACTGGGAAGATGTTAGACCTGTAAAGCATTTACACAGACATGAATTAGTCCTAACATACGGAATATTTTTTTAACCTGTAAGATATGTTGTTTCATCTTGAATAAGCTCTGAAGATGTTTCTTCATTAATGTATTTATTAAGGAAGAGTTAATTCTGACTTTCAGTCACCTATCTGTCTGACCATCCACCTTTCACGATGGAGTTATAAATGAAGTGGAAATAATGTGAAAAAATAAAGTTCTGTTTAAAATTGTGAAGTCAGCTTGGAAGTGAATGGAAGATCCGAGTTCTGCATATGTCATTTTACTAGAATCGATCTCTTTGCTCTTTTATGTGAACTTGAAAAGAAGAAGATAACGTATTATCCAACATCCTTAGCTAACACAAATATTTTTATAAAGTAAAGAAATGATTATTGGGGAACATGACTGGATATGAATGCAAATGTAAAATGCACATTTATCTCACGTTTTTCTTGTCCTGCTTGCCAGGCCGTTCTGGCTGTCTCCACGGCAGGTCATGGTTGTGCCTGTGGGACCTGCTTCTGAAGAGTACGCCCGGCAGGTGAGAGCAGGGCCTCCCTTTTTATAGTAGCAATCAATTTTAATAGCTCCTTAAGTGCTTGTCCTAGAACAAAGAATGAACGCTTTAATAATTTTGGAGACGTATTTGGGGGGGGCGAGGTAAATTTTTCTGTATAGTCTAAAATTTGTATAAGCTTGAAAAAGGGTTACATAACCCTAAGTGATTTGGGTTCTGTTATTATGTACATACTTCAGTCATTATTAAAGGAGAAAACCTTCAGGATGACAAACCAATGTTTTATTACGGTAGCTAATGCTTCGTTACAGAATTACCCGCTTCAAGTAGGGGCAGAGCTGGTTTCTTCCACTTCCCAGCACATATCCTTTTGCCTACATTACATGGTTGGTTTTACCCCTCTTCCCTGCTTTTCTTTTCATGTGAGCGTAAGTGGTTTTGTTCCTTCTCCTCTTTCTGAGACTGAGGAAGCAGCTAAGCCCTGAAATGTGTGTGCAGTTGTCTTCAAATAACTTCATTGACTTAAAACGATTCACAAGAGCAAAATTCTGCACATACGTTGGAAAAGATCAGGAACTACAGCATGTACAAATTTATGTTTTAGAATATATACTGTAATATTAAGTGGGGTTTTTGTTGGTTTTTTTTTTTTTTGTAGGTTTGCCGTGAATTTTTTGAAGCAGGATTTATGTCAGATGTGGATCTAGATCAAAGTTGCACATTAAACAAGAAAATTAGAAATGCACAGCTCGCCCAGTATAACTTTATCTTAGGTAATTGCAGTATCTTACATTTCTGATTATCATTTAAGTTTTAATGTTGGGCATAGAGTTTGCCTAGACTCTCATTTTGTAGTGTAGGTAGTCAGTTTAATGTTGTTTGTCTTGCAGTGGTTGGAGAAAAGGAGAAAGCAAATAATGCTGTCAACGTGCGAACAAGAGACAACAAAGTTCATGGGGAGATTTCAGTATCTTCTGCTATTGAGAAACTCAAGAAATTTAAGAGTTCCCGTGTTCCAAATGCGGAAGAAGAATTCTGATGTTGCTGTCTGGGGAAAAAAAAAATAAATAATTACTAGCTGGTGTTTCTGTCCTCTTGTACAGCAGTAATGCTCATCTGAGAGAATTTTCAGTTAATGGATACGCAAAATACGCAAATGTAGCAATGTCGGTGCTCCCGTAATAGCATGAGAGGGCAGATGCAACTGCCAACTCCGGTGACTGTCCCATGGGATTCCAGTCTGCGCGAGTCGCCAAATGCTTATTTTAAAAGTCCTACACCTCTGCTAAAATGTGTTGGTTTTGCTGTGGAAATAAATCAGGAGGCATGCCAGCCACCGCTGTGATTGCTGAGCTGCCTCGGTCACGTTGCAGTTGCACAGCTGATGTGAGCCGGGATCTGGGGCTGGGATCTGGGGCTGGGATCCTGAGCCGGGCAGTGGGTTGGTGCATCAGCAGTGTTTCGGTTTGGGTTTTTCATAACTCCAGATTATATAAATTTTATTTTTTTGGGGGGGTGGGGGGAAATAGCTTGATTCTTTCTGAATTTATGTTCACAGGCTACAAATACATTGGTGTCTTTGTTGGAAATTTCGGTGAAACACGGCACTGATTATGCTGGTGTGATAATTGGTTGCTGTAAAGGTGATTGCCAAGAATGAAGTTGAGTTACTCACTGTGTCTGTGTGTGGAAAGTGTTTTATTTTTTCCTGCGTTTGCTGTTGATTTGGCTTTTTTATAAAACAAACAGACCTTTGAAAAAACTTACTGTGTGTAATTTATTGCTGTATTTGCTTGGGATACTGAGAGTGCTGGAAAGGTGCGGATGACAGTTTTCATTTTAGAACATAGCATGTCGGAATTTAAATTGGCCATAATTATCTGACTGACTTATGCCGTTAAATTATTTTAAAGTTACTGTTGCAGGCAATCAAATCAGATTTTCTTGAGAGATTAATTTTTACCATGATTTTTTTTCATTTTTTAAATGTTTTACTCTATTATCTAAGCTATACAGCTGCAGTTGTTGTGATTTAAATGTCACTGAAGTGAAACAGAAAATACTATTTAGTGCACTAACGTTACACAGACACAAAGCTAGTGTTTTACTTCTGCCTGACACTTGCACAGACGTGGGGTCAACAGACCTGGTTTGGCGTTTGTATTAGTTTCATTCTCTGTATCCATTTCTACCGATTATCCCTCGCTTTTAAAAGAAAAAGGAAAAAATAGAAGGAACAAGTGTTGGGAAAGCTTTCTCTTCCCCTGCACAGAATTAACGTGGAGCGTGATTTTTATTTATATTTATTGTTCTATGTATAAAATATCATATTTTTATGGACTACCGCCTCCATGACACGTGAGGTATTCCGACTGCAGAATTAAAAATTTTGGGTTTTTTTTTTTTACAGTGAATTTCTAGTCTACAAGACTAATTTTTTAGACTCATGTATCTATGCTGTGGCTATTTAAGTTTTCAGACGACCTGCAGCAACGGGAGAGGTCATTGAAGGATATAAATTAATAAAACCTAAAATTTTCGACAGGGCGAACTGGGTAGCGAGGAGGACAGCGAGGGGCGGGGCGGAGGGAGGAGAGGGCGCGCGGGGCCGCAGCCGCAGGAGGCGACAGCGCGGGGCCACCTCGGAAGATTTACCGAGGTCGGTCAAACCAGAAGCTGCCGCTTGTGCCTCGGTGTCCGCCATCAGGGTCCTCCCCCTCTCGCCCGCGCCGCCCCCCCGCCGTGAGGGCCGTCCCCCCCCTCAGCAGGGCCGTCCCTCCTCCGGGCCGCGCCTCAGCCGGCGGCCCCGCCCCTCGCCGGCAGCGGCGGAGCCGGCAGGCAAGATGGCGGCGCTGGCGGGGCTGCGCGCCCTGCGGAGGCTCTGCGGCGTCGCGCTCTTCCTGGCCCAGCTCTACGTCCTCTCCGGCCGCGGTGAGCGCGGCTGCCGCCGCTTTGCCCGGGCTCCCCGAGGCCGAGACGGGGCGGTGGGGTGGGAGAAGGGGGTGAGGGGGGCAGGCGAGGGAGCTGCCGCTTGGCCGCGGCCCCTCCGGCGGGCCGGGCGCTCCGAACCCGAGGCCCGGCGGCGCCTCAGCGCCTCGCCCGCAGGCGGGGGCTGTTCTCCCGAGCGTTCTCTGCCGGTCCCCGGGGCTGAACGCGGCTCCGGCTCCCGAGCGGCCGAGCCGGGGAGGTGACCGTGACCTCGGTCTGTGGAAGATGCGTTGCCCCTTCCCTGACTGGGCGGGGGGGGGGCGGAACCGGGTGGTTCGGGCATGGCGGCTTTTAGTTGTGTGCCGCAGGGCTGGTGCTTCGTGCCGGGGTGCTCGGTGGTGGGACGGACGGCGGGCCGGGCCCCGCTCCCCGGCCGGGCTGCTGCCACGGGCTTACACCGCGTCTCCCGTGCGGGCCCCTGCTCGGGGGTCGTGTGTGACCCGCACGGTGACCGGCGAGGAGCTGGGGCTGCTCGGCTCCCTCTGGGCGGGTGGGTGTGACAGACTGCCCGGGCTGTGTCTGCGCTGCCCTTTGGGCTCAGGCACAGAGCCACGCGCCTCGGCTCCCCACGGCCGCGGGTCCCCGCAACCCTGGGGCTCGCCCGGGCACACGCCCCTGCAGAAGGACCCCTGTGGTTGCCAGCCAGGGCTTCTCTTCCAGCTTTCTGTCAAAGTAGCAGCTGCATCGCTTGATTAAATGGCTTTGTTCCGTAGCAAATACAGCGTAAAATCTGCTTTCTGAGCAGCATTTTTTAGTTCTCATGAATCAAAAAATAAGACTGAATTGAAATAAACATCACTTCTTGTCTAAAAGGAAAGATTCAATTCTAATGCTCATTTTAATGTTTAATACAAGCATTCTACTGTCTATAGAACAGGAAAATGGACTTTTATAATTTTTAAATGCTCATTACACTTCCCACTTGTAATTTCATATTGGTATGCTTAAATTAAACTGTCTGAAGATTATTTTTATTCTAGAAATATCACTTTGTCCATTTTTTTTCCTTGTAGCAGGATCTTTGATGACCACAAAACATTCCCAGCCGCAGTCTACATTTGCAAAAAGTCTAACTTCAACAAGTACAAATACTCCTTATTTTAAAGCAGCAGGTACAACGTTATGTTGTTTCTTTTGTTTTTCTTCTATGGGCCTTTTTCCTCCGCGTCTTGAGTTTAATAGTAAAGTTCTTTAATGATGTCGTAGAAACCTGTACATGCTTTCACAGTGGCAAAAGACATCATACTATAACACATTATGAGTTACTCTTCAATGACCTTAATGATTCGTTTGGATTACATAATTAGAAAATTGGTCCATATAAGATCTAACGACTAGAAAACGACCAGTTAAACTGCCATTGTGGCTCATGTGTTTTATAACCTCTCAGGATAGTGGAAGTTCTTGAAAGACTCCAGCATTCTGCAAGAACTTGTTACTCTTCCCTATCCAACATAAATATGTGTTTTTGTAGTTTGCTAAGCGGTGCATCAGGATTGGCTGAAACGCTGTTCTTGCTGGTAATTTAAGAGGCGATTCTGAACACGTACGAACAGCAAATGGCTGAGCTAGCTGCAAACCTGAACTAAAAGTAGGTTACATGTGTCAGCCGCCTTCTCTACCTAAACTGATTACTTCTGCTGAGAAATACTGGCAGAGGCGGCACTAATCCATGCTGAGCTTTGTTCTGGTGCTGTCCTGTGCAGGACTCCTGTGAGGTCCTTGCAGGGTACCCTGCTGTGCTGAGTAGCTCACTTGGCTAACCAGTGGTTCCCACAGCGCAGACTTGTAATGCTGTTCACTGTATCACAGGGAAAGCCCTTTATAGCGTCAGTGCATGCATACGTATGTATAAAAGAAAAAATATATATACTTTAGACTATAAAGCTTTTTCAATTCGCATTCTTAATTTTATTCACACATTTCACCTTTCAGAAAGTACAGAAATTCCATCTTATGTGACTAAATGTCCTAGCAACGGGCTTTGCAGTAGATTGCCACCAGACTGTATGACGTGTAACACAAACTATTCCTGTATATACGGGAAGCCGGCCACATTTGATTGCAAAGTCAAGCCACATGTTCATTGTCTTGTAAGTAACCTGTTACTTTTAAACCCAAATTTAAGTCCTTTAATTAAGCTGTGGCATCTTCTCATAAAGAATAAAAAAATGATTTCCAGGTTCTTACATGGGCAGGTGTGCAGATCTGTGGTACATTTAATCATTCAACTGTAGGCTGTTGCTGTAGAGGCAGACCTGCCCTTCTCTGGTTTGCCTTTCTTGCGTTGGATCTTTTTGTTATGTAGCCATGCAATTGAGTTAAATCACAATTGAGTTAAATCAATGTGTTGACTAATCAAAACATCCATTTTGAGAGTGGGGAGGCTAAATATCTGTCAGAGGTACAAACTGATCTTACAGGTGAGACTGAATGAGTCCTCCTTTTGGCAGTAGCCTTAGACTGAAGGAAGCAGTAATGTTAAACTGGGCTTTAGTAACTCTGTCAGCTTTCTAATGTTGATTTTTCTATTGTACTTGACTACATAGAGGGTAATTGCTATTTTGCCCAAAATGTCTATCTATGAAATCTGTGATTTTTTTTTTTTACTACTAGTGAAATGATAACTCTGTCTTTTGTAGGATCAGAATAACCAGGAGCAGGAGAACTTTACAATTAACATGACATGCCAGTTTTGCTGGCAGCTTGCAACAACTGATTATGTATGTACCAATTCTACAAGCTGCATGACGGTTTCTTGTCCGCGACAGCGATACAATGCCACTTGTACAGTACGGGATCATATTCATTGTCTGGGTAAGGTGGGCTAAAACAGCTTCTGTAAAGAGGCCTTTTTCTAAATATTTGCTTAACGTTTTTTGTAATGGGTTGATACAACGATTGTTTATGTCAGTTGCAGTAACAGCCTGCACCTTGATTAATCTATTGAAAGTTTTTATAGTCACGTTTTAATTTTAAAGCATAATAGTGACATCTAACTGTAAACATTGGCTTTTAGTACTGTTGTATGCCTTCACATGAGAGAAAATAGTTCTATTTTTATCAACTTCTATGAATTAAACTAATTTGGACGGCACTAACAGAATCAATATCAAATGTCAAATTTAAAAAATTCATGCTGGTTTCACCCAGCTAGTTTAATTTTCTTGCGTGTTTGCTGATGTGGGACAGAGGACTGTAGAGTATACACCAGCTTTTCTGTTATATTTTGTGTATATTTCAATTAGTGTCAACCCTTTTAGACTCTTAGAGAAATACAGTATCGTCTTACTTGTCATTTTCTTACTCATTGTGTGGTCTTTGTTACATTAAGTTGTTTTTAATGTTTTCTAATGTTTAGGTAATCGTGTCTTTCCTAAGATGCTCTATTGCAACTGGACTGGAGGTTATAAGTGGTCTACTGCCTTGGCACTAAGGTATGCAAGGACTGTTAGGTAACGTCAAGCTAAAATAGATAATGTTATTACAAATAGATTAATTGTCTATAAAATCTTCAGTTTGTGTGGTTTTCTGCTTGGTATTTTTTAATGGTGTACTGAATGACCAGTATTTCATATAGTCTGTCTTAGAATTTGGAGGCATAGGTTGGTGGAAGATTTCATATGCAAGGATACTAGCCGTCTTCAGCTAACAGAGCTTGAGGGAAAACATTTACACTATTTCTGCATCAAATGTTCTTTCTTCGGAGTAAATGTCCATGATTCTTGAGCTTCCTGAAGTGATCCATTTTCTGAGTAGAGGGGACATGTTTGCTTTTATTCTGCATAGTGTCAAATGACATACAAATGCTCAAAGAAACCCCTGCAGATTTTATGGGGTTTTCTCCCAGTTTTTTTTTAATATGTTTTAACAATTAGGGCTGAAAATTATCCAAAATACTTCTTGGCATCTGAAATGAATGCAGCTGTTTCTGAATTCGATAGGTGTCCCTGAGCTGGCTATAGTTGGTTAGACATCTGTTACAGCTTCCTTCCAACTGTAACAGCTAGAAACACCTTAAGACGAAGTTTCTTGCATTTGAAATTATTAGGGAAGAGTCCAGTGTAGCAGTATTGAAAGAAACAATTTAGGTTATTTTTGGAATATTAAGCCATTAGAGCACCACAATAGCAATTTGAAAGTAACTGACGTTCTTTCGGTGGTAAGACTTTTTTTCATTAAACTTTAATATTTCAGAAGTGGTTAATAGGATGAATTAGGTAGTGAGACTCTATTCCTGGAGCCAAAGATAAATAAGACTGATTAAGAAAGCAATCTGACACACTTTCCTTTATAGCAAGAGTCGTTCTCTCTGCCGCAAGCTGGAGGAACGCGCTGTTGCCTGACGACTGCATGGGGCTGAATTTAGCGTTTGGGTCTGTGTCTGTAGGTTGGTTGTTGGGGGGTTTTTAGCTTCTGCTAGCTTAGAAAAGTCAAGACACGTTTATAAATTTGTTTTTATTGCTTGTGCTGAATGAAAAACTGTCAAGTCTCTGGATAGTATTAGTTAGCTAAGAAGTAGTGCTATTTCATCAAAAGCTTTCTCATTTAATAACCCAGTCAGCTCTTTTTGTACAAAAATGTATAGTTTCTTGAACGATGTAGAGCAAAACTGTCATCAACTTGTAGGGGTGTCAGAAAGAAGTGTGTATTAATACCCAAACTGAGTTAATCTAAAAATAGTAATAGTGAATCATGTTTTTATTCTTACAGCATCACCCTTGGTGGATTTGGGGCCGATCGTTTCTATTTGGGCCAGTGGCGGGAAGGTCTGGGAAAACTCTTCAGCTTTGGTGGCCTTGGAATATGGACACTAATTGACGTGCTGCTGATAGGCGTTGGCTATGTGGGACCTGCAGATGGGTCGCTCTATATTTAAATGTGGGTGCAATGTGTTTCGGAGAGGAGCGATTGCTTGGAAAGGGCTCTAAATAAAAGAAGGTAGAGATTTGAGCCGTGAAGGTAGAGTGAAGAACAACTGTTCTGTCTTTGTGCATACATTTTAATGTACAGTATCTGTACTTAGTTTGCCTTTAACTAAGGTAAAATAAAAGAGTGGATCACTGAGTAAGTTGAAATTCATTTCCTTTCTCCTGTGGACGTGCTGTTTTTCTATGAAAACGGTTGACCAGCTAACCTCATTCTGCGCTGAGCTTGGACGTGGATGTTCTGTCAAGCACCAAAAGAGATGCAAACTAACTTGAGTTGTTTACTTCGTATTGGTATGCTTGAGTTTAAGGCTAACTTCCCTAAATGTCGGGAATACATTTTTTGTATTTGTGGGGGGATAATTTATTTGCCTGAATTACTCTAGCTGTATGCAGATCACCGTGTTTTATGAGGTTAATTACATTCATCTCTGTTTTGGGATATAGCAAGAGCTGACATTTGCTTAGTGACGTGTGGACTTAAAATCGTGGGGGTTTTAGGATTAGGCTGCAGTAACACTAAAAGCTAAATATGGAATGTTTGAAATAGACGTTGGGATCGTGCCAGGATGGCTTTATTTTGGTTGGGCTGGAAAGGCACAATTTGTATTCTTGTGCTAGCAAGCTTGCCAAGTTAATTTAAAAGAAGAAGAAAAAAAAAAAAGGGTTGGCAATGTAATCGGTGCGTTTCTCCATTTATGACGTAAGAAGGTGACGCAGCGAAGCGGGGTGCGGTGGCAGAGGCCGAGCTCCCCGGCGGTGGCTGCCAGACGCCCGGCCGGGCCCCCCCGGCACTGGCCCCGAGCCGTCGCTGTGGAGCGCTCGGGTGCGGGCGATCAGAAAGTCCTGTCGCTTGAATAAACTTGAAGCTTCCGTGGGATTAACCATTAACGGTGTTTTTTATGTCCTCCTCTTCGCCGCTGCCGCACCCGCCTTCCCGCGGGGGGGGTGGGGCTGGGGCGGGGGCGGGGCTTAGCGCGGCGGGGGCGGGGCTTAGCGCGGCGGGGCCCCGCCCACTCCCGCCCTCCGCCGGCACGGCAGCGTCATGGCGGCGGAGCGGGAGCTGCGGTTCTACCGGCGGCTGCCCAAAGTGGTGAGCGCGGCGGGGGGCGGCCGGGGCGGCCCTGCCCGCCCCTCGGGCGGCGGGAGCGGGGCCCGCGGGGCCGCGCTGGAGCGGGCAGCGCAGCGGCACGGCGGGCGGGCGGGCGGCGGCCGCGGCGTTCTCAGGGATGTTCTCAACCACGGACTTGTTCCGAGGCGCGTCACCCCCCGGCAGGTGTGTGCCTGCCCCGCGTGTGCGCGGTCCGTGGCGTCTAACCTTCTTCCAGTTAAGTCGGTTGAGCGCGATGTGCGTTTTCTGTGCGTGTCCCGCGCCGCCCGAGGCCGCCCCCGCCAGCCTGGCTGCGATAACGCTGTTTTTCCGTGCCCCGAAGGGTGTGCCCGGCTTGTAGTGTGTCTGCGCTCTTGTGCGGTCCGGTCACTGCGGCTCTGTCGGTGTCACCGTTGGGGACTTCGGAAACAACCGTCTCTGTTGAACCGGTGCATGCAGAAGCCCGAGGAAACCATTACTAGCCAAACACAGAGATAGCTGTTACTTTATTTTCAAACTCGGAGTGAAACAGTAAGGCAGGATACAAGAAGAGTAATACAAGCAAGATGTAGAAGCCATCCTTTTCACCGGACACAAATCCATAGGATTTTTTTTTTTTTCCTCTAGGAACTTCATGCTCATTTGAATGGCTGTATCAGTTCTGCCACTATGAAGAAACTTATGGCCCAGAAGCCGAACCTTCAGATCCAGAATGGAATGACTGTGATTGACAAAGGAAAGAAAAGGACATTAGATGAGTGAGTATACACCTGTGTGCGAGTGATGGACACTTACCCGGTGTCTTCTAATTGACTTCAAAACAGAGAAATGTATGGCCTTATACACTCACTCCAGAAAATGCGTATTGGAGTTTTAGTTACAGTACCATCTGTTAGACTTTTTTGCTACTTGTATCTGTATGCTAACTTCTTAGGTGTTTGCAAACTAAATGGAAATCTCATGTTGATTATTTCCCCTTTTTAAAGGATTGAAAATTTCCACCTGTAGCGTATGCTCTTCAGAGAAAATTGACTCATATAGTTTCCTTTTTTGGAAACTTAATGTTTTGCTTTGTGTTTCAAAAAGCTTTGTGGTGGTAATAAGAATAATAATAATAATTACTGTTGCAAATGGGTTGTTAGCATCTAAAATCAGAAATCGCCATTCAGATGGTCTGTGTATTTAAAGCTAAAGCTGCTTAATTGAGCGTAGTGAGTACATGTTTCCAAAGTGCAGATTTTGGGGTTTTTTTTGAATACTCAATTTACTGTTCAACNTTCAGATGGTCTGTGTATTTAAAGCTAAAGCTGCTTAATTGAGCATAGTGAGTACGTTTCCAAAGTGCAGATTTTTCTTTTTTTTTGAATACTCATTTTACTGTTCAATGTTTGTCCAATTAATTATTGAACGTTTTATTTTAGGTGTTTTCAGATGTTTCAGATCATCTATCAGATAACCACTAGGACTGAAGATATTTTACTGGTAAGTTAATTAAAAGTTTGCTTAAAACAAGCAAGCAATACACACAGTCAAAATTAGTTGGTTTAAGAGCTTTGGGTTCCAAGCAACAATATCAGCAACGGTCCCTTCAACTGGAGATTGTTACTGTAAAACACATTAATTTAGAAACACGGGATTTTATATAACCTTTACATTCACTTTTTGTGAAAGCAATGACCTTCCAATGTGGTGGTCGTTATGACCACTCGGCTGCTTGGACTGATAATGTCTTAAAAACGTGATGTGTGTTCATTGTTACCAAAGCTCTGATTTACCTTGGTCTCCTGATTCCTCTTCGGTTCAGTACGTACCAAAACTACAGAACTAGAATTGCCCTTTGTTCGCCTCGCGTTACAGAGATGTCACGGAGAAGTGTTGTGTGATCAAAGTAGGGAGCAGAAGGTGGTGTAGTGTCCTCTGCTTTCCTCCTGGAAAGGGGCTTTTAGGCAGCCCGTTACGCTTGCAGCAAGGTGCCGTAGCTGTGAAAGGGGCGGTGACTGCACTAGTTAAGGGGTGTTCCAGTTCAGACAGGGAAATTCTCTGTTGTACTAACACTCCTTAGTATCCCTGAGGGAACTGGAGCTGCCCTCTGGGGGGTAGTGTTTCCACAGATGGAGAGCGCTGAAAACACATAGGGCCTGGAAATGTTGCAAGTGTTTCACGCCAAAAGATACCCGGATCTTTTAGTTGTAAAGGAAAATATAACCAATTATAAGCATTACTTTCATGATGTTGAATACACTGTTTCTTAATCAGATAACTAAAGATGTTATTAAAGAATTTGCTGATGATGGTGTCAAGTATCTGGAATTGAGGAGCACTCCTAGAGAAGAGAAGTCCACAGGTACAGTCTGTTCTGGTTTCTAGTTTGTAAGTCTGATGTGCTATAAAACTTAGTTAAGATTATGTTAATAACAAGTAAAGTCAAATTTAGTTGGTTCAATAAAAATAAACTTTATATTTAAAAGCAAAGACTTAACCATGTAAAAACGTGACACTTTACTATTAGATTATTGAGGACAAAAATG
>RSEF01000010.1:8109692-8131424 GCA_003993805.1 Himantopus leucocephalus | reverse complement strand
CATTAAGGAGGCTTTTGCAGGATATTCCTGCATGCTTCTCTGAAAATTTTTTTCTTAATATGTCAGTGGTCTTTTGGTTTTGTTTCATTTTTTGTTTGTTGTCTTGGTTTTGGCCTCTTGCAGCTTAAGATCTTCATGCACCATTTTTTTAATCTCTGTGTAAAATGGGCATTAAAGGTTGTCTTGGCAGGGTGGTTTTGAAACTGAAGCCTACAGAGCTGATTTGAGGCTGCCAACTGAAAGTGCTTCAGAACTGCAAATAGTGATCATCTGTTTTTACTTACCAGTTTAGGGTTATGGCTTCTTTGGTTTGTAATTCCAAGCTAAGGGCCACTTCCACGCACCAGATAGTAATGCAGATACTTAGTCTCACTGACACTTTCTTTTGGATAAGATATGCAGTGAAAATACTGCTTGAAGTCCATTGAAATCATTTAATGTGCTGTTTCATGCTGCCTTGACAGAATGTAAAATATATATCCTCTCTAGATTCCAAATCAAGAAGAGGAGACCAAAATTCTCCTGGGCCTGCCTCCTGACAGAATTGGACATGGAACATTTCTCAACTCCGCAACAGCGGGCTCAGAAGAGTTAGTGCCACTTGTTCGACAGAATCATATACCTATCGGTAAGGAAAAAAGTTCAGAAGATTCCTTGGTGATCTCTGGATTTCAGAATATCATACGTGCTGCTGATCTAGTAGCTCTGGTTTGTCTTTGACCAGAGGTGACTTAGGAAAACGTGGCAGTGTGCGCCAGAGAATTGCCTGTGAAGGTGCACTGGTGACGCGTTTGTGGTTTTGACATATTTGTGGCAGCAGACAACAATGAAGATGAAAACAAACAGATGAAAACAAAAGCATAACTTGTAGTTACTGTGCAAGGCTGTGTGGTGTTCTGTACCTGGTTTGCAAGCTCCCTAAAGTCTATACCCAGCCAGCAGTTGCGAAGAAATTGATTACCAATATTAGAGGATATTACCAAATGTTTGAAGCATAGAAAATCAGGGAAACAACAATAGCTGATTTTAATTTTCATTTAGGAACAGAAATAAGTCAATTAATGTGCCAAAAACATGTCTCTTGTTTTGATACATATCCTTGTTTCTTCTTTTTTCACCTTAGAACTTTGCATGACGTCAAACATCAAAACCCAGACAGTGCCTTCCTGTGACAAACACCATTTTGGATACTGGTACAACATGGGCCACCCTGCAGTGCTTTGTGTAAGTTTTTTGATTTTAACCACGTATTCAGGCAAAGAGCCAAACTAGTGTGAAATTGGAGAAGTGTATCTCCTTTTATGGGTGAGAGCTGACTTGCTAACAATTTCTGACCTTGCCACAAATCACCTGCTTATAGGAAATGGTAATGTTCTGTTTGAGAAATGCTTGTAATACAAATGGGAATTTTTAGTATTTCTTTTGGTTTCATTGTAAGGCAAGACCTTGTTTTCTGTATCGATAAGATGATCAGCTGTGCATCCAATGAACTTTACTGTTGCGATCTGACGGATTTCTCTTCAGCATACTGGCCCACGCTTGCACTTGAGCTTGTGCTTACCCTTGGGTATTTATTGTGTTGGATGAGAGTCCTTGAGTTCTCTTGGCAGCTAATTAAGGTCATTAAATGTTGAGGTGCCAGGTACTTTTACTGGCATTAGCAGGATTTTCCTCTCATCCCGTTTGTTTAACCCCTGAAGTGTGTGTATGTATATATATATTAGAGCGTTGTGCTTATTATTCAAATAAGCCTCAATCCTTTATTGTATAAAGTATTTATTATTGAGTTTGAACTCTGTTGTATTAGGTGAAAAGTAATTCAGGATTAGAGATTGTTTCTGAGACTTTCAATTGTGAAAAGTCTGGGTAACTAATGAAGTCACCTGAGAGAGCAGTTTAGCCATAAAGGCCTATAAAAACAAGAGCAGCAGAAGGAGGAGACACTGCAGCGTCTTAAGCATAACAGGATGTAGTTAGCGCTCTCTGCGGGGACACAGGGAGGCCGAGTCGCAGGTGGGTAATCTCATTTACCCATAAATAATCCTGACCTGCTCCTTTTAGATGACTAACCTTCAGGTAGCTTTCGATGCTGTGTTTTGAGGCTGGAGTAGTACTTCACTCAGTATCGAGAAGCTGATGTAGTTGAAAAGAGTGTGGAGGGTGAGAGTTTCCTCCCCGGAGGTGCAGGAATAGAGAGTGCGCTCTGGTTCCCAGATTGGAGAGAGGGGAAAAGCGGGATAAGGACGCCTGCGCTTACTGACAGTGCTTGCTCGTGTGTGTCATTTAATAGCCATCTCCCTAGCAATTTGAATAGGAAATCCTATTTTCTTGATAAGTTGTGCCATCACTTTAAGAAGCTTGTATGTTTCAATAGTTTAATTTTGAGTGAAAATAGGGCAAACAAAGCATGAAATAATTACCAGCAGGTGAAAGAACTGTGGAATAAAATGTGAAACAGCAAGATAAAACTGGTTTGTAATGTGTAGAAAAACACCTGCCTGATACAGAAGAACTAATTTAAACTCTCTTTTTCTTTTCTTTCAATTTAACTCCAGACTGATGATAAAGGCGTCTTTGCAACAGATCTCTCGCAGGAATACGAGCTGGTTGCAAAAACATTTAATCTGACTCGATCACAGATGTGGGATCTTTCCTATGACTCCATCAACTATATCTTTGCTCCCGGTGCAGTAAAGTCAAGGCTAAGGGAACGGTGGTGCCAGCTGAAGCCAGCTCTGTTTGATTAACCAAACTTGTTCTGAGCAGCTTGGGTTTGTTAGCTTAGTGAATAACCATTTTTGCCTGAAGTCCCTGGCTTTTTTCAGACTTCAGGGTTGTGAACACAGCCGGTAAGCTGTGCGTGTGCATAATGAAGAGGACAGGAACGCGTCCCTTGTTAGCAGGGACAGAAGTAAATCTTCTTTCCTAGTTGGGAAGGGCTCCCGACCAGGGACTGAAATTCCAAATGTGTCGTCACATTGTTGCTCTCCAGTTGATAGGACATTTTTTAAAAATAGTTGAAGTATGTCATCGTACTACAAACACTTACGAGTCAGAACACAACAAAGGCACAGCTGTTGGGGTTGGAAATGTCTCCGCTGGCAGCATTACCCCAGCAGTGGGTGCTGTGGGGTGTCCGTTTGGGTTTTGTATTGTTTTTAAACAGAAGTTTGGAGCAATTGATTGAATGTGAAGGCAGAAACCAACTCAGGGAGACTGAAACATTTGTCTCAAAGGCATTAAATATCACATCTGTTTTTATTGGCGTATGCATATGACTGAGGCCTGCTGTGGATTGTGTAGCGCATGTGGTGGTGCCTGTTGACGCACTCGGCACTGGTAGCATTTAGACAAAGTTAAGAATTTTGAATGCCTTAGCAAAGTGTGAGCTTCTGGGGAGAAATGGTCCAATTCTTCAAATGCTTTGTAGAATTGCTGTTTGTTTCTCATAAAAAAGCAATAAAAATAGCTCAAACCTCTATGTTTTCAAAACCACTGCTTCAAGTGTGCATGCGCGTGTGTGCGTGCGAGCTGCAGCAGAGCAGCGCGTCCCACCTGCGGCGGGACTGGGTGAGTGTGGAGGCGCTGTGTGCGGGTGACACAGCTCCTGTTCCCACAGCCGAGGGGGCTCCTCGGTTCCGCAGTGATGGGGTTCCCTCCGCCTCTCGCTGTGCAGGTGTGTTCTGATGCCGGACATCAGGATCTCCATGAACGTACGCACCCAGCAGTACCCTGTGGCAGACACTGCTGGGGAGTGTAGGGAGAAGGTATTTCATACCTAGAATGTTTTTACTTTGATTAATTAAACAACCAAAATTCTGGGCTTTACGAGGAACGCCAAATATAAATACAATGATACAGAAGCTGTTCAGGACTTGTGTTTTGGTCTTTTTTAATAAAATCAGCATAAAAGAGTTGTTCTGGCTCCAAAGTGGCAATAAGAAGTGAAAAGAAAAAAAACAAAAAAAACCCTAAAAAACCCAAACAAACAAAAAAAAACCCAAAAAGCTGGTGTGGGGGAGGGTAGCAGAGAAGTTGCTGTGTCTGTGTGGCCACCTGGGGTTACCACAGAAAGTTTTCCTAGCAGAAGACATTCCTTTTGGAGATGGGGAAAATCATGTAAAGCAGAACTGTCATTTTATATGTTCTTATCTGAACTCAGAAGAAGACCTCATGCTGACTTTTTATTTATAAATGGTACTTTACTTCCCGAATCGTTGCACTGGTCACGTTATCTTTTGTTGTTTGATCAAGTTGCGTTATCACTTGCTGTTTGATCAAGTTTGTCTGGATTTTCTTTCTACAAAAACAGTTACTATGGTGTCCTGGTTTGAGGTAAACCAGAACCAATTTATTCTTTTTCCTTTCTTATGGAAAAGCTCTCTATGTTGAGCAGCTCTCTGGAATGTTATGGTTATGTATATCTTCATCTCAGGATAAGTGGGCCTAAACTCAAGTGAGACAGCAAAAAGTAAGTTTTTGAGTATTTTTATAGGTTACAGCCTTCTAATAACTCTTCAGTAACGTGGTATTTGGTTTATTAGCAAAGAAAAACTGCCGACTTCCTGTTTATTTCCTAAGCGGTCATCCACAGCGTTCATTTTATCTGTCAAGCGTAAAACTTTCTAAAGCAAAATAAGCCTCTGGTTAGTGTCTGATGAGATTTTTAGTTTCTGTTAGTGTTATACAGAAGTAAGTTTGGGTTTTGAGGTTTACATGTTGAGCGGGACTTGTAGGTGTGTTCATTCAGAGAGTACAGCCCCGTAAAATGCTGCTATTTTCAACCTCCTTTTTTTCCTGCCAGCATACAGTGTCGTAGAGGTTTTTAACGTGATGGACCGTTACGTATAGTTCTCAATATTTGCATTTAATTGGCTTCTGTGTGCCTTCACAATACCGCCTTGCTTCAATTGTAGTGCTGCCCCCAGACAGTTTGGTACGTGATGACACATGGATGCTGCATTGTTTTATAATTAAAAAAAAAAAACACACTTCCCTGATTATTACTGAAAGAACAGTGTCCTGGACACACAGCAACGGTGAGAACTCTGTCGCGCACAGTGCCCAAGCTGTACAGTAGAAGCTGAAATCTTACTGTCTTATTGTGGCTGGGCTGTTTTTCAGGAGTATAACTTTATAAGTAAAAGTGCAGAGGTTCCTTCTTTGGCTTCTGGTAGGATTATAGTTAATTTTAAGTGCTTTCTGCTGAGTCTGCTTGTTAAATTCAGAGTTAACAGAGAGATACGCATTGTTTAGTTTATAATCTTGCATAAAAATGACTGTGACATACAGCTGGAGGGAAGTAACCATCTGTAATGGGGCAGAGGACTTTTTTTTTTTTTTTCCCCCCTGAATGTAATGGAAATTCCGAGTAACTACTACTAGAATTTCATGTGGTGTAAGAGGAGGTTTAAGTATCTATTCAGGTGCAGATCAACTTCTTTTTAAAGTAAACAAGATAGGTCTGGACTGAGTTAATATTTTTGTTTATTTCCATCTGATTACATGAGCTGACCCTTACAAAACAGCCTTCCATGCTCAGAGTCTTTATTCACATCCCATGAAAACACACGCGTTGGTCCTACTACACAATGCAGTCTTTGGAGACGTGTGCACGCAGAGAGCAACTGCTCACTGCAGCACCAGCTTCTCAGAGTTCCTTTCGAGACAAACGCAGAAAGTGCTCAAACCCTCTGTTCCTTACGACAAGGCCAGTGACACACCACAGCTTATCACCATGCGAGCGCTGAACTGTAAGCACTTACACACTGCTCTTCAGGATCGCAGCTTTGCAAATCATGTAGTTACATGAATGACTTATAGGCCTGTTTCAATATTTTGGCATTTCAAACTACTACATTAAAAATAATAACACAGATAAGGGCATTGCGTTAGGTAAGTGCATAAGATGGTTAAGAGACCAGAGCATGTCTCCTGCGAGAGGCCGGGAGAGCCGGGGCTGTTTGACTGGAGAAGAGAAGGCTTTAGGGGCAGATTGCATCTGTGCGTTTAGTATCTGCTGGGAAACAGGAAAGAAGATGGCGCTAGGCTCTTCCTAGCCATACCCCGTAACAAGAAAAGGGGCAGCAACTGAAACAGGAAATTCCACCTGAAGGTAAGGACATACCTTTTCCTGTGTGGGTGGTTGAACATGGGAACACATTGCCCAGACCAGCTGGGGAGTCTCCATCTGTGCAGATATTCAAACCCTGAAGCAACCTGCCGCAGTGGACTCTGCCTGAGCAAAGGAGGCGGACGGGGCAATCTCCAGAGATGCCTCCCACCCTCAACTGCTCTGTGACTCTGGGAAGGGAATATACAAATATGCATGTGATAAAGTCTCTATATGAATACAAAATCTTTTAAAATTAAATACTGACTTAACTCGGTCACTCAAGTGATGATTTTTCACCAGGCTTGAATAAAAGCAGTTGAATGACTTGTGAAACTGTTTTTAAAGAATGATTTATTCATTCTTTGTAGCCTGCCTTCTTTCACGTCCGTTGTGGAATCCTTTAGTGCCGTCAGGACCTTTGGGCAGCCGCAGCACCCCTACAGGTAGCCCGTCTGCGTTCTGTATTTTCCGAGCCAACATGGGGCTACTGATGGGACTCTTCTCTTGTGCTGCAGTCTGAGCTTTTCTTCTCCGTACCCAGGGGCTACCCGAAGGAGTGACACTGCTATCTGAGGAATAATCCGTACATTTCCCTGGCATCTCAGGGCTGGTGCTTGGGTTAAGCTTGCTGTCTTCAGCCAGCGGAGACTTTTTGGTTACTTTTCTTAGTGAAGATGGACTGTTCCAAGGACTTGATCTCGGTGACACATTAGGACTCAAATGGTTGTTTGGGTGAATGACGGGGCTCAAATTACTCCTAGTATTTGTTGCAGTGCTTTTGCGTCCTGACAATGGTGATGTCGGATTACTCTCTGGGTCAGAAGAGCTGTTTGCTGAAGATTCGTCACCAACAAACTGAAGTTCCTCAACTCTCTTATTAAGGGTTCTAGCCTTCTTAAGACTCTTGCTGGTATCCTCATCACGGTTCTTGTCTTTGGGAACTTTTTTCTTCGGAGGTTTCATGCCTATTAGGACAACTTTCATGCCTGTCTCTTTCTTTTCAGCACACATGAAGTCATGAGCATGCACAGCAGCATCTACTTCTTCAAATTCTATAATTGCACATTCCTGAGTTCCCAGTTGGGTGTACCGATTGCTGACCCTCCTGATATCAGGTGGTAGATCCCTGCCAGGCTTGAGAATACGAACTGATGAAATTACACCAAAAGCTACAAAGGCCTTGAGGAGATGCTCCATTATCCTTTCTTGCATGCATCCATTTTCTTGTTTGTTAAAAGCCTCCAGCTCAGAAATCATGTGGATATCATACACCAGTAACATCCTGGTAGGGAGGTTTTCACTTGGAAACACTGGAACTGGAGTATTTCTTCTAACCTTCTTGTTATCGTCATTGAGCTCAAGAGTGTCCGAGTACTTCAGTGCGTAGGCTGTGGTTCTCCAGTCACGAGTAAGGTGTTTCACCTTGAAGACAGGCAGAGGTTTAGCAGCACAACTGATCAAACCCACTCAAACTAATTACAGAAAGTTTAAGGCAGATGCAGGCTGCAGTCTACAAACAGAAACCTGGATTTAAGTTTCATGCAGCAGATCCGAGTGAAAGAATAACGAGTTTTCCTGCTATAATGGGCATCAGTGAGCTCCTGTAAAGCTCATGTCCTGTTGAATCTACTGAAAATAGGAACTGATGCTAAATCTCAAACTGAAAATCATTACTTTAGCTTAAAGCCTGCTCAAGTGATGTTCGGTCATTCTGTATCCAGGACTGAACTGTGCCCAAAATGCATGTTCTGTGGGTTTTATTTTGTTAAATTTGCCAAACAAGTAGTTTTGCCAAGTTTAGGACTTCATTTTATTGAACTTATTTTTCGTTCCTCAAAAATCTCAGTTTAAGCCCGTCTCAAACTTCTCCATTTCAAAGGAGTGTTTTTTCAGTGTTTATCTGTTATCGGTATAATTTGTTTGAAGTGGTCTGAAGAAACTGGGAGAGCCTTAACTTCTAGACTGAACAGCGCTGCAAAACTGTCAGATTTAGAATCCTGACAAAGCGTTTCTAATGTAATTTTAGAAATCAGTTTCATACACATATTTACATAGGTGCTCCTAATGTAAAAAAGAAGAAAACCCACCTCATGTTTAAGTGACTTCAGTTACCAGATACTTTCTACTACTCTTAATTTTTGGATTTCCATACATTTGCAAAGGTCAGATTCACCATCCCTTCTCAGAGACAAGACAGTAACTTCACCAGGATTAATTAGCTACTCACGAGTAGCTGATCTAGAAATGAATTTTATTGAATGTCCCATTTACTATGCCCTACTCTCTCCCAGAATGACATTTTAAAAGCGTAGTTGCTTAAAAGCCTATGACTTCCCTAGCCAATCACGAGTGAGTTCAGCAATTAAAGTTCTGGATGAGAACAACCCTAACCATCACATCAAAACTGAACATCATCTGAGAGAGGCAGATAAAGATGACTGTAAAACCGCCTCTATAACATAAGTTATTTTCACCTCATCTCTCCCCAAGTTTTTAGATTCATCAGGCTTACGCAAGGCACTTCAAGTCTTAAAAAGTTACCTTACCTTCTTAAAAGAAGTGAGGAGTTTAACACTGACGTAGCCCATCTTATTTCTTCTCACATGCTTTAGAAGGAAGGCATCTTTCTCAAGGTTCTCATCTGAGAAGTAATATTCAATCTGTGCTACTAACTTCTGGATCAGGTCATTTTCTGGTGGTTTCCAGTTCTGGTCAGAGTCATCATCATTTTCCTCACCACTGGAAAACAGTTAAATCATTTTATTAACAGATCTTCATCTTACATCAGTGGATTCAAATAGTCTTTCAAACTGAAAAGGCATAACTGTAGTACTGATTCCAGCTTACTCTATATGTAGGCGCTGAACGGGTATCACCCTATCCAGTTGAAGCAGGAGGCCAGCTCAGAGGATGAAGCTTTCCAGTCAGTGTATGGAGTCAAGTTCCTTAGCTCATTCCAAAAGCTGATCTCAGTGTAGAACAGTGAGACATGCACACTAGCATCTTGAAAACACTCTGCCAACTCAAATCCTACACCAAAACGTGAAATGCAGGTGCACAGGCATTGGTGCTATACCGAGTTCCTCCAGTGACAGTGTTTGATTTTTCAGTGTGAAGCTATTAAACATAGGCTTGTCACTTATGTGCTTCATAAGTAGGGTCACAGACCAGAGAATGGATATTCCAACCAGATGAAATCATGATTTCTCAAGCCTCGTCAACTGCCTGACTGCAGGAGCCATTATCCAGGGAGTAAGAAAGACTGACAGGACTATTGCACTTCCTGTAGGTCGCTTCCAGAGTGAGAGTAACTGAACTAGCAGTTTACCGAGGGGCTTAAACTGGTTGTACGTTGCAGATTAAGGACTTTGGTGCAGTAGCAGCTCACGTACCTCAGGAACAGCTGTATCTGCACACACATGCAAGTTGCAAAGAAGTCATTTGCATTTTCTCTCTGCCACTCCCATCATGTTACCTAGGTATCTGTGCAAAATGGAACACTACTGAGCATCCTATGCCCCAAAAAAGGTATTGCAACCATGGATTTGAGATAAACTTCTTGCCATATACAGTTATAGCAGCACGTTTGTTGCTGAAATACAAATGACCATTTAAATTGTTATCTAGCATTGAGGCAAACAGTTCACCCATAGACTACAGCCATAGATGTTGCTATAGGAACTATAAATGCACAAGTCTAAGCCAGAGTAATTTTTTTAAAGCTGTTAGCAGTCAAGTTTTGCTGTGGGACCATCATTAAAGTTTCTGTTAAAAAAAATAATAGATCATGCACTAAGCTCCCTAGACCCTGTAAATCATGTATTACTTTGGTCTCCCGTGTACCTCAGCAATAAAAAAGGAGCAGCCACGCATTTTCCCCAAATTGTCTAAATGGCTTTTGCAGAGCTTGTGAAATCAGTAAAAAAAGGGAGCAGGCATCACACTAGAGTCCTCCGAGGGCAATCTGGCAGGGAGGATGCAGGCTACCGAATCCCCTTGCCTGGCAGTTTTGTCCCAGAGCCGAACTGGTGACTGCGCTTAATGCCAAGGGCCATTCTGCCCATGCCAGTGCACGGGCAGAAGCTCTGCTGGGGCAGGTACCTGCTGCACGTCCGACGATACCGGTCAGGTCAATGGGCTCTGCACAGGGACCACACTCCCAGGTGTGACAAGTTACGGCAGTTCTCTGGGACCTGGCTTTTTGAAGCTAACAATTTATTTACTTATTATGGTTCTTCCGCTAATAGGGCAACACATCAGATACATGTGGATACTGATACAATCCTACAAGTCTCCTTGTTAAAATCTCCCCAGCCACTTAATGGGATGCAGTTCAAAGGAACAAAAACAGTGAGAGAGCGAGAAAAAGGATTTAAATTATTTGACGCTGCCAGAAGTGGGGGATAATAGATGAAGTTATGATTAAGATTGGAAAAAACATTTAATGGCTAGCTGTGGGTGCTGGTTTCAGAAGGATGAAAAAACAAGGTTAAGTGTTTATTTTTCATTCACAATATTCCCTTACCCCACTACTTCTCATTTTTCATTCGCTACCAATTCAGAACTAGTGTGGGCACAAGAAACTTAGCATATTTCAGCAGTTTTAAATATAACCATGCTCTGCTAAAGAAACGGTTACCTTCAATTCAGGATGGAGCTTACAGGTTTTTTAAAGGATTTATTAGTACAGACCTTTGCAGGTATTTGGAAGGTTTGGATGGAAAAACAATGGAGCATCGTGCTTGGGAAAAAAATAAAAATGAACTACATGTTTGCAAAGATCAGTATCATCCTTACTTACAGCGTTAACACACTGAATCGAAGTGAAATGGGTCTCGTTTCACCTCTCTAAATTAAATATTGGTCACACTCTAAACTATACACCATTTTGCTATTGAATTAAATATTGGTCACACTCTAAACTATACACCATTTTGCTATTGGGCAGACAGTCCAGCTTTTACAAAACCTTTAGGGCTCTTATAACAGCCCTCACCACGTACTGTATGGAAACTCCACCTACAGCAAATGCAGAAATTTGTAACTAGCTCCATATTCATTAACAGTAATGATCAACTGGTAGTACCTCTAGAGTATCAACTCTACTCTGCTCTGGTGAGACCCCCCTCCAGTGCTGCATCCAGCTCTGGGGCCCCCAACATCAGAAGGACATGGACCTGTTGGAGCGGGTCCAGAGGAGGCCACAAAGATGCTCAGAGGGCTGGAGCACCTCTGCTGCAAGGACAGGCTGAGAGAGTTGGGGCTGTTTAGCCTGGGGAAGAGAAGGCTCCGGGGAGACCTTATAGCCCCTTCCAGTGCTTAAAGGGTGCCCACAGGAATGATGGGGAGGGACTTTTTAGCAGGGACTGTTGTGATATCAAGGGGTAATGGCTTTAAACTAAAAGAGGGGAAATTTTGACTACACATAAGGAAGACATTTTTTACAATGAGGGTGGTGAAGCACTGGCCCAGGTTGCCCAGAGAGGTGGTAGATGCCCCATCCCTGGGAACATTCAAGGTCGGGTTGGACGGGGCTTTGAGCAACCTGGTCTAGTTGAAGATGTCCCTGCTCATAGCAGGGGAGGTTGGACTAGATGGCCTTTAAAGGTCCCTTCCAACNAAAAAAAAAAAAAAAAAAGCCTAGCAGTTATTCACAGCTTTCATTTACTTATTTCTTTATTCAGTGCTTTGTGACAGATACGCTTGTCAAAACAGTTAGGACAGACTGAAAAACAACCTTTTAACCTGGTGACTCATCTGGCTATTAGTCACACAAGAAACTAAACACATATCCGCATAGAGAATAGATTTGGGGTTTTAAGTATCAAAACTCACAAACAATATATTGAATTGTCTGGATAGAGTCTAACCTTTTGACAAGCTTTTGCTAAGTCTCAAAAATGTTAAGGTATTGTATTAATAAGCACTATGTGGCAATATAATGTACAGCACTACGGTGATGTTTCAACAGTACAATTGCTCAAAGGCAGTGCAAGTCTGTTAAAAACTAGCGGATACAATCCTGGATGCCTACTAATGGGACGTGCGGCTGCTGCAATCATTACATTTCAATTTCTATTGTGAAACATATTTTAGACTGACAACATGATAAAAACATTCACCTTTCAAGCTCAGATTCTTCCTGTGCCTGTCTGCATCCAAAATCAACTTAAGTTGAGCAAGAATAGCTTTACTTCATGCATAGGAGAGCCACCTGTTTGTTACAAACAGGCTGAAGATTTTTCTGAAGCACCTGGCAGCTAAATGGCTGAGGACTGAATGTCACAAATACTCAGAGAGCTCCTGAAGAACTGTGTTGTCTCGACCATGAGGAAATGGTTTTCATTTCTTAAGTTATAAAACCAAGAAATTGAGGAAAAAAATGTAAATTGTCTGCTACCTTAGCTGGACAGTGAAACGACTCATTCCCAGCAGTTTTAGACCATCAATGACAGTTGTCCAAATCTTTGGGTAAATAATTTCCTATCAGATGTTGCATTCCTAAAAGTAAATCCTTAGCTAAGGTTACATGTAAATGGCAAAAGCATGTGTGAACTCCACTCGCCTACTTTTGATGTAGAGCCTTTACAGTTCTGTCCATGGCAATACCTCTGGCCCTGCCTAGATCAGGAAGAGGCTATTTACAAAAAGGCAACCTCCACAAGAACTGAATATACATCAGCACTGTCAGCAAACATTTCTGAAGATAGCACCTACTGTAGAGGATTAAATAAGTGGCATTCAAGAGTTAGCTATTATGTGTTACAAAGCTTGAAAAAAATAACCACCCTTTTCTGTAGTCTAGGCCAGGGCTAGAAGCTCTCACACAAGTAACACTGCCAAAGAAAACAAATGTAAAAAATATTCTGGATTTAAGAAACCAGTAATTGGAATGCAGCACTGTAGACTGCTGTACACAATTTGATTTATAAAAGTCCAACAGTCACATATGATTGTGGAAAGACTAAGTAGACTCAGTTTAAACGGTTCACTTGTGCCTAGCTATCCTCGCCTCCTGTTTCTGTAGTGCACAGTTGACAACTGTGGCAGCTGCGGAAAACTCCCCCTCCCCGACTACCCCTCTGTCATTTAAAATCATGCATTGCAGTTCACTCTGAGTCAGTGCTAGGATATGAAGTTAGAGAATCGATTAGAAACAACTGATCTTCGAACAGAATACTGAACATCATGCTACTGTACCTAAATCTTTATACGACTGAATTTATTACTGCATCCGCAGCTTTAGTACAAAACACAAGGGGAACTGCTACTAGTGAGCTTTGTCTCTCTGCAGTTTTCTGGCACAAAAATCCTGGATGTTCCTTTTACAAGTAAGAGATTCTGTTAGGCATCAAAGCAGCTTCAGACATCAGTAATAATTCCTGCAAGTTATCATTAAATACAGACAACAGTATTGACATTATCAAACAGTAAAATGTAGAGTAGATTATAAAGTGGTAGTTCTGTATTTAAACTGGTCTTGATTTCATGTCTGGCCAACTTGTTTCCAAAGCCATAGAACAGGTCTGCTTGTCCATGTCTGAATTCTACTAGAGAAAATCTCTACGGTTCTATACAATAAAAGCCAAACAGAGAAACAAACCAAAACGAAAAGCCTCGCAACAACAACAACCAACCCAAACCTTGCTGTAAAAGGCAGTGAAACGGGAGTGTCGGGGGCACCACAGCCCGGCTGTGGGCAAGCCACGTCCCGCGGCGCCGCGCTGGCCAGCCCGGCCCCGGCGGTTCGCTCGGGGGGGACAGGCAGCCCGGGCCGAGCCCCCGCCGGCTGCCCCCGCGGGCGGGTGTCCCGCCGCTCCCCGCGGGCGTTGCATCAGCCGCGGCCGCACCGTTCGGTGGGTGTCCGCGGCGGCCGCGCTGCGCACCGCCGGGCCCCCTCCTTCCCCGCCCCGGCGGGCTCACCTGCAGCGCCCGCACCGCCCCGGGTCCTCCTCGCTGCAGCTGCCGCCGCCCCGCGCCGGGCACGGCTCGCCGCCCGCCTCCTCCTCCTCTTCCTCCTCCTCCTCTCCCTCCTCCTCCGCCGCCTGTACGGCCACTCGGATCGGAACGGGGCCGCTCCCCGCCGCCAACTGCGGGCCGGCGGCGCCAGCCCCGGGCTCCGCCGCCTCGGGGCCCCCGGGGGCGACCGGCTGCCGCTGGGCCATGGCGCCGGGCGGGCTCAGCCCGCCGCCACCCCCGCGACAGCAGCGATGCCCCGGGCTGCGGCAGCCGCCTCCCTCCCTTCCTCCCTCCTTCCCTCCCCCGCTCCTTCCCTCCCCGCCTCTGCCGCTGCGGCGGCGGGAGGGCCGGTCCCTCCTCCGGCCGTGCCCCCCCAGTGCGGGGCCCGGCGGGGCGGCTGCGGGCCCCCGGGGCGGCCGGCTGGGGTTTCATCCCCGTCGGCGGTTGAATTGGGACCGCTCTTATCGCGACAGAAAACTCACCGAGGAGCAGCGTCCCAGCTCCTCACCTCCCGCGCGGGCTCGGGGCTGGCGGCGGCGGGGCGGTCGGAGACGTTCAGAAAGGTGACGCCGGGTAAGTGCGGGCTTGAATGCCGAGGGTGACCTCTGGAAATGAGAAAACCGGGTGAACAAGGCCGTGACTGGGTGTATGTTACGTTTGTAGAGCACTGCGCTATAATTCTGCATGGTACTCGAACAGAATAAAAGCATTACCCTGTAAGAACTCATTAACGTATAGAGGTGCCCTTCCTGAGAAAACACTTATGCGCGGATTTATTTTGAACTTCCAGATTATTGCACTATGTTTCAGTGGACTGTTTCAGCTATTAAAGTGAAATTAACATCCATGTTTTGGGGATTACAATCTAAAGCGTTTCCATTTACTGTGTAAATTTTCGTTCTTCAGTCAGGGAAGATCTTTCAGTACCGTCTGAACCCAAACTGCTAAATGCAGGCTGGATCTTTAAGTCGCCGCCTCATTTGTGGCATCCTTGTTTGTGTCTGTACAATTCCGCTGAAAACACTGCCTCAATGTTTTCTTAGAAATTTGGATTGGCTAAAAGTGAGGCCGCGCGCCGTTCTCCTCATCGCTGCGACGAACAGTCCCCGTGAGTCAGAGCTGCTGGCACGCACACGCAGTGGGACTGCCGCTCTGCCTCGGCGGCTTTGCCTTGTTCTTTAACATGCCTTAAGCAACGAAATATTTTGTTTACGAAATAGGCTTACACGCATCACTAACCAAATCTCTACTTCTCTGCTAATGGAACAGCATTTGGTAATAAGTCTTGGGTAGGGCATCACTTTGCTATTGATTTCAGTGGGAGCAGAAATACAAAATACACATTCCCGGAGAGAGCACCCATGGGGATTGTGCGGCCGATTTTGTATTTGACTTCATGTGAGTTGTTTGCCTCCCTGGGTAGGAATGAGGTCAGGACCAGTACGAGCACAGAATTATTTTGTGTTACAGCAAACCTAAATGATGTTTGAGAAAGACATTTCAGTTTATCTGATGACTCCTGTTGAGGTTAAGTGAACTTGATTTTACAGGGAAGGATGCTAGATGTGTTTTTCTGCTTTATCAGTGGTCACCACACAGAACTGGCCTTTGGCCTTGCCAATGCTTAGCTCGTTTCTTTGAGGAGTCCTACTACCGTTACCGTCTGGTCTGCTAGAAACACGCTAATGATGTTGAATTAGGGTAGGTGCAGATTGATGTCATTTCAAACACTGTGTTGATTACAACTCCGCTGAAATTANTTTTTGGTTTTTTTTTTTTTTTTTTTTTTTTTTTTTTAAATATAGCAACATTCTATAATGCTTAACTACCATCAGAGATTAAGCAGAAGAACTTAAAACTAAATGAATAACGTAGGCGAGTCCCTCAGAGGGGAACCCATGTGTCAGCTGAGCTTCTGATACTCCATTAGGGTTATAACCCCATGAACCTCAACCGTGTCAAACTTTCACGGGTTTCTTATGGCACATTCATTGTTGGCACAGTATTGTCTACATACCATAAAAAACCACCCCCGTAATTTATATTTCTCACAAAGTTACATTATTTTTCCGTCAGCCTTTCAGCAAACGGTAACGAAAGCGACACTAGACAAGGCTAAACCCGGGGTAAGGGCGGGAAGGCACCGTGAGGCAGTGCCGGCCTTCCACAGGCGGCCGGCCGCGCCGCTGCTCCTCTGGCCACCGAGCGGCTGGAAACGCACCGATGTGTGCGTCTAAGAGCACCCACCGACCACCGGTGGGGCCTCTGGGCAACCCGAGCCGCCGGGGGCCGGCAGGTACTGACCCGCCAGAGCCGGAGCCGGCCCCGGGCTGAGGCGCGGACCAGGGACGGTCGGGTCCCTCAGCGCGTCCCTCAGCGCGCGGCGGTGCCCGAGCTCTCCGGGTGCGGCTTCCCCATTTTGTGACTAGTACGTGCCTGCAAGGCCGCTTCTTGAGGCAGAACGGGAACCTGGAAGGTACGTCCAGCTTTTTGCCTTTTCACGGGTTCTCATACATAGTCGCTTGAATTTAGAATTCAGAAAAATTCAATCATATTAGTGGTTTTCNGGGGGGGGGGGGGGGGGGCAGCCGCGCACTCGCGAGGCCCCCTCCCGCGCCTGCCCGAGCCCTACCCCCGGCCCCTACCTGAGGCCGCCCCGCCGGGCAGCAAGGCGCCCAGCACGGTTCCCGGGGCACGCACCGAGGGGCGGCAGAAGGGCCGCACAGCGGCGCCGTCGCCTGACAGCTTCCCACCGCCACACGGCTTCCCGCCACTCGGCGCCGCCTCCGCCGGCAGGCGGGGCACGCGCGGGGCTCGCCGGGAGCGGCGGTTGCCCCGGTAACAGCGGAGCGATTTCCGACAGGGGCGGCGGCCGGCGCGGAGGTGTGCGGCGGAGCGGGGCGCTGCGGCACCGGGCTGACATGGTGCCGAGCAAGTGCCGGCCCGGCAGGGGCCCTCGGGCCGCCACCGGACCGGTAGGTGCTGTCGTGGGGAGGGGCCGGCGGGTGGCAGCCCGCCTCTTCTCCTCAGCCATCGGCGTGCGGCGTGTGGGGCAGGACCGGCGGTGTTCCTCCGCTCCCCAGCTGTGAGGAGCTCCGAGGCTCTGTGAGACCGGCCGCGGGGGGCTGAGGGCGCGGGGGGGGCCCCGCCGCCGGGCGGGTGAGGGGAGCTCGGGCTTCTCCGCGCCGTGACTGGGCTGAGGGGGGTCCCTCCCGGTGCCCGGGTCCCTCCCGTTAATTGCTGGGAAGTGGCTATGTGACCCCTCTGGTTAAACGTGTCAGTCAAACGTTCTGATTATTTAGCAGGTCGGTGATACGTTTTGTCGGGTAAATCCAGTTAAATGACCCGCACGTTTGGCCTTCAAAAAATTTTCTCATATTTCAATGTAAACGCTTGGTTTTTGTTCATAATGAGGATAACATCCCCATGAAAGTCATGCTTTCAGTGTATTTTTAAAACTAAAACCGTTTTTTTTTAAACTAAAAATTATTCAGCATTACTTAGTGCTGTGACGTGTTCTTCGTAATAGTTTTGGAACATAGTTTCTTGTCAGATTTTGCTGTTGAAAATACCTTTCTTGTTTGAAAAAAAAAAAAAGCTGCAGTCAACATTTTGCATTGACAGCGTCTTTGAAAAAAATTAATATTCCATTTCTTTTTCTTCCAACTTGCAGGTTAATAATTGTGGTCTTCAGCTGGTTATCCAGACCTCATCGATAACAGATAAAAGCAAACCAGTAATTATTACCTTTTCTTTAATAATTATATTAATTAATGCAGTTGTATGGTACAGCCAAATTTGTATGCTTTCAGATAGAAATTACCTTTTCAGTGGTAATGTGTTGCCTTTTAATATGATATTTGATGTATCTGATAGTATTTTAGTAATTTATTTCACCCTATTAAACATACATAAAGTAAAAACACGGGGATGTACTATAGCCTGCCATACACTTAATATACATATATATGATTTCATATGCTTCCAGCTATAGCTCTCTTCCTCTTGTAATTGTAGTATTCCTTATAGGGTGGGGTTTTTTCTTTATTTAGTCAACTGCAGATGAATGGGCTGGTAACTTCCATATTTTAATTTTGGTTTCCAACACTGAAACTTTTCAGTCATAATATCTTAATAGAATGAATACTCTTCTTTGGAGCAATTATTTAATTTTTTTAAAGCATTTGCAGAGTTTCCCAAGAACTGTAGTTGTTACTAAGATTGTGTTTGTCTGTGCATTTGAAAACTTTAACATTTGTCTTAAATATTGTGTTACAGTTTGAATTCCGGATAAATAAAGAACAGTCATCTTTCCACAATAGACTTCTGCAGCATGATCTGGAAAAAAACTATTCAGGAAGGCAAGGTGATATTCAACGGGGTTTGGTTTATTTGTCTTTTGTGTCTTTTATTAACTGAATGGTAAAGAAAGACTGTATTATGATTAGAATATGTAAGAGTGACAGCTTTTCCTAATTGGGTACTGTAATTCAACATAATTACTGCTGCATCACATCCTGAACCTGCTATCCTTCTACTGCCTGCTGCAGATGTCTTTTTTTCATCACTTTTTGCCCTTTGTTCTGTCCATGGAAGAGCATCCTTTCTTCTGCCTTCAAAGCCACAATCTATCAAGTGCCCTACATTCCCTCAGAAGTCACACAATTCTCTACTGTAACACTTTATTGGATGTTTAACGTTTTAATCTATTTAGACAAAATTAGTTTCTAATTCAGAACCCTGATAATGAAGAGATAGTTCTCCTATTGTGCTTGTGTGCTTTTGTCTTTGAAAAGCAAGATATTTGGTGATACTACTGCTAACTGTGGTGAAGAAGCCATGATGGCAATTCTTTATTAATTCCGGTAAAAAATAAAGACCGACAGCTGTTCAGAATGGGTCAGTTTTTAGCGATATTGTGCAACTTCTTATGGAGTAAATTTAAATCTGCTGTTTGGTTTTGTTCCCCACACAGGAGACCAAAGAGTATTAAGTCCTTTGGTGCGTAATAAGCAGATATACCTTCCAGTACCATCCAGTCTGACAGAACTTTCTGGTTTGGAGTTGAAGCAGAGTGCAGGTTCTTTATCAGGATTTGGTGAGTCTTCTATTCACACACCTACAAAATCTAGATCCTGACAAAGCAGCCACAGTATTAGTTCACATACTTCAGGTAACAGTGAAAACTTCTTGTTNTTTTTTTTTTTTTTTTTTTTTTTTTAACTGGGTGTCTTATTGGAAAGTTATGACCTGTAAGATGTGCTGCTTCTGGCTGTCAGAATATATGACTGAATAGCAAGTGTTGCTTACTGTTCCCTTCAGGTATTAAGAGAGGTTAATAGATCACTGTCAAGAAACTACTAGAAATATTTTCCAAAAATATAATATTGGCACTTAAATATAGGCTTTTTATATACCTTTCTTTAACAAACAGGGATCTTTCACACATGCCTTTAGGAGGATGACAGAAGAAAAAAGTCACTGTACTGCCGTCATGTCCTGTTTCAGACTGATTTTTAAGTCTCTGGTCCTCTGTTTGTTGGCTTAAAAACCTGAGACACAAGTAACTTAAGACTTTTGCAACAATGTTAGTTGATTATTTTTGGTCTGGATGATTTTTTTTTTTCCCCACTTTGAAGGATATGTAGAGAATGTTGGTTGTTACACTGGTTTGTTAGATTAGCTAGTGATAAATGTTAGAGAGTAGCACTGAAAAGATTCCAAATTGCATAACAAATTATTTTACTTATAGGTATGTCTTCTAACAGAGTATTTTAGGCAACAATGAACTCACTATAGTAGTAAAGCAATTAATCTTTGTTTATTGAAGAATTAATGTTAACATATTTGATTTATTTGAAGAAAAAAAAGGGGGGGCAAACACATAGAAGTTGAGCCTATATTTTTGTGGTAGTATACATGGACAATGATTTTTGTGGTTGGACTCAATGATCTTAAAGGTCTTTTCCAACCTAAATGATTTTATAATTCTAGGATCTACTTTTGACAAATATTTTTCAGTGGATCATTTCCCAAATAAGCCAAAGCTCACAGAAAACACTTGTTGATTTATTTTGCAGGTATTTTTAGTCATCCTCCCTCTTCCCTCTTACATTAGCAGATGGATAGCTTTGTAAATGTATTTTAGATGGCTGCCTGTTTCTTTCTTGACAATGGAGTGAAATATAATACCAATGTATTGCATGCATTTACCTTTAAATGACTGCATTTGTTTGTGATACAGTAGGACTTTTTTGGTGCTTTAGTCTCTAGTTCTATCAACATCTACTTGATCTGTGTCTTTAAACTCATCTGAAGTTAGAGTATATCTTTAAGTTCAGATACTGAAATTGTGAAACAATTATACAACCTTACCTTAAAACATCATTGGGTAATTTTAATCAAAACAAAAGCATCTACAAAATATCTGCTTACAACAAATTGTTCTTAAAAATCTGTCAGAAATGAAACAAATGAATGTACTTTGGAAAGAGCATGTAGAGAGATGCAGTTGTAAATAAAAAATGGCAGGAAAGAAAACTGATAACTCGAAGTACTGAATGGAGGCAAAATGCACTTTCATGTATGTGTAACTTTACTTTTTATAAGAAAAAAAAATCTGCTTTTATTATCTGTGGTTAATGAAATGATTTTACAAAGTAGCAGTTCATATATTCTCTGTATAATTTTCTGATAGATCACACAAATTTTGGGAGCAGCTCATCAATAACACTTCCTGTATTGCAACGTACTGCTGAAGAAAAAATCCTGAACTCTGATAGACTTACTCTGGAAAGGTGAGAAAGGTTATTGAGCACACACCCCATAGCTTGTGACTCTTGCATCTGATGGTCCAAAGTGATAAGTATCCTGCTAATGCCTGTGGTCAATGGTATGAGTGGTGGGTTTGGTTTTGTTGTTTTTTGTGTGTGTGCGTTTTTGAAAGAACTGTGTCCCACAGAGAAATTCTGTATGAGTGTCCTTGTGATGAATACATCCATACAGCAGTCATCTGGGCAGCTGGGGCTTTTCATTGTAAACTAAGGAGCTAGCGTAAGAGTCGAATGCAAGGTCATCCAAGTCATCTATAGAAAGAGGCTATTAGTTCTAACCATTACTTCTAATGTGATGCATTGACTGTAGAATGGCCTTTTTTTTTTTTTTTTCNTTTTTTTTTTTTTTTTTCCCTTAACCAGGACATAAAAAAAAAGCGTTATCTGAAAGATATTTAATTGTAATTTATTTTTTTTTTGGTGGGGGTAAGGTTCATGTAGTCCAAAAAGTTTTGTCAGGTCAGTAGGACTCCTTCTAGAATAATCCTAAAATAATAATAACCGCTTTCAGCATTGTGTCCTATATCTTTTACTTTAACATTTATTTCATGTATTTATATTTCAAATGTAAAGTTCTATAAACCAAAGAAAAATTGCATAGACATAGAACACTTCAAATTCTGATCTAAACGGGCTGCTTATGTGGTATCTGATGGAAAAAATAAAAAATTGTCAGGCTGCATCTGTTTAAATTTTAATGTGGTCACAACATGGAACTTCCATGTAGTTTCCATGTAACCAGCAAATCTCTGGTTAAGAGGACAGGCTTTCAGAGCATTTTGGAAGCACTTCTGCTATATTTTCATGCTATTATTTTTTTTTTTT
>RSEF01000010.1:8093622-8109592 GCA_003993805.1 Himantopus leucocephalus | reverse complement strand
AAAAGTTATGTGCAGATTACAAAGAACGTAGCTCCTAATTCAGCCTCTAGTCAAAACTGACAACTTTCAATAGTGGAATATTTTACTAGAGCTTATAGCTTTTATATTAAAAATTTCACCTGTAGAAATTGATTTTGTTTATATCAAAACCTTGGGGCATGGGAGTGATAATTTTAAGGTGCTTTAAGGAATTATTTTCCAAATTGTAACTACACTCAGTGCTATATGGTTTGTTTACATAGAAGTAAGGCTTGGAGGTAGTTAGGACAAGACATAAATGATTACAAGTCAGACAGTTGCTGGCAACTTGTTTTCAGCTTGATCTATATGTGATCTTTGATTATTCTCAAAGCAAATGGAAAATACACGTCATGTTTAATACCATCAGCCAGTAGATGATGCTGTTGAGTATATAATAACCTATGTCTGGAATCTGAGAAAATAGGACAGAAAAGTTTTAAGGCAGTGAAGTTGTACAGGGGGAGAAGAAATACTGCCAAATCTAGATATCTATATTGTCTAAAAAGGACTGGTGGCTTTTTTTTTTCCCCCCCGTGTGCTTCTAACAAACTCTCAAAACCCTGTCTCACTACAGTCTTTCTTTAAACTTGTTTGGAACTAGCTGTTTGCCAGTAATAACGTTGGTTTTTTTAATCATTTAGGTGTCTAGATAGGTTGGTTGTTGACTTTGTTTTCTAGTGGTGTGGGTATTCCTTCCCTTTTCATCTTCCTAGAAGAGCCACATACATACTGCCACTATTGCATTATTGACAGTCAGATAGGAAGGTGATAGTCTAAGGCATATTTATTCACTTTTTAATGGTTTTTATTATGGTTCAGAACTTTGTTATTCTTCTGTTACTCTTGGTAGGCAGGAAAAAATCGCTAAGTTTTGTATTAGCTGGAAAACGAAAGATACTTCTTATCTAATGTGAAAAATAATTTATCTCATATTTTAAATTTTTCAGAATAAAGAAGATCTCGAATCTGGAGAACCTAAAAAATCTTGATGTTTTAGATCTTCATGGAAATCAGGTACAATACAGTAACTTGATCATTTACATTTCTTGTGTAGACATCATGCTCTTCCTGTGTCATTTACCAAACTATTGCTTTTCGAAAGGGAGCTGGTAGCAAATTTTACAACTTTTGAGGTCACTGAAATCAGTAACTTAGTAAAAGGCGTATGATGTTATATTAAATCTTTGTGTCAAGTCTCGTGTTTTCAGCATTGTACTTTTGGAAAGTTACAGTGATTAAAATGCTGAGTTAACTGAGTATAATAGCGCTCGCACCTACAGAATTGTAATCTAGCATAAGTAGTTGTGGTGTTGTTAAAGTAACACAGTCTTAGAAGTCATAGAAGAATTTTAAGTTCCATTGATTTGTTGTATTGTTTCTACTATTGGTGGTCTTACAAAGCAAGATCCCTTACATATCTGTAGAAGACTTAAATTTGTACAGAAAAAAAGTAGAATGGGTCCACGCTCTCGATTGATTCATGCTTCTGAATGAATTTAAGTCACTTAATGTCTATTCCGTTTCCCCCAATTTGAGACTAAACAGGCACTTCTATTTCAAGTGGTGCATAAAGTTTTAGCTGTAGTACATATAAGAGGAAGATACTATTTCATGGGTATGTCATAAACAGCATGGAGTATTAAGGGCAAGCTGGATATAGTATTCTTTTGTAAAATAAATTTAAAACACGTGATACAAAGTGTTCTATAATTGACCTGTAAACATGTGATAAAAAATGTTCCATAATTGACCTGGTTAAAACATCATATGGTTATTGTGACTGCGTAAGACCAATGTGTGAATTTTATGGATTCCTGTTCTGACAGTTTTGACATCTTACTGATTTCTCTGTGTGTGTGTTCTTTATTACACAACTGCTTGCCAGTGGGGAATGGGAATGCTTTNTTTTTTTTTTTTTTAAAAGAAAAAGACAAGCTACCACTATAATGAGTTGTTGTTTTATGTGATGCGATAAGTTTGTGGCTTCTTTGGATAATATTAGTCCAATAGTATGCATGTTGTACAGAGGCAGTATAGGAACAGATAATGGCATTGCCCTCAGAGCCTTAGAGTGTCTGTGTTTGGAGATGGCTAGGTGCTTCTGTAGTTATAATCCTTTTTTTATTGCTGTTCTAGGTTTGAGGGTGTTTTTATATTTTTGATAAAAATACTTGCAGACTAGACATGCAGCTGTGCCAGTCAGCACACTTTTATAGCACAGTGGAGGAATCACTGATGGAAATGAAACAAAGATCATGCACAATTCTTGCAAATGATCGTGAAGTAGATATGATTTTTTTCCCCCCCCCCCTTCCAATGTCTGCACAACTCCGTTTACATAAACTAGAACTTTATTAGGAGTTTTGGGCACAGTGCCCAATTGGCTGCTGCTAGTCAGCTTCATTATAATAGGCCTACTTTGGTCCAGAGAATATAACAAATTATCTTGTATCAGGAGTTAAATATTAATTCTCTGGAGCATAATAAGTGCTTTTGTTTTTTGGAAAGTTTTAATCATAAATGTACATGTGAAGGGCACAAATGTTAGGAAATGAAATTAATTGTTTTCTGCATTTTTTTTATAGGTTGAGTGTATTTTTCATGGAAAGACCAAATAAAGGCTATGAACTTCTCTTAGATTAATTAATTATCTTTCTGTTCCTTTCCATTTTAAAGATATGCAAGTTTTCATGTTAACATTCTTTTTTCCTGTCTTTGAGGAATTAAAAATTTAAAACCCAATCTGCCATACATGTTATTAGTTATTTTTGAAGACATAAGGGAAGAAATGCTGAGTTTGAGACCTATCATTCTAAGCTGTACTAGTGTCTTGTTTTGAAGTCTCAGGACGAGGAGTTTTGTTGTTGTTGTTTGCTTATTTAATAATGAATAGGAGGGCTCTGTCTTTTATTTAGATTTGTGGGAACATTATTTATGGCAGCCTTCTAGTCTGTCTTAAATGGTATTTCTTCCACATCATGAATTTCTCAAGAACAGATTTCAGTTTCAAAATCCGTGTTCCAATATTGCAGAACATAGCAATTTAAACAACAGATCGGTAGAATTAGAAATGAATTGTTAGTATATAGTTCTAAATAGTGGATTCTGATCACTTTTCTTTTGATATAGTGTCCCATCTCTAACATGTACATTATTTTTTTCTTTAATTTGGTACAGATCAATTAGAATCAGGAATGCAGAAACAATATCCTGATTGTCAGTCATAATGAAAAATAGTAGAAAATTATTTGCTTTAGCTTAATAAGCTCTTAATACATCTGTTTTCTTAGATTGCTTGTGGTGTTATCATGCACTCAGTTGTCACAGGAAAGTCAAAATTTACAACAAATCTAGTCAGTTCTACAATTCGGAACCAGCGATGGGCAGCAATTTTCTTTTATCAGGATGGTTCTTATTTCAAGTAAAAGGGCACTTTCGTGGTGTCCGTCACTTATGTCTTATTTTCTTATAGATATGGAAAAATGTAATTGATTTTAAGTGTACAGAAGTGTCATTGACTGCCAGTGTAGTATGAATATCTGTATGTGCTATGTGAACATGAGATTTCCTCTGGGCATCATTTTCCATTGCTCACTTCCAGTAACTGTGAAACAGACTGTATAGGTTACTTAACGTTCCTGTCTTTTCAGTCATACTCTATTTTTTTATTCTTGCAGATATTTTTATGGTACTTTTGTTTTCATTTTACGTTCAAAGTTGTGTTTCTTACAGATGTGAGAAATTATTTAATGCTGTGTACGTGGGAAACAGATAATCTTGATCCAGCACTGTTGTGGTTTGGATTGGACTGGCACTGAGACAGGCCAAGCACAACATTTTAAGACTATTTTCTAGAAAAGACAGCTGTCTTTGTGGTATCACCTATATCTTGTTGCCAGGAATATTTTCAGGGTTTTCTTAATGTGATATTCTTGGGCCACAATGCAAAGTACATACTGTTAAAGGCACTACTCAGACTTGCATGCTTGGTTTTGCATTTATTTTTTAATTGTATTAATTTAAAAAGGATGGTTTTGTATTTTTGAAGAAAACACTTGTAACTTTATTACAAAACCTGTCATTGTAGTTAAGTTAGTAGAAGGGGTTTTGATACCAGGAAGAGGCTTAGTAGCAGGGTTTTGATACCAGAAGGGACTGGTCCAGGAAAAAATAGTAGATTCTTTCAAGAAAGCTATTGATAAGCTAAAACTTGGATGGAAGCTTTGTCTGAATGCTGTCTGCTCCATGAGTAAGTTGTTGCGTAGACTGTAATTGGATTAAAACAGGGATGACATATAGATAAGCATATGTCAGATGCTATGAAACAAGACAGTCTCACCTCAATCCCTGAGAAAGTGATGGAACAAGTAGTCCTGGAACGCATTTCCAAACCAAAACAGCAAGAAGGCAACCAGGAGAAGTCACCATGAGTTTATGTAGGAAATGGCATTTTACAGCAAAATGACAAGCACAGTGGATGAGTAGAGCGCAATGGATGTTTTTTATCTTGAATTTAGGAAGGTATTTGACACTGTCTCCCATTACATCTTTATAGACAAATTTAAATTAAATTAAATTTGGACTAGATAGATAGTGAGATGAAATGTAAACTGGCTGGACTGTCAGGCTCAAAGGTTTGTGATCAGTGACACGAAGCTTAGCTAGAGGCCGGTCACTGTTGTTGTACCCTAGAGGTTGATACTAGGTCAATACTTTTTAACATCTTCATTGATGACCTGCATTATTAACAATGCAGGAAATTGGAAGCAGAGCTTTATACATGAGGTGGTTGTGCTGCCACTCAATGGGATCTTGACAGGCTGGAGAAATGGGCTGAGAGAAGTCTCATGAAATTGAGGAAAGGGAAATGCAGAGTGCTGCACTCAGGGAGGGATAACGCCTCACAGCAGTATGGACTGGGTACTTACCAGCTGAAAAAGAGCTTTGTAGTAAAGGACGTGGGGGCTCTGGTGGACAACAGGCTGGCCATGTGCCAGCAGTGTGCCTGTATGGCAAAGGCGGCCAACAGCATCCTGGGCTGCATTAGGAAGTGTGTTGACAGCGGGTTGTGGCAGGTGATCCTTCGGGCTCCCCAGTGTAAAACAGACACAAACTTATGGGAATGAGTCCATCAGAGGCACAAAGGTCATTGATGAAGGGACTGTGGAGCAACCCTGGTACGAGGAGAGGCTGAGAGCTGAAATTTGCTTTGCCTGGAGAAGAGAAGCCCCAGGGAGTTCTTATCGATGTATATAGATAGCTGATGGGAGGGTCTAAACAAGATGGAGCCAGGCCTATCTCAGTGGTGTCCAGCAAAAGGAGAAGAAATATTGAAGTTCCTGAAATACAATAAACTTGTTCAAACTTAAGGAAAATATTATTGTCAGGGTGGCTGAACACTGGAGAAGGTTGCTCAGACAGGTGGTAGAATCTCCATCCCTGGAGGCGGTCTAAGCCCGACTGGACATGGTCCTGGGGAGCTTGCTGTAGTTGACCCTGCTTTGAGCTGCAGGGTTGGAAAGGATGATCTCCAGAGGTCCCTTCTGACCAAAACGGATGCTCCAATTCTGTGGCTAGAGTTACTTTAGATTAAATTCACTATCTTTTCTTTTCCTATTTTCCCTTTTTAGAAATAGAAGAAGAAAAGAATAGTAGAGAGGAAGAACCATTTTGAGGAGACTAGTAAGGTGTCAATTCTTTATTGGAAAAATGTCCCCGGTAATGCTATGAAAAACCTCTTTGTTGGATGAATGTGGCAGTTCCTTGAGCTGTAGCGCACTGAATCAACATCCTACTACAGTACTCATTGAATGGCACTTTGTGTTTGGGGTTAGGATACGAGTGTTCCTGTGGTTTGGATGTTTATAAATCCCTTGCTTTTGATGAAATTATGCATTGAATCTGTTGGTCTTTAGAGCACTTTTTGTGCAGTTTGGACTGATTGCTTCTATTCATCCATTCTGTTACTGCTTGAGGGTAAAGGTTGATCATAAGTCACTTCATGGAGTATTTTGGCGAATTATTTGTTGAGAAATAAGACAGTAGAGTTTGAGGAAAACTTGTTCATTTGTCTGTTTATATTATAGAGTCATCCTCTCTGGTTCATATTTATATGTGTATTAGAACAATAATCTACTTTACACCTTTTTTATTCCTTGTATTAATATATATAGCAGCTCTGTTTTAACTGGGGTTTTGCCTTTTGAAGTTGCCATGTCTTAGTTAATAGAAGATGAGGATGTGTAAATTTTTTTTTTTTTTTGTTTGTAGTAAGGACTGTTCTGTTAAGGGGAGAATATCTGGTGAGCAGTATTCATCATGGTAGAGGATTAGCTGAGTATTTGCTACTTGCGTACAGTTTACTTGAGATATGAGTTACCTTGCATTCAGTGATTCTGGTATCACCAGCTTTCCCCTGCAGTCAGACAGACAATTCCAGAAGGTGGTTTAACATGTTTGTTAGACTCCAGTAGATGAGAAGAGTCATATAAGTAAAATGCTACCATTTAAATTGTATTGCCTGGCAACAATAATGTTATTACTGCAATATACCATGGAATATAAATTGCTACAGTAGTATTACTACTTCTGAGTTATGATACAGAACAGTTTTTCTATAGTCTTTGTTTTCATGGTTTGGCTTCTCTGATGTTGTTAAATAAAACCCATAAAATTCAATGTAGCAGTTTATAGCAAAATCCAGTAAATCCTCCTGATGCCTGTTGGCAAGTCATTTTACCAGATTGACTCTTTGGTGAATGTGATATTCCACAATTCTTTTTGAGGACACTGAACATGCTCACATATCTGGCAAGAAAAAGTATTATTCTTTTAACTATTGTTTTTCCTTTTATGGTTTGTATATGCTATAGGACATATTTACAATAAAATAGTAAAATAGCTTATGTGTAATATCCATTACATAATATCTGACCAAATAGTTTTCATTCTTACTTCAGGAGTTTAATTCACTACAGGAATATTCTAAGGTGCTTGCAATAATTTAAAATGTTTTGGTGTTCAAAGCTATTGTTAATAATGTGCAGTATCTCTTATATATTATCTGTGATCCCAGAGGATCATTGAACAATTGAATCTTGTGTACAAGTTATATTAAAGGTATTTGAAATGCATTAGACTAACAAAAAAAAAATGTTAACTCTTTCATTACACACAGTATTTCCTCATAAGGTAAGAAATCTCAGCAGTCACTCTCAATAGATGCAGAATATAAATACTGGAATAGGATGTAGTCAGAATGTCAATTTTATCAATCTTATTTTTCAAAAGTAGTGCTAGAGCCTAGTTAGAAACTATTTATTTTCATTAATGTTCATGGAGTAGTAGCAGTTATGAGGGAAGCTAGATTCCTGTTTTAGTCTTAGTCCCTCCCTACTTCTCCCTTGGGGTGTAAATCAGTCCCATAGATGGAATGCAGATTGTGAAACTCCTAAGACTGGAATGTTTCCAGGAGGTTGGAGGAGAGGAAAAACAGAAGGAGGAAAATTTCATTGTTCTTCACTTTTGGGAAAATATTTTGGTTTATTTGGGTACTGCGTTTTTTGGATAGCATGATTTAGTTTGAACTTCGAGACTTCGCCCACCCACGTGAGAAATGTACTGGGAATTAGATGTGCTTTAAAACATTTAGGTGTAGTATTCTGCAATGCTTAATGATAAACCTTGTATGATTTTTTTTTCCACAAATCAAGATTTTAAATACATTACTAATTAAAGAAAATCCCTTCATGTAACTAATATCCAAAAGGAGGTTAAAAAAAAATCAATGTAATGCCTAGTGAAATATTGCACTTGATGCCTAGACTTTACAGAAAGGACAAAATGTCAATTCCCTTGTCATATTACTACTTTTTGCCTGTTTTCCTACATGAGTTAGTAAGGTTCTTGATTTTAATACTGCCCAGTAAAAATTTGTAAGAAAATACAGTGTCTCCATAACATTTAATTAAATTTTTATGTAGAGACTCTGTTTCTATGGTTATTAACACATGAATATGGACATGTAATACTACATTATTCAGAGACCCTGCACATGATTGTGTGCGTGGTATATCTAATGCGCTACACCTTACATTTAATTTTGAGCTAAACATTTATTTTCTAAATAGTGTGCTTCCAAGCACTCTGAGTATTCAATGGAGAGAACCCTGATTGTTGGCTTGATCTTCACTGTCGAGGTAAATACTATGTAGTATACGTTACATATAAATCTATTTAAAACCTTTTTATTTTAGATAGGGTTAAAATGGACTTTACTCTGTCTTTTAGTGAACTGATGCGTTAATGTTGAGTCAAGTTGAACTTGAATTTAATTCTAACTTTATTTAGAATGAAATTTACTCTATAATACTTTAAATTTTAAAAACTCATTACAGTTATTTTTGTGTTCTGTTTAATTCTGTGAATCATCATCTTTGCCAGAAGTTCAAGGATATAAGTAAAAGGGGAAAAAAAAAAAAAAGCACAACTTGATTTTTCAGGCTTGGACTTCTTTTCAATAATCTCAGAAATGTGTGTTAAAAGATGCAACTTGTGTGCAGTTTAATTATTGATGAGTGATTATCTGGTGCATAATAATCTTTCCTGAAACAAATCTATTTAATAGCTAAGTAAACAAGAAAATGGAATAGTTTTTCTTCAATGTTTACAAGTAAAGTCTTTCACTTACGTGTTTGAAAAAGCAATTAAAATGATTAATAATAATCCTTTATTTATAATCCTTTATTTATAATTAATCACAGATATAATTTATTTTAGTAAAAGAAATATTATTTGAATCATCTGAAAATGGCTTGTTATCTAATCTGCACCTAATAGTATGTACTAAAAGCTGGTGTATCTTGATGTGTGCATGAATACTTGAAAAAGAAAATCCAGTAATCTTAAAACTTAGCGAAGTGATGGGGAGTATTTCTATACATTGCTGATGAAATAATTATCTTTGCGATAGCAGTAAAATGCCAGGATTAATATTCTACGTTGTGGCATGCTGTAATTCTAGCTAAGCAGACATCTGCAGAGGTCTGTGCGCTTCATGCTAACCATCTGCTCTTGGCTTTGCTTTTACAAGTCTTTCTGTCTGAAAATATTGTTCCAAATGGTGGTATTTTCTGTTCCTCTTGCTGTAATATTTTTGCATCCCGATAATTTTTATTTTCTGCATATAATACGCATAAATGGAAGATTCATAATAGTTTAATTAGCAGTTGAATCAAAGGTTGGTTTAAGGTGTTCTTTAATTTTGGTTTTGCTATCTACTTTTATATGCTTTTTAATGGAAAAATTGTTGAAATACTTTTTGTAGCAGCATATTCGAGTGATTATGTCATAGACTTATAACTATAGACCTGTGTGTGTGTACACACATGTATATACGTGAAAGTTACTAACAATGTTATGCGTTTGCAAACTGTTAAATAACAGCTACCTTACCGCTTCTCCCATTCCAGGAGCTGCTAGACACTTTCTGGAAATTGTCAGGGCCAGATTTGTACTGGTCTAAAGCATCAGAAAGTTCATTATCACTGGGAAGGTGTGTGACACCAGTCGCTGTCTTGCTTGTCCATATCTAGTTGCTGTTGGGAGCTTTGGGGAGGAATAGTGTGCCTGAGTACAAGGTGTTGAAGGGAGCTTGCAGTGGTCCAGCAGATGATAATTCTAATTGAAAGGGAATTCATTATACTTGTTAGTAGCTTTGTGCACTGTATCCTTGGATACACTACCACATGTTGTGGAAGGCTGAAGTCTTTTCCGCAGGATAACCTGTTGCCTTCTTTCTGCCATATAGCACATGTTTCAGTGAGAATATGGTAGGAATATCCTCCTGTGCAGTGGCAATTCTTAATCTTCTCGATGATACCTTGCTCTATGCAAGTCCTGCGTAAATGTCTGGATAGATGCTGGAGGACGGATTGTAGACTACTATGAGAAATATGTATCTGGATAGAGATCCTTGAGTGGATCACTCTAAGAAATAAAAATAGCAGTGTCTGTGTCAACAGAACAATAATTAATGCCTTTGTAAAACATGGTTGCATTTCTAGGAGTCAAAAATAAAATTAAGGACCAGCAGCTATTACTACTCTTGATGATTTTTCTTTTCCTTTTTTTTTTTTGGGGGTAATATCACCTGATTTTTTAAAATAGGGAATTAAGTATAAAAACAAATCTGGGGCACATACCTGTTTACTGTAGTTTAGTCGCTTTGTTTGATCCCTCCATTTTCTAATCGCAGGAAGCCATGAGTTGCTGAAGAAGTGCTGGGGACTGTCAAGCAAGTGTGCTGGGTATCCAAACCAAGGATGCTGCTGTTCTTTTCTAACTTTTGAGTGTGTCTTACTGATTCCAGCAATTACCTGCTTGTAGAACTTCCTTACAAGTTCCAATTTCAGAATAATTACTTTCTTCTCCAGAGGGCTGTGGCTGCTTCTTGCCCCTGACTCGCAGCAGGTTCCTGTCCTCATGACCTGCTGGAAAGTCTGTCTGTGGAGCTCCTGTAGACAGAGCGGTGAATGCTGTTACTGGCTTTTTAAGAGGCATGAAGGGAAATTGGTGCAGAGTTCTGTGATATTAGGGAGATACGATGCTGCATATTCTTGTAGCATATGTACCAGAAAATTTTGGATGTGTGTTTGAGTGCTTTGCAGACACATAAAGGATCAACCGTGCACAAAATTTCCCCATTTTGGCATACCATGGTATCAGCAGTGTTATCTTAGTTTTATGGTGTCTTCGAGGTTGCTGCTACAGAGTAGCACAGCTGAAATAACCTAGTTTCTGATGGTATGGAGGTAAGTGTTGACTGATTTTACTGCAGTATGACAAGAAGGATATTAGTGAAATACATACTAGTACTTAATCTCTAGCAGACTGTAGCTTGTTATCAGCAATTTATGACATGATTATCATGGTTTATAAAAATACACAGGCAGCACATTATTGTAATAAGTTCATGTATACTTTCTAAAAAAAAGTATGCGCTATGTATATCTATTGTATATCTATATAAAACATAGTATGCACGTTTATAATTATACCTCTTTCACAGATTACTAAAATAGAAAACATCAGTCATTTGAGTGAACTGAGAGTGTTAAACCTTGCCAGAAACCTACTAACCATTGTAGAAAACCTCAATGGACTGGATTCGCTCACAGAGCTCAACCTTCGTTATAATCAAGTCTCTGCTATAGTAAGGAACAAAACTCTTTTTCTTTTTCTCTTTTCTTTTTTTCTTTATTTTTAACAAAATGCACTATCTCTGTAACTTGTTTAAACTGTATCAGCATTTCAGATTTGTGAAATCTTGTGCTTCCCCATATTGTGTTGCTTATCTTGTTCTGCTGCAATCCTTACAACATAAAGGTGAAACAAACAGCAATTTATTTCTGGTATTATTTAAATGTGATCATTAGCAGTGATTCAAATCTTGATGGCTCATGATGGTTCTCCAAGGGGTGGGGAGGCGAAGATTCTGAAGCAGTTTTGTGGTTCTAACATATAAATTTAGAGACTTTTTTCTGTACAAGTTTGTTTCCTAGAAACAAACCCTCTCTTAATTTCTGTAGCTCAGCTAAGCAGTTGGATCATCTTAAATTTCATCTCCTTATGAGTATTTCTGAGCCAAATGCAGCGAAAATAGGTGTTGATCTTAAAAGCAGAATTCCCAGTTGAAGCTTTAACCCAGCATCATAAGTCTTTATGTTCTAAAAAATAAAGCTGTTAACTTTGCAATTTATGAGCTGCAGTTCAGGTATGGCAAGCAGATTATTTAAACAACTGCTTTTTAAAATAATACAGTAAGTTGACTTAAATAGCAATATTTTTCTCGTAATTCCTTTAGTTCTTGGTCTCCTGTTGCTGCTGAGCCTTTCCTCTCTCAAATTCCTGATACTTAACCATGTATGAATTGTTTTTACATTTCAAAAATAAGAAAATTCTGCTCATTTCTGATTCTGTTACGGTACTAGGGAAGATGCCCTGCTGGACCTGTCGCTTGTGAACAGAGAAGGACTTGTTGGGGATGTGATGTTTGGAGGCTGTCTTGGGCATAGTGATTATGAAATGATAAAATTTTCAATTCTTGGAGAAGCAAGGAGGGAGGTCAGCAGAACTGCCGCCTTGGACTTCCAGAGGGTGGACTTCGGTCTTTTCAGAAGTCTGGTTGACAGAGTCCCTTGGGAGGCAGTCTGAAGGGCAAAGGGGTCCAGGAAGGGTGGATGTTTTTCAAGAAGGAAGTCTTGAAGGCACAGGAACTGGCAAACTTGATCTTCTATGACAAGGTGACCCGCTTAGTGGATGAGGGAAAGGCTGTGGAGGTTGTTTACGTGGACTTTATCAAAGCTTTCAACACTGTTTCCCACAGCATTCTCCTGGAGAAACTGGCTGCTCATGGCTCGGATGGGTGTACTCTTTGGGTAAAAAAAACTGTCTGGAAGGCGAGGCCCAAAGAGTGGTGGTGAATGGAGTTCAATCTAGTTGGTGGCTGGTCACAAGTGGTGGGTTTTTTTTCCAAACATGAAGGTGTTTGCTGACATGCCTGTGAAACTTGCAACATATTTTATAGGACAGCAACATATCATGCTAGTTATTGCCTTCAGGGGAAATTACTTTGTATTCTCCAGTGCAAAATTCTTTGATTAATTATAACCTTTGCTGCTTAAGAATTACTGTGCACAACCCTATAATGCCTGTCTTCATGTGTATGTTCACCTGTATCATGCGCCCCCACCCCTTTAAGCATCAACACTAAGGAGCCTTAGAAAGAGAGGGGATGTCCAGATGTAATTCTGCTGTGAACTTAATCGTTCCATGGTCTGGTCTGGGAGGGTTCAGAAGAGCTCTGAACCAGAAGTGTTGCAACTGCAGACCTGAGCTAATAAGCCCTACTTATTGCGTACAGAGCTATGACTCTCAGCAATGCTTGTTAGCTCACATGTATGCTTCCCTGTACTGTAAGTAACAGGTTTGTGTCCACAGTTGCAAGTTGCAGTATGCTCTTTAGTAGGAGAAGGAGGTGCAGGTTTATAACTGAGGAGTTAGGTGTGCAGTCTGAATCGTATATGAAACACTGCAGACTGGGCTGTCTGGCCATTATGGATTTATATTTCATAAATGAAGTTTGATCTTACTTGATATGTTTCATTTTACTAATATTTGAGCTATTTGCTATTCGGAGGTTTTCTGCAGAGGTCTTTAGGGGCACATAATAAATTCACAATTACTCATTCTGGAAACTCATTCCTCCTTATAAATTTTAATTGTAAAGGTGACAGAGTCCTTCAGATCATTCTCCGGCTGAAGAATGACTGCTGTTTGGTAGTGCTAATTGCACTGCTGTATTGCACTTCAAAAATCTTATTTCAGCATGGTCACCAAATGAACTTACNTTTTTTTTTTTTTTTTTTTTTTACAGTGTGTTTATCCTGCAGCTTAAATGCTGAGACAGCACCTTGGCTTATTTCCCAAAAGCTTGTTCAGAAACCAGCAGCAGCCTTATCCTCTTTTATTTAACATCATTTGCTTTGCAAGTGATGCAGCTTGTTCTGCAGAGTAGATATCTGCACTGAAACACTCCCTTGCAGTCTGCACTAGGGAGAAATGGAGCTGCACGTTCAACAGAAATCAATGTTGCAGCAAGGTTATAGCATATAGAAGTGAAAGTATTTCATCAGGCAAAGCAGAGAGGTTCAAAAGCTACTTTCAGCTACTGAATTTATGCCTCTATCTTTCCTTCTAGAAAGATGTGGATTCTTTGCCCCGTCTCCAACGTCTCTTCCTCAGCTTCAACAATATATCTAGGTAAGGGAAATAGCAGTTTGCTTCCTATCAGTACTTTGAAGTATCCTATTGGATCTGTATTTCATTAAAATTTAAGTTCAAACACTATGAATGCAGATACTTTTTTTTTCTAACATATCAGACAGCATAATCAAGCCATTGTGTATTTTATACTTTAAACATAAAAATTCTTGAAACACTTTGCATTTAAATGTTGCTTTGCATTTAAATAAGTATTCTACCAAGAAACTTGTATTTTTAATTTAAAAATTATCATATTGTTTACAATGATGATCAAAATTAAAAATAGATTTTTAAACTATATTATTTTACTGTTAAATTACGTATCTGTTAAAGCAACATTACACAAGGTACATATTTTATTTAACATACAATCGCTGTATTTATGGAGTTACACAAACTGCTGAGTCAGATTCTGCTTATGATAATTAGATTATCTCATGCTTGTGTTTTGTCCATGTATTAATAAAGTCTGAAAGATATATTCATGGTTATTTTCCCTTTCAAGCCAGATGGCAGAAGCAGAATAGCTCAACTTTCAAAGCAGGGCTTCTATAGTTTCAAGTTATTAAGTGCATTTTGTTATACATAGATAGAAATGTTTGTATTCTATGCTTTTTCCATATTCATGCATTTTTGGAGTCTGCATTTATAATAGTGCCAATATTTTTTTTAAAAAAAAGTGCCTGCATTATCTTCAGTTTGGTATGTCCTTTTTTTTTTAATGCCTTAATTGTGACCAGCCTTCTTTGCTTAGAATCAAGTAATTTAATGTGGGTTAGGGGAAAGATGCTTCATGTTTAATTACTGGCAATACTGTGCTGTTCTTGTGGTAGCTGCTTTCTCTGTAAAAATGTTGTAGTTAGTATGAGCTTTTACTGTAATAGGTAATTGAATATTTTAAGTTGACCTGCATTATGGTTTTTGCAGACAGCTCCAACCTACTTGTCTGTGTTCCTTAGGTTCTTAAAGCACCAGTGCAGTAGATTTTTAAATGCTTAATACCCAGAAATATTTAAGGAAAAAATCAAAGATGAACTGCAGGAATCTTTAATGTGCTCTTCCCTTAATTATCTGCCAGAGAAAGGATTAGCATTTTGCCTCTCTTGAGTAATTTCCAGAATTGAAACATGCCTTTTGTTTCTGTTTTTCTAAAAAATGTCTTAGCTTGGCAAGAACAATGACGGGACTGCAGTAGCTGGCTCCCTTGCCATCAGGGAGCAGCACTGCAGTCAGTTGAATTTCTGTATTTTGTGTAGCTTTCGGACTCCCTTCTCACGTTGTTTTATGCAAGCTTGTGTTATTTTTATGGTCTTCAAAGAAGGAAAAATGATTCAGTTTTTCTGTGAGGTTTTAAAAGTAGATTTCTCAAACTTTATATAATCAGTAGCTTGCTTCTTGGTACTTTATCGTGGTTGTTTTCATTTATTCATTGGGACTTCAGTTGCACAACTGATAGATCTAGTCTTAGTTTTCATGTAAGCTAGAAATACTTATTTAGAACATTCATGCAAATACATAATTTGGTTTTAATTTGTAGTTGGAATAGGTATAAAAATAAAACCTTAATGTCAAACAAAAGACGTTACATACATATGTGGGTAAGTTGGTGGGTGGATCAGTTTAACTCTTTATTTACCAGACATTATTTTAAACAAAAAATTTCTTTCGGTGATAACATTTAGCTTGGGTTTTTAAAATAATAACCTTCTACTGCATATAGCAGATTTGAAGGCCAAAAAATACCATTAATTCCTGATTTTGAGTTATGTGGTAGATATGTCTTCTAACAGGAAAATGACTGTATACAAAAGTATACTTTTGACTATCTGTGTTCTGATACTTGGCTGTTTGAACTGACTGAAGAAGCTGTATGCAAACATAATACTAGTGAATTGATGTGCTACATCTGAACATTCCTACAACCCTTTTAAATGATTTTCTGTGGTTTTATGAGTCACTTCCCTGGGTTTACTGTGTGCCATATGGTAATATTAATAATTATTTTTCCTAGAAAAAGCTGTGTATATACAACTGACTTTTATTTTAGACAATCAAATTGATACACAGATATTCTAATTAAGGGTACCTACAAGAAAGCTGGAGAGGGACTTTTTACAAGGGCATG
>RSEF01000010.1:8046752-8093522 GCA_003993805.1 Himantopus leucocephalus | reverse complement strand
GAATATATTGATGTTACAGGTTCATGAAAATATTTTATTAGTGAACATTTTAAAAAAAAAAAAGCAGCATTTTTGAGGCAGTGCTCCTGTGGAAAGTTTTGCTGCTCCCTATTTTTGTATGTCAGCAAAAATCCTTGAGTATTAAATTGATATGTACTGACATATATGAATTAATATTTCGGTAAAAGATTTGGGAATGCCTCTTTAAACTTGTCACTATTTAAGGCATGAGAATCTATCATGGGTTTAATCACTGATGTTCTTTCCCTCATGCTTCAGAGGAGGCCTCAGAATGCTGCTGCTTCTCTGCAGAGTTTTTAGTAAAAAAGGATGTATTGGCAGGATAATATAAGCTAAAACCAAATACTGTAAAGGTTGATACTGATCTAAAACAAAAGACGTCCTATTTCTGGCTTCAACCCAAAAAAATTCAGCAGTTACAAACTGAAGAAATTCATACCTGATGGCTGAAGGTAATATATATATCTCTAGAACTAGTTATAAAGAAGGGGGAGAAATCCCATTTTGAATTTGTCACGTGGTACTGGGAAGAGATTACAGAAACTATTTTCTTCAGGAAAGAGATGCCACTGAGATTCTGAAAGAGGGTTATTGCTCATATTTCAAAATATGAAACCAGGGAAGACAAGTTTTTAATCTTGGAAACAAAATACATATTTTCACTGTTACACTGCTGTCCAGCTCAGCACTACATTGGCTATTTCATTTAGTAAGGCACGTTGTCTAGCCATTTGGAAATAGTTGGATACCAGCTCAAAGAACATGTAATTGTTTTTCTTCATTTGGTTGCTGAACTGGAAACCTGAGAGAAGGAATGTTCTTAGTCTAATAAAAACAAGAAAATATCTTTTTTTTCTCAGCAGAATGAAAATTTTATAAATATGCTGTTAAAATACTTGAACAAAAGTAGTACAAGGGGAATCAAAGGTTGATCGTGGTAACATCTGTTTTCATCAGTAGTTTGGTGGTTAGAAACCTGGGAAAACCCAAGTTTTGTTCTTTGACTGAATGTTTTTTGAACATACAGTTCTCTGTTGGGTGTTCTGTCAGACTGTAGTGAGTATGTTGCCTTCCTTCTCTGCTTCAGAACCTTTTCTCCGTTATGGAACAGGCTTTAAAAAAATCATTGATGCAAACGTACAGAGAAGGGCCAACTGTCTTCCTAAGTAGGCAGGCTGTAACACAGGAAAAGTGTTCCTGTGTCCTATGCTTGCCTACTAAATGTTTACATGTGAATGTGTATCACTGGTGGAGTCTGAGATTGCACCACTCCAGAGTACTCTGCCGTTTAGTAATTGCCACGTTCTTGTATGAGGCAGGAGAGGTGGTTTTGCATCCCCTCTGGCAGAGGGGAGAATTGGATGCAGGACTCTGAGAATGCACACACGATGTAAAATTGATCTATTCTGAAAAGATTTCCAGGAAACACTTTTTAGTAATTTAGCCCAAATTCACAACTTGTTTCTGTGTTGCTGAAAGTAGCATTTTAGCAAAGATAAATTCATCTAGCACAAAAGGAGGACAGGAAAGGAGAGGTGGTTGCCATATTTTGGTGGGACTTCTGCAGGAGAAGGTCTTTTGGAAAGAGAAGCAGACATTCCACTCAAGAAGATTGACTGAGGCAGTCTGAAACAGCATCATCCACAGCTGCTTTGAATTACGTGAGCAGGTTAGACTCCTCTGTGGTGCACAGAGGCTAGAGACAGCATTGAGATGTGGCCTCTGATTCCTGTAGGGTGGTCACCACTTGGCTCTGTCACAGCAGTCTGCATGCTGGGAAGCAGACAGAAGCTTGGTTCTAAAGTATGCAGTGTATTACACTAAAGCTTTGCTTGGCTTAGGATTGGGATGCCAGTGTGACAAGTACAGTATACTAAGTTTTCTGTATTGAATTTCTTAAGCTCTATTTTTCATATGCGTATACAAAGATGTGAAAACATAGCTATTTTGCACTACTGTTTTACTCTAAAATTGAGTTGTTATAGGGCAGCTAAAAGCAGCGTAAACGAGCACATCTGTTTTAGCTCCAGAATGAATGTTCTGGTATGCTGAAGCACTGAGAATTCCAAAGCACAGCAGTATGTATAAGTGTAAGGTCTTGAAAACACTAGCAAACTTTCAACTTTTCTGTCATTTCCTGAAGACATTGGTTTTATTAAAAATCTGTAAATCATATGTAATGGCAGAACTACTGTTTGGCTAAATCTTTAGTGGGAAGCATTTGGAGTAAATATATTTAATGCTTCTAATAACTACATTTTACAGTATTTGAAACTAATTTTGAAGACCAAAAAAGTTTCATATTGGTCAAGCAAAATATATTCTTGCCCAATAGAAATTCAGTTATGTTTTCTTATTCTAACATGTTTACAAGTTTGCTTTATTAAATTCTGTATCATTTGGGAAGATTATCTTTTATCTTCAGGACATACTGAGTGTATATTTTAAGTAATATGTCAGCGTGATCTTCCATAACTGTAGTTACACAAGCTGTTTTATAGAAAGGAAACAGAAAATGATAATCAACTTACTGTCTTAACCACATGTACAAAACACCCAGTTCTTCGGATACGTTAAGCACCTTCGCTGCCTTGGAATCTGTACATAGTTCATTTTCCACCACTTCTTATGTTGTTTTAATACATTAAGCAAAAGGTGGTAGAATCTTCACTATCATTTTTCTGCTGCATCCATTTGGTATATAGTGTACAAGTTACTTGTGTGCTGTACTAATTGCGTTGGGTTTTTTGAGATTTTTATTAGGTGATTTCTTTCTTTACTCCTGCTAGCTTATGTTGGTATCCAGGGCTTTCTTCTGCTGGTTGAGACTGTTTGCTATTTGGTTATATTATTTTTAATTTTATCCATATTTCTTTTTGTTGTTGTTGCAGAAATTGTTTTATCTAATATCTATAATCTTCCAGGTATATCTCATTTTAAAATCAGACATTCTGGTAGATCTGAAGCCCTTTGTATCTGAATGTTAGTCCTCCCAAGGTTATTGTATGCTTTTTTGAAAGTCGAGTGATACCAATGACAAAGGCAGTTGCCAATTTATTCAATGACAGTCTTTAATAAGAACATCTGTACTGCATACGATTCCTGATCCCTAAGTTCAGGGCATACTTAAGGTTTGGTATCCTTCCAAGTAATGAAATCAGTAAGATTGTTGAATATAAAAAAAGGCAATAATTCCATATTTTCCAGTTCAGAAATGGTCTCATTTCAGAATGTCATTAAGTATTAGTTTATCTAGTAACATGATCCTCTATTTATATTTTTATGTGCTCATCATTGATTCTTGTGTAATTATCAGATTTTTTTTAAAACTTCATTCTGAAAAGTACCAAGTCAAATTATTTCATACTTTCCACTTGAACTTACTAACACAGACTTGACTTTTGAAGGCCAAAGTGCATAAGGATGGATGCACGGTTGTACATTTATACACAGTAATCAATTTCTTAAAAGGCATTGGGGAGTCATATTTACTTCTATAAATGTTCAGCTTTTTATGAAGTAAAGTTAAATAGTTCTTTGTTGTTTAAAAATACTGTTTATCTGAGTCAGCTGCTGTCTCTTCACATTCCATCTTCAATGAAAAGAATATGATACAGGCTGTACATCTCTAAGTACATTTTACAGAGGCCAGTTATTTTTGTCAGGAAACCAAATCAGATGTCTAAAAAGCCAACTTGTTAGTGTTTGTTGACTGAACTGTGAACAGTAGACAGGTCTGTTTTGAAGATAATATGGTGCTTTTGTAATTATTTTCCTTCCAATATTTAATGATGTTGCGAACACCCAGGATCATTCTGTGTTATTTGTGGTTTGCTTTTTTCTTTTGTTTTCCATGGTTTTCATGCTGGCTTTGATGGCAAATACACCTTGTATTATTTTTTTTGGAATATGAGTTGATATGTATGCTATCTTAGGGGTTTTTTTAGGTGAAACCATACTTCCATAGTTAACAAGTTCTTCTTGGTCTGGATCTCTTTTTATCAGTACATGAAGAGGTTAAAAAGTTTAACAGCAGCAGCTGTTGGTATTTCAAAATAACTTATTGTACACACTATTGATGGGTGGGATTTTTTCAGTACAGGTAAATATTAATGTTCTGTCCTTGAGAAATAGTCTTCCATCTCAAAATTATTCCTACTCTATGACATTAAAACTTTTAAACTTTTTTGGTTGCAGTTTTGAGGATATTCTGTGCCTTGCTGATTCCTCATCTTTGTCAGATATCACCCTTGATGGCAATCCAATAGCTCAGGAGACATGGTACAAACACACTGTTCTCCATCATATGATGCAGCTCCGACAGCTAGATATGAAGAGAATCACAGTAAGAACTTTCTGTTTTCATCAAACTTACTAGATCCTTAAATTCAGAAGTAAAACTTAGGGTTTTATGTGTATATATGTATATTAAAAATACCACCATTTTTTTCTTAATTTAGTATGGAATTGAATGGTGTATAGACATTACAATATTTTAAAACATTAACCTTTTGTCTTTTGTTCAGTATGATGTAAAGGTGTGCTTTTTTTACTTCATTTTAACAAGTTTATTTTTAAATGCTTAAACTCTTTGTTAGTAAATCACTATGTGACATGAGACAATCTGCAAAGCTTTTGGTTAGAACTTTCTCAACACAGTCTTTACTGGTTTGCTATATAGCTGAAAAGGGACAGCCTATTTCTTCCAAAGGAATAGTCTGCCCTAAAATTGGTGTTATTGCTATCTTCTTTCATTTAGAAATCTTGTTGGTTTCTTTAGTCTACCTCCCTAAGGAAACCTGGTGATCACGCATTTTCTGTGTGAGTGTCTGTATTTCTCCCTTCCTTACCTGACCTACTTTCCCCATTCATTTCTGTTTCTCAAGTTCAAGTAACCTTGATAAGGAAGAGAGGACTTGCAGACAACTACGTCTCCTCCAGACTTCTTGAAAATACACTGTAAGCTAGTGGAGGAAGGGCAATCGCTGGGGGCCTTACCATTAAGTCAACTATTTTATCTTCTAATAAAGGAATAGCCTTGCTAATTCTTACACATGCAAAAGTGATGTGTAAGCATGACCTTCTTACAAGAAAAATCCATCCAACAGTAAGATAACTAATAGAATATGCTTTACAAGGAACAGTGTTGCAGCGTTATCTTTTTTTTGACCAGGTGCTGATACATATCCCTTATTTTGAATGCTCATTTTGCTTTGTACAAAGGCTGTACTGCATTATATATTGCACCTGCTGTTTTACCATCTATCCTGTTGCCCTGTAGCCAGTCCACCATGAGTGTAAAATAGAGCTAATTATCATGTAAAATACAACATGTATGTGGAAAATGTTAATTTTAAAAATAAAGTGCTTTGGGGCATCAGAGTTTTACTCCCAGCATCGAAAATACTAAATACTTGTTTGCCCACAGATATTGTAAGGGTTGGTTTGGTTTTTTTTTTTGTGAATTTATACTGACTTAATTGCGTACTTGCTAATTGCTTTGCTTTCAAAAAGATCGTTTTCTCAGTATTATTACAGAAACTTGAGTGACATAAAGAAAATGTCTCTCCCTCCCCTGCCCCTTCCTGAGAGGGGGTGGATCCTGGTAGAACTCTCAGTGATGGGAAAAACTGTAGGAAGAGCTCAAACTCCTCCTTAGACTCTATGGGATCTGTATGGGGGAAAAAGCTGTTAGAAATGCACGGCCATGGGAAAAACTTAATCTGCATTCGCACCTTGTTAAACATCAGAGAATCAACTACAAGACAAAAAGCCATAGAAAACCAGGTTTCACCAGTTGTGCTGCTCATAAATCTACTCGTAAAAAGAATGTGTTTTGCATTCTTTTTATTTGCCTTCTGGTTTTTGAGTCTTGAGAACTTTTTTAACATTTTCTCCATGTAGAGGGTGCTATATATTTTCTCCAATAAAAACTGTGCTATCCAGATAATCATATAACTTAAGAAACGGGGATTTTAAGAAAAATAACAAGTACCATGAGATTTGTGATAAAATTAGACAGTTGGCAATGCCAAATCCAGCTATTCTGCCTAGTGATGCAACACACTATTGCCATCGGCTGTGAGGGTAAATGTAACTTGGTCAGGGAATGGAAGTACAATATTGAGTACATGCTTTTTCTCCCTCGATTAGACTACCTAAACTCTAACTACATTTATAGGATCTTTTTTGCATTAGTCTGAAGAGCATCCAGTCCACTCTGAACTTAAGCATTCTTTTGTCTTGTAAAGAACTGAGAGTTGGACGAGGATGTTGGCTTTTTCTGACTCATTAGCCTGTTCAGAAGCTTTTCTGCTCGAGAACTGAGTTTTACACAGATGTTACTTCTGCTGTCAACGTTTCTGTTACTTGCTGACTTCACTGGGACAAGAAAATTATTTCAAGAAAGAATAAAATCTGAAGGATATTTTCAAAAGTTTGTAAGAGGCTTCGAAGCTTTATTCATATTGGTTTTCAAGAAGACACATGCTCTTTAGTGCCAGGCCTTTCCTATAGGATTCTTTAGAGAAAGGGAACCTCAGAGCAAAAGTCTGGTGGTAACTGCCTCTGAGTTAGGGAACTATTCAGAAACACATCGGTGTCATGAAAATAAAATACTTTGCACTTGGAATAAAACTTTTTTGCATTGTAACTGTTCTAATATTTTGTAAGTTGGGTCAGATTTGCCTTTATTCAAGGGATTGCATCATATTATGACAACTTCCAAGCCCTGACCCATGAGGAAGTTGGTGTTTTCTAAGGCCTTCTCATTCCTAAGCTATTTTTGATTTAAGCTCCTAAACCACTGAGGCATGGACCCAGTGGTGGTGAAATCAGTGGAGATTAGTCACCTGTAATGAGTTTCCCTGTAAGACTGTAAACACTTATTCATTGCCCACACTGGAAGATGCTTTTCAGCTGAAAAACCCAGTCACTTTGTATTGTGTATCTAAAACATCAACTCAATGGAAATCATTCACATTCTCACTTTGATAGATCAATCTATAGGCTTAAAGAGTAGGGAGGAGGCTGAATTACAGTAGCCGGACAGATTACTGTCACCTCTGTTAACCATCAGTAACTGTAACAGTGACACCTTTAGTCTACCTTAGTTGTGAAGTAATGTGAGTGGATTTACAGCTTATGTTTAATGGAAGTGTGTTCCAGTCAAAGCAGGCTCAAGTCACACGTGTGGTCATTTGCATTGCTTGGTTAATGTAATATAATTGTTGTTTCTGGGCATTGAAGCTTTTTGAATATATTTTGTAGTTTTGAACTTTTGAAAAGGTGGACCTATCCAGTGGTGCTTACAGTTTAGCTGTGACTTATCTTTTTTCCTCTAGTCTTTTGTAACAGTAAACAGATACTGTCTGCAGACATAATAAAATATTAAAGTATGAGTGAAATCTGCACATATTCCTTACTGAGAAATTATTTAACCAGGAACACTAGCTATCTATCGCTTTAAAGACACTTTCTCAACAGAGTTTGCTAAGTATATGTGTATATATTTATATATGTGTGTGTGTATATATAATATATAGTGTACATACATATATATATTTTTTTAATGTCTTTCGATTTGGGAAGCACAGTACAAGCTGCATCTTTTTAACAGTAAAACTTTCCTTCTTTTAATTGTCATTTCATAGGTTTTGGATGCTTAAAGTAAGAGAGCTGTGTTTGGTTTTTTGTTATTAGCTTAGACATTTCTCTACTAATCAGGGGGTAGGTTCTACTGCTTTGTCCAGTACAGAATGCATTATTGATTCCATCACCACTGTGGAGTGCTCAGGGGAGGATCCCTGATTTTATTTTTACTTTGTTTCTTTCCACTTGAAAATAAGATACTTCAGGAGCTTCTTGAGTCATTCTTGTGGATGATAATCCTTTCTCTTAAATCAGGTCTTGTCAAAAATATACTAAATGTAATATACCAAGAGTAAAAAAGGAGATAGATCTCATTGTCAAATACCACTTAAAGAACAATTCCTCAAAAATTTTCTACTCATTATTTTCCATGGCTATATTCCTGTTAGAACCATCCTTACATTCTTACTTCAGTCTTGTGTAAGATCAGCCTCTGTGGTATACATAACAAAAAGTAGTCTGCCTTCTGCAAGTAGAAGTGAGCTGAATTCTGTGTATTTTAAGTGTACTGTGCTGAGTCTCTTTATGCCTTGAAAGCTTGAATGTATATTCCACGCTGTTCTTCATATTCTTGGGGTTTTTTTCCATTACGCAAAGTAGTTTATATCAAGTATACTATAGCTGTTTCTAATCTATAGTAAAACTATTTGAATAAATTTAAGGTAGATGTACTATGGAAATGAAATGTTGCATTCCTTGTGTGCTAACTTAAGATCTCTTTCTCCTGTGACTTACATGCTATCATTTCTTGAAAAGGAACCTGTTTGAATAATAGGAAAGCAGCAGTGAGGAACAATACGTGCATTCCACTGTGGTCTCTTTAGGATCCTTCTCAGGTCTTGCTGGATGTTACCTCTTCGAAAGACCGATGACTTAACGATAGGTTTGGCCAAAATCTGGGGTATTACACTCACGTTGTGCTAGTAGTGCTGATGCAGCAGCAGGGGGAGCTATCAGCATGCCAAAGCCACAGATGTTCTGGTACCGCGCTCATGGAACGCTTTTATAAGGGTGGTAATAGCTTTAGTGTGCCTAACTTTTCTTGCCTTCTGTCGCTACTGTTGCTTTGCACAGAGAATGTAAACCTGCAGCCTCAAAATCTTATTGCAGAAAGTAAGACTTCTGTGCTTCTTTAGGAAGTGTGTTCCGCCCTCTTTTTCTTTTTCTCTTGCTTTCCTGCCCACTTTTCTTTTTAGTGTTTGGTNTGTGGTTTTTTTTTTGGGTTTTTTTTTTTTTGGTGAAATGAGCTTCTTAGCCATTTATTAAGTTTTTAGATGGGAAGTGGAGAACTAATAAATGGAGGAGATTTCAATATACAAGAAGGCATCCGAGTCCTTTTGTAGTGACCTGGCACTTTGACCTTCTGGAAAAGCATCCCCCCTTGTCCAGCAAGGTTTGGTTTAAAGGTGAAACACAGTTATGGACAATAGCAGCAGAATAATAATGGGCAACAAAGAAAAAGGAAGACAAAGAATTTCAAAGGAGCTGGAGCTAAAAGAGAAGAAGGGGTGATAGTAAAAATGAATTATGGCAAGGTTATTAAGGGCTTTGTTTTATAACTTTGTAGGTTTTCTGGTTTGTAGTTTTTTTTGGGGAGGGGTTGGGGGGATGTTTTGTTTTTCAAGACTGATGTGTCAGTCACATGTGTCATGTAAGATTAATCAAGAAATGTATACGAATTTGATTTCCATAAAAAGCGGATTTGGCCCTTGATCTTTATTCAGATGTTTCTCTATCATTCTGCCTTTTTGAATACTGAATAAAACTAGGATATATTTTCTTTTTAGGGTGAGGTAATTTCTTTTGTAAAAGAAGTATTTTTTAAATGTCTGTAACTAGGATAAACTCTTGATCAAGAAAGTAAGTCTTATTCAGTTAATAAAACACTCTTGTAAGTACATTCATTTCATTCTTTGAATACTGGACTGACTCGAATGAGAGCAATAGACCTTCATGTATGGAAGACAGTGTCATAAAGTATGCATTTGGACTGGATTAAGGGAAGGCTTTGAGATGGAAGATAGAGTAAGAAGGGATATTTATGGAAGCTGCGAGAAAGAAAACTGAATTAGGGAACTTTGTGGATGTTTGCCTTAAAGCTTGAAAAATCCCCAATCTTAAGTTGTTTAGAAAGGAATAAAATTAATGAGGGCTAATTTCCTATAGATTAGTGTAATTTTGTTCTCTAATTCTTGCTTCCCCAGTGTGAAACACAACAATACCTCAGTTAGTTTGGAGTGGAATCTATGACAACTGGCCAGCTGTTTTCTGCCAAGTAGAATGGATAATTTCTGCTTCCTCTCTCTTGGTGGGAAAACTAGTTTACATTTCTTTTCTTTCTGCATACTGATTTTATATAATCAAACTTCCAGGGAACGAAACCCCCTTCATTTGAGACTTCTAAACATATTTTAAGCTATTTAATAATATGTTCATTGTGTTGAAAAGCCATTAGAGAAGATTAGGACACTGAAATTGTAAAAAGCTTGTTTCTTTAGGAAGCCAAGTTGAAAAGCATAAATGCAAGGTCAAAGGAAGAGATTTAATTAGAAAATTAAAAAAAAAAAAAAACAACTCTAACCCACTTTCTATAGAAAAATATCACTAATATAGTTTCTTTATATTTTATTTTAAAACTTCGGGGTTTTTTAAGTAAACAGAAACAGTACACTTTAACATGTAATTGAGATAAACTGCTGTCATGAGAATCATGTTTGTAGTTCTTAACATTTTGAATCGTGTCTTGAGGAACAGTATTCTTTCCTTTTTTTTTTCCCATTATTAATTATATGTTCATGTTTGTGGCATATACCTGTATGGGGTTTATTTCGTGATTTTCATAGCCTCACCCTGAACCCTCCCACTCAGGTATTGGGTCTCATTCTGTCGTATTTTGTTGTACTGGGATCTCGAAGGCCTTCTGTATCTGTGTGTGGTTTTATTTAATTATATATTTATTGTTGGTCCTCCTTTGACATGGACTAGGGACTTTTTGAGGTCTCTTCTAACCTGGATTATTCTGTAACTCTATAAAACCAGCCCTGTTTAGGAAGAACTGAAAAGCCTGGTAGCAGAGGAGGCTGCCAACAAAACTGCACCCTCAAAAGGCCAGAAATTGCTTTCAGAACAACAACAAAAAGTTAGGCTTTCCAATTAGTGTTCCAGTGAAATTCTTGCATACAGTTGGGTTAGAGAAGCTTACTCTATCCAAAGCCTCATGCCTTAACCTGCACTAAGGTATTCCTCTTGTTTAATAGATGCATATTAGGTTAAAGTCGTGGAGGAACAGTTTGGAAGTTTGTTTAATCATCTTTCAGACTGATGTCAAAATCCATGGTATGTCAATGGGTTTCAGGAGGGCTTTACACAGATAAGTTTGCTATGTGAACCTAACTTCTTATGCTTTTGAAATTATTTTCTTAAAAACGTAATAGCATTGCTAAGTGGGAAGTTCCTGTTTCATTTTATCTACCAGTAAGCATTCACCCATGTGCTTAGAGGTTCTTATAATGCTCTCAACGTACCATGTTTTATTTATATAGAGATTTTGACATATCAATATGTCTTCATGGTTGATGATGTTTTCTGTTCATTTTTGTTTGTTAATTTTCTTAACACATAACTTTCTGGAAAGTGAAAGTGAAAAGGTTAGGACAGGAGCTTTCTATTTTGAGGGAAATCAAAACACTGTCCGTATGTTCTGGGAAGGTACTTTAATAGAAACACCCAAATGGCATGTGAAGTAAATCAAAATAAGTTAAAGTATGCTTCCCAAATATTTGTGTTGGAAGGACTCTACACTTTTTACTTCATAGTGAACATTTCTTTTGTTACTTGGAAAATATATGTTCTAAAAATACTGTGCTGTGAGAATATTTAGACTTCTGTGAACAGGGAACATGCAACCTAATATGGGTGTATTGCAGTATTAAATTGCTGTACCAGGAAAATTAAGCATCTTCACTTACATGACTTTCATTATTTAGGAATCAATGGCTTTCTTCTTGAAACTTCTTCTTGAATAGGTAATAATATTGATAAGAAAGAATGTTAATGTACTATAGTTAACATCGAAAATATTCTTTTTTTTCTCAAGTTCTGTTGCTGATTGAGAGAAGTAGGCCCCTGGAAACGGTTTATAATGATAAAAATCAATCTTGGATTATGATTCGAGCATAAATAGAATTCAGCTCATTCGCTCTTTGTCTTTTCTTACAAAAAAATCCTACTAATTGCAAAAACTACTACAAAGATACAATGCACTGGTCTATTTCAAAATTTTCTTTTCACTGCCATACTCACCATATGCTTTATACTTTTTCAAAGACCTTTACAAACACTAGTTTTAAATAGCGTTATCTTCAGTATTTGCATCTGAGTAGAGATCTATTCTGTATTTCCTGATTTATTTATAATTACCAATTTTATTGTTTTAAATAATACTTAGAAACATTAAATTGTTAAAAATGCTAAAATTGTATTAAAATTAAAATTTGCATTTCAAATACCAACAAAAAAAAATATTGATAATTTATCAGTAATGCTTTTCAGAGCCTGATTAATTCCTTCTTTTATGAAGCTGTTTTTCTTTTCTTCATCCAGGAAGAAGAAAGACGTATGGCATCTGTTGCAGCGAGGAAAGAGGAAGAAAGGAAGCGTGAAAGCCATAAACAGGCTTTGCTTAAGGTATTTTTCTAGGGCTGATCTAAGCCTACTGTAAACCAGTTCACAGCAATAATCTATATCAATGTGTTTTGCTGTAGTTCTTACATATCCCAACATGCCTCTATGTCTTTAAACTTTTTTTTTTACAGCTTAAGCAGTGCACTCCACAACTGAAACTCTCTTCAGTCAACTATGCAAGTTATGCTTTAGCAAAAAAAATCCAGTTGAATTCATGAGTGTGATATATGTGAAAGGATGGCAAACTTCATTTTCACAAATCCAGAGATAAAGTAAATCCAGAGTAAAGTAAAGGACTTCTCAGTGATTTCAAATTCCTTGAACTTGGTCTCCCCCGTTTCAGGTGAGTGCTCTAACTGCTGCCACGCAGGGTGTTCTGAAGTAGTTTTTCCTTCATTCTTTCCTGTTGAAGTTGTTCCTTTTTATAAAAAATGTTAAGCAGTCATCAGAGCAACAGCTAGACTCCAGCTGTCTTCTTGTTCAGAAGAGCGCTTATCTACCAGACCACCTGGCCTGGTTAGTGCTTATGCATGAGATGGAATAGCTCTAACAGGGGAGACTGAGGTGCACTCCGGAATACTCTTACGGGGCTGGTGACTAAATGACCTATGTTGCTAACAGGAGACCAAAGTTCAAGGATCTAAGAGTAACTCATTCCATTCGTTGTGTGAATATCACCATTTGTCTCCCAATTGTTTTTCTTCGGAGAAAAAAAAAAGTGCTTAAAACTTTTTGTTGTCCAGTAATGGTTATACAAAAATTCAATTTGGCAGACAAACAACAATATGGGTACATGAAAATGTTTAAGTTGCCAAGGTAAAATCCTATTTCATGAAGGGGATTAGACTGAAAGTAATAGCAGGAGGCTGTAAGAAGTGTAGCAAATGTGTATAACTGAAAAATAAAGACACAATCAGAATGTTAACAGTATGTTAAAAGAGAATCTCTTTTAAAAAATCCCCAAGGAACCTAAATATATGAATGGGGAAAAAATAGAATTCCATGTCTAGTGCCTAAGAATATATTTTGATTTGCTGTATATTTCTATCCACGTGTGTTTTGATTTTCTGTTTAAAAAAAAACAAAAACAACAAACAAACACCACCACCACCTACCACCCCCCCAACCAGTATAACAAAAAAGTCTGAGATACAGTCGTTTGTTGGGGTTTTTTTTTTGCTAGCAGTGTCATGGTTTGTTTTTTGGTTTTGGGGTTTTTTTTTGGTTTGTTTTTTTTTTTTCCTGCAAGATACTGATGTATTTAAAGTCTCTTCAGGTTTGAAATTTTGGTGCCGGCTCTTAGTAACATGAAGAAATGGGAAATTAGTAAATAATATTCACACATACTGTTATTTTAGGCTGTTGAAATGCTAATTGTGTCTCTGGACTGGAAGAAAAGTAGGTGTTTATTGAAAGTGTTTATTTGTAGGTCATCTTCTTAACCATGGATGTAATGTTTCCTTGTAGCAGAGGGACTGTTTGTCTCGATGGCCTAGATTTCTCAGTTCATTTTGCTAGTGGAAACTACCCTTAGAAGAAAAAAATATTTTTAATGTATAATGCCGTTGTTACTTAACATTATGTGAATGTTAATCAACATTTCAACATTAAATTGTAGATTATGTAATTTAATCGTGATAGCTTTCTTATCTTCAAATAGTTAAGTGGCATAGGAGACGAATCCCAATATCTTTTGCACGATTTAGTGATTTTGTATATCTTTCCTTTGTAAATATGTTCTTGCGTGTTATGATTCTGGTTTCTTCTTTCCTGTTCAACACATTTGAGTTGAAAGGAACAAATCTGCTCATAGATACAACGTCCAGTGAAAAAAGTTGCGAACTACAGGATTTTCTTCATAGCTAAATCTGAAGAAAATATTTAGTGAATCATATTCTGCAATTTTTGTTGGTTTCACTTTCTTCCAAACTGTCTTAAACTATATGCAGTGTAAATGACATTATAAGCACTCATTCAGTAGCAAACAATTGTTGCTTTCCTGTATTCCTTATTCACATCAAAAAAGTTAATTTCAGCAATGTCATCTCTTCTTTTTCCCTTGCTGGTACTTGCCTACCCTAATAACGGAGATTCTTCATCTTTTTTTCCAGGCTATTTTTTCATTGCTTAAAACCCACTCCTCTGGGAAAGTTTGAGATGTACTTCGAAATGTACAGAGAGTGTAATTCTTTTCCGACAGAGGCCGAACTTAATATTTACTGGAACAAGAAAGAGTTATTGCTAGCAGAATCTTCACACTAATAAAATTTGGTTTTTGTAAAATGAATTCTTGGAAGTTTTCAAAGCCCTGTGGGAATCCAGCAGCCCACAACTGAGGGCTAACAAAGCAGTAGAGCTGTACGGTAGTTGAGGTTATGAGGAGACCCTCATCCTCCAGAACAAACAGAATTTTTTTCTGAATGTGATTGGCAGAAAATGCTGACTATTTCAACTTCCCCTACTTTCTGTGACCTTAAGCCTAGTCATCACTGAAGTCTCTGAATGTTGGGCGCTTAGCGTTCGCTAACCAGATAACATCATAGCTCTTTGGGCCAATTGAATGTCAAATGGAGTTTTGAGCCCTTTAGAATGGAAAAACTTTCAGAAGAAGAAAAATTTTAAAGTAGTTCCCATGTACTTTCAGTGTCAGTTGTAGACAATTATGGACATAATTTTTATCAGTGTTTAAAGTCTAGTAGATCTATCTCTGCATTATCAGTTATTGAAACAGATCATAGTGTTTAATAGCTGCAGCGTGAAGGATTTGCATGTAGGTACTAAATGTTTTACTCAAAACATTTATATGCAGTTGTTCTTTGTTGTTAAGGGAATACTTAGGTTCCACAAATTAGCAGTCACAAATGGTGAAATGCTTGCTTTTTTTGTTGATCTACTATTTTCTGTTTTTCAAAGAAATATTCATTTGTAGTGCTTTACACTTCACATCTCCAACACTGAGTACTGTGAGGAACGTTCTTGGTGAACCACATTGCACTGATGTCCACAACTCACCCACTGTGAAACAAATTATGTAAAAGCATGATGGTAACGGTCACGTGTTACTTTTATGGATTAAACCCAGGAGCATAGCAAGTATAGATTAAACAATACATCAAAAGTGTTAATTTCAAATGGTAAAATTAGGTTTACTTGGTCCCCTGCCTTTCTCCATAGGCATATCAAATAAATTACCTTTTTTTTTCCTATTTGAAAAAAGAGGCTATAATAAAACTTTGTGGTTTATGTTGATTTTTTTTCCAGCCGTAGAGTCTGTCTTAAAACAGAAATGTAAATGCTCAATTCTGAAACAAATAAAGCCTTTCTAGCCTTCAGGATTTTTAATACAGCCTTCTAAATCTTAATCAATGTTGTGTTGTTTTCTTGTTCCTTAACCAGCCTAACAAAATAGTCTAAAGGAGACAGGAACTAATGTGATGATATTTAAAATTATGATATTAGACAGGCTTTTAACAGGGGTAAGACATTGATAAAGGTGACTAGCTTATGCTCAAAGGAAATAATTGTTAACAGGGATTTACCTTGTCTGAGATCCTTTTAGACCTAATTTGAGATCATTGCAACTTGAAGCTAACAAGTACTCGCTGTTTCAATCCAAAATTTCATAGCGTTGAAGTAGAATATTTAGTAATACATCTGAAGAGTATGCACCTTATATCCTTCCCCTGTTTATGGGTAAAATTAGTGACAAATATACAGGCTGCCTATGGACTGCTGTTTGTACTACAAAGGGCAAATTCAGGTTTGCCTTCCCCCCCATTCCAAAATATTGGGATGTTTGTTTGTATACCAGTTCCAATAGTTACATTATGATATATATGAGAGAAATTAAAGGATTCTTAGAATATAATGTGGGTTTTTGATACTTCCTAAGAGTGGGAAGCTTTAAATTAAGGTCGCTACTTTGTATGGACTTAAAAGCTACATTTCTGCAGCAACATCAATTTAGAGTATGATATTAAAAATGAAGAAATCATTGGCTTTGACTGATACTCTGTTTTCTCTGTGTCTTGTGAATGTAAATTTATCTTATGCTAAGCTTCGATATAATATTTTCCTCTCAGAAATTCTAAGTAACTCTCTGAGTTTCATTGAGAGTAGTGTGGCAGTGAGATGGCTGACTCCCAGAGAATTAGAGCTGGTTCAGGATAAACAAATGAAGTGAAACTAACAATGAATTTACCCTTTGATATTATTTATGTTGTGCAGTTTTCATTTGAGAGTTCAGCTGCCAGTCCATGAGGTCTTACAAAGCACCTTGCTCTTTAACCTTTTAAAGTATGCTAAAATGGATATATTAAAGCATATATATCTATATGTACAATGGAATAATAACCTATACATAGAATCGTAGGTAACTAACAGGATTTGCATGGCTGTGCAAGACCAAGTGCTTAAGACTTTTGAAATACTGGTTTGTTGACAAGGCTTATTTAGAATATAAAAACCACTTAAAAAATATATTTAAAAATATTTGAACTTAGATCTGTTGTAGTCCTTGTGTCTATCATGAAGGTTATTCCATTTTCTGTTCTTATAAAATTGACTTTTTCCATTTTTTTGGAAGATAACATTTCCCCACCCCACCCCCGGCACCGCGGAGTATGTTGCGGTTACTGCTAAGACTTAGAGGAGTTGCATAATTATCTTAGCTTAGGGCTAGGGCCGCTCTCGCAGCATGGAGGAAAGGACAAGCAGTCAGCCCTGTTTCTTGGGAGGAGTATTACAAGTAGCTCCAGACAGTCAAAATGAGACTTCTGTGGTTATCCAAAATAAATAGTTTAACTTTATTCTTTCAAAAGTTGTGGATTTATTATGTTACTTATTTCTGTTACTGCAAATTTTGTGAAATCATTGTTTGCTGGCTGTTACGCAAAATAGCACTATGATGTATTGATTGATTGATGTATTGATTTTAATGCATAACCAGCAACCATTACTATCGTTTCTCCCATTTAAAATGTTTTGATTAAGCAGCATATTTCTTTCAGGACAAACAAGTGTGTTGATACTGCACTGTCATAACTTAGTATGACTTTTGTATCTTGTTTCAGGAAAAGAAACGGTTAACAATTTGCAATATTGCTCGTCAGTGGGAAATACAGCAAAATCGAATAGCTCTTGTGGATTCTTTAAACCAAGATAAAGATAACGAGCCCTGTCAGATCAATGGCAGTGCTGCATATGTATTTCCTGAAGAAAGCAGGTATTTTATCGGGAAATACTACTTCTTGTTCATGTCTTATATTCCAGGTTACTTCTCACCTCTGAAGATCTCGCTGTATTTCATTATCAAAAGTAACGCATTCAAATCAATCCTGAAAAGGTGTTTCACTTTGTGATGAAACCTGTTGGCCATTAGTGATAAGTATATATATTAAACAAGTAATATGAAAGCAACTCTTTGACTAAAGAAGCGCAAGCTGAATTGTTACGTGATTTTGCTAAGTAAGGGAGGACTTCACGTTTGCAAGAAATGTTAAGTATGAATTCTTGAAGCTTCTTAAGGCTGTTCGTTTCTTTGACAGCTTAGATTTTTGCCTTCAATTGAAATGAACAAAATGAGGATGTACAAGCATTACAAATGTTTGTAACCTCTTTGTGTATCAAGAGGTTTCATAAACCAAGTGTTGAATTCGTGATCTTAGTTTGAACAGCAGCATCTCTTATTGCACTGCTTTCATACTTACACTATTTGAACAATACCAGATCTTTGACTTAGTTTTATTCCTAAGATAGTTTTTTTTTGTATTGTTGGTATAAAAGATAGTTATTATTTTTATGACACACTTTGTGGCTTGCTTATTTGCATCTAAAAGGTGGCCATCTGGCATTCTATATAATTTAAAAACAAAATGCAGAACTTGGTGAACAATGTGTGCTTTGGATTGGCTAAAACCAAACTAGTGCACTTTCAACCTGGCTAGCTCAGGCAAAAGACTGAAAAAATAACCTGCATGAATTCAATAGCAAGTACAGCTTCCTCCTGTGCCTGATCAAGACTGGAAATGTCAGGTACAGGCAGAAAGTCTTTGCCTCTCACTATCAGAACCCATCCGAGTTTCAGTCTAGTATTGGCTAGACCTGGCTTTTATTGTCAAGTGCTGCATCTTTGGAAAGATTTTTTTTCTTAGCATTTTTAAATTGCTATAGTCATTTCTGTTCTTGTGCTTCTAAAGCTTTCCCCAAACACGTGTTTAGGCACTGCTTTCTTGGTTACTTCACAATTTAATTTAGTGTTAGTAATCATCCCCCGTGACCAAGTCAATGTAACTTTGGTAGCTTGAGCATTGTCCTGTTAATGAGCAGATTCTCATTGCTTGAGAAATCATAATTTTAAGTAACATACTAAGACTTTTTCCATGGAGTTGTAGGAAAGATCTTGGTGTAATGCTGTCTGTGCTTATGCTGGATACAGTGATTAAAGTTGGTTTATTCCATGCAGTTTCCTGACCATGAATGTTAGGATTCTTTTGTCAAATCTGCAGTAATAAAATATAATGCATAAAATCTGTTTCCATGTTCTTGTGAATTTTTTTGCAGTTTAAGATTTATAGACTGCGTTGTAGAAATAGAAGTGGTTACTTCAATGAAATACCAAATTTTAACCCCCCGGAGATGTTAATAAAATAAACCGTGTGCTTTATTTGCATGTATTATAGTTCTCTTGTGCAAATTACAGTGCATTTAGTTTTCTGAATTGGAGACTTAAGTTTGGAGTTTTCTCTTTTCATGAATGGTTAGAGAAATGAAAGTGTGATAGTGATCTTTATCACCGATTTCATTAGTTTAAACAGATTAATGAAGATGTGGCAATGTGTGTTAGAATTTAGAAGCTATAGATAACCCTGCCATTTTGCCTTGAAGCCTTATTGCTCTTTAAGCCCCTCTAAGTTAAAATTGACTTTGATCTACTACCATGTTTTATAATAGTGAAGAATTTCAGAAGATGTTGTCAAGATAAGTGACTAAGCAATAAGATGGCAGGTGAAATTCAGCATAGATAAGTAATTACAGCTTTATATATGAAGTGGTGGGCTCTCAATATCTCTAGTCAGGAGTGAAATCTTAGAGTTCTGGTTGATTTTTATCAAGCAAACATCAGTCAAGTGATCGCTGGTAGTCAAAAAAAGCAAAAGACATTAAAAATACTAGGAAGGTATTAAAGAATATAATAGTAATGATCATTACACAACTTTCTAAACCTGTGATTTGTGCTCATCTTGAATTCTCTGTGCACTTCAGGTCCTGTCAGCTGAGTGTATTGTGTTGAAAGTAAGATGCAAAGAGATGAGAGCTGAGAATACCTGGATTTACTGCTTAATTTTAAAATCGCTCTTGTGAATTGGAAAGCTCACATTGTTTTAAATGAATGCTTATTCATCCCTATTAATTAAGGATTAAACAAGGATAATAAACCATAAGATTATTCTCATTTGTAAGCAGAATAATGAATCCTGATATCCTGATCAGATAATGTGACATATGGATTTGAGGAAGGAGTGGAACTCTCGTCAAGAATAAAAATAACCGTTCAGTACTGTGAATAGCATTATCTTGGATTGGTTTTAACAACTGTCTGTTCTTAAAGCGCTTATTCATGTCATAACTTCTACATTTCATATAGCAAACAGAATGTGAAGGTGACTTTGCTTAAATAAATAATTGTTTGAAGTTGTTTTTAGATCTCTAAAGCAACACAAAATTTTTAAAGCAGGTTATTAAATATGAGTGGTTTTTAATTTTTTTTAATTTTTTTTTTTCCCCTGTCCAACTGAAATATACCCAGAGCCTTTCTGCCAAAGAGGTAAAACATTTGCAGTGTTACTTGATGGAAAGAGGATTTTCCAGCTCTTAGTGGTTTTGAAGTACATTGGGTACTGCACGTGAATGAATGCTGAGAAACGCGATCATATTTGACAGTTTGGTTTTGGTAAATGAAAGGACTGTCATTCAATAGAATGACATTACTGTCTCAAAATAATGTCATTTATGTCACTGCATTTTTATCTCCTCCACAGGTCTCTTGATACAATATTGAGCAGTGCAGTACAAGGCTTGTCTGTTCTTGAGTCTCATTTAGTGGAAGTGGAAGGAGACACTCTTTGCTTGTATGGTGCTGGAGCACTGGAGTGCCTGGATCGAAACTGGAGTGCTCAAACAGCTGGAATTATTGTCACAGTCTCCTTTATGTTCATAGAATTTGATGAAATTGTTCAAGCGTTAACAAAACTGAAGATAAAGTTTCCTAATTCTGTGGTAAGAATGCCTCAAACTTCAGCTGTGTGAACAGCTATGGAATATGTATTCTCTAATAAAACCTTAATTTGGCATAATCACCCTTAAGTGCTTTCATATAGATACAGTTGTGAATGGCACATTTGCTTGGTGTTATCCTGTAACCCTAACTTTAACTTGATACTTCTCAAAAATCAAGACTTCAATTTAGATTCTCACGCAGGATAGTGGGTTTTTTTCCAGAGTCGTTATTATTTCTCTAAATTCCTTTGACCTAGCTGATCATTTTTAAGTTGCAAAACTGATGTGTAAATACAGTGTTACTATTCTACAATATTGTTATGGATCCATGGTATCAGGAGACCTCCATTTGTGTTGTGAGTTCAAAGATCAAATAGCTGACAGGATGGAAGGAGAGCGGGAAAATTCAAAGGGAATAGCTAGCTAAATCAGTACAGCTCTAGGAATCCTCAGTTCTTGATGAAACAAAACGACAGAAATAACTCCTTTTTTTTTCTCCCTTTTTTTCTTGGTCACTTAAATCGGTCATTTTGAAGCAAATAGTGAAATAGTGATAACATACATAAAGCAACTTGTTACTCAGATGATACGCCTTTTGAGCTCCCTGCTTCTTTTTAAGGTTTTCGGTGTAACAGAACTTAATGGTTTCATTGAGATAGATAAATTTGTGGGGAACTTAAGACAAATTTATCTATATCTCAATTAAACAATTGTTTCATTGTGGGGTGAAAAATTTGGGGGCTATAGCAGACTCTTAACTAAACTTTTATCTTCACCATCTATTTTTCCTCCTTTCCTGTCCTTCAATAATGCTACCGTGTAGCCAAATATACCGTGCTTATAGGAGCACTAGCGTAGGACATGGTTCTAAGAAACAGCAGGGCATGATTAATGCCAGCCTGCTATGGCCAAAAAAGCAGAATATTTGAAAACATGTATTGTATTTATTTCACATGTGGATGTTGCGGTTGCTTTACTTGCAGAATTAAAATAAACATCGCTCAAGTGGTATCACTGCTTTTTGTAACATTGAAAATATTAGTGCTGTTACTAAAGGGTTTATAAATTGCTTAGGGGCTTGTAATGTTGACATGTCTAAATATACGTAATACATCAATTGGTTGATACATTGATCTGTTTTGCTACACAGACCTAAAATGAAGTGAGCTCAGTTGCTTCATCAGACCTAAAGACTGTTTATTTGAGTTTGAAAATTATTTGAATGGCACAGAATAGCAATCATTGTGTTCAATCTGTATTGTTTCCTTTTTTTAATTTATTGTGGTTTGACTTTTCTTTTTCTTTTAAGCACCTGAAGTTTAAGGAGACAAATCTTGTGACGCTGCAACAATTCAATGCATTAGCCCAGATGCATCGCATTGAACAGTTGACAGTTGATCCTCAGGGAAATCCGGTTGTCAACTTTACTTTGTGGAAATACTATGTTCTGTTTAGACTGAACCATTTTAATCTACAGAGGATAAATGGAGTAAAGGTAGGACGGTGTTGCTTCCTTCTTACTATCGGTCTTACAAGATAAATTAGCATTGATTTTGAAAAAGCAGATAAATTGCTAATAAAAGGAGCAGAACCCAGTCAGTGTCCTTTCAGTTTTAGGGGGGAAAAACTTTTAAATACACTTCACCTTATAATTTCTTGTGCTATGCATTAGTTAAGTCCAACTGCGCTGTGTTACAATTAGCAAAGTTGGTAAGATTCTTAGTTGCCATAAAAATGTTGTATTGTCTCAGATGTTTGCAATTGCAAATGATAGTCCAAATCTATACCTGAGTGATTGGGATATACCTGAAGGGAAGACTTTTTATTATTATTTCTGCATGTGTTTCTAAAAAAAAAAATAAAAATAAGTGAAGAACTGCATGATTCAACTTGATTTTAAGAAGTGCTTCTTTACTATGTTCAAAATGATCACAGTGCTGACATTGAATACTTGTGCAAAAAATGTGTGTTTAACAGACTACTTAGTAGTTTACAGTATACGATTATTTGTATTTTCCAGTGTTACAAAATGTAGCTAAAATAATATTTTGGTCTTTAAGCCTATCACAGGGAAAAGTCTGTCAGATTTTATTTATTTATTTCCTGCTTGCTGGGTACAAGATCATTAACCTGTGGGTGTTTTTGTTGGATGTTTGTTTTTTGTCTAAACAGAAAGTTAGGACACTATTATTGCTATTCTTTGTACTTTGTATTCCCCTTTACATCAATTGAAAACATTTATTCAAGCATATAAAATGGTTATTTATACTTGGGCTTTGATCATAAAGGGAGTGAGAATAGTTACGATGCAACACGATGTTTGAATGTGCATTCAATTTTAAATGCTAAATAAGTTTAAGTGGTGTTATGAAAGTTAATTAGAGCAAAAATAATGCATAGCTTTTGCATTTAGATCTGGTCGTCGTCATCATCATATGTTTTGGATTAGATATTTTACTTGTTATCCGATACAGCTATAGCATGAATGTTGTGGTTTACTTGGGTTTAGTTCTGTAAAAAATGCATTAGTTGCACAGAAGAGCAGGAGTGGGTTAAAGGGCTTACCTGAATTAACTATCAGAGAAAGGATGAGGAAAGATGAAGGATGAAGGCAAATATGACTCACTCCAACAGTACAGTATCTTGGGGGGGGAGGAGTGATAGTAATCCCATGAAAATTTTAAAATAACCTTGAATTTAGTACTTTCCAAAAAATGCCCATCAAAGGTTATTTATTTTTTTTTTAAAAAAAGTGGCTTTAAAGTTTACTTCTCTTTTACTGCATCATGTTTTCAAAATCAACAATAGTGATCCAGATTAAAAGAAAATAGAAGATAAATCTTGCTGGTTTGGTCTTCATGGAGAAAGAAAGAAAAAAAGAAAATAACACAACTATTTAAGTAGACTTTTTGTTGTGATCTCAAGGTGGGCAAATTCAGTCTTTGAAGGAAACCTTTGCATTTAATAGTGCTTGGGGATGAATTCAGTAAATGTAGCACGGCATGCTTTTTAGGTAGAACATATATACAATCTTAAATACATATGACTGAAGAACATTTTTGTCCTCAACAAACTTTTTCAGCCAGACCACGCTATATGAAGATGTGCACACAGAAATTTTTTCCTGATGTTATTAATCATTTGAAAAGTGTCATAGCCAAGCAGTGGAAGAAGATGAACTCTGATCGCTGTTTTTCATTAGTCTACAGCAGAAGTCATGCTATCCAGCTTTACAGAGATGTGTTACCTTTTCTTTTAAAATCAATAATAGAAAATCCTGTTTCAATGTAAAGAATACAAATCTCTGAAGTGTGCTCTCAGACCTTAGATCAGCCCTATATAATAGTTTCAGATGACAGGAAGGGAAACGTGCATATTCTGCTATTCTGGTTATCATGTGTGTGCAATGCTTGTGAGGACTACTGTGTTGCCAGCTCTGAGGTACATACAGTTGGGGAGTAAAAGCAAAATATACTGATTGAATTAACTAAATAAATTGCATAACTCTAGCACATTTAAACTAACAAAAAATTTTATAAGGAAGGTTTTATTTTCTCCCCAGCCTCCCGCTTCCATTCCAGTTATGTTCCAGGCTAAAGACTGAGTGTTAGTCTCCCCCAGCAATGATTTTGTTCCCTTGTCAAACTATTACATTTACTAACTGTGAAGAAGCAATTCTCTTCCTTGAGATACACTATTTGAAGTTTTCCCCAGTGATAGTAATCTCAGATTAATTAAGAGCTGTCAAGATTTGAATTTACTAAACTAGAAAATGCTTTACACCAAGTGGTATGGCATACAATATAACGGATGCATCACGTTTACTGAATTGGTGCCTGTTTTCTGTACTTGGCATAATAGGCTTACATTTACGTGATACTACCGTTACAATCTTTTTGTGATTAATGGAGCAAACAATGTACTGGAGTAAGATAGAGAACATGAGATTCTGTGAACTAGAGAGTGTATTCAGCATTGCTGTCTCTGTTGACCTGGTCCTTATGCTTCTCTTAACATAAATAAATAAATTAAAATCACTTATTTCTGCAGCAGACATTTCTGCCTGCAGTGGTCTTTGTTTCCCTAGCTGCCTTCTGCACTCTTTGTTTTAGACCTTGCTTCTGTTAACAGACTGTTTAGAGAGGTCATCTCCTCTTAGGCTACTAAGACTTACTTAATTTTAAGTGAAAATGAGAAAATCTAAGCACTCTGAAAATGGAATTGACTTACATTTCTAATTTCCTGACCTATGTTTTCTCTGGTGAATTTCTCCCTCCATTATGCTGTTGCGGTATACTTTAGGCAAGGGTAGATTGTGTAGTCTATAACCATTAAACAAGAATATAATAAAATTACTTTAATTTGGATCAAAATGCCATTTTATTCACATATTTGAATAATATAGAACACAAAAATTGTCTGGAAGCACTTAGTAAATATTGTGAGTATTGAAGTTTGTTTAATAATGGGTTGCTTTCCAAAAATATGTTATAAGATGAACGGAAATTAAATTTGATCCAGAAGTTAAGAAGTCACTGAGTGAGTTTCATTGTCCTGTGTTATCCAGGTCAGATTTAGATGATCATAAAGATTTCTCTGCACCCGCTGGAAAGCCAGGAGTCTGGAAACTGTGCCAACAAGCTTTTGGCAGTTGAAGTCAGTCTGGCCATCAGGGCAGGAGAAACAGAGGCCATGGGCTCCAGAGGTTATGAGCCAAGAGAAACAAAAAACAATAACAACCACCAAAAAAATAAACCCCTTCCACCTTCTTTATGCAAAATTGAAATGTTTCAAATTAATCCTGAAAATTTTTCAGCCGTTGAAAATTAGAGACATCTGTAACTTATGTTCACACAAAAGTATGGGTGATACTTAGAGAAATATCATGGAGGAACACTTATTTTTGGGGATTGAAAAATGCAGAGAAAATACTACTTTTTTCGTTTCTTTTTTTCCTCTAAGGCCTCTCTTTCTAGAAAGTCTTCTCTATGATGCTGCCAAAATAAGACAGACTGTAAGTTATCTTTTCACATGTGGGTGCCCAGAATCTTTTCATTTCTCCAGCATAACTCGATCAGAGATTTTCCAGTAGACCTTCTGTAAGTGCATGCAGTATGGAGCAGAATTAATATGTCTGGCCTTCAGATACTCAATGTAAGACATTGTTATAAAATTCCTCATTTCATGAAGACTATCATGAAGCACAGGGTAGCATATGTATACATTAGAGTTTCCAGAATTACAGGAAATAAAACAAGCGCAAGTACCTCATTTGGTTTCTTTCAAAGTACATTTAAAGTGCCAGTAAAAGCAAATCTATGTTTTGAAGATATGCCTGGAACAGATCTGTTCTGTATAACAAATTTCAGTTAATTCTTAATGTACAGATGTAATGAAATATGAATGTGCCAATTTTGAAACTTAACTTTTTTCTTTTTTTTTTCTCCCCCTTCCCTCACAGGTTACTGAAAATGATATTGTAATGGCAGAAAGGCTCTTTGGCATTCTGGCATATGTAGCATCTTCTGAGCTGCCACATTATCGCATGCTTTCATTATTTGGAGAATCCAGGTAAAATACAATGAACAGAACTGGAATTTGTCCAGACCGTGGTGTTCAATTCTTTTGCACACTGTCATGATAAATTCTTTCTAGGTAAAAAGATAAAAAAATTAACAAATAACATCTTACAGAAGGTGGTTTCTCTGGTTATTGCAGAAATAGTATCATCTCCTGATTCATGTAGCCAGAGGCTTTCACAGAAGTTGTATGAAGTCTGCTGAGTAGGATTAAAAGGCACATGCACACAAGTGTACTGCTTGTTTAATTCTCCAGTTGTACTGGTATTGGTGAAGATTTGTGGAGTTTCACAATGAAGACTGACTATTTTTAGTGGGTATTTTATAATGGGTGACTGTAACAGTTAACAGATTTAAGAATTGGTGCTGTAAGTAAAAAGGTGCTTAAACCCCCCCTATTTTTAGTCTTCTGTAGATATGTACTTTAAAAAAGTTTAAGCTGCAGGACTTCTATTTAGGACATGCTATGTGATATATGTCAAAAAATCAATTGTATAGAAGCAAATTAACGGAGGAATATTTAGAGTCATGTATTTTGAGTAACTTGAGGATGCAATAAACTTGATGGCTCATAAAGTACATGTTCAAAGGGAGAAAAGAAAAAAAACCCTCACAATCACTAGAAACATCTGCACTTAAAAAAAAGTTTCCAGTAATTAAAACTGTAAATCTCTTTATTATCTTTTCACAGGAGAAAGCAATTCCATTATCTGCTGGAGGGAAAGGGAAAGAAATCTGGGATTGGGAGTGAGGAAAGTAATGATAACAGAAGAAGTGGAGGGGAAAGCACAACTCGAGCAACGCTGAATTACACAACAAAGGACTTTCATATGGAAAAGCTTGAGGTAAGAATATCACTATGAAATACTTTAATCCTCTGTTATATAACTTTAGACTACCTACTCACGGAATTTTTCTGTATATTGTGTTTCAGTTGTGCTATTGAAAATGGTGGTTTTAAAATATCACTGCTTACCATATTTACATGTATGATCAAACTGATCTAACTGATCTATGCCAGAATACCAGATAATGGTCAGTTTCTGTCTTTAGTGAAGTGATTCCTGAACAGTGCCACAGTCTCAGAAATACATTCTCACCTACAAACCTTATGTTCATAACAAATGTATCTGCATTAGTAGAATATAAGAAGTAAGCATGGTTTTCTTTACAAAGAAGAATGTGTATTGCACACGTTAGGATTTTCTAATGGAATTAGAAAGTCAGAAAGTGTATCCCAGTATGAATTGGTAAATAACATCTTCAGACAAGATTTGAGATAGTGCAGGCTGTAGTAATAAAGAGCTGTTTCCTAGATTTTAAATGAGCTACAGGAAATTAAATATATAGGAAATGTATTAGGTTTAATTATTAATAAAATTGCAAGCTGGCTTGTTTCAGACAAGTGCATCAGTCACGCTTGTTTTAGTTTGCACTTCTGATCTGCTAACTCTTTTGCTTGGGCAGAGAGAAATTGTTCCCAGGGACAGCATGGTGCTTTCAGCCGCAGTCTCCTTTCTGAGCAATCATCATGAGTTCAAGCTGTATGCACCCTGCTTCATGTTTGTCCCGTTAATTAAGAAATTAAATCAAGTTCAGTAAATGCTGAAGTCAGTTACTGCATTGTGATTTTGTTATCTCAGATCCATAGCATAAAAAACCCCAGTGACTGCATGTGTGGAGAGATTAATTTAAGAAAACATTTTAGTTTCAAAAGCTGTGATAGTTGCTCTTAAAACTTTGAATGGCATACAGTAAGACAGCGAGGCATTCCTCTTGTCCTTTACCATGGAACAAGCACTATAATAAAATAAGCTTTGGTATTGGTACAGTCCATTAAATATATACATTGTTTTCTCTTCCCAGTGCAGCAATTCACACCCTGTCCTTTCTTACAGTGTTTGTACGTGACAGCAGATACTGCAGGGTGTCACAAGAGAAGAGTAAGATAGGCAAAAAAGACTGATTCCAGTTCCCCATCAGCAGCAAACTAACATAATAAATGTGATGAAATAAGTTTATTGCTAAAGATGACAGTCTCAGTAATTGAGTAATAATTTTGGTTTTTAGATGAAACAGATTTTCTCTGCTTTATCACTCATTTAAGAAAACTTCTGTTTTGATGGCCTGAAGCATGACCTAACATTTTTAATAGTGCCATAAATCAAACTAGTTAGGTATTTAGCACCAGTATAACTTACTGTTTAAAGCTTATTATGGTATTTTACAGAAACTCTGCAGAAACAGGGATTAATACCGTTTGAGTGACTAAAATGCGGAGCTAGTAGTTGCACGAAGTGCAGTATTATTTTTTTTTATTATTATTTTTTAAAGGTTCAGGTTACTTCAGCATCTAATGTAGTACGTGTTAGGAACCATGCACTTGTCAGAGTCCATCAGGAAACCTGTGAAAATGATGCATACTGGCATATTTTTCTGGGACAATATGCTTGGTTCTTGTTAGGGCAGGTAGATAAACATACACTTTCCAACTGTACTATAATCATGAAAAAATGGGGAGGGAAAGGAGAGAAGGAAGGAAAGTGGTCTGGTGCTTAATAATTTCTGTAAATTTTCACTGCTATGCCAGAAGGCAAAAAAAAATCATAATTTTCTTAAAAGATATTTACATGACTACTTAAAAGTGGATTTTAGATAAATTAATTAATTAATACAATAGGAATATTATGAATACAATAAAATTCTGTGACCACATTCATAAAAGCTTGACTGAGACCCTGGGCCGTGCAACTTAAAACCAACAGAAAAAGGTGTAGAGTGGCCTCTTTGCCTGCTAATCACTATGTTCTTCAATTAATTACATTTTTGTGGTGGCTTTTGGGGTTTGCTGTTTAACCTTTTCTTCCTTTGTCTTATACAACGCGTAATGATTCTCCCATACAGGAAATCAAGGAAAGAAAAACATTTTGCAAGACATACGTCGAGAACTTGGTGAAAGAAGCAGCTGACATCAATATGAAAAATGAGTCGTTGCAGAAGCTCTGGCCTCAAATGTTCATTGAGCTTGTCAGAGATGCAGTGATAGAAATACGCAATAAAAATTCCTACATGAAACTCTGCTTACAGCGGATCACTGATCAAAAACAGTAGACTCAAGGCTTGTTGTCTTGTAAGCTTTTGGTTTCAGTATTCTATGATGTTTTACAAACTTAAAACAATAGAATATAAAATTACCATCACTATGGCATACTTCACTCCCGCCACCCCACCCCCCCAAGGATGCCTTTAAATCTTAATTAACTCTCGATAGTTTTGAAATAAACTTTACTTGCATACTGCTTTAACAATGCTTCCTTAGCTAAAGTGATGAGATAGCATAGAAGTACCTTGGTGATTGTCATGTTTTACTAAGTTCTTGTTTATTTTTTTTCTTGCTTCTGTAGTGCTACAGCATTGATTTTTAAAGAACAAATTTACACTCTGCTTGCCTTATTTTTTATCGAACGCTTTTCAATTGTCACCTTTTTGACTGTGTGCTGCTGTTTTAAAAAAAAAATCAAGAATAGTAGCTGATTTTTTTAATGAGCAAAAGCTAATAAATTATTTTTACACCCTGAACTTGATAAAGACTTATTATTGTTTAATTTGTGAGATTACAGAACATGCTTTCACATCAGTGCCATCACAGTGCTCAGTATATCATCATTTAGTAAGCTTATTTCTCAACTGAACAAATTGCCCAAACTTGATTTCAGTTTTTTCATTAATTTCATTTGTATTAGTTTGTGTGAATTATTATAGGTAAAGTAAGAATTCGCGGTATATTCACGTAAGCTTTATTTTTGTTGTGTTAAATGTTAATTATTTTTTTGTTTCTTGATTACTAAATGATTCATTTTTGAGGTTTGCCAAGGTCAAATGAGCTAAGATGCATGCATTACATTTGGTAAGGAAACTGATGACTACTATTCAGTTGTAATTAATTTCTGTGACTGTGAAAATGTCATATTTGTTATCAATAAAAAGAAATTCTTCGCTTTTGCCCTTCACAGATACTGTAAAGAAGTACTCTGTGCAAAGAAAAGACTTCTCCTTAATGCCACGTGAAGAGATGAGACACAACTTGCCCCCCAAATCAACTGTGAATGGGTAGAAAAACACATTCCGTAGTACAATAACTTCCACAGTAAACACCTTGCCAGCTTCTGCCCAGAAACCGAATTTAGGAACTGTTAGCAAGTCCAGCTGATTCCCCTGGCTAGTGTTCATATACAGGTAGAAAGTTGTGCTGTTTAAACTTAATTTTATAGGTCCATTGTATCTTAACTAAAAAAATCCAGAACTATATGCGTTCTCTTACTCAATTCAAATTGATCTTATTTTACTGAAGCTCATTTATAAAAAAGAAAGGCTCATAATCAAAGAAAACTTCCTGCAAGAGTTTCTATGGGTCAAAACTAAGTTTATTTTTAAACTTTACCTGGACAAGACTCTCTGGCAATGCAGAGATGCAAATACAGTTTTGTCAGTTTCTGTGCCCTGAAAATAGCCTTGAGTGAGTAGCAGGAGTCAGGTGGACACAGGTATTTTGGAATATACAGTCTACTTGCAGTCAGGTCAAGCGCGGGTGCATTTCGGTTGTGAGAGAGAATCCGTTTCAGAGCATGCTGCAGGTTAACAGTGGCATGCATACTGTTAAATGTATTTGCAATTTGATTTGTGTTATATGTGATCTTTTGAAGCATACTTGCAGGTAGTTCCTTTTCAGTCTTTACAGAATTTAATGCAGTTTTAAGTCACTTAAATTGTAAGGAAGTGTTAAAAATCCTGAAGAAACTGCTCCAGCAGTTGATGGAATGTAATAGAAACAGTCACCCCTCCAGGCTTTTTGAACTGCTTCATGGAATTTATAGTAAGATTAGTGTATTTGATAGCATTTTTTTTCTTTCCATTGGAAAATTGCACTCTTAGGTTTTATGGTGCATTTTACTAAGGGAACAAATTAACGTCCCGCAAAATGTGAGAAAAGGAGAGTTTACATTATAGAAATAGTCAGTATAGAATTGATCATGAAAAAGTTCTTCGGATCCATCAGTTTACATCATTTCTGTGCAAATGGGGTGGGTGGAGCAATTCCAGCCTCTGCATGGGGACAGAAACCTCAGCAGCTGTGTGAAAGTGCAGAACTCTCCTGATGATGTAGCTGGAGCAGATGGGCCCCTTTTGAATCAGATTCAGCAGCAATAAAAGACTGGAAAAAAATGTTTTAAGAAGGGTGGATTGGTCTAGAGGAACAGGAAGTTCTCCATGGGAAAATCCAGAGAAAAGCCAGGCTTTCTGATACTAAAGCTTTAGAAGCATAATCCTGATTGGAGGCTTTAAGGTAGGGTCTTGAAAAAACGAAGTGACATGAATCGGAGGGTATTGACTCTGAGTTGTAGAAACATCTCCGTAAAATGCTCTGTATTCCCAGTGGTCTGCAAATGCTGCCAGTTTGGACTTTTTTCATGAATAGCAGCTGTTTCATAACAGGATTGCTAAATGGCTGAAACGAAGCTAGCAAGACAGCTATTATAAATGAAGAAAAGATTAATGTTGGGCTGCATACTTTTTTTTCACATAGAACCACCAGGAACAAAAAACCTTACATTTTTACTAATTGTTTTTAGGAAACAAGTGAATGATGGACTAAATGGTTGTTAGACCTAAGAGTACATAGAATTTTAATCAGTCAGGTGATCTTAAAATTGTTAGCATGTTATATATTGTTTGTGTTTATCAAAATTATTTGTCAATTCATACGGGCTTGTGGGATACTGTAGTAGCTTATTAAGGAGTTTCTGAGTACCTAAAAATTTGAAGGTGGTATAAACAGCAAATTCTTAGAGGTTCTGAAACTTAAGTACTGCATACATAAATTTTCTATGGTTACTGGTATAAATTGAGGAGTTAAAATAACCATTGCTTTTGAAGCTGGGGACGTTTTAATAAAACCTTCCAGGCTGAAAGCAGTTATTTTTTCTGCTTCAAAAGCCCTTAAATGCTGCATAAACTCAAATTTGGATATTGTTAATATTTCATTGATATCCTATCTAAAATGGACTGTTGTGATCCCCCCCATGTAGCCTGACTTTCTGCACAGGATAGGAGCTATTATTGTAAAGTTTCCATATGTTAACTAGAAATCATCTTAAGGGTTAAAAAGATACTGTTTTGACTTTTAAATCTTTTGGAAACCTTTTTTCCATTGATTTTTGGATTATTTATACAGTTTCCTTATTTTCTGAGACAAATTTCCTCTATCCAGACAAGGGCAGATAATGATGTATCTTATTTTTTTCAGTTTCAGTTTAGCTGTATTGCGCATGAAGGCCCTATTATGTCACGCAGAGTCACTGTTTATTATGCAACTGAAATTTGATCGCCAGTAAGGAGGCTGATGAAGAGCTGTATTTCATACACTCCTTTTGATATAGGATCTGAAAAAGTAAGAGAGCTGCAGATATGCCGCCACAGTGGAACAAAGGGAGAAGTGATTCACTTGATGCAAACCAAAAGCTGATCCTGTCAGTTTTGAGGAAAAAAAGGTACTGGAAAGAGGTTTTAAGTGAGCATTGTAAAGTAAGTAAAACTGCTCTGCTGCCTGGGACCAAGTGTTAGATCTGAATCTGGAAACAGCTGAAAACTTTGTTTTCTGGTCTGTGTAGATCAGTGATACAAAAGCGAAATATCTTGTTCCACTGATACAAATGGTCATACTTTTATTATGTAAACTATTTAAAATAGTAATATTAATAATAGGTTAGCCTACTAAAACACTGGCCATCTGCAGATTAAGTTAGGCTACTGTGCGAACAGTACTGAGTCCACAATCTATGTATATGTTCTGCACATTCAGGACAAATGACTACTCTTTTTTTTTTTTTAATCGGAGCTGTTGGCTGTAAAAGTGATCAACACTGATGTGTTCATTTGCTACTTTTTATCATAGTGATGCATCAGGATGAACTGCTTTTTGTTAGCTAGTTTATTTAAAGAAGCTGAGGCAAATATTTGCTATTTCATATTATAAAGCAACGTTCACAAAGATGCGATTTAGATTGGGAGGTCAGTGTGCATATGCAAAATCACAATAACAGCTATTTGTTTTGATTGGGAAAACAGACTACTTGAATATGTTTCTATTCCCACATCACACACTCTGCTACATCTTGAAGTCCAGTTTCAGTGAAATTATTTTTCTCTTTAGTTTAAGTTGGAGGCATCAGTCTCTTGGGGATTTGTAAGACAGTGTTTTGTTATGCACATGTAGAAAAAGGAGAGGGGAAAAAGGAAACTAGCTATCACTTTGCTCTATGGTGTGATAAAATTGCTTTTACTCAAAAGTGAATATAAACTGATTTTTTCATACTAAAAAGTAGAGTATAGGCTACATAGACTTTATACAATCTTATAAAAAGCTAATTGGTATCTGCTTAAACACCTCAGAACTGGATTTTCTTGAGCATAAGCTAAAAGAAATTGACTCTAAGGGACTGTTTATACAACCCAAGTATCTAATTTTGTTGGCTAGCTTTGCTAGGCTTCTGCTCTTGGGGGAAGAAAGATAAGCTCATCTGAAGGAACTTCTGTCTCTGTTTACTGTGGTGAAAACGGCATTTCTTTACAAGCTGTATACTGGACCTCATAGCAATACTTGTGGGGTGGACAGATGCTTCTGCTTTTTGTATCAAATGTCAGGAAGCCCTTGTGAAGAATTGAGAAGCCTTAATGGGGGGAAAAACTGGGGAGAACTTTGAGTTCTGAGTTGTTTGGTTTTCGTGGTGTTTTTTCAGTTATAGATAGAAGTATTGGAAGCAGAAACATAGTTGACTGATAAAAGTACACTGAGTGTTAAAAAAAAAAAACAAAACAAAAAAACACAACAAAAACAAACCCCCCAAAAAACAACAAACCAAAAACCCCCCAAACCTAGAAAACTGCAGGTTAGAATATTTATACCAAATCCAGCAGTAGAAGTATCCAGCATCCCCAACAAATGTGTTAGTGCAAGACAACCCTGTAGTCCCTACTACAGACTTCATTACTTTGAGGAGGCCCTTATATGTGACTGTTTTACCCAGCTTTTTGGAAAATACAAACTGATGGTTTCATGGTTGCGCTGGACTTTGGTTGATTGGTACAGTATAAAACGATGTAATCAAGACAGCAGGATCAGATTTCTTGGTGCTGTAATCTGTTAGTTAACAGGATGGCAATGCTTAATCCCACCTTTTGTTGCAATCTTCCTAATTAGACAGCTACTTCCGTATTAAGGAAAATCTTGTGTGCGATCTTCATTCTTTTTATATAGTATATAGCACCTAGTATATTGCTACATCCATAACCGCAATGCTTTCTAGTTTCAGACAAGCTGGTCCTTCCACTTCTGTTTGACTAATATGGGTATCCCAGAGGTTAAATGCTGCTATTAGCAGTACTTCATTTTACACCTGACAAATCTGGAACTTTACATGAACACTGAGCAGATCATAAACAAGTTAATTCTTTCTGGAATACTAGACGTGGATAACATAAACAGCATTAACCTTTTCAACACAGTGAGAATGATACCTTTTGATAATCAAGGAATGAAAAGCCTTTCTGCATATAGCATTGAGAACTGAAGCACAGGAGAAGATAGCCTGGAATGACATGTGGTTTCCACCTATTTATAACATATCATTAGGCAACAGATTGTAATGTTAATTCGAACTACAGTGAAGAAATCGTGCCCATGAATGTGATGTTTGTAATACATGCTCACATAGTCTAGACATTTTACGTGGTTATGCAAGTAATGGTGGTATTAAGGTAATTCACACTCAATGAAAGAAATCATAGCGATATGTAGAGAAGCCGGGACTTTACAGTAATTAAAAAATGCTAAGTTCATTGATTAGCTATTATATTACTCTTAGGAATTATATTGTGAGACAGTCTGTGCTGTGGTTTGGGTTCTGTATGGATATGTAGGCCATTTGCTGCCTATTTGCATTAGGCTTCAATGATGTATGTTTTCTAACTAAAGAAATGCACAGAGTACAGCTTTCTTCCAGTTTCTAACTCAGCACTGACAATAGGATATACAAAGCTTCATACAACTATCATATCCTGGCTAAAGAACACATGTTAAAGCTCTTAGTCATTTGACTACGAAGCTTTTGTGTAAGTCTACAAACAAGATTCTGTATGGAAATGTTACTTAGATTCCAAAGAGATCTTAATAACTGTAGTAAAATGTAAACATTCAGTTTTTCATAATCCAGAAAAAGTGAACTGGCTTGTCAGTTTAGAGAAGAGAATAACTGGGTAAATATTAGAGGGAAGGATTCCCAGGTGTGAAAAGTGCTATTGGAATACAGAGTGAATAGTGAAGAGAGCATTTATTGCAGTGGTTTTTGTATTCTTCTGGAGACTGCATGTGAATGCATGGAAACTGGAATATATAAACCCATGGCAAAAGACATAATTTCTCCCTAAAATATATAAGCATGAAAACCTCTCTCTCATGTTGTGGCCATTACTTGCTGTGTTGCTTTGTTGTTGTTTCGGTTTTGTTTGGTTGGTTTTTAAACTAGCAAACACTCTAATGCTTTTGTGATGATGCAGTGAACAACCAAGAGGATAGATTTGAATTTTCAACATATCTTTAGAGGTTTTATTTCTTCTGTCTTCAGTATTTATCTATTTGACAGCTGCATAAGCAGAAACATTACACTGTACATTAAACAGTGCTAATTGCTTTATTAAGAGTTGAGGCCTTCATTGTCCTGAGGCTCTGTGTCTAGATTATGAAGTAATCAGCAAAGCAAAAAAAATTTTTTTCTCTTTTGCTTTTTAGAGCAAGATACCCAGTCATTCTTTCCTGTTGTGAATAAACGTAGGAGTCTATAGCCAATGACATTTTTCTATGTGAATTGCCAATGCTTCTAGATGTAACTGTAGACACTGAGTTCCATCTATTGCGTATTACCATTATTCAGCACAATATTTAAGCACATGTTAACTTCTAATCACAGGCTTGAATATTTCCCTTATTTTTTAGGATTTTCCAAGACTAGGACTCTTTATAGTAAAAAACGTCTTTGATTTTTGGCCTGAAACAAGAGATGTAGGGTTAAAGACAGCGTATTAATTAAGTACACTTATTACTTTAAGTCTTTGGATCAGGTCCTTTTTTATTTTAAAGCCTTTTATTGTAGGTTTGATTGCAATGAATATCTTATTCAATACAATTCTTGATATAACCAGTTATATTTAGATTATTCCAAGTATTATGAGCATATAAAAACGTTCTTATTGATCAGTTATTTTCATTTACTAACGTAAACTGTGAACTGTTCTTAACGTGAGGAATTTAATCTACTACAGTAACAAATGTCTCCTGAACATACTTTTCAATCTTTGATGGAAGGCAAAGTAGATTGCTTTATAAGAATATTTCTAGCCATTTGTGAACATCTGAAATCACAAGTATGGGAAACAAAGGTGTAACTAAAAATGGAAATGCAGACCTTGTTTCATGGAACTGTACATGCTGGGGTTTTGCTAGGGTTTGGGTTTGGTTTATTTTTCCTAATTAAAAAGTGAGTGATGTAGGTCTCCATCCCTTTCCACATCCCCCATCTCCCCCCAGTGTAACTTACTGTAGACTACACTTTGCATTAAAGATGCTGTAGAACTGAGCCTAACTCCACTTTATCCATTTTGTTTGTAGACTGAATTTCTAGATGATTAACAGTTCTCATGATCCACAGGATTGTTTACGAAGCTTTATTTATGTTACATTATTTCAGTGTTATATGTCTCCCCTGCAGATGAAATAATGCAAGATTTAAATGCAAGTCAACATGCTGCTGAAGATTCTAAAAGGTATTTGCATTGATTTATGGTCTTTATTAGGATGCATAACCAAAAAAGCAAAATCTAAACCGGGTAACCTATGTCAGCTAAAACCATGATGCTCTTGAAGTTGTTGCAAGATTCCCCGTGATTTGAGTGACTGGGATTTCACACATAGCCTATATGCAAGGTGAGAATTATGCTAACCAATTTTTTTTCTGTATCTATCGTGATGACGTCTATGCCTCAGCTAAACATGTAGATTCTGTGCTGGCTAGAGGAAAATAGACACTTCTACAGTGTAAAACATCTGATTTGTTTTAGATATCCATCTTTTCAATGCAGGGAAATTGCTTTTTCTATTTTTTCCTCCCCTGTTAGTGTAGTCTAGGCACTCATCCAGATGTTGATGTCTGCAAAAGTTTGAATTTGTACAGACAAGTTCCATCCTTCCCACCTTTTCTCCGCTTGTCTCTCATGCAATTCAAACCAATGTTTTCTTTCATGCCAGTCAGAACCCATGAAAGTAGCCCGCTTTATGATGAACAAGTATGTGCTCTGCTTGGATTTGGGGTAAAATTTGAGTGTCCTAGATTTCCAAAATGAGAGATGCATACCCCAAGTCATGCTAGACTTCATAGAAATCTAGATCAGTAGGTGCTTTTGTCACATTTGAAAAGGCCTTGAGGTCTGGCACACAGGTTCTCTCCTTTGCTGTTTTGAATACATATATTGCTAAAGGAGAGGAGAGTGACATGGTCATATGGATAGAGTGGGAGACTGTGAACTGGGGTAGACATGATGAGGTAGTAGAAAACTGCTTCTTTACACAGGTCGTTACAATAGTATAGCATGTAAGTAGTAAACAGTATTGTTAAATGTGCTTGGTGACAAGCTAGAAATACATGTTATATTTGTTATTTTGACATAAGTTTATTTCAGTTCAGTTAGCCATTTCTCTAGTGGTGAGCTGACTGGTTGCAAGGCAGTTTCTGTCTCATATACAGTGATTATTATGTGCTGGACAACTACAAAGAAAATAAGTCATTTGCAGATAGTATGGGTATTCAAATTGTTGAACAGATTCTTCATATATTCTGCGGAGTACCATTGACAATATTTTCAGTTTTATTTACAAGAAAAATTAACTGGTCCAAATCTTTAAAGGGTGAGTTACATTGGTTAAAAATTACTTCAGAGATGCTAAGGACGCTTTAGCTTTGTTGTTACGATTTTAAATTTCATGAATCTTGATCTCATTGCTGCTTGGAGGAAAAAAAAAGAACCAAAAAAGGAACCACGGGTGGTCTGAGAAAGTTTTATTGATTATTTGCTCTTTCTTCTTTGTTGGTACTGAACTTTTGCCCTTGCTTGATGATGCTAGCTGTAGGCTCACTCTCAGGGATTAACTAGAGGCTGTGTCAGGAAAGTATGTTAGTAGATCTCCGTGTGCTCAGGGCAGTTTCCAAATTCAATCAACATATGTTGAATTAGTCATTAGTCATTTATTTTTCACATCTTCCATTAATGCCTCACTTCAACAAGCTTTGTCACCTTGCAGGGACAAACTAGTATTTCAATAATGGGATCTATGATTGTGTTTGAGGTCTTGCATTATAACAGATGAGTGTCAATTGTAAAGATTCTCATATTAAAGAATATTTAGTTTAAGACATCTGTGGAGCCTCACTGCTGACTGGCTCTCATTTTTTATTCCAGAGACACCTTCTTATAAAATACACTTGTCAAACTGCTTTTTAGCAGTGCCTTGGAGAGGATCATCCCCTGATGGCCCACATTTTAACAGCAGCAAAAGTGAAATAAAAACACTTGGTTGCATTAGATATCTGGTAATGAGCTGACAAAGGTGCTAAGGTAGCCAGGTGCTGTGTATCTCATCTGTAGTGTGTGTTAAGTGTTGGGCAGCTACAGAGAGTGAGGCAGCCTTGTGTATTTTTAGAGGTGTGAGAACTGTTGTGCGAAGCCAAATCCTTCTATATTTCTCCTCCACTGCTCCCCTTAAGAGGCTCTCACTTTCCCCAACCTTTGTTTCCAAGCTCCAATGTATTCTGTTATTATTTAAGGAAAATATTTTCAGCATTGCTTGCTTGGTCCAACAGAAGGCAGGCAACTTTTTCCTTTTCCCATCTCTACAGTGGGGAACAGAGAGGCTACAGAGAGGCCATTACTTAATTGGTATTAGTTATTGGTATAAAGCTGAAGTGTCACAGCTATGTTATGTGGGGAGGCCAAGAGGAAGAATGCTAGGGGTAGGGGCACCTGTCAGTGTGAACCAAAATAGTTCTAGCACATGTAGTGCTAGATTCAGTGGGATTCTTTTTTTCCTGGCGCTTTTAAATTTTTTTTTTTATTGCTCTCATTTCAATTGAATCAGCAGATGAGGGAATCCATTACTTGGCTGCTGCTAACACAGACTTCATTAACTAGCACTTTCACCTGTAACAGTCACTGGTCAAGTATTGCCTGGGATATTTTTAAACTAGTCTGCCTTATGTTCTAGGGAGGAATCATGCCACTGTTTGTTTTTTTTATTGCTCATTGCACCTATAGAATGAGTGGAATTTGTGATAAATGAAATGCACTGAAAGTAGATCTTTTTGTGTGAGCTTATGTGCTAAATATTTAACATCTCTTTGAAATATTTGCTGATTTAGAGGAGTCTTTCACTTGTGGGTTCTTTCATACACATTTGGGTTTTTCCTTTTCAGCCCACATTTTTTTAAGAATGCAATCAATTCAGTGATTCCTCATCAGAAGCATTTTGAAAGCTAGAACAGGATTGGCAAGTTCTTGGCTTTTGGTCTTGCAGTATTTTATATTTTTTATGGCAACTTACGATACTGCTAAAAATCTTGTAAAACTTGAAGTAGGTTCTTGGGAATTGTCTTTATCAGCTCAATTAAAAATTCCTTCAAAATTTTGGCTGAATTTTTTTCACCTATTTTAGACAAAGCTTTAAAAGCCATTTTCTTAAGCATTCAAAAGACAGTTTTGTGATGTGCCCAAGACTACTTCTTTCATAAAGTGTATTTTTTTTCAGAAGGATTTACAGAATGTTCTAGAGATTTACTTGGTGAGTATAACTGTTTATCTCGTTTTAACTCTGGACAAAAGTAGTATGATGTCAGATGCTGTTTGGGTCTCCTTCGTTCTAACATTGTGTGATGACATCAGTCTTCACATCAGAGAGAACTAGAGCTGGAAGGTACAACATATTCTTGGCAGGAATTATGATACTGGGATCAGGATTTTGGCTAGGGTGCACTCCAGGGTGATCTCCTGGAAATAAAGAGTACCAATTACTTGTACACAGTGAAACCAAGCGGTTACATGTAGCTTGTTTACTATGGGCCAATAAAGGTTTTATTGTTTGATTTATTTTTTTTTTTTAATTACTGGGATTCTTTGAGAATTTGCATCTACTTTCAGATCTGAGAAATGACTACCTGCATTAGTAGCAAATTATATCACTCTGTTCCTAGGAGGAGCTGGAAAGGCCATGGGTTCTTGCAGCTGCATCTGGAAGTTTAGGCTCAATTCTGATCATACACAGGTGAAGAAACTAGTTCTTTTTGTGACTGGAATGGAGATCGGGAGCAAACCAGCTCAAAATCTGTAATGTAGGTCTTCCTATTTTCACCTCTCTGAGTGAGAAGGGGAGGAAGAGTGGATGGGTGACAAAAGTGCAATAACGTGGGGTATGAAATATGGAGGGACCATAATGGCAACCTGAAGTTGGGAAATAGGCTTTTCAGAAAGGCTCTTTCTAGAACATTGGGAATCGGGCAAACCAGCTGCCTCTAGTGCGTAATGCTGTGGAGCGGAGGAAGGCCCATGGCACTGCAATTGGGTGAAATAGAGGGCTAGACATGAGGAGGAGTGAGCTGGGAGCCAGGATTGCAACTTGTGATTTCAGGCCTGTACAGCTTGGCAGGTCTCTGTAATTTTCAGTGAGAAATATGTGCACCCCAACCTCAATGAACGTTAATAATCTTCTCATAACATTCTTTAACTGTTCTCTTTGGTTGCTCTCCCAATTCGTTCCAGAAGGCGGCTTTCTGCAGACTGTGTAAAACAGGATGCCTCTGTCATGCGTCAGGTCAGTGATTTAGCTCACTATTGAGTATTTTCTACTACTTCATTTACTCTAGGAACTCCTAGTGATCGCTTTATAAAATGACAAAGAATAGCTGTCTCATATGAATATTTATCTCCAGTTAGAAAGGGTAGGCCCTTTGCAGGTGCGTCAGGAGCAGTGTTGGTAATCATGATGTCTCTTTCCTGGTACTCTGCCAGAGACATTCCCAGGCAGCATTGTGTCTTATGAAAACCAGTAACTGTGCAAGTCTGTGGCATGAATCATCTTTATGTTTTCTGGAGGGAGCTGTTGTTTGCTCACTGATAGTAAAGGGTTAAATTTCTTGAAAAGCATTTTCATAGTTCTGTTCTGTGTTAGAGCAGCTAAACTCGAGAAATTCAAGCTAGATGAATTGTGCTGTTGGGGTAGCAGCTTGTTCCCATCTGCTGCCTTTGCTGGGAAGATGGCAAATAGTTTCTGCAGAGGTAAAAGATGGCATCTAGGATAAAGGACTCCCAGTCCTAATTTGAAAAGCACTGCAACTGGAGGAGAAGTGGTGGGTGACAGCCGCTGGCTATCAACTGACATCTTTCCTTGGTGCTATTCAGATAGGAGCAGAAAATATTCTATGGGCAAATGTCACGCACAAGTAAATTTACTATACTGTTCCCTTTCCAGACATGTAGCAGGGAAGTGTCCAGTCCAGACACCTATTCCTCTTTGCTGGGGAGATGTTTATAGTTTGAGCTGGCTCATATTAGTGTCTAAGGACAGAATGGGACCACTCATCTTTTAATGTTGTCTGGGAGATCATTTGCTAATCTGCCAGCAGTCCAGTGCCCAGTGTCTTCCTCATACCTGGGATTTAAGATGGCGGTCTATTATTTCAGGATTCTCTCTGATTACTGTGTTGCTTAAGCACGATGTGCTTGCGGAACATGTGCAAACCAAAGTCCTCTGATCTCAGGAGACTCCTGAATCATTTGGTGGCTTGGAAAATCGGAGACAAACATGCGCAGAATCTTCAAACTGGCCTAAAATATCTCTTAAACAGGCCATTTAACGTTACAGAAAATGGTGCTGTTACTCCATTATGCCTCTCCCAAATACTAAAAAAAAAAAAAAAAAGTATTTTCTCTGGCAGGACCTCAGCTTTAGGCTATAGATCAAACAGGTTCAAATATTTTTCTGGCCTCTTTTTTTTTTTTTTCTTCTTCAGCTTAGCAATTTTTTTTTGATTGATTCCTTTATATTCCCATCAACATATAGTCATATTATATTTCAGTGTGGTCTGGCCAACAGTCTTGATACGGAGACAAAAATCTTCAGTCTTGTTTAACCAAGCGAGTAAGAGGTGTATATTTTCATCCTGAAGTGTGGGGTTGTCCTTGCAATATGTTACAGGAGTCTTGTCTCAAGACTTTTGGAAGTTTCCAACACTAAATAAGTATTTAAATGCTACTTCATTGGCTTTGAGTTCTATTAGCTCCTCTTTTCTGGACCTGCAACTAAAATCAACGTCCAAAATGTAGCAACACTAATCCTCATCCCTCTAATGTACCTGCATGCAACAGGGAATGGAATTAGGATTACATACAGTTACTTAAAGCATGTTGCAGCTGTCTTTGATTCTACAAAACTTTGTCGGTACAACTGTGCTGCTGGAGAATGCGGCTGGTTTTTGCATTGCTGAAATTTGGCTGCCTCTGCAGCAACATCCAGGCCTTCTTGGACGCTTCATGATAAAAATACAACACTGCTAGTGCTCCTGCTTTTATTATTACTGGAGGTGCAAGTACTAAAAATACTTCTTGCTTTCACAAGAACTTAGGCATACACAATGCCGCAGAGAACTCCTTTCTGTCTGTGTCTCGGTTGCTTGATCTATATCTGGAATTGAAAAGCACCAGGAGGTTCCCACATAAATAAATCTTTGAAACTTCCATGATGTTCCCCTCAGTCCAGCTTTGATATTCTTTCTTTAAAGAAAGTTAGGCCTTAGCTGTTTTAGTAGCAAAGAAAAACCTCAAAAATGTGAAGTTGGATGTAGGTGGTGCAGACAGAAGTTTGCACAGAGCTTGTAACAACAGTGGGAGGTGTGAACTACTGCCTTTACCTCTATTGGGTGTTAGCTCAAATATTCAGCAGTGGTGTGTAATCATGTATATTAAGTATTTCATGCCTTAAAAAGAATGAAAAAACAAGAGGCCACAGAGCTGCATGATGTCTGTTGGGAGACATCTGATTTTGACGGCATTTGGGAATTGCTTCTGGTTGTTGGAGTTAAAAAGAAGTCCTACATTAAGCTTCAGCAGGATGGGAACCAATGAGCAGGCCTGATAGATTTTTGGCAGCTCTGAGGTGTAGTTTATCCTGTAGGAAGAAATCCTGTCACCCTTCATCTGCGTTCCTGCTCTCACTATCATTAAACAGGAAAGCATTAAAACACTTCCAAGACTGAAATAGACACTCCTTCCTGAAGTCCTGAATGCTTCCCGGTTGGTTGGTTTGGTTGGGTTTTTTACCCTGATGCCTATCACCTTCTTCAGTCCTTTTTCCTTTAATAAACTCTTTTGAACCTGATCAAACAGAACTATACGTACGATACAGATCTGTGGATCTGGGAGGTGAGGAAGGTGAAACCAAGCTTCTTTATGAAGGAAAGTTACATTCGCATCACCTTGTTTGGGTCCAGTGCTACACTTTATTCTTTAACTTCACTGAGTTAATGACTCACTGGATGACTCACTGCAGTTGTTCAGTTTTTTGCAATATGCAGTTTTTCTACATTGGAAGAGTTCTTTCCTGTTGGTATTGGTTTGTTTATTTGGTTTTTTTTAAAAAAAGGGTATTTAGCATGTTAGGGCCATACTATATTGTATGCACACACCAGGTACAGGCTTTCTTCATAAAGCTGCTTACCCAAAGCAGAGTTTAAAGGTCGGCAAGAGATTTTAACTGTAGAATGGGGGTTAGGTACTTTCTTAAAACTTGGCCAACACAATACAGATTTAGTGTTTTATTACTAGGAGCACAAAAGCATCATTCTGTTAAAAGCATTAAAAAGCAAAAAAAAAAAGTTTCTTTAACAGTCATCCATAGTGTTTTGTATAATAGAATTTTGCTAGTGTTCGGTATCCTAACTGTTCTAAAGATGCTCATAAATTAAGCCCAGCAAGTACTTAATTCCACATTTCCCTAAAATTGCTTATTTCACATTGTGCAGAATTACCTCGAACTTTACATGATTGCTTAGAATATTATTTATTATTTTTAAGTTCTATGCTGCATACACTACTTACAGCTAAAGCTGTTCCTACCCATTGAATAGTCTATGGCTAATTGTCATAGCTGTGCAAACTACTTACCTCTTCATATTTGTGCACTTTTTTGTTTTATTTTTCTAGAAGCAAATATGTTAAAGTGCATAAACCTACTTCCCTGAATCTCATTCTCTGTTTTATTAAGTGTTTCATTTTGTGCATAGTTTTGTCCCACTCCACCCACCTTTCTCAGTCCATAACATTTATCAGAAGCCTAGCAAGCTAAAAAGTCTGAAAGAAAGAGTTTAGCCTGTCTTATCTACTGCACCAACTGCTATGCTTCCATCAGTTAAGTACAGAGGGGACTACCTGCATGCTTGTGGCAGCATTATGTGTTTGATGAATGCAGGCAGCCTGAAGTCCCCTTTGGATCAGTCCCACATTCAGACTTGTCTTTGTAAGAATAAGAACTACTCTCTTGTGGGAACCATAAAACAGTCCATATCCCCAAAATTTTTGAAGTGAAAGATCATATTTCCTAATGGTAGAAATTTAGGCTGGGTGTTTAAAAGAAACAAACAAACAAAATGCAAATAAACCCCCACTTTTTAAACTTTTTTCTTCTTTGCCCATAAAGCCTCTACGTTATAAAAAAAAAAGAGAGAAAATTTTTAATCTAGAAAGGACGTTAACCTAGAAATTCACAAGGTGACTAAAAGCTTCTCTTTACGCTCCCTTCTGTCATACTTTTTTCAGAAGCTGGGTTGATAAATTAATACTTACTGTGTGCGTGTGTGTGCACATGCACGTTTACGCATGTGTTTGCATACTTGCTTTTGTATACACTATATCTCAAAGAATTTAAGAAATAGTTACCAACAACAGGAAGTGCAGTCGTGTGTTTCCCAGTGATGGTACATTCTAGAGCAACCTGACTCTATCTTATAAAGTAGTAGGTTGTAATACTAAACAATTTATTTCATACCAAAGATCTTGATAGGACATGTTCAGCAGACATCACCAACGTTTTGTAAGATGGAAGCACTGGAACTTTATATTGTGGTTTTATGAATCAGCCAGAGCTGATTGCGTCTGGCATTTTATACAGATCTACTATAAACATCCTCATTTACTTTTTTCATTGGTAAGTGGAAATATAACCCACACAATTCTCCTAATGCAGACCTGCAGAGCTTAATTTTCTTCCATTGATTATTGACAGTTAATAATAACCCTTCCACTGTTTCATTAAACGCCATTTTATATTTTTTGTAAGGAGAAATCCAATTGATAGAACTTTTTCTATTGCACTTAACCTCTGTAGCATAACTTGTTTTAAATAGATAAATCCTATTTCTTAAACAATACTTTAAATTTCACCCTAGATATTTTCCCTGTCCCTGACAGCTATAAGGATATTGTGAAAGAGAGAGTTCTGATGGGAAGTGTACTCCATTAAGTAGTGTCTTCTTCCAATTGTAATCCAATTGTTCTTGAATACATTTCTGAAATTACTGTGGAATTCAATTTTAAATAATAAACCTTGCCCCATTTTTTGTTACTATTGTCTTTCACAAAAACATGTACTAAGTGAAGTTTTGCCATAAATGTTAACTTCATGCATCTGTCTGTACTTGGGTCACATTTCAGCAAGGGAGTTATGTGAAAGTTTTTCAAGCATGTACTTAAATATTGCGGCAAGTGCTGATAGCCAAGCCTGACTTTCATGTGTTGTTGAGTCAGGACCCTGCTAGGGATAGTAGTGGCAGTGTAATCTCCCTCAGTGAGGTTATGGTTGCATTCCCTGCTCCTTCCAGTTAGAGGGGGTGATACAGATTTCTTCTACTCCTTTTCAAATATGAAACCACGAGAGGGAGAACATTCTCTTCTTTGGCAGANGAAACCACGAGAGGGAGAACATTCCCTTCTTTGGCAGTGTTGGAGTGCAGTTTGTTTCCTTACATTTACTGACAGTGCTTGAGGAAAGATTTTTTGTTTTGTTTAGAACCAGGGGCCAAGCAGTTGCAGAGTTTAATAACCCAAGACAGGGTCATTAAACAGACATATGAAAGGCCTTTTAGGACACTGGAACAAACTCAGAAAACCAGAGCATCTGGTGAAAGAAAGAGAAAAACTAGTTTTGCCATGGGACATGAGACCACACAACGGGAGAATGACTGTAATATGCCACTTTGAAGCCATTGCAATTTTCTTGCAGACAAGTATGAGGACTTTAATGTGTAGACTTCCACCATTCTACAGTTCTTTCTTTGCTTGGATTATAAATCTTTCTGTTTACCATCTCTTTCTACCTCAATGTGATTTGTCAATCTCTTTTTTTTTTTTTTTTTTT
>RSEF01000010.1:8016528-8046652 GCA_003993805.1 Himantopus leucocephalus | reverse complement strand
TCTCCCCAGAGCGGAGCAGAGGGGCAGAATCCCCTCTGTTGCCCCGCTGGCCACGCTGCTGGGGGTGCAGCCCAGGATGGGGTTGGCTTTCTGGGCTTCAAGCTCACGTTGGGCTCCTCATNCACGCTGCTGGGGGTGCAGCCCAGGATGGGGTTGGCTTTCTGGGCTTCAAGCTCACGTTGGGCTCCTCATCCACCAACACCCCCAGGTCCTTCTCAGGGCTGCTCTCCATCCATCCCCCGCCCAGCCTGTATTTGTGTTTGGGATCGCCCCAACTGGCAGGAATCACGCATTATTTTCTAGTTGTGAGCGGTTTTGCTAGCAGCAGATGGTCTTTCATCTTCTATCTGCCGTTTCTGCCGTTACTGCCGCGGGTGGGCGGGCGCGGGGCGGGGCGGGGCGCGCAGGTGCCGGTAGGCGCGGTAGCACCTGCGCTCCCGCCGTTCCCCTCCGCCTCCCTCAGGCGGCGGCCGACCTCCGCCTCGCCGCCGTGCCCGAGCCCGGGGGGCCGCGGGGCCGAACGGCCCGCCCGAGGGAGGGAGGGATGGAGGGATGGAGGAATGGAGGACGGGCCCGGGCGGCTCGGCCGCCAGGTGGCAGCAGGCGCGGGCAGCGGGGCCGCCGTTCCCCGTTGCGCGGGAGGCGAGGGGAGAGAGGCTGTCCCTCAGCCCCGCAGCCGCCGGGAACCTGCCTCGCCTCCTGCGGGGCGACCTGCAGCCGCGCTCCGGCACTCCCGGCGGAGGGGCCGCCGCCTCCCATGCGGGTGTCAGCCCTCTCGGCCCCCCGCCCTCCCCGCCGCGCGGAGAGCCGCCTCGTCGCGGGGCGAGCCGACGGGACGGACGCCGGAGCGGTGAGGCCAGGCCCGGCCGCCCCCGCGGCGGCAGCGCCCTGAGGGAGGGAGGGGGGGCGGGAGGGCGGGAGCCCCGCGCCAGGTGGGCGGCGAGCGGCGGGGCGGGCCGGGCGCCGTGCCGGGGGGAGCGGGGAGGGGGGCGGTCGGCGGTGGCGGAGCGGCTCGGGGGGCGCGGGTAGTGCCCCGGGGCGGCGGGGGCGGCCGGAGCTGCGGGGGCCGCGGCCGGGGGCGCGTTGGGAGCCGCGGCCCGAGGAGCCTTCGCTCTCTCCTGGCTGCGAGAGAGCTTTCTGGTGCGCCCCGCGAGACTCCTGCGCCGCGTGTTTTTGGCTGGTTCTGGCTGCGTAAGTAGCCATTTCCAAGGCGCTCTGCGTGCGCGCTGGGTTTGCAGGGGCTGCGTCCAGAGGGTGTGCGAGGAGCTGCTCCGTCTGCCGGGGTGTCCCACCAGGAGCTGTAGCGGCACGTAGGCTGAGCCGGATCCAGCAGTTCGCATGAGGGAGCGAAAGGAGTGAGTAACTTCCCTCACAGAGAATGCGTGTCGCAGTTGTGCTCGTTTGGGGCCAGATCTTTTGGGCTGTCGAAGCACAGTGTGCAAAAGCGTGAGCGGCGTTTGGCATTTCTCTTCACACTCTCCTGCTTCTGGCTTTGTTACGCTCTCTCCTGCGCTTAAATTCTAGCAGCGCTTGAGCTGTTCGTGTTCAGTTGTCAGGCTACACGGGTACACGCTGTAGCAGAGGGGAGTCTCGGAATACCTTTTCTCATCCAGCTATGGCTTTATGCTTTTTCAGCTGTCAGTGTGCCCACGCCTGTGTGTCTCATAGCTCTTGACACACTTGCTGTTAATTTGTCCAAATGTTTTGGGTTTTTTTGTGCTAGAAGCATGAACAGGTTAGAAAACCTGGCAGCAGTGAGTTCCACAGGTTCATGCGTTGTGTGGAGAAACTACTTCTTTCTGCTTCTTTTAAATCTACTGCCTAAGACTGTTCAGTCCTTATAAAATGAATTATGCTTGCTCTCTACTTGCTATCTTTGTGCTATTTCAGGACCGTGTTCTTTTGTTAGCTGTTTACCTCAGCTATCCCTTATTTTAAGGTAAAGAATTCTTAACTTTTTAGTCAGTTCTTGTATGGGACTCCTTCCATATCTCTTGGCAGCATCATCATCATCACCTTTTTCTGTATTTTTTCATTCTTTTATATACTTTTAATCAAGGGATCAGCAAAATTAAGAGTTATATTCAAGATTTCAGTACAAAATGGCTCGTGTAGCGGCATGAAGATGTCAGCTAGCAGAGATGACAGATTTAAGTTGGTGCATCAATGGTGTGAATAACCAACAAAAGTAATAGAAATATTTGTAACTCACTGTGTGGTCATCTGTTGATGAATCAGTGTGGCTTATTTTTTTTTAATCAGAAACCACTGTCTAAGTAACTGGTTGTTAGTAGCTCAATATAAGGCTATAATGCCACGGATGAAATAATTGCCTAATGGGCTCTTAATATTCTGTTAGTCTGCTGTGCACGTTTCTCCTGCCTTCTGTGGCAAGAGCAGGAACTGAAAATACTCCAAATTTGTCTGAGTGTAGTGCTGTTTGTGGAAATGCCAATGCACTCTTACCAACTTGGTCTATCAAGCTGTGGCTTGCCAACTCTGACTTCTTTCTGGCATAAAATTAGTAGTAATCTACTGGTTGATGTGATTTCCACCCATCCACCCATCAGGGGTTTAAAATGAAACTTGATACTGCTAAAATTCTTTAGACAGCTGTAATTCTCGATCATAGAATCATAGAATGTTTGATGATGCTTTCTTTTCCATCACCTCTCTCCCAGGGAATCTGGTGGGACAATGGAGTTAAGTAGACGAGGTGGAGAGACTGCCTTTCAAGGAGAAAAGCGCTGTAAAATGAGAATTTTTAGCCAAGTTAGAAATAGGAGGTCAGCTGGTTTGGGTTATCATATGGAAGCCTTGAAAGTGAGTATAAGTAGGAACTGTGGATTATTTGTCATAATTGTGCCCTGGACATAGCTTGTCAGGTTTTATTTCAGAGCAGGGCTAATCCCAGCTCTTGCTGATGATGACTCTAATCTGAAACAGCTCCATGGGAACTGAAGTAGCAACTTCTGATTCCTGACTCTTAACTCGCAGAAGCACTTAGAGGTGTTGCATGGTGCAAGATTTCTGTCTTTTCACACTTCATACAAGAGGTTCATTCAGAGCTCCAGCAGATTTAATTGCAGAAAATTAATTAGGTTGCTGATAGATAGTGATGAGTTTTATGATTGCAGTATAAAGCCTTTGCTTTTGCTGTAGAACAAACTGAATAAATGTGCTAGGCAAACATGTGTTAAACGAAGCCTGAAAGCAAACCAAAAATGAACAGAATCATCTTGAAGACTTAGATTGGCCTGAGTGTGTGATTCTGTGCAGACAATGGCAGCAGAAAAGCTGGTTTTCCACATAGTAGTCTCAGTTCTCTTTGATATGACGTCAGATGTGTGATATTCAGACCATTCACAGCGGCGGTTCTACTGAAAATGGAGGTGAAGAAGTGCCGGTCAGACACTTAGTAGTGATACCTTGTTTGTATTTTTTTAACTTTAAAACTCAGGTTTGTCACCTACAGTGAAGTGCAGTCAGTGGAGAGACTTTTATGGGCTCCGAGTTGTTCAGTTAGAGAAAATTATGGTTTGATGGTTAAACACTGGAAAACCCAGGAAACTCCAGTGTCAACCATGCATAAGCAATTTTAACAGTGTCCCCTGTACTGTTGTATTATCATAACAGGCTTCAGTTTTAGAAGCTTGTTATTTTGTTGCAAGTAGGAAAAAACTAAGAGCAGAAAACTTACTGTATCAGACCAACTTCTTAAATAGTTTGGACCTTGGTAGCATCACTTCTACCACTGTAGGTAGGCAAAGCATTTTGCAGCTTTTCATTGTGAAACGCTTCCTATGGTCATAGTGCTAGCTGGAGAACGTATTCCATGAAAAGTCTTGTTCCCTTAAGTAGGCACGTACACAGTTCAGTTATTGGGTTTTTTGTTTTCAGAAAGCAGCTTAACCTGATATAAATGCGGTTTGGAGGATGAATCAGGTTAATTGTAAAGCTAATCCAGTTATGAATATATGTGGTTTAAATATGTGATCAATGGACATGATTGCATTGTTAATCTATACTAGGTTAAATAAAAGCAGATCATCGTGTGTTTTGCATTTAAATAGCTTCTCTTGCATTCAGGATAGTACGTTACATTGGAAAATTCTGTTTATGTATATTAGAGTTTTAGGGAGAATGCATGGTCTAGTACTTCATTTCGAAGATTAATTAGGGAGATGTTAAGCAGATATAAATAAGAAAGAATGATTAACAGAGTGATCTGATGGGCACTGAATTTGGCCTCGTATCTTACTCTGTATAAAGGGAGCATAGCTGAAACTGTGTGCTTCAGTGTTGCCTGATTATTTTTGTTTTGTTTTGTTCTTTGTGTTAGTTGACAATAACAGATACAAATTCTGTAATCTAAAACAACTTGGTTATCTCCTCCTGGAATGTTCTGTCCCACCCATTTTTCTCTTGGGGACTTGTGAGTGTCATGTCACACATCAAATTTGTGTAGCTTCTCCCTGCAGGGTTATGGCGTTCCCAGAGATGGGTCAGTGTTCATAATTTTGACTGCTTTTAAACAGTCAGCACTTGTCAACACCATCTACAGACATCCGTTACATATTTTTTAAATGGTAGTACCAAGTGTTAAATGTGGGGCTTCTTGGCAGGAGCTGTTCTTGCACTAGAAATATTCCAATGTTGATATGATCTCAGTATGATCCTTGTAAGAGAAAGTAGCCTGATCTGTTGGTTAGGTGATACATGTGGGAGTTGCTGGAATGCAGGCTTCTGTTTCTGACACTGCCATTGACCTGCTGTGTGCTGCTGATCATGTCTTATTGGCATCTTGCTCCATTTCCTTTATCTCTGAACAAGGTATGATAATCACAGGATCTTGCCCCACTGTTAAATTTCCTGAAGATAATTTGCATGCGAAGTGTTTTATGCTTAAAAAAAAAAGAAAAAGAAAGCACTAGAATAAAAGTATCGGTTGTATATGAACAAAACCAAATTATGTAGTATGTGCCTCATAGGTTTGTTATTGTGTTTCTTCAAATTACAGCTTAAGGACTTGCTCGATGGCTATTTCACATCAGTCTTGTGCTGCTGCTACTTGGCATCCCACTACAGTATTTATTTTGGTCCTGGTTTTGGAATTTCCCTTCACAGGAAGATTCCATATTCCTTATATGGAAAAATTTATTTTAAAAAGTGACTTTTTTTCCATCGGTTCTGTAGATTCTTTCCTCAGTAAGTGCAAGAGCCACTATCTCTATTATTTAAAGCTCTGATCTAAGGGCCAATAAAGTGAAGGAAAAGGTTATCAGTAACTTCAGTGGCTTTCGGATCAAGGCATTCCCATGTGACGTGCTCTTGTCATTGGAAAGAATGGCCACTGGTGTCAGCCATGAAATCTTAGTGGCATTTTAAACCATCGTTTTGGTATTTCTTTAAAGCCAATCTGTTGGTATGCTTGCATTCACATGTAAGGGACTACTTCTGTGTTATCTCCTGGTTCTACAAGCCGGCAGTGCTCTTTATTTCTCCAATGGGACTAGCGCCGTGTTTGAACTGGGGTAAAAGCTCATTCTGTGCTGGTAGAATGACTTGACAGAACACATGAATGCAACTGTTCTCAGGCATTGGCTCATATTCCTCGTTTGTGTTAATCAGTTGGTGTTAAACGTGAAAATTTTCAGGTGTTGATATGACTGTAATCTGGGAGTTTAGCCCTGCCTAAAGTGTGTAGCCCTCCTTTCCTCAAACATTTTTCCATATCATCACTTTAGCACAACTGTCTGTGATCAAAAATCAAAATTACATTCTGTTTCACCAGGAACAGGGAATGCCCTACAACATAAGAATTGTGAATTTTGACGAACACAGAATTGAATTGACAAGTTACAATGTACTTTTAAAAGGAGTGGGGAGGGATGCTTTATCAGCACAAATACGTTTATGTCTTCATCTGATTTGTGGAAAGAAATGGCTAAGCTTCAGAAATCTGACAGGAGTTATGGTTGTCGTATAGTCAGTTCCTGGAACTGGGGCCTTTGGGAGACTCTGTGGGTACCAAAAAAAGATGTTTAAATTACAGGACTTGGTAGATAAAATTCAGCCCTTTGCAGAGAATCCGCTTGTTCATAACTGTGATCCTGTATTCCACTTCCTTTAAGACTGCTGTAAACTCATAAGTTATATATAGCTATATGTGATTAAGCATAGAGAGAAATACAGTTCTTCAGAAAGGTACCCTTTTTTTTACTACATTTTTTGTTGATTTCACTTTGCTTAATTGTGCTTTTTTCCTAAACCCAAGCTTCTTAAAATATTACAATAAATAAGAGAAGAATACTCCCTTTTTTGTTAAATGCAAGGGACAACAGTTGCGGCAACAGAAGTTTCAACTTCTGAACTTTCTTTATCTGTGTTATGAGGGTTGTATTTGACCTCTTCTTGTATAGGAATGAAGTTTAGCAGGGAAGCTTGGTAGTGAGCAGAACCTTTCCAAATTTGTCTCTGTCAGTGCAGAAGCAGGGCTGATGTGACACCTTGGACCTTGCTTGCCCAAGAGGTGGGGCAAGGTCTGTCCTTTGTGACTGCATGGCGTAGTGAGATAAAAGAACAGGAGGAGAAGGCTGCCCTGAGTTAAATGAGCCTAAGGATGCTGTCCGTAACGTTGTGTAAAAGTAGTGGGGTTTCCTGCTCATTGCCTTCTATGTGAGCTGTGATGCCTAAGTTGGAATGTGTTTTCTCTGTTCTGGTTTTGGGAAGAGGATGGATAAAGAAACCCTTTTTAAAAGCCCTTCTTCATGAAAGCTGCTTCTTGGTGAAAAACATTTGTTGTGCCTGGCCTTGCTGGGTCAGCACTTGGGTATGTGTGAGCATGGAATACTCCCCCAGGAGAAAAGCGTCACTTAGATACTTGAATATCCTATGACTAAAATCTGTAATGCTGAATCAAGCGGATTCCCCTGATACTCCATTTGGAGTAGCTGGAGAGAAGTGCATGGAAGGACGAACTTATCTCTAAATGGCAAATTCAGCGAAACTGTTGACAATAGAGTAAATGTTGACTTGGAAAGTTTTCAGATGTCCTGGATTTTTTTCCATGGTAAAGGTGATTGCTGTAGTCCTGGCTTGGTAACACCAGGCTGCTATTAATTGGTTGTATATTATACTGGTATTTTTGTTTGGTTATTTTTGTCTAAAACATGTAGTTTCTACGAAAGTAAAAAGAAGAAATGATCTTGCTTATCAGATTGGCAAAGAGAAGCAAGAGCCTGTCCAATCCCACCCTGCATAATTACAATAAAAATGACATCCCATGACACAAGCTGCCCAAAAGGATGATAAATTATATGGAATGGATGCAATTACTTAATCTGGCAGTAATGAAAGCTCTGTCTCATTTTCCTGTGGTTCCATGGAGCTACAGTCACTGGGGAAGTGAGTGTGGAACAGCGGGCAAACTTTCTTGCAGATCTTCAGGGTCTGTATGTGGAATTTAAGCGCTTAACTAGAACAGCAAAAGACTAAGGATTTAAAAGAATGAAGTGTGTTAACCATTAACTGTTAGTATTGTTCAGCTTTGACGGCCCAGGAAATACTGTTCGTATGTTGAAACATGGGGGTTAAGGCAGGATGTCAGTTTTGATTTTTTTGTAGTGATAAGCAGCTATTAAAAATGTAATTTCCTATATTCATTTACTTCTTCAGACATAGCTCATACTTGTTAATACATATTGAACATCAAAAGACTGTCTCTCTTTTTTGCCTTTCTTTTTTTTCCCCCCCTCATAATTCAGGGGTTTACTCACATTGGCATTAAGGAGTTTGGAGTGCTTCTGTTGCTTCTCATAGGAATTTTTACAATTTTGTAGTATCAGGTTCAGATTTATTACTTAGGCACTGACAATGCTGCTGTAATTAATGAGTTGTCGTAAACCTGTCCATTCTGCCTGTATTTGTTGATGGCCAATATTCATCACACCAGGGCTGGATGCAAAGTGATAGTTTGTGAGCATTTTTAAAATTTAAATAATAATAATTATTATTTTAAACAAGAAAAAAATGCATTATGAGGGCACAAAAGGACTAAAATGTTTTTGCTGCTTTCATACTGTTAGAATTGGTCAGAAACTGATCTGATTTCTTCTGAACCATGCTGCTTGTGATTAAATTGTGATTGTTTCTACTGCTTTGAAATAGAAGAGGGGGAGAAACTGTTTCCAAATGTATCTTGCTGGCAATTGAGGGTTCTGAAAGGTAGGGTTGTTTTATTTCTGCTTTTTGCTTTGCAGTTTTCCTAAAGTTATGTTAGAAGGGCTTTTCAAAACTCTGGGCTTTTCAAAATTCCTGTTTACTCGGATTGTACAGGTTTCATGCTTAACCAGGAAACACAGCGTCAAGCAGTGCCCAAGGAGTGATTACATTCGAGTTGCATTCCTTTCAGCAAGTCTTCGCCTATCTCCAACAGTGAGTACTCAAGTAGAAGATTATAAAACCCTACTTTTCTGACTTTAAGCAGTATGCACAACAGCGGTAGACTCTGATTTAAAAAAAAAACCCCAAACATACGAAACTTGGTCACCTTTTTTTGGAAAGGTCACCGCTGATCTTGTGTGCTCTGTGGCACAGGGACTGTTTAAAGCAGCAACTGAAGTCTACAGTGTTGGAGGAGCTACTCTGTTTTCTTTGCCAGCACTTTGTAATGGCAGTTCTTGTTGTCTTGCAAATACAAGAAGTCTCTCATTCACATTTTAAGTCCCCATTTTTTAGTTTGTAGACACGTGGATATTTTGCCTGCAGCACTAAGTGATGTCAGGTGAAGGTCAGTGCACTGTAATAACCTGCCCTCGAGCACAAATAAGTTCAGGCTCTACTGCCAAGAGATGACCTTTGATTTCTTTTTTTTACCTGATGCAATAAGGGCTCTATTCAGAATTCTTCACTCTCACTTTATTTAGGCAAAGTCCCAGCCACTTGAATAGGTTTGCTTGAACAAGAGTGGTTACAAAAGTTCCCGAAGCATGGTATGATGATGGCAGAGGTTTCTGTGCTGTAGAAGAGTTCAATAAACCAAGTTAGATTCAGCATTTATTGTGGTCAGAAAAGAAGAGTGAAAAGTGAGTGTGGATTTTATTCTGACTTGCATTGCCACCCAACTCTGAAACTACTACTACTACTAAGTACTGTTTCTAAGCTACGTCTGATCAACAGAGATAGTAAGCAAAGATGCTTATGCGTTAAAACATTCATTATATATAGGGAGAAAATAATACTTTAGTCTGAAGTCATAATTGATTTTAGGTACAGCCAGAAGGCTGTATGTGCCGTCAGTGGGTAGACCTGTATTGTGGTAGTCACGCTTCCCGCCCTCGGTATCCTCCTAATCCAGGTATGCTGTTGAGGTGCGAGGTGCAGGGTCCCTCAAAACTAAGTGTAGTAAGTTTGCGCAAACCGCTATGTTGCAAGATGGAGTTGTGAATAGGCTATCTTATCCGGAATGAAGTAGTGTATGGCTAAATGGGGAGGCAGGATACAGTCACCTTTTTACTATGCTGTGACTAACTGTACTGCTGGTTTCTATGGTTTTGTTAAAAAGGGGATTTCCATTAACCTGCCTTTCTTTGCAAGCCTGTGCAGGAGTTGTAGAGAAGTATGGTATTTCTTTCCATTGTTTCTCTTCAACCATTCTGGCTTTTGCAGATGTGAGAATGGGTGTTCATATGCATCAGCTCCAGCGAATGACTTTGCAAGTAGCAGAATTGTTTTGATTCTTTCAAAGTCAGATTATACAGTCAAGTCTTAGACCTACTGTCAGGCAAACCTCTCTTGAAAGCAGTAGCAGATTTACTTATAGGCTGAGAAAAACTCAAGACTAGAACCTGACCTGGAGACGGTGACTGGAAGTGAAAAAAGGAATACAGTCATCCTGACTCATTAGTTCAGTTTTTTGCATAACGCTATTAACAAGGGTGACAAGGGGTTTTGGTGATTCTGTGAGATTAGTATCTTTTATCTGTCAACCATAAACTCAATCTTCACAGGCCGTTGGACGGCATCTGCCAAACTATATATTTCCTAATAGGGAGATTTTAATCTGCAGCGAGTGAGATGTTTCAACTTTGCTGCTCAGTGATTGATAGCCTAAGATTCCTTCAATGTATGATTATCTTAGTGTTTTTGTGTCAAGGACTGATATCTCCAGTAGGAGTGTAACAGTTTATGCAGTTTACATTAAATGGACTGAAATACTAACTGTCATCTAGACCACCAGAGCACACGAGGCATAGCAGCAAGACAAGATTTGTAGGATGTCTAAAATCCCTTTCAAACTGACAGGATAAGAACCAACAGCTCCCGCTCTCCACCCTTAAAGGATCTTGCAATTCTGTTTTAAAATGCAGGAGGTGGAAGGGTTCACCACGTGGAGGTATGATGGATACAAGCGTTAGGATATTTCTGGAAGTCTGAACTGAACTTGAACCGAATAAGGACTTCAGGAAAATTATATTCAGCAGCTTTAGTCTCAAGGGGTAGAATTGAGATCATAAATTGTTTCTGGGTTTCTAACATATGAATTTTACATTTCTTCTGCTGTCACTAATCATACTGAATCTTCATTTCTCTTTCTTAAAAAGACTCAATGATACTGTTGTTTGTCATCCGTACTAATTAGAGCTGGGTAACATAATGTTTTCCTTTTTATCCCTATTAACATCTTCCTATAAAGAAGAGATGCAGGTCACTTATTTTTCAGTGGTCCCTAAAACATATATCCCCGTGTGCGTTCTTGAGAAGCTTCTACACCCTTGCATCTGGCCACTAGCCAGTTGAAACCCTATGTTGCTCTCAGGTACTGCACCTATTTAGAAGGTGTTTAGTGCCCAAATTCTCCCAAATCTTAGCGGACACTCTATTGTTTGAATCTTTGAGCTTCTAAGATGGTACAGCTCTGCCTCCCCCATGCCCCAGTCCAGTCCCTTAAAGTCATTGCCCACGTTCTTCATGGCAACTGGGTTGCAGCAATACTGTTACCTGACCAGTGCTAGTCACTTTGATTCCAGTGGAGCTCAATTCAGGTGGGAATTGCATGAAGGAAAAAAGAAATCTCTTCTTTTTGCCAAAATGAAGCAGTTGGGTTTGCTGACTGCAGGAGAGGACCGAAGGGAAGGGGAATTTCATCGTGTGTAATGTTCGTTACGAAAGCTGTGGTCACTTTTTTTGGACACTGGTTGGTACAAAATGTACATCAGTAGATAGTTGCTGTTGTTTTACCCTCCAGTTACAGCAGTATTGAAATGTATGTTGAAACACTTGTCCTTGAAAACTTGTGTAGAAAAGGATTTGATGAGCTATTTTGGGATGTGTGTCTGCATTGATCTCCATTAGAGAGCGCAGAGGAAGCCAGTGGTCTGCAGTACAGCACTGCATTGAATTATGGTGGTACAGTCGTTGGGCTACCAAGACTGCCTGCCTTTGCTGCCAGAATGCATGGGAGATACTTGTTTGGCTGTGAACTGGCATATACATTTATAAATATATTTTCTTTGTAAGTAGGTGGGCTAATAAACTGACACTGAATTGCCTTGCTTTTACCTCTACTAACAAATAGTCTTTGTTTGTTTGTTTGTTTGTTTGAACTGTTCTTCTGTGTCAAAGTTCCCTTCAAGTTTTGAGGGAATGCCAGCCTTTCTTTAGAATGCTTAAGCCAAATCAGAGAACTGCAGAACAGGCAGAGGGATCTCTGAAGTTGGGAATGATTTTTATCCCATTTATAGTTCTGTACGCAGAATAATGCTACAGAAGCTCTTGGAGTCACTGTAGCCCCAAGGATCTTAATGGTAATTTCAATGGATGCCTATGTTATATTTATAGATACGTGTTCCAGTTAGTATCTGTTCCTCTGTATAGGTTTTTACATTAGAAAATAAAGCATCTCTGACAATAGTGGATATGAATAGCTACCCAGAAGAGAAATATTTAGTCAGTCTTGACAAGACTACGTTGCCTCTGGTAACTTGGATGATCTATGGTGATCTCTTCCGTGGAGTAAGAAGGTTAACAAGTTTGAAAAGTGGTTTGGTTTGACTTTCGGAGTGTCCCTGTACAGATACAGCTTTATCACTTGTCAGCTCTGGAACAATGTATGAGTATTCCCAGAAAGCATTGTTGTTTGGAAGTATTGCTTATGCAGGGAGATGTTTCCTCCACTGATACTCCAAAGAAAATATTTTGTTTCTGAATAAGCAAGCAAAATTTCAAGTCCCCATCACATACTCTCCTCCCTGTTGTGTTCTAACACTGGTACCCCAAGCACCTCAGAAATCTTGCAAGCAAAACAGAAGGATCTTTGTGAAAGCTAATACTTTGAGATTGCACGTGTTCAGGTAGTACTTTGACAGGGACATCAATTTTTTTTGCGTGTTTTGTTTTGTGAGCACAGTGGTAGATTTAAGCATTCATCTACTATTTAATTTGTTGCTTAGAAAATCACAGCTATGAAGTTCAGGTTTTTTATATTGTTAGAAATGTTTCTGTGTGTTCACAGACCATTGCTGGCTCTTTATATGTCCTGTTAGTGTGAGTCAGCCCTAATTTAGAGAATGGGCAGTTTCACATCAGGTTTTCTATTTGCGTTGGAGCCATGCAGAGAGTTGGTTGTGGTAGGCTAATGACACACACTTCTATTTACCAGTAAATGAAGTATTTTTTTCGAATGGTACCTTGTCACCATGAACACTTGATGTGTGTGTTGTTGAATGTTGCCTAACAAGCTGGCCAAAAAAATTTTTCTCTGAAGCACAGCCTCCTATATTTTGTTCCTTTTTTTTCTACATGGAGGCTATTGATGCTTGGGCATGTATTTACATCGTTTATTAAACAGCATGAAAGTTAATTCTCATGGTAAGCAGTTAAAAAAAAAAATGAAAAAAAGACTTGTGTTCTGCCGACATCAAACAGACAGCTGAAAAACAATATTTACTCTTTGCAAAAGGAAGGTGTCTTCTAACTGCACGATAATTATGTAATATATGTGATTTTTACTTGATGAGAGGGGTGTCTCCCAGCTGTATTACTAAGAAATAGCTGATTATACTGCTGAAATATGTTGTGTGTTACTTTCCTTGTACATGTGCCTTCAATTAGCTTTGCTGAAATATTTGTTTTCTATGACCTTTTCAAGTAGGATGTGTTATAACTCTGAGTGAGGCTGGTGTGTCCAGCAATGCAACAGATGGTAGGTCCTCAGAACCATCATCTACCTCTTGATGTAAACTCCACTTAAACGCTGTTGCAAGCCTATGTTTTGAAGAAGCTCAGACTAAGATAGGTTGAAAGTTAGAAGCTTTTCAGAGAGACACCTTGTGTTCTGAAAACAGCTTTCATAAGCAAGTCATGAAAGGAACGTAAGTAGCATTGAGACTTTTACTAAATAAATAGGCTTGGAGACTGACATTTCATACATACTACTCTCTCAATTAAATATTTCTAGCCAGGGCACTCTAACTACCAGTCACAACAGACAGTTTTTACCTGAGTCTCCACAACATGGAGGCGGTCTCAAAGCAGTATGTGAATGAAATCTAAAATACCACTCTAGCTACTTATGCTTGGTAGAAAAGTATCTAGCACAGTAACTTGTTGAAAATAAATTCATGCTTTTACTGCTCATTTTGTAGGCAAGACTGTAGTTATTTAATCATAGCAGAGTTCACACAAGTCTGTTTCTCTTGCTTGTTGTAACAATGAAGGACTCGCCTATATTTTGAATCAGTGCTTATAGGGATGTCAGGTATTTCCACCTGACTTTTTAGGGTGTTAACCATTCCTTTTTCCGTATCTTTTGTGATCAATAATCAGATTAATGTTGATCAGGATTATGGAAAGGTTAAGAAAGATTGTTTTATGAAAAGTCTTTAACGTGTAATCTCCTCCTCCCTCTTACATGTGCAGTCCCTTCTACATCCTTGGTTTGGAATACTCAGGTTGTAACAAAATTTCATTAAAAGGAGAGCAAAATTTATTAAAATATATGAAACATGTCTTGTTAGAGGAGGTGATGGTTTCTAATACGTAGAGCAGTGGTAAGTAGCACCTTTCATACTTTTCACATGCAGAAACTGCTAGAACTTCCTTCAGTTCTCTGGGCTGATTAAGTGTGGAACAGGCTGCTCTTAATGGTTGTGTGTGCAATGATTTGTTAGGGGATCTGTGAGCAAAGGGAATTTGCAGCCGCATTCACATGACACAAGTACAATATACTAGCTGAACGTTGAGTAAGTACTTTCAGATGGGAACAGAATTGCTCGGGTCCTTACATATTCATCTTATACGGTCTGTCCGGTTTGTTCTGCACCAGTGATACAGAACATCTATGGCAAGAGTTGGAATTCCTAAAATCCTAAAAAGTGAATGGTGACAAGCTGGTACTGCGAGTCCTGTAGTAGCCTCTTTAGAGAGAGAAGGGAAGCTAAAAACCCAACTACTATGTGGCTTGGCTACCTTAGCTTTGTTAATTGTATGCTGGGCTGCTTCTAATATACCTACAGATACATGAGTGCGCATTTTGTATCCAACTGCTAAGCAGTAATACCAATTAACGCGTGTAAAATAGAATACTAAATACACCCTGCAACCAGTTGGTCTATCCTCTGTTTACTGGAGGTGTTTTCTAGTTTCCTTTTATTCTGCCTACAAAGGCTTTTAAAGAGTTTAGGAATCTTTTCAGTAAATATAGTACCTGGCTTTACTACTTCATAGGAAGTTGTGGAAAATGCTACCTTGATTTTAGACTGTCCTTAGACAATAATAGAATAAAGCTAGGGAATGGTCAATGACCTGATAAAGCTCTATAGGTCTCACATTTGGAGCTTAATGCTGTTTTCTAAATTGGCTGCTGTAGAACACAATATAAATTCAAGAACTGAAAGATGCACTTTGAGTGTGATTTCTTGACAAAACATTGTTCAGTTAGAAATGACATTGTCCATCTACAGTGTCGTCATAAGAAATCATTCTTCTAAATATTGTAGTTACGAAGCATAGTTTTAAAGATAACACCAGGGATTTGGCCAAAACTGCATAGCCTGTCAATTCGAAATCTTGAAATGAACTTAAGATAGGTTTGCAATAGTTTCCACACAGTTACATCCCAAGAATCTCTCTGTTGATTTGGAGAGATATATGATGACATTTTTGTGATCCGTTTTACCTTTTACATAATTGTCCTTTGCCTGGAAACCACACATGAGAGCTTTAAATGCGGTCAGCGTTTGTGAGAATTAGCTAATACTTTTTAAAGGTGAAAGAGGGGGCAAAATCAGACTAAAAGTGGCGATTTTGGTGCAGCCTGAATCTTGAAAAAGAGTCATCTTTCTGGGTTATTATTTTGAAGAAGTAAAAAAGAACAATTAATTGTTTTTTTCTGGCACTCAATGATTTTGTGTTTTCTGGTCTCTTTTTTTTTTTTTTTTTAAAGTTGGATAAATCTGATCTCCACATAAACTACCTTTTCAGGATTTCAGAGTTATAAATGGTATCAGAATTACTAATCAACTTAGCACTGCTACTCCAGCACCTTTCCTTTGCAACTGATCTCAATTAATTAGCTATATGTTGTAATTCATGCTGCAACAATATACTTTATTTGATTATCAAACCCATTATTATGGTGTTAAATCCATATTTAAGCTTATTATTGAGTTTAAGAGGTCTTTAGTGAATTTTAGATCAGGTTTATTATTATAATATTTTCATTTTTATGAAACTTCTATTACTAGTGCACATTCAGCAAATACATAACCAGTGTTGTGAACAAAGATTAAGAAAAGTGAAATCTAGAGGAAAAATTAAAGAAACAAATTGTACTAGTCATATATAGTATGACTGCAGCTCAGCACCTATAAACAAGCACTTTCTTGCTTCTCCCCCTTTACTTACAAGATTAACGTCACAACCTTTGTTAGGTCTTCAATTAAATTATATGTACTTCAACAAAGACCAAAGCAAAATTATTTGAATTGTGGCACCCTCCAGCATAACAATATTTTTACAAGCCGAAATTCGCATCCTGGGAACGGATATTTTGTGAAATTGTATGTACGGTCTGTGTGGGATTTCACCAACTTTGAGTTTGTCTCCTAGATTTTCAGAGGACAATTAAATATTATAGACTCACACCAAATAATCAGGTTATGCATTTTTTCAACTGAATTCCAAAGAAATGAGCTGAAATTGTTCTTTGAGAAGTGGAACATTCGCTGAATTAAGAGACAGCTCTAGAAATGGGACCAGTATTTCAGAATACTCCAGGATGGCCCTCAACCTCAGCGTTATTGTTTTATTTGGGGTCTTTAGTGCTTCTGTGTAGAAGTCCAGCTTTGTAGAAAGGCAGGCACCTTGCCCTGGAGGAGTCGGTAAGGTGCGGCCCTGGGGCAGCGGGGAGTGCCTCTCTGCTTGGGGCACAGGCTGCCCGTCACGCAAAGTGAGTCACCAAACTGTTATGCAAAAGTGGGTGAAGCCAGAGGCTATGTTTAAAAGACAATTAGTAGTTGTACCTGGCAATGTAAGAGGCTTGATCGTGGCTCTGTGTTGTTGTTTGTGGAGTATCCTTATTGGACAGGGGAGGAGGGTTTCTGAGATTTTAGGCAAAGAAATGAAATCTGGATCTTGATCAAGCTTAGATTGGAGACAGGCACTGGGCTTTCTTGGATTGCCGTAGTTCTGGACACACCCAGAAGGAGAACTTTAAAGTTTTCAAAGCACTTGAAGTAAAACAGAGAGGCACCTTCAGGGTTAGGTGGAGTAACTTGCAATTTTTGTTTTAATGAAAATGTTTGCTCCATGTAAGCATCAGAACTTTTCATCAAATCTAACACTATAGATTTCTCTGTTATGCAGCTTTCAGACAAAAGTGTATGTTTTAATGTAGTTAATGAATATTTGAAGAGATTAAAACTGTGGCGGTAGGTGTGAGCAGCTGCAGTCCAAGCCGTTGGATGTATGCACAAATTATGTAGCTAGATAAACCTGGTGCACTGTGAGGTGCTTTATCAAAGTCTTGTGAAGGTTGTGAATTTTGGATGCAATCCAAAGGACTTGCATTGAACATCGTTTGATAGGTGTGAACAACTAAATTAATAGATACACTGTACTTTACAAATGTGCGAGACAACAGGTTCAAAAGCAATCTTAAAGAGTATATATTTTTTTTTCTTTAAGTATTGCTAAATATTATGTACTTATGATTTTTTTTTCCTAAATAATACAAAAAGAAAGCTTTGCACATCAGTGGAAACATGACTGTGGAATGATGCTCAAGTTTTATGGCTACTTTAAGCTGCCATTGTCAGTAGCTGGCAACATACATAATCTAACCAGAAAGATAAATATTGAAAGAAATTTAAGTTGGCTTGCTATATATTTAAGTCAACAAGATAAAATAGGCTAAAAGCTCAGAGCGCAACTGAACTTAGTTGGGTTAGGGTATGTTTCTCACATCCTTGTTGTGAGTTAAAATAGAGGGTCTTGGATTGTTTCAGTAGGTAATGTACATATGCACGTGTTAAGAAATTCCTGTTACAGTTGGTACATAGATGTATATGGCTATATGTGAGTTGACAGGACTTATAAGAAGTATAGGTTGATGCTAAAATGACATTGGAATTCATGAAAGTGAAATACCATCCACTCACAATACACAAAGGGTATAGTCACATGAAAAATTGCATGTGAGTGGTCCCATGATATTTAAGAGGTTAGGATAACTAATTCATTGGATTTCTACAAATTTTCAAACCACTTTGTAGGAAGATGTTTCTTTATGCTAATTAGCTGAGGGGAAAATCTCACCGTGACTTCCTAGTAGACTTTCTTCCTCTTTCCTTAACTTTGTGTACAGTGTCTGTGATGTCTGTCCTGATAATTCTGTGTATTGCATCATTTAACTCTGAGAAATCTTATTGTGTCCATTTCAGCAAACTTCTGGGATTGCTTATAGATTTTTTTTTTTTCTGAGTTACTGCCCTTATCCATCTCTGCCCCTTTTTGAAATCTCCATTACAAATTAGTATTTTTGTTTTCTAATTTCACTTAGCCACTTCTCTGAGCTCTGCTGACAGAGGGCTGCAGTGTCTGACTACAAGCAGGCTGCTAGGCTAGGATGGGTAATTAGACTCTGCAGGTAATGTTGAGAGTAAGTGTCAGACTAAATTTCAGTAAATATCAAGACAATGATTAGCTCATAACTTGGTAGTATAACTGCTGAGTCTGGCAGCAGCAGTTTGAAGGCATTAGGATCACTCACCTGCAGTGTGAAAAGGGAGAAGACTTTAATGAGGACCTTTTCATCCAGTCTTATTTCTGTGACCTGATGCACATTGGATTATATGCAATGAAATACCTCTCCCTTTAATTGTCATGCCATGGTTGTTCTGGAGAGGAGGTTTGAATTCCTCCAGAATCCTTCCATCCTGTGTGGTGGGGTGGTTGGTTGGTTTGGTTGGTTTGGGCTTTTTTGGGGTGTGTGGGGGTTATTTTTTAGTTTTGGTTTGGGTTGGTTTTTTTTTCCCCTACCCAATTTCACAGATTTTGTTTTCATCCCACTTGGAGGTGAAATGGGGAAGACTGCTGAAATGTCAAATATTTTAATGCAGTGGAGAAAGTCTTGCTAACTCTTCTGAAGTACAGGAGTGTGGGTTGTTCCAGTTGAGATATTAATATCTATTGTGCTGCAAATAGGGTTACTAGAAAGTCTTTTGCTAGATAGGTCTATAGGGCTTTTAAGCCCCTTGTGGGAGGGTAATTTCACTTTTACATTTGCAAGACTTATTGCAGTGACTAGCGCATAGTACACCTCATCAAGCTTTTGAAAGTTTCCATGCCAAAATTCATGTTATTTAATCCTAGTGTTAACTGTTTAGCCATTTCAGGTATTCATTTTGCCCTGGATCTTCTGGAGGGAAAACGATTGTCACGTTTGCACATTTTCCTATCAAAAACACCACTGCCAAAATGATGTTTCTGTCAATAGGCTGTAAGCACCTAAGCACTTAAATAATTTTGAAAACAAGCTCTTAAGTTGCTTACTTAGCAGTTTTTACACTATATGCTATAGATGATGTTTCAAAAGAAATGACTTTATGAGTTGCAGTAAGAAGTATTTTGAAAAAGACATTGAAATACTGTTGAAAGTTGAGTTTGCAATGCAACCTGCCATGGACAATGAATATACAGGTGAACTGAAAAAATTGAAAACATATGCATGGACTTTAAGCACTCTTTTTAAGAACAATCACAGAAACACTGGAGGTCCCTTCCCCGCTTCTTCACAAAACTAGATCTAGTATCTTTTCTGCTTTTCAAATGAGGTGCAATTTACAAAGTGGATTAGGGGAGCGCACGTTTCTTTTTCTGTGGGTTTGTATCCTGTAACAATGTTCTGCTGAGATTGGGGTTTTTTTCCAGATGCACTCTCATTTTTTTTCACTCCACAATAATCTTTTTATCCAGCATAGTGGTATGGAGGGACACAATGATAAGAATTTGAAACCGTGTTGGTCACTATCCATGTTATGTGCATATCCTTAATTTTCAATAATTGATATAAAAGACTATTGCCTCAGTATATCTGGTAATTGAGAGTCAGGTTACAGGAAGCGAGACATTTGTTTCCTTCACAATTCAAAATGTCTGTTAGTAAATAGTATCCCAGGGGATCTGTCTAAATGCTTTGTGTTAGTGCTGTATATGTGGACTTGCCTAACATTTAAAGGAATGCAGCTTTTTCTGAAACTATGCTGAAACTTCAAATAATGTAAAGTGTTGCAGGAGATCTAGACTAAAAATCTGTTTTCAGAAATGCTGCTCATCTTTTAAAAAGCAGTTGTAAAACATTAAGCAGTGAAATTGGTTAGTAAGTTTGAGAAAGCCTCTTAGATCTACTGACAGCCATGGAACTGCAGAAATAAAGGGTGAAGTTTAGCTGGGTCCCAATGCTTTCTTCCTCATGAATAACTCAAACCTGTTACAGGCAGAACTTTTGTCATTATTCTTTCCCAAGTACTCAACTTTTAATGCCTTCCATTAGAAAAACTAAACAATTGAACAATAAAAAAACCCCCACTAATTTTCTTTTAAAGTTGTCAGAAGTATTTTGTGACTTCCCAAAACAAATTTGTTGTTCTTTGATTTTTATTGGAGGTGGGGGGTGTAAGTATTTAGCTTGTCCAGTTGCCTTCAAACAATCCATATTTTCTAGTGGTAGGATCTGCACTTTATCTAACTGCACATTTCTTAAGTTCTTATAAGTCTTGTCCTTTTCTAGGCAGATTTTAATTATCTGGCTGCCTGACAAGACATTGAGAGCTCTTTATCTATGAACAGCAATGTTCTCTTGTTTCTGTTCACTCCACTGTGTTTCAACATGTAACCGCTTGTAAATGGCAAGATACAGAGAGTGGTTGACCAATTTCTGAAATATATGGATTTAGGTTCAGTCCTAATAGTGTTTTATTTCTTCTTATCGTCCCTCCTTCCCCCTGCCCCCCTTGATTTATATTGTATTTCCCGACTGCAGGGATCTCTTTCCTCCCTGAAAATTCCGGTGTGGCGTTTTTTGTGTCCAATATATGATTACAAATTTATCAAAGTAAGAACTCCCCAGATATCTGGATGTTTGAGAGTATTTCCAAACAAATGAGTGTACCTAGGTAATAATGCTCTCAAGGGCTGGTAGGGCTTCTATGCATTTACAGCAGTCATGATGCAATGATAGTACTTAGAAATAAGAATCAGTTGAATTTGTGTTCAGAATACTGTTTAACCCCAGATTTCCCAGTGACTGTGGGCAAGGTATTTAACTTCATTGTGGCTGGGTTTGCATCTGTAATAGAGAGGGAACAGAACTGCCTTTCTCTGATTTTCTTCTGCAGGCTGTATGAGCACTCAGAACAGGATCATCCTTGCATTGCTCAGAAAATAGAGAGTGTATTAATAGTATTACTATACAATATAAATTGGTAATCCAATTTCAGTTCTATGAGTTCTATTAACACAAGACTTGAAAGCTGTTTGCTTTATTGTCATACAAGTGACATACCAGGAGTGTGAGATAAAAAGGCAATTAAGTTTAATGTCAGCTTTGCATCCCTGGGAATCAAATTAACATTTTGCATCTTGTAGCCTTTCAGCAAAGCACTTCGGCACTGTTGAAGTCCTGTTGCAAAAAATGGGGTGTGTCCAGTCTATTCATGTAACGCACACTGGATTTCCAGTTTGAATTGCTGTAAAGTTCCAAGAATTGAGGTGGAGATGACTAATGTAGGTCTGTATCCAGTTTAATGGACATCCTGGCAAGTACTGAATAAGCAGCGTTAAATGTTTTTCTCTCTTCTTTCTGTAGGATTTGTGTGTGATTGGCGTTGTGCTGTATCACAGTGAAGAGGTATTTTTCACTTCAAGACACCTTGCATTAAAGGATCATGGTAGACAGTTTAATAGTTTCTTTGAGGTAAGTGATGCAATAAAGCATTTAAAGTCTTATTTAACGTGCTCTTAACACACTGCAGTAACTATCAATTGGATTGTCTCTTGCTTTGGTGTTAAACGTGTATCATAGNTCTTGCTTTGGTGTTAAAAGTGTATCATAGGAGGTGTCCTGGTTTGAGGTAAAACAGAACCAATTTTCTTTTCAATAACTTTACTTTTTAGCGAAGCCTCTTCTAACTAACTGAGCTCTCTGAAATTAACAGTGTCTGTTGTTAGTTTTAATGGCCAGCCCAACCCAAATCAGGACAGGATGATAAATAAAAATCTTATCCAAAGACCAAATAATCAAGTACATGCATACCAGACATAGCATTCTTTGGTGATAGTAAAAAAAAAGAAAATTCTCAGTGTTTGTTTATGCTTAGAGCATCTGTGAGTGTGTGCCAATGTGATGGCATATATTATTGGAAAGTTCCTTTTTTTTGATGGGGGTGTACAACTGCAGTCGCTGGGCTTAAATTACTAGTTTATGTGTTTTAGTACCTGTGCTGCAATTCATTGAGGGATTTATATTATGCATTCCTGAAACAGGGCAAACATAGGAAAGATCTTTCAAACAACTTTCCTGATGAAACATTCAACTGTTTCTAAGCTGGTCTGTCCAGTTCTGTAGTTGGGCGAGCAGATTCAGAGAAAACAGGCAGCTGTGATGCTACATGAACAAAAGTTGACCTCCTGCAAGGAATGACAGCTGCATGCTCTTTCATTGAATGGAGATACTGTCAGTAACACCTCTGATCTAACCTTCATTCTTGTGCATTTCAGACATCAATCTTTGAATTGCAATTCTGGCGCCCTCCTAATATGCCAGGGCGGATTCCGCATCAAAATGGATCTGTTGCATATTATTGAGACGACCTGTGTTATCTTTCCTGTTGAGACTTCTCCCTGCATAGCTCCTCCCAAGCTGTCCCAGACTCAGGCTGTTCTGCAGACTTTCATTTGGGAGGAAGTCAGGAATGCGAGACAGGAGCCGTACTGCACTAGTCAGTACTAATCACTTGGCTAAAATACTTTCAGTCCTATCTGGACAATCCACGGTTGGCCATGATAGCCCTTCATAAAATACAACTACTAAGGGACAGCAACCATGCAAGAAAACTGTTTTTGCTACCCTCCAGCTTCATTCAAGGGGAGCTAATACTCACTGTAATGACAGAGGAAGAACTCTAAGAGGTGTTCCTAAATGAGGTGTTAAATAGCAAACTTTTTCTTGCTACTCCTACGATGGAGCTAATAGCACGATGGACCTAATAGCACGTCGCTCTGCTCTGCGTCCCCCCAGTTAAACAGAAATTGGTATTGCCAGTAAAAGAAAGTGAGCATGTTTGCTCTTTGTGACTTGGATAGACTGACAGTTTAAAGCCTGGCTTTGCTTTAAACTAGGTACTTGGCTCCAAATAGTGCCGTAACTGTGAGAGCATGGGCTGTACCAGCAAGGTTCTTGCACGGAGGCCTGAGTTAAACAGCCGTCTGTCAGCTGCAATTGGTACCTGACTTGTTCATGTATGCTTGAAAAGTTTTGCCTTATTTTGAGGAGCACTTGTTCTTTTGGCTTTTCTGCACAGTAAGAATACCTGAGACAAACCCATTGAAATTGGAGAAGCCTATTTTTGTAGCTTGGGAGGCCTAACGTTAGTCAAGCATGACAAATAAAAAAGCCTAGTCCAGAGAAGTTAGCCAAAGCAAGCTACTGAGGGAAATAACATTAAAAAATCAAATTGCCGCACACTGATTTGAAGTTAGAGGCTTACCTCAGGATAATTTAAGTATTCCTGGCAGATTTCCTGTGTATTTGAAATAGTAGGTTGATACTGTTGTTTCTGAGAGATCCAATTGCAGATAAGCAAACTTAAAAACTAGTGTCATTGTCCATGAGCACACACATACAGATGGTGATTACAGTGCAACCTCATTACAGAATGGTCAGGAAAAGCTTGGCACGGAGTAATCGCTCATATACTGAAAGTTTGCATTTTAGAACTGAAAACTTTAATCTGGTAAGTAATTTGCTTTGAAGATTACAGTTCTCACTCGGTTCAGAACTCCCAGCCTTGTGCCTGATTTCGGAAGAATTCACGCAGGGAAATCTGTAGTCCTTCAGACTGATCGGAAAAATCCTGTTCTGTTGAGGATGAAAGCATTCATTTCCTTATGCAAAGTTTGAACTTTCTTTCACATGCTCTGAGGGATTATAGGGAGTAGGGGGTGGGTAGGACGATTCTGAAAAGGAAGTTAGATACAATTTGCAGAGGACGTAGGCTGGGCCTTTCAGAGACTGCGCTCTGCCTACTTAGAAGATTGTCATGTTTTCACTGAGAATAGTTAGGAGATCGCTTGAGCACCTAAGAAAGGGAAATGCAGGTGCATTCAAAACAGACTTGATGCTGTCGTTTTGCAGTTTGCAGGTCTGCATTCTCTTTCTATTTCTGTTTTGATTCCAGGTGTGACTGGCAAATCAGTTTCTTCATTCATGCCTTTGGCTTCCATCCACCGCTGTGTTACTGGGCCTTGCTCTGAACTGCACATTTGGACTCTTACTGTGGTTTCTTTATAGTGCCTCACACCAGCTCTGATTTCAGCCACCTCCCTTGTATTTGGCTTTATCACAAATGATAGCTTTGTGAAATATAGTACTTCCTTCTAATGGATTTTTAAAGTGTTTTAATTGGGTTTTTTTCTAAATTGATGTGGCAGTAAGGAAGTAATGACTTTTTCTTGCCTTTGACTGGTTTATTGCTTAGAGAGAGGGGCGTAGACTATGGTGATGAGGTGATGATAGGCCATGTGCAATCAATACTTACCTAGCCGTTCCTTTTGCAGTATGTTAGCAAGAACAAACACAGAAAACTCAAGAAAAACGTTTTCCCTAGCAGAAGAATTTTCTATTAGTAGTAATGAAATGCTTAGTATAAAAAACTCTTCTGTTTAGGAGGTCTGTCTCTGAAAATACCTGAAACAATGAGAAATATTTGAAGGGTTACTGTGTAGGGAGCAAAGGAAGGAGCTGTGAGTAGGAAGCACAGCTGGATTTTGTCTGGTCCATTAGTTTGCAGATGGATTTTATGCCCAAATCCATCAGTTTTACTTCTGCATTGAAATTCAGCAAATCATTAGCAGCTTTCCCCTTTATAGCGGGTCTGAAACGTACTCTTTGTAAACTGAAAAATCAAACTCCTGGTAGAAATAAAGGTACCTTGATCCTACTTGTACCTTTCTGTGTTTTCTGATGAAGGGGCTTTCTAGAAGGGGGCAAACCAATCCCCACTGCAAATTATAGCAAACAAACGACAGCTAACTGACCCTAACTTGTAATGGGCTCCTAGGAGTCATTATGGCGGTGAGGCTTGACAGAACAAAGTTTGTTTGGGCTTGGTTCCCATTATGACTCCTTTCAGATTGAAGGTGTGGGGACTGGGGTGATGCGTGGCTGCTTATCCTGAGTCTCTGGTGAGCTGTGTCCACTACTTTCCATCTTCTGTGCCCATTAGCTTATTCAGTTGCCACAAGTGTTAGGCAGCTGGCTAAGAACCTATTTTCTGCAAAGTCATGGTGATTCTTTGCATGTTTCCTGTGTGCTGGAGGTGGAGTGTTCACCTGTAAAATGAGGAGCCAGAGCTAGGACAGTCCCCAGATGGGTGAATTCTTACTTATCACTTTAGAAAACTTGCAGAGCGTATGTCAGTTTTAACACCTTAGCATTTGGTGTCAAGGATACACTGCCAGTAATATTTTAATTTAAACATAAAGTTATGTGAAAAACTATCAATGGATTGTACTTGGGGCACTTTTGCTTTATAGATAGACAAATACATGTATGTACCTGGTACTGCCTGCTGTGAAGAGAATGCCATAAGAACGTTTCATGCGTTTCAGTGAGTCTGCTTTGGTTAGTAATGCTATTCAAGTGTCTAAGTTTTGGCAGTACAAAGCCCTGTAATAGGTTGTAGATGTGTGGTTTGTATTAGTGGTAATTATATCTTCTGTTTCTCTATTTGCTTTTTCAGACTTCTCGGTTCCCTAGCAGTGCTGGGATTTCAGTTTGTCATCCCACAGCCTTCAATTGAACACAGAAAGGTAAGCATTAGACATATTCAGATTTTGTATACTTAAAGGTAAATGTAGAAAACGTTAGAGTAAGATGCATAAAACAATGCAATCTAGATAAAGTTCTGGGAATAATGTGGCTTGTGGTTTGTATGCGTGACTTGTGGTTTTTTTTTTTTAATATAAATATATACGTGGTTAAAAAAAGCTCATCATGATTAATTAGCTGAGTAATTGTACGGAGTATTGTAGGTCACAAATAGGTCCATGTCAGCTTACTCAAGCTTTGGAGCATTTCATGGTATAAGAGAAAGAGGGAAAAGAATTCGTGTCAGCACTCAAACATGGAGTGATTAGCAGAAGCATGCGGTTACTCATAGGTGGCTATTTCTCTTAGAGAGATGGAGATGTCTGAAACAGAAGTTGGACCCAAACCACACTCTGTTGCTAGATTTAAATTGCTAGGGATTGGAGCTGGAAACTGCTGAACTTTCCTGTTGTGCTCTTGTGAATGTTCACTCATCATAGACATTGGCATGTCTAAGCAGGCTTGCAGCCTGCACACCTTCCATCCTGCTCAGCATTAGTGAGATCTCGGCTGGAATACTTAGGTTTTTGCCCTGCTTTTCAGGAAAGTAATGGACAATTTGGAGAGAAACAGAGAGCAGTGGTGATTATCCTCAAGAGGTTTTAAAATCTTGCCTCTGAGGGAAATTTGAATGAATTCAGGTTGTTTAGTCTAAAGATTAGAAGACTGGTGGGGGAGGCAGGTATAATCTCCAGATACTGAGGAGTGCTAAAGAGAAGGCTATTCTTTCTGTCTGTGGTGGAGGAGATGAGAAGAAATGGCTTTAAACTAGGGCAAGGAAAACTTAGGTTGGATGTTCGAAAAAACTTCTCACGGTAAGGTTATAAAGAAGAATAGACCATATTGACGGGCAAACATGTAGAATTTCCATGATGGAGGTCTTGGCAAATGTTGGACAAATGTTTGTCAGGAATGATGTGTAGGTATTGCTGATTCTGCCAGAGACCTGAGGGGAGACCCATTGAATGCTCTTCTGTCTCTTTATGGGCTGTGAGCTGATATCGATGTTGTTCTCATCTCTTAATTGGTATTTAAACACAATTAAAAATTAAACCAATTAATTATTAAAGGAATCAAATGACATATTTTTAAAAAGTTTGCTTTTTACTATAGGTTTTTAAATAATCAAGATGCATATTTATTTTTAAACTGTACTTTAAAGGAGATAAAAGGCAAGTTTACAGGGTTTCCTTTTTTTCTGTGCATATGCTGCTGTCTTTAGGGCAAAAAATTATTTGGACAATAACTCCATAGGTATGGACTAGAAACCTGAAGCCATCTGATAGTCATAGTTCCTGAAGAACTCACGTTCAGCTCCTTGTGCAGCCTAATTATAAGACAAGTTAAATGAGGTCAGTAATGATGCAGTCTGAAACTGGCACGGTCCAGTCTGCAGCATTTCTCAAGCTGCTGAAGAGCTCTGTTCTAAACCTGAGTACAACGTAGTGTTTTTCCCTATTTTAGATCTCTTCTATTCTGTTGTGAAGTTGAGATGGTCATGCTGCTGCTCTGTTTTCAGTACTCTGTCTAATTAGACATTCTTTTGTAACATTGACAGTGGAGAGATGCTGCAATCCAGCTTCCAAATGGCCTTAGGGGAAAAAAAAAAATCTACAAACTAAAATAGAGTAAGTCAGAGAAACAATTGCTTCATTCTGTGAAGCTCCGGAATTAATTTTGATAAAATCAGATTCTTTGTTTTCAGTTGAATGAGAAATGCCACGGGTCTGGAGTGTCTTCTGTACTAGTTAAAGGGACTGAAGGCATGGCACTAAGGGGCATGGTAACCACCTTGGAGCTGTTCTTTTTACTGAAAACAAGGGAGGCAGAAGTTTCCTAGTGACGATCTCATACAGGCTCCAAGGCTGTCTGTCATTCTCAGCTCTTACACTACGGGAGAGGATTCTATTCATGCCAAACTGTGTTTAGACTGGAAGCCTGTATTTATTAAACTTTTCAGAAACCTTCTGACCCACCTATCTGCTCCAGACGAGAGGGGCTGTTAGTAGCTCTGAAGGCCAAGTCAGACATGTTTCTGAGTGTGAGTTCTCAGCTTTGTAGCTCTGTTCTTTTTATGCAGTAACCTGGCCGTGTGTTTGCTGGCATCCCTAGCCAGCATCTCCTGGGTATTTCTGCACGGATCTCTCTGCTCTTTGGCAGAGTTCCCTCTATGTGAGAGGAGGTCGGTTTTGCGGTAAGAAAGAGAGAGAGGAGGAGGAGGGAAGGATTTGATGAACAGTATGTCATTTTAACAGTGTGGTGAATAACAAAAGTGGTGTTGGGTAACTTTCATACACACTCTCAGAGGGTACGGTATGTGGAGACTGAGTAACTAGAGCTGGATTCTAATAAAACATTAGCTTACACCTCAATCCTTACTGTGTGTTTATTTGGCAGCTTAAAGTTAAGCATGTGCGCACAACTGATGCTTGAATGTGCAGTGTTGGAGAGTGGATTCTGTCTTGTGCACGCTGCATCTAGCTATTTTTGTTCTGGAAGCTATGGAGAGGGAAATAAAATCAGAGAATTGGACTTGGGTATTTGGCTGAATAATTCATTAAAATATTTCCAAATAGTCTAGATTTTTTTCTTATGCTAAAACTTTTGGGAAAATGAAATAAAACCAAGGACAATCCCCAAAGCAGTTGATGGAAATCCAGTTGGAACTGCCTCTGGACACCCCCAGTTCAGCTGAGCTGTTGGTTTTTTAGGACTTGAGAACACTTAAAACCTTCAGGAAATACTGTTTTCTGTTTATGTTAAAATCTTGCTAGACTTTCATCTTTTGTTTCTTCTTTCTTTGGAATCCATGTTTAAAGTCATGCTAGTTTCGGAGAGGCTGCCATAATGTAGATTTTTGAACAAAAATCTGTTTGTAGTTTCCTAGCTTTTACTTGTAAGAGTTTTTATTTAACTTCATGTATATTAGAACTACTTAAAGTACCATTTAGCTACTCGTCTTAGTGGCATATGTGTAGGACTTTAACATGAAGAAAAAGGTTTACCTTATCTAGCAGCAATTTAAAGCAAATTTTTTAAGGGGAAATTTCATCACCAAAATGTGGAAGAGCAGAGCTCGGCAGGTTGCTTTCCTCAGACACACACACAAAAATCCATTTCTGGCATGACAGCCTGGGGACTGTTAGCTAGAAGAATGAGCCAAATTACTTCCATAGCAGGCAAGTGCAGATAGTGGAATTAAGACTTGGGGGGATGACAGGACTAAGTGGAAAAGTTTTATTGTTTTCTCATTTGCAGTTTATCCTGTAAGTCTTCTACTTATTGGAGCATCCCCGTGCCCTGTCTCCCCCCCCAGANCCCCCCCAGATGCAATACTATTCCATTTCAGTTCCCCTTTGCTGCTCTGGGGAAACTTAAGCATGGTTATTAAAGTAAAAATGTTTTGAATGCTAGCTAGTAAGAAGGTACTTTTCTGGGGGGAAAACACTTGACTGGGCAATGTTTTCTGCTTTTAGATTTTATAATTTTGGAATTAAAGTCTTGGAAGCTTGTCTGTCATACGCAGTCAGAATTGACCAACACAGAATTTCCAGTTTCAGAAATATCTGGCTACCTGACTTTTATATAGAAGTAGCTTCTGTGCTTATTTACTTGAAACAGTGCTGTCTGTCCTGTCAGAAGTGCACAAAAACTGAAAACAAAGAGCATCTTTACATCTTCCTACATCTGAGCTTATGGTACTGCTCTGTTTGTTAATCTTCTCTCTGTAAATACCACAGGTTTGGACAGTAATACAAATACATTAAACATGGTATGTTCATTAGATAGAAATAAAAGTTCCTACAAAAGACTTTTATGGTTTCTTGCTGAAGACGGGGTTGTAGTGTTTGTCAGTAGCTTCCTGGAGGTTGTTTTTTCCATGATCTAACTTACTTATTCCTCTTTCATAGTATATAATTTCTAAATACGAAGTGTACTCCTCCATAAGGCCAAAATACTCATCAATATTAGCAAAAAAGGAGGAAATGTTATGTGAAACCAAATAATTGCCACTTGCGTTTAAAGATCAACCGAGCTGTCTGAAATGGGTTAAACTGAAATCTTCCTTAATATTTGAACAATTAACTTTCGTTGTCCATCAGTACTGGGTATATGAACAGCCCTCCTGCTGCTCATCATGCCGTCAAGCTCTCTGTTCTCTCTCCCTATGCTTATTTTATTGAATAAATATTTTTTAACCTTATCTGATAAGTGTCATACTGTGATGAACAGAAGGTTAAACTATGAAACATAACAGTCCTTCTCCCAGGCAACCACTGAAGTCTGTATTCCCAATTTTTCAGAAGTCATTTGTGGGTGGATTTTTAACTAATTGTATGTGTTAAGAAAGTAAGCTGTAGTTATATTTATCCCTTGTTTATTTTAGTAAAATTGGTAACATAAATAGTAGTAAAGTTTGTCTGGTGTAAATACTGCTGTTTTAAAACATCTTGCTTCTGTTATAGCATTAAATAG
>RSEF01000010.1:7960985-8016428 GCA_003993805.1 Himantopus leucocephalus | reverse complement strand
AAAAATACATTGAATTTGTAGAGCAAAATACATGGCTTTTGATTAACTTGCACCACCAAAGAGATTCCTATCTATTGCATTTATAGATACAATGAATGTTACAACGTCACCTAGAGAAGGAATCAGTCATTAACTGTGGGAAAGGAGATTAAATGGCTTAGTTGATCTCTCCTTTTTGCAGGCTATGTGATTCTATTAAATAAATTACTTTCGTGACTTGGCAAGGAAAATTCAGTATGCATTTCACTTTGTTTCCCATTGCAGGCTCAAACTCTTTGCTTTCTAAAGTGTGCTGTTTAATGGGTAATTTTTAAAGGGAGAGGAGGAAGGACCTAAGTGTCAGGAATTTCTGAATACTTGGTGGTTCTGAGATGCTCTGGAATACTTCAGCTGTCTCTTGGAGCTACCAGTAATTTCTTGGCTATATCCTAGGGCTGTGGTAGAATTCATTACTGGCTGCAGAGTAACTTGGAAATCACAGAACTGAAGGACAGGAAGCGACCTGTGAGTCCTGTGGTTACGCTCCTCTGCCCCGGAGAAGGATCAGTTATGCCTTAGTTGTTCCTGGGAGGGGTTCGGGATCAGCCTTGGTGGTGCCAGGATCTCCTCAGGCAATCTCTTCCCAAGCTTTGTTTGCCTTTCCACTAAGTAGTTTTTCCTACTAGCTAATTTGGATCACCTCTGATTAAATTTAAATCCACTGTTACTTGTGTGTTGGCTATAGACGCGGAGAACAATTTGCTGCAAAGAGAAAACAGACAGCTCTGTGTGTTTATTTATGTAAACTGTTTGGAAGACTCATTGTTGCCCCTTATATTTTCCATTCCTTAAACTAAGCAGCTTAAATTTATTCAGTCTTTTGTAGCAGGTTTCACTGAGTGGATTATGCCATTAATCACATGTCATCTTCTCTAAAGTTTTGTCTGTAGCCCCCATCTTTCCCAAAGTAAGAAAACAGAGACCTTAATTAAAAATAAAAGTGCATAAGCTGATTTGCTACTGAAAATTTCCATCTCAGAATTTTGTCGTGTCATAACTAAGTAGCACTGATGAATTTGTACATCAGTATAAAATAGTAGATGTTACTTTTTGTTTAGTTTTATTATTATGGTAGCTTAAACCTTCTTGTGCTATGTCTAGAACTCTTCTACTGTGAAGAAGTGTGAAATTACTTTACATTACCTTCAGTCATTTAAAGCATCTTTTTATCTGAAGGAAATCTTGCTGCAATGAAGTCTGGCAGCCACAAAGTTCTCTCTGCAACAGGTCAACACTTGTCACTATTATATTGGTTTCTATTTCATCATGCAGAAATAGTTTTTATGTTAGTGGTGGCTTGAGTTGCTTGCAGACTAAGATTTTAGTTGTTGCCTGCATGAGTGTCTTTGGCTTTTAAAAAAAAAAAGGTGTACTGAACCATCATAGAAATGATTAAGAAATAGTCCGGGCAAATGAAACCTGACTTGTCTGATAACAAAGGACTATTAGTTTTATAATAAGTAAATTTTACTGCAAACTGGGGTCAGACCAGAAGAGTGTCTCTGTGTCATTATCGCTATATATCTGTGGTAGAGCTATATTACTGTGTACTGTAAGTATGAACAGTGAATATTCATTGAAAAAGTCACAAACTGAAGAATAGCATGTTTAATGGGTTGAATTGTGAGCCAGTGGTGTTCTGTTGTTGGATATGAAAGCAAATGTAACAGCCAGAAACCAAGACCTTGTTGCATGTTATTCAGAATTTTGACATTATGCAGTATTAGGTTGTACAGGCTATTGGATTTAAAAGGCTGATGCCAAATGGGGTACCCACAGAAAAAAGACATATTAAATACAGAGACATCTGCTCCTGTTCTCAAATAACATCGGAGAAATGGGTAACATATCACACTAATGCAGATGCTTTTTATTATTCACAAGTTATAATTAAACGCAGTTTTTTTTCTGTGGTTGGTGATGAAAGTGTGAGACCAACCTCAGAGGGGGGAAATGTTTCAGATTATGTAGACCACAACTGACTATTACACAGCAGCACCACAAACCCTGCTCTGGCTTGGCTCTTCATGTTGTAGTGGTGTATTCAAGCCGTGTTTGCAAACCCCGTTCCACCAACGCTGGCCACGTGTGTAGCGAGCTGATCAGTGGGGTGTGCTCACTGGCACAGGGGGATTGCGGTTCGGTTAGTGACTGCGTGTATTATCTGCAGCTAGAGGCAAAGTGTGTAGGTGTTAATCTTTTGCTGTTATACAGTAATGTTTGAGGCAAAATTATTAATGGAAGTTAGGTGTTTAGGAGGTCATCCTTTGAAGGGAGGAGGAGTGACAGACAGACAAGGCTGTCTTTCCAAAGCTCGTTTTGAGGTAGCTACACGCTTGAATAGGGCTGGAGAGACGTATGGCAAGCATTTGTTTGTGGGCAGTGCCTTTTTTTGTCTCCTAATTGAGTTGCTATTTGTGTGTGCTTGTTGGTACAAAGGTTATTCAGAATAGAAATAAACTATTAAAGGATGTGAATTTAAAAGAATGTTCTACGTATTAATAATTGTGAGAATCAGATATTAGAAGCCTGCTTTGAAAACTTGTGATTCAGCCAGTTGGACAAGGGAAGCAACAGGAAAAACTATGTGTTTAATGAAAGTAGATCTAATTCCTGTGCGACAAAGCTGAGTATTCTGCCCAGTGTGAAACACTTGAGAAATCCTGACTGTAGCTAGCTCCAGGAATGGGTAGAGCTTGGGGCACAAGTCCACAGGCAGATGGGGTGGGTGGTTGTAACTTCTAGGCTTTGGTGATACCTTGCCAACCACAAGGCCAGGATATTTAAATATTTGGCCACAGCCTGAGAAGTTAACTCTCCTTACAGTAACAGTCCCTCCCCTTCCTAATCCCTCCTAGCTTCCTTCAAGAGAAAACCCCGCTCTCTTTGGGGTTCTTCTTTGTTTTGCTTTCCTGTGCTGCTGGATGGTGAGTATGGGCTAAGTGGCACTGAACACCCCAGACCAACAATTTATCCTGTCTTCAATGAACTTGATGGCAGTTTCTGTGAATGTAGGATTGGGTGGGTCACCTTGAATAGCTCTTTTCCTTGAAGCGTTAATATGGCGGGTGGGGGGAAAGTGGTAATATAAGAGTTAAGTATTGCAGTATTTTTGGCTGGCTGGAAATCAGCCTGTCCTCTTACGTTATTGCTGTTCTAAAAAGTTCTGCATTAGGTGGGAGTTCCTGAAATACTATTGCAACCACTAGCAATCTCCATTGTTGAGGCATCAGAGAGCAGTCAGTGTCTGCTGACCCAAGTTTGTCACCAAAAATGAACTTACTTCCTGACTTTGCTAATATTATAGTAGTTTTCAATCTCTATGTTCCCAAACTTTGCATTACACAATGTTTTCCATTGCTGAGAACTAAAGAAAATCTATTCCTATCCAGATAGTCCAAAAAATACTTCTGGTCGGAATGGTTGATGGCCGTAGGAGGCCGCCTCCTACACTGGCAGAACAGGCAGCTGTTTGACAGGGAATGAAAGAGATGAGTTACTTCCTGTGTCATTCAGTTTCACTTGTGAATGCAGAGTGAATGGCTTAAAAAGGATATCGGTGCTCTCCTGGTGTTACAGTGTGAATTCGTGTTCCTAAGTCAATCTATTGTGTCTACAGGTTCCCCAGAGGATAGAAGAGCAAAGCGATGCACCTGAGGATAGCAGTGCGGGAATCCCAGGCGTGTGGGGCAGTTGGGGCCCCTGGTCTGCCTGCTCTCGGAGCTGCAGTGGTGGGGTGATGGAGCAAACGCGGCCCTGCCTCCCAGCCTATTACCGGGAACGGGGCTACCGACGGCCGGGGCGGCAGTACCCGGCATCAGAGAGGACTCTGGCTCATCAAAATTCGCGCCACCGCGAGGACTCGCTGACTGCCTATCCTGGCCACGTCATTTCTGCCATCCGCACATCTGTGCCACTTCACAGGAGCGAAGAGCAGCTTTGGGCTGGCCTTCGGGCCCCTGCTCCTTCCGGAGGGCATAACGCCAGCCACCTGAGCAGAGGGGCACTGAGAGGCAGCAGGCACTCCCAGTCCCAGAGGCAGAACGCCAAGCCAGAAAAGAGGTATGTGTCTGTGCGCACACTTTATCCTTGCTGTGAATGATTTATCTTAAGAATGACACGTCAGATTAGAGTTGATATTATTTAATACTTGCGGAAATGTTATTAAAGACTGACTTTTACAATGTTTACTATCTTCTGTGGAAAGCTATTCTCCCTTTTGACTACTTATATGATAATACCCAAGGACAGATACAATTAGTCTACAATTGTACTAGGCGGATTATCTTATTTCTCTTTAGATTTGTTTTATGATTTATTGAGCTATTTTTTCTTTTCTGCTACACTCCCGTTTGACATTTCCATCTTCACCATAGTAATAAAAATCAGAACAAGTAACGGCTTTATAATTGGATTCTTAACTTCAACGGCCATTCTGATTTTAATTGGTTGAAAAAAAGATTCTTCAAACTTTTTTCATAAAGAATGGCCAACTGTCCATTCACTTTATTTCTAGTCAAAACTCTAGGTTTGTTTTGTATTTTTCAGAGAGTTTCTATTTATGGGCTTTTTGTTTTCTCTTTTCCCTTTTTTATTTTCTACCACCTAACGAAAAACCCAAAACAAACCAAACAAAAAAAGAACCCAAAAACCAAACCCAAAAAACTCTCCTTCATATAATCTGCTTCTTTAAGATTCTCAGGTGAAGCAGTCAACTGTAATTCCCTTTTTAAAGACATCTCGCTGACCCAAACAGAAACAAAGAATGTTACCTTGAGGCAATATTCCAGCCTGACTGGAATAAGACAGTGGGAGACTCTGTTGCTGGTGATAAAGACATCCTCAGCCCCTGCAAGAAACTCTCTCCATCTAAAAGAATATTTGAAAATAGCAATTAACCTGTTAGCCTCCTGTTTGTCTCAGTGAAGTATAAACTTCAAAAAGCAGGACCAGCTTTTCAGATTTGATCTCCCTAGGTGTTGGCCATTTCCCTTAATCACTGCTTTGTCTTTCTTTCAAACCTGTGCAAATGGATAGCCCAGACCTAGTAAGTATAACTTTGGTATGGCACTGATGATCTTATAAAAATTCAGAGAATGCCAGAGGCAGGCTTTTACTAGCGGCGTTAACATGACTGTGCTGAGACAAAAGTCATATTTTCTTTTTCCTGTTTTCCTACTTAATCATTTACTATAACGCGGCTCTGTTCTCAGCTGAGCAGGGTACTGGGTGCAAGTTGTATACATCACTGGGTTATTACTAATACTGGAAGCCTGGCCTTGAACCATCCGCACAAAGCCATTCGAACCCTGTTTGCTCCAGCCCTTGGCACCTCTGTCTCCGAGGGAATCCCCGCTGGCTGTCCCTTGCTGCTCTGGTGGCCTCTGCAGGCCAGGAGAGATTGGAACAGTTTGAAACAGTTGCTGTAATTATGGCTGCAACTCCAGAGGACAATGAGCAGAAAATAATATTGACCGTGTGCAGAAGTGAAGCTGTGTTATTTCCTAATGAATGCCTTGCTGTATGAAGGATTAAAATGATCATAATGTCTGTTGTGGCTCCACTTTCCTGTATGATGGAGGCCTTTGCTTTTGAAAATTCTTGTGCTTTCCTGAGCACAGTGCAAGCTTCTGTACCACAGTTGATTTTCCACCCACACGCACACTGCCCCTTGGCAAAAGACTGTGGATTCAAGGTCAGAGTTTTAATCTTATTTGCGTAATAAGTTATTTCCATCTTGTGTTAGGAGGGTCCCTGGTGGCTTTAAAGCCTGTTGTATTGCATAACTTTCAGATTCTTTGGTGGTGACTGTAAAAACAGAACGAGAACAAAAAACGTTATTTGAAAATGAAATTATTAGAATGACAGACCTGATAGTTTTCCTTAATTTACAAAACCCGGAGTACAAGCCTTCTTTACAAAGGAGATTACTGGTCCTATCAGATATATGGAAAATGGATTTCAAAATGTAAATTACTCTAGACATGATTTTTATACTCCAGAACAGTGTTCAGTGTTCACTAAGTGGGTGATATTGGAAATTGGTGTCGGGCTATTAAAAAAAATAACATCTGTGTTTTTACAGAATGTAGTTGACAAAAAACTTCTGGGGGTTTTCCTATTTACTGTACTGGACTTTATATAAAAGCTATAATTTTAGCAGACTTCCATAAAACAGTAAAAGAGGAATGGACATTTGTGACTGAGATAAGGTAACATTTGATAGCATGGTAAGATGAAATTGGACAGCTTCCAAGGCAAATACGTTTTGACAGCCATAGCAGTCCTTCAAAGCAGCCAAATATGTTTGTATCATTTAGCAACAAGTGGAAAAGTTCTCTGCCTGCTTCCAGGCAGCTGACAAAGAACTGTTCAATTTCTTTAGCAAAATTCAAAATATAATTTATGTATCATAAATTTTGACATACCTTGTCTGTGAAGAGGATATTCACGTTTTCAGCTTTTGAAAGTTAGTTCGCATGTGATTCAGTTAGGCTTTAGAAACCAGGGCTGCACATGATGCTCAGGGACCGAGAGATTTGAGGTACCTACAGTTAGAAGCCTGATGTAAAAAGTTGAAGTGCTCCCCTTTTTATCATAGTGCTGTAGGTAGAGTTGTTGCATAATTGAGATGTGTTAGGAAAGTAGTCAGCCGCTGGAATGAGGATGGAAACACAAGAAGAAAGCTGATGGTTCTCTGGGTTGTCCGCTGGCAAAGAAAAGGAGCTCTTCTCACCTTTGAAGAGTTGAGCTCCCATTAGCACAGCCTTGTTTTTTATTTTGCCTAGGTAAAGTGCACGGACCATACTGTACAGTGAGAACAAACAGGAATGAGAAGATAGTGGAAAAAATATCAAAGTATTTAGACATCTTTAGAGAGAGGCACATATGGAAAAGCAATAAGGGGATGCAAAAGGATAACATTCTTTAAGAGAGAAAACACATCTCAAAAGGAAGTGTCATTCGTGGACCAGGTTTTGGTATTCCTTAAATGTTGCGTTTCCAATTCTCTATTGTGGTGATAGAGAAGACAAAATGACATGGACATGCTGAGTGTTAGGATGCGTACAACTGCCACCTTCACTTTCTCTACGAGTGGACTTCCATGGCGGGGTGGCAAAACTTCTGTGGCCACTTCTGTAAGGACAATGTGCACTTTGTATGTGGTTCTTATGAGCAGAAAGGAAAAACTACATTTGTCACCAGAATAATGAAATAAGTAAAGCAGGCTCGCTTAAATAGTGCAAGTTTAGAGAAATACATTAATAAGGAAAGGGCTTCCCTAAAGCTCTTTTTGTATTTGGAGGAGGAATGAGAGGAAGGGTTTGCACTGAGGAAATAATCCAAAAATCATCAGCTTCTACCCTATGGTCTTTATTCTGCTGCCAGCAGCTGACATGAAAGTCTGTTGTGCTGCTTTGTACCCTGTGCAGGGTCAGTTTGCATCTCGAGGCCTGTGAGCAGTGGAAAGGAAGAGTGTATCATTTAATGTCAAAACAGAATTTCCTTTCTGAAAGTATTTCTTTTGCCCCCTCTCACAGATGCTTTGACCAGGCAAATGTAGGTCACTTGGTTGGCAGGTCTACAGTTAACCTTTAAAGGGACAATTCAGTTGTTATTTCCTTTACCAATTTAAGCATCATTAGCTGCATGTTCTGATGCAATTTTTGTGACGTGTTCTACTCAGTTCCAGTTCGTAGAGGTGAACAAATGTGTGACTGCTGGACTTTCGGGTTCAAGAAGGTATTATTTTCTCAAGTTCTGAGGCTTTATATTTATTGGCATGGGTGTTTGCCTTTCTTAATATTTGGAATGAAACCCAGCTCAAGTACTTAGCCGTCCCTCCTTTCATTATTTCTCTAATAGAATGAAAATGTGGTGCATTTTACCCCAAACCCACTATGGTTGTAAAAGCTTATGGAGGGTTGGTGTGTGTGCAGGAGGAAGACAGAGAGAGAAGGATTTGATCCTTATATGAGGATAAATTTTCCAGAAATCTAAGAGCAGCAGTAGTAATCAAAGAATTCATTTTGATAGCACTTAGGGGATTTTAAGCCATATGAGAAAGATGTTTATTTTCCTTCTGAATAAAATTCCAAACAGGTTCTAATAGCAATAAAGACCACGTGAGGTATTTCCTGGCAAAATGAATAGCTAGCTGGGGTGGTTGTGGCCTCAGGTTGACTTTGTGCTGTCCCACCTCTCATCTGGTTATTAATCCCCCTGATATGCTCTAGGTCTCGCTTATTATTACCTAATTAGTATCACTTTTTATTATGCTTCTGTGAGCACGCTTTGAATGGTATTACCAAAAATAAAAACCTAATGTGATACTATAATTGCAAGCCACCGGAGAAGCTTTCTTAATCTTACTGCTGAACATTTATTTCAACCCTTCCTGAGGCGGGTTGGCTGAAGGAGGGGAGGGGAGGTGAGAATGCTGCGAGCGTTCACTCAGGTGTGAGACTGCCTTGTACCGATGAATTACTGCCCGGTCAGTAAGGGGTAGAAACACAACAACTCCCATCACAGGTGTAATGCGTCTCAGCAGTTACGTGGTTACTTGCGTTGCATTTCTGCTGTTTTACCTGACAACTGCATGGTTAGATTATTCAATCAAACCTTAAAGATGAAGCTAAAGGGAAAGACTTGTAGACTTGTTACTAAATTTCCTGGGATCAGAGGTGTTATTCAAGTCATAGGAAAAGAAGGCTGTAGTATTTGGGTTCAAATTCTGGAATCCTATGTCAGTGTTGAAAGTGACATAAATGAGGTTATATAGCACTTGCTGGGAGATCAGCAAAAGCCAATATAGTAAGTTATTGTACTGGGTGTATTGCAGCTATGCTAGATTGGGGTATTAGTGGTCGTCTCTGAGGATGGAAAATTTCATTTAACATGGTTCACATGTATCTCTCTTATATTAATCCAATTAATTAAACCTGTTCCTGAGAGGCAATTTACTTAGTGACCTTATTCATTAATTCTGCTCTCAGAAAAATGTAAATACTTCTCACCCTTAATACAATATAGAAATGAAAGAAGATTCACCCAATTTTCCTATGGAAGATGCGCTTTTTAGGTATAGTTGGTTACTGTGTCCTCTAGCAGTTGAAATTTTTAGGTCAAATATGCTTGCGATAGTTTTAGTACTCACATGCATATATGATACATGGGAAGTCATGAATATCCACAAATCGTGGTGTGGTAACCAAAGTTACCAGAAATGTAAACCAAACTAGTTAGTTCCATTGTCTTGGTCGCCTTGATAATGAAAATCAGTGAATTCCTACACTGATTTAATTGCAATGAAATGTGCTGATGTAGTGTGAATAATGTGCTATAATGTGGCAAAAGAACTTTGTGATGATGGCTCCGCTTTCCAATGTGTGGTATACTCTCAGAAGGTGTGGTTTAGCTCTCGTGACCAAACATTCGACAAAGATAACTGCTCACTGCTTTAAGGCTATTTTCTAGGTCAGTGAGCACATAGGCGTGCATTTTCATAACATAAAACAGAGTCAAAGGGCTCCCTTCTTTCATTCATGTTTTATTGATTTTCTGCAGATTGATTTAGAGCTGGTGAAAAGCGACTCTGTGGAATGCAGAGCTGCACAGGGATGTGGTACAGTACTGAGAGGCGACACATAGTGGCTTTTAAAGTGAATCAACCGGACTGCTGAGAGCTCTCCCTTTTGAGTAGATGGAAATATGTTCCCAGAACCAGTAAATCACTTGTTTTTGTTAAAAATGATTCTTGTGAAAGAATCTGCTAAAATACTGGGAGGTATAAACTTGATAGCAGTTACAACCAGGATAGGACAGCTTATTTTTTGACTTAAACTTAAGAAAAGGGGGCCAAAAATGAATGGTAGGTAGTCTTTTTAACATAAACCTTGTTAACTGTGTGCCTAAGAATATGTAAAACATGAAAGAAAACAAAAAGCAGTAGGAGGGCTGGAAAATAAATGATTGAATAGGACAGCTGTAGGCCAGTTGCAGTTTTGAATTATGGAGGAAGTGCCAGGGATTAAAAACGTATATCTGAAATTATTTTAAGGATACTATTTTAGGAGTAATAAAAATAATGAAGTACACTAAAAAATATATACCTGTACCTAACCTGTTAACAGAAATGTATGTAATTGAACCTGTTTTTTCTATTTGAAGTTGAAGTTTTGTGTCTGCAAAGGCTTCTTGGTCTCCCTTAATTTTTTTCGTGATTACATTTTAAATATTGGAGTGATGTTTCAATAACTTCATTGCTGACAGGAATAGCTAGTAAGTCACTTTCAGTTCTTCAGAAACAAAATCAAGGCAACTGTAACTATATTAAGTACTTGAACTGTATGTAAATGGGTAGTATCCTTTAAAAGCTGTCAATTACAGTAATGTGATGCTGCTAAATAGATACTTTGCTATGATTTAAAATATTAGGTTAAATCTTGGTATACTTATCCACAGAAATAGATTTAATTAAGTTAGAATATATATAATTGATATAGTTACAGAGGATTTGGCCTACTTGCTTAAGCAAGTGTATAGTCCTGTTAAAAGCATGATGGGCAGCAGGACTTAAATTTAAGCTAAAGAGCGTTGAGAAGGATCTAAGGGCACTGAGCTCCTTTAGAACTACGTTTCTAGTGGGAATCAAAGAAATCCACTGTTGGAGCATTTTTTTTTTTAACATAAATTAATAACTGCAATGCAAAAGCACAAATCAGTATAATTTAAAATGCATTTTGCAGTGATACATGATGTGGAATATTGTTTGGGAAATAAAGCTATACATCATATTTTTACTCTTTCTTCTGTCTTTTCTCCCACTTCCATCTTGCACATAGAGCCTCTGTTTCTGAAGACAGATCACTGTTTAGCTTAAGTAGTGCTAGCTGTGGATTGATTGCCGTGTTGATAGGACAAAAATACAGCCAGCAACACTTCAGAGGTTAGATTATAGGCAACTGCTTAATTCCCAAGTGAGAAGAATAGGCAAGAACCTGAAGAATGCTTGGGTCCTGGGCACCCAGAGCAGCATCGGGCTCCATGTGCAGTTAGACCAGGCTCGATGATGAGATGAGTTTCCTTAGCGTATTAGAAGGCTTATCTGTTAATTCCAGGACAGGATTTCCAGTAAAGCAAGTCTCTGAAGATTCTGAAAAAAGCTTCAAACTCAACCGAACTCTCAACAAAATTAAAAGAAAGTGCTAAACATGGGTTTGACATCTATCCAAATGCTCTGTGATGAGATTCTGTTGTCTTTCGTTACGGTGGCTGTTGTGGCTGGGCATACAGGGAAGAAAACTGTCTTCCTCTGCTTGTGAAATAATTTCTGCCAATAGACAAGAGAAAATTCTGGAACAAAAAATAATCATAAAGCCCACAATTCTTGTGCAGTTTTCCTCCTCATCCCTGGTGAAAATGGTGGCTGAATGCTGTTACCTTCCCTGAACATTATATTACTCCTTCAGAAACAGAGTGAAAGGTTGTGAATTGAAACTGAGAGACATTGGGAGTTTCTTTGGGTTCATTCTAAGAAAACATTCCAACAGTAGGACAAGTCTTCCGTGGTGTCATAAATGAGAGTTTTTGATAATGTTCAACTGTGCAGTTTTTTGTTTACAAGAGAAGAAGTATTTTGATACTAGGAGATAAGTTGAATGAAATCCTGCAAAGCTCATGTAAAATACATTCTTTATTCTGTCTGACATCAGAAGGGAAAGAAAAGGAGTTAATGTTTCAGCTGGAAGTGAGCCAGGGAACGTCCGTTTAGAGAACGGCGGGAGAAATGTAAGGAGCAAGGAAGTGATGAAAAAAGGGAAAAAATGAAAAGGTGTGTTGGAGAGAGGCTTTGTAAAGAGCACTTAAGAGAGCAGGTGGAGGCCCAGGAAATCTGTAATCTTACTTGTGTATTTTAAAGACGCTGCATATCCTTGGTTCAAAGAGGGTTTCTATTCAATATAAATAACCAACCCACCAGCTCCGAAAGCACTTCATTCTTCGTGAACCTCAAGAACACTTGAGGTTCAAAGCATTGTTTTTAGCATAAACTCTGTGAGGCTGTGATAATGCATTTGTTTGCCAACCAAGGCACATGTATGCTGATGGCTAAAATTAGAAAGAGCTACTACAACAAAATTCCTTCTTGTCACTCAGTGTGCTGCGAGGGGCCAGTTCTCACTATTCTCAGCCGACTTATCCTCAGCATGAGAGAAATGGTTAATAGTTAGACCAACGAGAATACTAGCTAATAATAATTATTTTAAAATGTTTGCTACAATCCTTACACTAATAGCACAAAACCTGATTTTCATACTTGTCTGGGCAAATGTATTTTTGAATTCAAGAATATATTTAGATTGGCTTAAGTTTAAAGGAGCCCATCGTTTTTGTTATCAAAGTGCTAAACAGATTTGTCTGAACAATCAGGGAGGGGTGTGTGTGTTTGAGAATTATGCCCAAAGAAAGATTGCCAGATCTGCTATTAAACAGCTGTAGTGCCTCTACCTGAGATGCACACAACAGATCAGAGATGTCTACTGGCAATGGTCTGGCATGAAACACTTAATGCAGCTACTTGCTTTTCAACATATATTTTTCTCTTAAGCAGTTATTTGCCTTGAGATGATAACTCTGTTCTTGGTGGCATTTTTTCCCCCTTGGCTTGTCCACAGTACATGCAGTCTTCATCCTAACTGACTGCAAATATTGCTGAATACTTCTTTTCCTCTTCTCATTCCCTTTTTCTCTTCTTTGGTCCAGTAAAGAACTGAACAATGTTTTATTCCTACGTGTTTATTTGATATATTACGCAGTTTAGCCAGAGAGCCTAACAGGTGATGGAGCTGGTGAGATTCACTTATCCTTGCCATTTTGATACTTCTTCCGTTCTATTGCTTCTAAATCTTGGGACCTTTCTCCATGCAAAGTATTGTAGAAAATCGTTGACTGATATCTTTTTATCAGAAGCAATGAAATGAAAGGCTTAGCTTACATTAAATAGTTCTATTAATGCGAGTGGATCAGCAGTGGCAGAAATCTGACTGACATCAAGACGTGCAGCCAAAAGGCCCCGTGTAAAATTCACTGGCCTTGCATATGGGAAACCTGGGAGCAGGTTGTCTCTCTGCCTTAGCTGATCTGGCTGATCTCGGAGGAGGAACTTTTCTCTGAATGAAACAGATGTAGGATATGAATGTAATTCTCCCCAGTCCGAAGTTGTGTCTGCACATCCAAGGAGTGTATGGACCCTGAGGAGGAAGTACACCTGACAAACCGATTACATCTCTGACCATGAACATTAATGTACAGGCAATGGAAAATTAGCATGACTGTTCTGCTAATACAGTCATATTTGGCTCAGCTGAAAAGGGGAGTGCTTTTGAAAAGATCGACACACAAGGGAATTGGTAACTTCCTGGAGGGCCCAAGCATGTACAGAAAGAGCACTGGGTTTACACAAGTGAGAAACACTGAGTATTCCTGCAGAATGACATCCCAGGCTTCTTTTTCCTCTCACCTGTTTTTCAAACAGTTGGTGTTTTCTCCTCTCTGGGACTTGGGTTTCTTTTGATTTTTAGCTATTTATTGTATAGTTATGTGGGCAGTAGAATGTTAACGGCTTCAGTTCTGAGCGTGATAATGCTGGTATCTTAGTGCCAGTGGTTGACTTCTCATACCTATTGGAGTTCTATAAACAGTATGTGCTTCGCAGGGGCTGTGTTTATCAGAAGGAGCCTAAGCATTATTCATTATTGCTGTTTTCATACAGGATATATGTGAAGAGTTTGTATTGACACAGTTACAACCTTGACGTGTCAGTGCAGTGCAGCATGTTGCAGGTTTGGGAAATGTATTAGAATCCTTCCTAAATACAGCTATTTTAGGAATTGTCCTGGTGGAATTAATATAGGGCTCTATTCTGCTGCCAGACTCTTGGAATTATTTCTATTAATGCTGTGGAACCACAGATTTATAAATACAGAATCTAACACCTTGCTGGAAAAGCTTTGTCAAAGTTGTCTGAGACTCAGAGTCTAAAACTCAGCTCTTGCTCAAATTGGATTGTCATAGTTTGTCTGAGAGCTGTTGACTGTGGTTCATACACTCAACTTCACTCCTGTAGCGACACATACTCAACATCCTATTCAAATGCTCTTCTTAACCACTGCTACATTAAGAAGGATGACCCTCTTGGTTTTTAGCATACCTGGATATGTAAAGTCTAATGCTGGAAAATCTCACTCTAGCTTAGGTCTGGCTACGTAGGCCCAAGGCTTAGGGGGGTGCTGTTAATTGCTAATTCTTATTTCCTTCTTTACCTGTTGCATTAAATGAGTGCATCCCAACTCTGGGATCATGATAGTGTGCATTAAAAATAAGATCAATGAGGAAGAGCTTCCAAGCGGTGCTGTGGGGAGGAGTGGGTTATGAGGCTTATAATGAATATAGGTAATCATAATGAATGACAGGTAAGGAAAAAGTCCTGCTGGCAACTGAAGACTCCTAACAAGCCATCAGGGCATGACCTACTTCCAGCAAATCAAAGCTGGGTTGATTTAGCATAAAGCAAACAGTGTCAGCAAGGTTAGTTTAATTCTGGTTATTAAGTGGGTAGTAGATTTTGTCTGATTTTCTTCCCCCTTTGCTTTCCCTGATTCTCTTTTCCCTGTTTTCTCATTGTGTATGGACCTACATAACACTCTCCCTCGATGCTGCATGATATCATAAATTGTGCCTGACACTCCCTAAGAATTATAAAATTTAATTACCACCAAGCTATTTTTACAGGCTTCTTTATTACATTGCAACAAATGGCATTCCTAATTTATAAGGATGTTGCCAAGTGTGAATGAAAGATGCTTTAAGGCAAAACAAAGAGTGTGCAGAATAGTTTCAGTCCAGGCAATATTGGTTCAAATGAATGCATGAACACTGGTAAAGATGTTAATAATTAGAGGTTGTGTGTTATACTTTGTTTCCAGAAGTTTGTATGTTGAAAGAAATGTGATGTTCCCGGCTACAAAAAGTTAACCTTCCTTTTCAGAGGAAGTGTGTTTCCATCAAAATTCCAGGTCATAATTACTGCATAACCTGAGCAAATTGAAACTTGTATTCAGTGGTACAGGGCAATGTCTTGGGTTATTCTGGCCCTAACAGTTATGGGGGAAGAGGCAAAGGAGAGAACTCACCCCTGATGAGCTTGATGCAGCCAGGGTGCTGGAAACTTAGGCTACCAGAAATGGTGCCTCATTTCTTTGTCAGTGGGGACTCAAGCAACACTTCCAAGTTACAGTGTAGAAAAAGAAGTGAAGGTGAGAGAGGAACTAACACTAAGAATGTTGTTATTGCTTTCACTTCTTAGGCGATGGTGTTGTATGTTTGTTGCAGTGATCATCCATTTTACGGGGAAAAAGTCTGTCTTCCTTCAAAATTAAGTTTTTCTAACTTTCGCGAATAATTTGACGAGGTTCCAGCAGCTTTTGGACACTTGCTGTCTTCAACCGTGGGTCGTTCTTTCAAGTAACTAGTCATTCTGTGTTTAAGAATATTATATGCCCATTTCTTAATTTTTTTCAGGCTGAAGAGTCCTAGTTTATGTTACTATTTCTTGCGTGTCCTTCAGTTCTTTTCAGTTCCGATTCATGACCCTGAACTTGAAATTAACAGTCAAACATCAGTCTCATTTTTGACCTTTTGCGTGACTTCTCCTAGTTTGCCAGTCAGCAGTTCTTCCAGGTGGGTCAGACGATGCATCTAGGGGTTCCTCTCTGGAAGAGTCTAGTGCTGGTTGCTGCAAAGAATTTGGCATTCAGAAGGCTGGGACAGAGGCACATTCCTACCATTCCACTAATCTGCACATGGTTTATTGCTGAATTATTAGCAGTTTTGTCCTCCTGTTGATGAAAAATGCAAGCAACCTGACTGTAGATGTTAAATTCCAAAGGCTAATTTCAGTAGACCTGCCACCTTCTGTCCACCCCTGCAAACCACCCTATGCAGTCTGTGCTCCCTGCAATGAAGCAGTAACTTTCTCAGTGCCAGGAGTTGTTGCCAAGGTTTATATCTCAGGCACTTCAAATTTGGTGTGGTCAGCTTGAGAAGAAAACCGCTGTCTGCAAGAATTGTGAGAGGCTGGAGCAAGTAACAATAAAGAGTTGTATCTGTTTTCCCAGATGAACCAATTTGCTCCAAAATCTAAGATGCTTCATGAGAACTATGATACCTAAATGTTTTCAGAGTGCAAAATAGGACTAGAAATCTCAAGAAAGATTTTGTTTGTTTGTTTTCCACTTGCTCAGAAATTAAGAGTTATGTTAAAATTAGCAGCAACATAGGGGGAATCAATTTATTTGCCCATTAAAAAAACAACAAAAAAACCACAACACAAAACTGTGCTCATTTAAATCAAGTTAGTTTTACTCTCAACTTCTGAAATAGTTCTTTTTCATAATTTTTTCTTTCTTTCCTCTCATGTCCACTTACAGGAACCTTTTTTTTTTTTTTCCTTCCTTAATGCTAAAACCCGTTATACTACTTTACTGTAACTACCAAAACCCTACCTCAACAGTGACCATCACGGTCACAGAGCAGATTAACAGGTATAAACAGCTCAAGAGTGCTGGTTGCTTATCTGCCAGGGTAAATCAACACTCTTGTTCACACATCCTTGAGCCAGGAAGATTGATTAAAAGCCCCACGTGGCCATAAAGCTAGAATGTTAAGTAAATTACTTCCAAGGTTCCCATGTAACAAGAGTCTTGAGAGAATATAAGACTTGGGAAGAAAACAAACACAAGACAAAACAAACCCAAAGAAAAGTCTCTTTGATTTTGTAGCTGTCTGACATCTGTAACACTTCAGTTCCTAGAAAATAAGTATGTCAATTTATAACCTCTGGTTTTCACTGCAGTTCAAGTCTATTTTATATATATTAAAAAATATAAATACATTTTGTGGGCAGAAGGAAAATGACCTTCTTTTAATGGTGTCTCCTTTCCTGAGCTGGAAAGGTTACCCAAAACAGCTGTATTCACACATTGGGCTGAACTGGAAGAAATCTTTTTTGCCAACTTATTCTTCAGACTGTGGCATTAGAAATCAAGGCCGGATGCGCTGTTAAGCTGTACAGGATGACAAGAAAAGCAAATGCAAATGAGCCTATTGCTTGAAGATAAAATTCCAGGATTAACCCTCTTGGATGGTATAACCCAAATGTGGTATTACCCATTTTGTGATTTTTCACTTGTAATTTGGAGCTGAGTTTCTAGACTGAGTCCATTGTGTTGCTGTTAGTGTGCAGAGGACAAAACTAGGGCGTACGAGCTGTTTGAGGGTGCTGATACAGGTGTAATACAGTCCAAAACACAGGGTCTTCAGTAAGCGAGAAGAGGTCTGCGTGCAAGAGAGCAGACCTTAAGCTTCTGTGGTTAGTGCTGTGGGCTGTCAGGCTCTTGTGTAAGTGTTTTAGGTAACGTACAGTGAAAGGTGGGCTTTTACCCTGACAACAAGCCTGACAACAGGCTTGTGACTTATTAATTCAATGNGGCTCTTAAAACCACAAGGAAGTTTTAAAAAAAAAAAAAAAAAAGACTAAATCTGCTGGCCAAAGAAGAGAAAATAAACTGTGTACCATAATAATATTTTCCTGAATTTGTCATCTTTTCCAGAGGTCTTTCAGTAATATTTTGATGCTCCTTATCCTTTTCTGTTTCTATTTTTATTTCTTAAGTAGCATATGAAGTAGAACCACTGGAGGCCTTTTAAATGGATACAAAATGTTTAATGATCTTAGCCATACTGAATTCAAATTTTCTTCTGTCATTACTCCAGTCCACAGTAGGGATTTCCTGCTGTTATGTATCTCAAGCTCCCCAGAAACATGGTTATGAATTTTAGGAATATATGGCTTTGATTCTCTGAATTTCCATTTTAAAGGAGAATCCTTGGCATTAAAAGAACAACCACCACCTCCCCCCAAACTGCTACTTTATAGCACGCCTAACCATTTGCCTTTGCTAGTTGATGCTAAGTTACTTCCTGCGTGACCCTCGGCCGAAGAGGGCCCAGGATTTAGTTCAACCAGTAGACGACTTCAGAGATTCCCAATACACCAAGCAAGGCTGCAGCTTGTACATATTTTCTGTAAAATAGATTGGAATTTGTGGTTACCTGTTGCTTTGCAGTGAATAACTTTGCCAAATAACCAGTCATGTAAGTATCTAACTGCTCCTTCAGTTATGAATTAAGTAACCATTTTCTCTCTCTTTCTCTGTTTTTAGAAACAGAAACAGAAATCCTATCGGTCCAGGAAAGTATGGGTATGGAAAAGTGCCGTACATTTTACCTTTACAAACTGATACTGGTCAGCAGCCTCAGAAACTTCGGAGGCAGCGACAGTCATCAAGGAACCACGTATTCCATCAGAGTCCAAGTCTCATGAACGCTTACAGCCCGGCAGCTAGCCCTTCACTTCAACATGGGAATCTTTATCAAGAAGAAAGTGGGCCTCAGGCCGGACATCAAGTCCTGGGACCCTCAGTTTATCAGTCATCGTCGTTCCCTGTATCGCAAAGCCTGTTTCACAGCAGTGACTCAAACCATCACGGGGCTGCGTCACCGCAGGCAATCCAGGGCCAGCCCCAGCCTCAAAGGGCTGCAGCAATTGTGTGCGTTGGCGCCTACAAGCAATATAAACTCTGCAACACAAATGTAAGTCTGCTTTTCCTGTATTTAATTTATTGGACAGCTATTGGTTTTCCTTAGGATGCTAAAGGTTCACATAGTCAAGAAGTTAAGTTGAACATTGCGCTTTATTAATTTAATGAAATTTTTTGTGAACTTATTTTAAAGTGTCTTGGGGAATACTAAAAGTAGATGCATAACGTTATAGTTACCTAATACCATACCTTCAAGGATTTTAAGCAGTCACTAAACCTACCAATACGTACACTTCTAACTTGATAGAGGGACAAACTGAGTCACAGACAAGTTTAGTATTTTTCCATCTAAGAAATGGAAAAATGGAGCTGGGGTAGAGCTCGTTATGAAGGCTCCCTACTTCTCAATCCCGTTAGACAAGGCTGTCCTTCTGGGAGTGCCACTCATGCTCTAAATAGCATTTAGAGCCAGCACCCAGCAGCCTGGATCACTCTAGTATCTTCCCAGGGTGCTGTGTGCGTTCTGTGACACATGCAGCTTTTACCAGCCTTCGAGCTCTACATGCTTTGATTTTTGGCTTCTTGGTTTATTGGAGAGAAAATCTGTTCTGTGTTAATTTTCAAATGAAACTTACTCTGCTATTACTTCATTCAAAAACGTTTGGCTGGGTGTAGCTCTATGCTCTGGGGCTGTCTCCCATTCTATGTGGGAGGCTAGTGAGGTTTTGCTGTTTCTCCCTCCAAGCAATTTTCATCCTGCTAAAAATTTCAGTTTCTGGCTGGGTCATTTTAATATTTCCTAAAGTATCTCTTCCTAATATTTGCATCTTATTTGGGCTACTAATCCATCTTAACATTGCAAACTTGAAGAAGCTCATATTCAAACATTAGAAGCAGGATGGTCATGAGTGGTCTCACACAACAGGACGTATTTTTCTGGGTGGGTGCGCATCTGATTCTTCTGCTTCTCAGGAATCCTGTTTCATTTGGTAGAAGCCTGCGCAGTGGAGATGTAGCAACGGAACATATAATCCGGGTAACAAAAACATGACCTAAGCAAATTAGATGAGTGCCTTTTTGCCTCTTAGTGTAGCAGTTACTGCATTTGCTTTATTTATGAATGAGGTCCATTGATGGAGACTAGAGCAGTTGACTGAAGAGACTTGATGTCAAGAAAGTTTTAGTGTATTTGTCTGAACTGGAAAACATGAAAGGGCTAGTTTGAGCCTCTGAGAACAGTCTCTGGTACAAATTGCTCTTTTGAAAAACACTTTCTGTTTTTTGAAGGAAATGGGAAATGAACTTGGTGCGGGGCATTAATTTGGAAAGTTTTCTGTGCCGAATTTGCTCACTGGTAACTAAGCGATACACAAATGCCCCAGTCTTTATTTCCTCCCTTACTGCATCAAGGCAAAAAGTTGGACAGTATTCTGTCTGACTTAAGAAATGTAACAAAATTGTTTCCAGGAAAGATCTCTTTTCAGAGAGTGAGGGGTGAGAGGTGACAAGTTAGAAATGAGGTGGAAGAAAGAAGCAATCACTGATGGCCATAGTTATGGAGGAGAAAGGTTTGTAGAGGAAATTTGTTGAGAATGACAGGTGGGCTGGAGAGAAGAGGGCTGTGAGCTTGTGAATTAGACAGTGGCAAGACATGCGGGGCAGTATGATGAATGGTCTGGCCGTGGGCAAATTTCTTTTGGTAGTAGGGGAACAGGAGTGAAAATATTTTCACGTTAATTTTGGAAACTGCTGTTCAAACAGAAGACTTCAATAGATGAAGAGGAAAAAATAGGTGAGCCTACTGTTGCTGCATCTTTGCCATTGTTGCATGTATAAATGCAGTTACTGAGAAATCATCATTTATATTACAGGAGATTTTCATAACCAAGAGAAATTGTAGATGATGCAGCTCCTCCTAGGCATGGAACTCTACATAGTGATATGTTTTTATTTAATAACATTTCTCTTACCCTTGGAGAAGCTGTAATTGCTATTCAGGGTTATTTTTCTCCTTAGAATGTGGTAATTAATATAATTATAAAAAAGAAGTTGCTAAGAACAGTTTTAGCATAAAGGCCAGGATGAGAGCAAAACAAGGCCGATAGTGTTTCACTTTGTTTGCTTGTTCTTCCTGATTAAATGCTTCTGCGCGTGGGCTTTAATTTAATTTATCGGCAGTGACATGTACCAGTGGTCTTGCCAGCATGCAGAGAATAGTATCATTTTCTTTCTTTTTCCTTTTTCTTTTTTAGTTCTTCCTGGAGCATACCAAAAATGAAAATCTCATTTATTCAGAGGAAAGTATTCTGTTAACGGTTATCCTGGAGTTTAGCCACTCCCTCTACAGTTTCTCCTAAGGGCAGTTAATTAATAACAAATTAAGTTAATCTGCCTTGGTCCATTAGGTCATTTCCTCATTATTGTACGTTTATTGTTTTTTCATTAATAGCTGAACTCATTTTACATGACTGACAGCTTGATTCAGAAAAGTTAAACTTGTGGGTTTTGGTTAGGGAGAACCTCGGAAGTGCTTGTATTTGTTCAAGTGTTTCTGCAGGTCGTTAAACCTATTTTCTTATTGTACAAGTGGCTTCCCCTCTTCAGCACCTTGCGTGTAGCTTTGTGGGTGCTCACCTCAGAATGTACAGCTGCTGTCACCTCCTGCAGCTGGAACCAGGCAGCAAACGTCTGTCCTTTACACAAAACCAGCACTGACGCATCTTCCCGAAACCATGAGCTATTCGCAGTACAGTGAGATTCTTCAAATGTAGTCTGTATTCCTCCAGACTGGGGGAGTGATGAGTAAATCTTCCTTACTTCCCCCTGCACTAAAGGAAAGAGTATTGTAGTGGCGTGTGGAGAAAGTAGCATTTGAATGCAAACTCTTTTGCGTTGATTGTAACCAGAAAAAAAGGAAGCAACTCAAATAGAACATTTGTTTGAGCACTTTTTGTTATTAATTGTCTCAAGCATTGCCAAGTCACTAGCTCTTCATGAGTGTCTGAATGGGTAAGAATGTATTTGTAAATTAACTTCAGGCTGAGGGTCGATTGGGCAATGTAAAGGAAGCTTTCAGGGTTCTGGACATTCAAGCCTACTTGTTTTGCAGTGTCAATTTGGTGATACGTATTACCCCTTTTTAAAGTCAATTTTATCTCATTTATTTTATTTTTTGTAAGACAAACTATGGCTTATTGGTAAAGACATTAGGTCTTAACATAGCCCTGTCCTTAATATGCAGAGACCTTATTGCAGCTTTTTGGTACCTGAAGGGGGCTTATAAGAAGGATGGAGAGAGACTTTTTACCAGGGCCTGTGGTGTCAGAAGGGGAAGCATTTTAAACTAAAAGGGGGTAGGTTTAGACTGGACATAGGGAAGACATTTTTTATGATGGGAGTGGTGAGACACTGGCAGAGGTTGCCCAGAGAGGTGGTAGGTGCCCCATCCTTGGATCCTTGAAGGTCAGGTTCAACAGGGCTTTGAGCAACCTGGTCTAGTGGAAGGTATCCCCTGCTCATTGCAGGGGGTTGGACTAGATGACCTTTATAGGTCCTTCCAACCCAAACCATTCTGTGATTCTTTGTTGTCCTTGGTGGTGAGTTCAGGCCAGAAGGCACCGCTTACCCTGACAGCTTACCGCTCCTCTTCTGCAGTTCCCACTTTCCAAATTGCACCAATACAGTTGAGTCTGAAGTCCTATAGTAATCATAACCACCTAAAAGCTCTGGTTAGAGAACCTGTAAAACAAAATAGTGACTGTTTTGGTGATTCTGTTACAGTGCTGCAAGGGGTATGAAAAAATAAGCAGAGAAATTCATGTATGAGTTTTACCATGAAGAGCAATGCAAAATGGATGTAAAATCTAAGTTGTCTTTAGCTATGGATTGAGGTATGTTTTTGACCAAGTTTATACCTTTACTTGTATACAAAATTGCAAAAAACAAGCTAAAATCTATGACAGACTAATTGCTGAGAGATATTTATGGGTGAAGTTTTGCTGAACTTGTCCAGTTTCATTCATAGTTGCTAGCTGCCCACTGGTTTGTATGGATTACACGCATGTCTCCAGTTAGACTGTGTTGCCTTTCCTAGTATTTTATGTGACTGCTACTTAGCAAGGAGTCAGTTGTGTTTTGGTGAAGTATCTAGATAGGATAAGAAAACAATGTTTACTTTTACTTTCTTATCCTGACTCTTCAGCTGTACATACTATTATTCTGGTAGGACAGCTATAGAAAATCCAGCTTTTGGTTCTGAATAAGAGTTCTCTACTTGGATCTGTGCTCCTGTGTGCAGAGCACTTGAGAATAGCACCTTAGCAGGGAATGCAAAGTATCTGAAAAGACAGTTTTGGAAATGGAAAGAGGTTTTACGGTTGAAGAGATGAGGTAAGGAAAAGGGCTCAGGGCCAATCCACAGCTCTATCATGATGGGATAAATTAATATATTTAATTTCCTAAAGAATATTAATGATGATGATACTAATTTTGACTGGTGTGAGTTAAAACTTTTCCGTTGGAAGGCTTTTTTGGATGCAGAACCCCAATTAAATAGAATTGAAATGTTCTGCTGGAATGTGTTGAGCCCATTAAAAACTGATGTGCTTTTCTGTCACCTGAGCACATAGGTAGGCATTGGCAGGCTCCCTTGGCACATGGGATCTTGGGCCATTTCACCAGCTTGCTGGCATTCTGCCCAAGTGTTTTTGAAAGTTTTCCACTCTATAGAAAATGAAACATTTCCAACATTTCAAGTTTTAACAAAGGTAGAAGTGGAAATGTTGAATTTTGTATGGAACAGAAAATGTAGTTCCCAGACAGGTCTTTTCAGAAGTGATACGGGGTGCTGCAAGGATGTGTGCACTCTTAATATAGTTGAGATGCTCAAATACTGAGGTAAAGACAAATAGAAGACTATGTATTTTTAAGAGAACTTCTTTTTTTTTAAAAAAAACCTGAAAAGCCCCTTCTTATTCCCAAAGAGCTACTGTGTGGTTTATTTATTCTCATTTTGAGATTTGTGTAGAGTAGGTGTTTGACATAAGTGGCAAAGTGGGGTTATGATGACATATCTTTTCCTGAGGAAATTTAACGTTGACTTTATGTGAGGAATTTTCCCTGCAAACACTGTGGGATTGTATGTACGTTTGGTAGTCTTACATTCCGCGGGTGTATAGGAAACTTATTAAAAGCTTAGATTACTTTGGGCTGTACTGTCCTTTCTTTGACTGTTTTGATATTTGCAGCTGAATTTTATAAATATGAATTGAGAATGCGTTGTCACTAAAATGGGCATAACTTACCAGGTGCTGGCACACACAGAGATACCACTCGTAAAATGTCCTGTGTCGTTGGATCAATTGTCGCTTGCATATAAGACAGTCACGTAGAGACATCTTTGATAAAGCTCTTGAACCACAGCTGTTTGCTCTGCAGCTTTGCGCTGTGGCTCTATGACATCCCCTTCAACAACTGAGAACCCTGCATTGCAAAATATTTTGCATTATGATGTTCTTATTAGAACTTAAATAATTATCTGCCTTAAGCCTTTAGGAAAAATATGCTGGGGTAACTTCAGAAGCGCTCTCAAAGAGTTTTGTTCCACAAGTGTGTTCTGTACTTGTGTCAGTAACAGAACACAGCTGTTTTACACAGATTAATTATTACTAGGTTAATTACTTACTAATCTAGTAAAATGGTCATAATAAGGCCAAAATTGCACAATTGAGAAAATTTTGATGTCTAGAGGCTTACGGTTTTTAATTGGAAACTCGATTACTTACTGTGATCAAGAAATCTCAAGAAATCTAAGTTATTTAAAACTAATTTAGCATGTAGGAGTCCAGGAGTCATGCTCTAATGCCCTGTTGTGCCAAGAACTATAAAAATACAGACCAAAAAGATAGGTGCAGGTAAAAATTTGGTAACGGCTACAATCATAGCCTGTATTCTCCAGGTCAGGGAGAAGTGACCCGTGGGATTTGTAATGTTTTTATCATGACTCTCTGCATCATACAGAAATGATGAGATTTCTGCCTTTCTCCAAAGACAATTTAATATGACATACATAAAATATAGTAAAGCCTAGTATAGAATAAACATCTTAAGGCAATAAAACAGAAATATTCCACTGGAAAATAAAGGTTGGGAGTATGTATCAGTGATAAAAATCTACAAAATGTGCAAGGGCATTATCAGAAAGACACAGTAAGAAACTTCAATGTTCAGTTTACATGTAGAGTAATTATATTTTTTTTAAGGCAAGAAATGCCAAAATTACCATATTTAGTCAATGAAACCATCTTAACTCTGCCTTGTGTCGTGCAGAACAGCCTTTTGAGGCATTTTGTGACATGTTTCTAGTTTGAGTTCTGATCTTTAATGAATGGCACCAGCCTCTTTCATCCCTGTTTTCCACTCAAATGTTATGGAAGAAGTGGGATTCATACCATAAATTTGGAAAATCTGTAGCGAGCGCCTATGCTGACTACCATTATGTTTGCTCCGTAGACAGCAGTATTGCTTTTGAAGCAGTGGTCATGCATAACTTACATTAAATATGAAGTATCTCAAACCATTATGAATATAGCTCACAACAATGTACCATAGTTGAAGTTCTCTCCACGTAAAAATCCCTGCTCTTGTAAAAATGTCCAAATAATCCTTGCAATGTTCAACTGAAGTTTTCAACTTCTTTCTTGTATTTCATGTTATTGCTCCGAAATATCTCAGGGAATTCCCTTTGTCTGTTCTTGGTGTTTATACATGGTAGGGTTTCCATATTGTAGCATAAGAGTTACCTGATTCATATACATTTAGCACCATTAGTATGTTTGGGTTTTTGCTTGAGCACTCTGGGAGCTGAATTTTCCAGAGGCTTTGTTAACTTCCCAATATATATTTTCTTGATTTTTAATGTACAGAAGTACTTCAAAAGGCCTGGTTAACAGTAGTACCTCAGTATTTTACGACACTGCAGGAAGCATAGAGCAGCATTTTTCATCTGTGAGGTTTATTTTGAAGTTCTGAGCTGGTTGAATGGGTTGCATGGTGAAGTTGGAGAAATCTGCGTACTGGTTGAAGTTGAGTGAATTTGTGAGTAAGAATAGCTGAACACTCAGACCCTCATTTATGTGTAGTAATAGCGTGATATAAAAATGTAAATAATTCATCTAAGTGCCTCAAAATCCAAACCAAAATGCGTATCAGTTGGCTAAAATATTTGTTTCCTCACTTCCCGGTGAACTATGAATGGTAGGTTTCATGTAGCAATTGAAATTGTCTGAGAAGTTACCTTTCTAATTCTTAGAGTAAATGGAATGCATATGTCACAGAGGAGAGTAAAGGGGGAAGAGATCCACGGTTATCCGATCACTTCATCAGTTTGGAATAGCAGCATTAGCACTTAAAATATTGTGGAGTGATTCAGAAACTTCATTCGGATGCTTGTTGAAATGAAGCCCTTTTTTTTCGTTCCGCAATAAAACATGACTGTGGGGTGATTTAGATGCATTGCCTGGTTATTGTTCAGACATAACCTCTGTGCCAAGTTTTAAAGAGGAAACTAATCAAGGAAAATTGTGACTTAAGAGTTGCAACCAGACGGTTGCATTCCTGACATATTTGTAGATTTGTTTAATAGGGTACTGTAAATCTGAGTAGTTGCCATTTATCGATATAGACAAGTGTTGTGGGAGATATTTTAAGGCATTCCAGCTTGTCTTTGTTTCTTTTTGTCAATGCATATTGACAAAAGTCTCTGTCTGAAATTCCGGTGCATAATTATTCAACACGCTTATAATTTGAACAAGAAGTTGCTTTTTATTCATATGTTAGTTTAATTGCATCCAGGTTTTTGAAGCAGAAGAAGCTGCAGATGTCTAGCAACTTTGATCAGGGGAAATCCCTTGAATTAATTTATGAATAATATTTTTAAAATGTTTTTATGGACATTTGTTAACTCTTCCCATTAATTACAGGTATATAAAACACCTACTGACAGATGTCAGCATCTGCTTTGGTACATGAGAGGAGTAATCTTTTTCCTGGTATTTTTAGGAGATTAGTTCAGTACTGCTGATAACAATGAACAAGTTTAAGGTGCATTTTCAATCCAGATAGCAGGGAAAGAACGTAAATTACATGACTACAGGAACTTACAGTGAAAGTACCCAGCAGTACAATCCCAACGCTCTCCTGCAGTGGCTGAGGTGAGTGGAGGAAGAAGGGAGTGCAGGAGAAGCTGGCAAAGTTAAGCTAAGGGTGCTGAGGGAGAAGTGATCTGTTAGCAATGCCATTGCTAGATTTTTTTTTTAGTTTTGTGGGGTTTTTTTAATTTTAGATTTTTAAGCAGGGCATGAAAACAGCAAATGGCCAAAACTCATGCAGAAAGTTAGGAAACAAATGTGAGATTACCTCTAGCAAGCGTGTGTTCCTTTGCCTAACCACGGAATAGTTTTGTTGGTCCAAATCCTGTCCCCTAGAAGTGGTGGAAAATCGAAGTTGGCACTACATGCCCTGTGGTGCCCAGAGCAGTTAAATGAGACTTTTGCGTATGATAAATTAAGAGCCAACTGCATACAGAGCAATGCAAACCCCAGAAATAATTAAAGCAGTGATGGTATTAAAAAACAAACAAACAAACAAAAAATCAGGCTGTGGTGCTCTGTCTCATCTTTGCTAGTACTTCATCAAGCATGCTCTGTTTTTGTCCAGAAATAACACCTTTGTGGGCAGCATATTACACATGTAGAGAGATGCACATGTAATTAATAAAACAGTTTCTTTCTAGTGATGGGTTGGTAATGCTGTTTGTCTTCAAACGCTTGACTTATTTGTGGAAAAGCCAATCCTGTATATTGTGTATCTGTCACAGCAGTGTTAGAGAGGCAGTGGGTGGGTGATCTGTAGGGGGAAGAAGCCGGGGAAACATCCCCTGCCTCGTTCTGCAAACTGTCTTTGGGTTTTGGCTTCAACACTCCCAGCCAAGCAATGCGCTGTTTTCTTTTTCTGTATTTCTGTTTGCACTATCGTTTGTTAGAGATAGCAAGGATACTAATTATCTTGACGGCTGTTTCAAGACCTCAGTTTGGGGCACTTTTTGATGACAATTTTTTGTGATGGTGTGTAGTTTTACTTTGAGCAGCAAAGTGCCATTAAAAAGACTTTCTTAATGTGACAAAGTGCGAAGGTTTAGAGCTTTTAGAACGAGAGTTTTGTCAACAATCCTATGGTAACTCCTGTGTGTTAAGAAAATTATTTAATTACCTGATAATATATTATTTTGCCCCAGGGTCCCTGTGTAGATCAACAGCTTAGTTATTAGCGATACACTACTCAATGTTATTCTCTCTGTTATTCAGCCTTTGGCTCCCTGCCTTAAAACTTCTCCTTGCAGAAGATGAGAAAAAATGGCTTCTCTCAGGACTAGTAGTTGGTACTATTACTGCAGTGTTTGACTTAACTTCACAAAGCTGCTGTGTGACAGCAAGATCTAATCTCTATTGTAAGAAAGGGACCTGAGAGATGGAAGAAGGAGGTTTAAAAGAAGTGTTCAATAATTTAATGCCCTATGTCGAGTAATTTGGATTGGGTATTTTTTTTTTCTTGTTCAGTATCATATTTGTTACTTGACAATAGTCAAAGCAAAATTTGCATTGGGGAAAACTGTAATTATGATTTGACAGCTCATCTGCAAATCAGATCCAGAGGTTTTTAGTCAGGCCCCCAAAACAGAAAGTATGTAGTTTACGAACTGAGAAAGGATTGCATTAGGTAGATTACATGACAGGTGACATTTTTTTTTCCCCCAAAACTGGTAGAGTAGCTAGTTCCAGAAACTGCAGAATATCTTTCATGTTCCTTATTCTACATGTCCATTGTATACCTACTAAATTCTACAGTGAATGAGACAGAGATTATATAAATAACTCTTCTAACGAAACTTTCCCGGTTCATCCCCTGAATGAGTCTGTTCTGCACACTGAATGAGTCATAGATCATAGGGGAAAAAATAGTGTGTAATCCTGTAGTTGAGAATGGACCTCACAGGCAAAAAGAGCCGAATTATATAGTAATTGCATGGACAATCTCTTCTAGGTTGAGGTTAAACATTCTTCTCGTGTCCTGTGACTTACTGTATGTAACCTTGTAGTTTTAGAACAAAACCAAAAAAGCCTTCAAAACTAGAATGCCATCATGTGATACAGCACAATTCACAGGACTGGTCAGACCATGGCAGTTGAGCCAATGGTAGAAGGAATTTACCCCTCTACTAGTGCTACAGGGCAATGAAAATGGTTTGCCATGGTATTCATAGGTTTTTTTTCGCCACAAGTGTTTCTGCCATTCCTCCAACTACGGCCGTCTCTGCCCCTTCCACCTGGCAGAAGCTGTCCCTCAGTATTTTCTTGCTCAGTCACACTTCTCACTTTCTTAGTACCTTGTCTAATATTTTCCGTCTCTTCTCCCCATCTCTTCTGCCGCCGGTCCGTCCTTCTCCTTTAAGTTCCCCAGCTCTCTCCAGTTTCACTTTCTTCCTCTCAGTTCCTTCTTCAACTGGCTTGCTTGTCCAGTCTCACCTCTTGAATCCCAGTCCCAAGATTTATCCAAGTTTTTCCAAAGTATTCCATGCATTTTAAGTACAGGCGTTTGTATTAGGCTGCTTCCTTGCTTCGTCCATGCTGCTTGCAAGAGGCTCAAGGGTTATTAGGAGCAGAAGAGAGAGAGATGTCTTGCTTTCATTTCCAGTGCGTGCCCCTAGCGCAGACCGCAGGAGCACGTACCAGTGATTGCTGGAAAACTTCTCAGCCTGTTAGCCTCAGATGTGGAACACACTCCTTGTAAACAGATTGTTCCAGTAGTTTAGCTGCAAAACTTTAACAAGTTTTGACTGAACGTGTACGAAGTATGATTATCAGAATTTTTTTCAAAATCTTGTGGCCTGGCTATATTTGGGTAGATTGCCATATAAAAGGCAGAGGATGCATTCTTGACGAAAAACCAGTTCCTGGCTGACTTCATTTCACTTATTAAAATAAAACAGGCACATATATTTTGAAAAAAAAAAAAAAATCAGGATATTTGAAGCATGGGGAAAAAATAAGACACTTCTCCCCTCTCGTTTTCCTTCAGACTCATTCTTGGATGAAATACTTCGGTCAAAAAAATGAGACTAAGATACCAGGAGTGGAAAGTTTTAGTCTGAACGGTTAAAGTTTGATGAACTCATAAGTAAACAGACAGTGCTACCAGCTGTAGCTATACCAGCATTGTAAAATATGGGCAATGTATCTGCTAGTTAGTTTAAGGTGCCTTTTTTTTTTCTTTTAAGTAGTATAACCTAGGAAGAAAGAATATATTGCAGAAACAGGGTAAGCGCATTGTATCAGAAACTCATTTTTGATGGAAACAACTCTAAAATATGAATAATGCTGTAATTTCTGTTACACTTGGCTCCTGCAAACTCATAGTAATTTTTAAGCTACATTTACAGTGCTCTACAACTGTTCACTTTTTGTGGAAAACTAATTGTTCCACATTGTAGGTCTTTTTTTTTTTTTTTTAACAAAAAAGAACAAAATGCATTCTCTCAATGGACTTAGCAGAATTCACCCTAGGTTTAGTGACATCTGTACATTTGTGCCTGTACGTTTCTGCCTCATATAACACTGCATAAACATTTCTGTTGCCTGGTTGTCGCTTAGAATAGAGATCCTTCTGTAAGAATATTGTGTTTATTGCTGTAATCAGGATTTTTAATTACTAAAGTGGAATATCATGGTAATCCAAATGAGAAACTTTCCTAAACTTTCAGCCCTTCTGCTGGAACCATTCAGGTAGTCCCTCCTCCCACACAAAGGCCAGTCATTTAAATGGAATGCATGCAATTGAATTTCCATTTAAATTGATTAGGCTTTAATATAGATAAAATAATATAGAAAAATAGAGGATTATTCCCGCGTACTGATGAAGCTGCCAGAATAAAAGAGTGGAGTAGTGAAACCTCTGTGACCTAAAGACTGCACCCCAGAAAGAATAGGCTGCTCCAAGAACAATGTTTTTTAAAAACAGAGTAAAATACTGCTGGAAACCCTACAGTAGATGTTTTATCACATTGGCATAATTTTCTACAAACTACGAGAACAAGATATATCATCTTTGCTTTAAGTCTATTGATTTCCCTGGAGTTACATCAAGTATGAGTTTGTCTCAGGGTTTTTCCAAGCTGATACTGGTTGTGCCTTTCAAAAAGGCGTTTGGAGTGGCTGATTTTTCTAGTATAAAGAATACTACGACTGTTATATTAAAGCAACTGTCCTTAGTACATAAACCTCACATTTTCTGAGGAGGACTCTTAAAACATGCTCCGTTTTTCAGATGTGTTTGAACAGTGTAGACAGATGAGACACTGAATCTGCAGCAAGGCTGAAAGCTTCCATGTTAAGGGATTCTTCAGACTTTGAGCCAGGTTGTGTCAAATGGAAATAACTTTTCATTGATTTCCCATTAAATGAGGCAACGCTGTGCAGTTTAAGCACCTTGAGCATTATGTAGTGTTTCTATAAATAGGTATTTGAATGGAGGGATTCTTGTATTTGGTGGATTTTTTTATGCAGCATATTTATATAGAAAAATGATACCACTGCTGCGACTGAGAACAGCCGTTGTACAAAGTAGTTACGATTTCTGTTGCAAATGCCAAGCTTTTGATGCTTGATTGGGATCATGTAAAGAATATCCTGCGCGCACTCCAGTCTCAATACTGAAGTACTTCTTCAGTCAGGGAACTGGGCACTAAAAGAAATTTGGGACAGTAAAATAGTAACTACATTTTGAAAAAATGGCTTTGGAATGAGTTGATAGTCATCTGGTCTTTTGCTGGATCAAAAAAAGACTTGCAACAGTCAACCGGCTAGATCGTTGGCAGGTGTGAGTTGACATAGCTCTGACTTCCATAGCATACTTGCGTATCACTTTACACCAGATGATACTCTGTTCCAGCATGCTCTGTTTTCAGTATTTGTCTTCCAGTTTCTAATAGTTAAACTTAGATGTGGTAGAAACCAATTCTTGTTTCTCAGATTGCTTGTTTGGTTGTTTGGTTGGGGTTTTTTTTTTTTTTGGAATAGCATTAGTAAAACCTCAGCAATAAACAGAAATGGATGATTTCCTTGACACATTTTTGGTACTACTGAGGAACTGTGCTGTTAATTTTCCTACTATAGCTCTTTGGTGAGCCCCTCCTAAGCTTATAGTGCCAAACGTTTCCAGTCATGCACATTAGATCAGTGTAGATGCTTTCTGTGGGATGGATGAGTGGCTAATATTTTTTTTTTTTTAAAACCAAAGGTAGACTTGAATCTTTTACAAGTTGTTGAAAATCTTAAATAAGTTACTTCAATCTAATCAGATGGATCTGCCAATGAGAATTTTAAAAAAACCACAAACCTGTAAAGTTAAGCAGAAATACTTCTTTTTCCATCTGTTTGGTTGATCTTTCTTCTCCATCATGAGGCATACTGTGTTTTCAGCTGTAAAGTACTATGGAAGGGAAAAAAGGTAAAGCAGTAATAAATGCACTTGCCACGTTACGCAGTAATGCCTTAGTTTTCTGACACGTTGCAAAGTTAATAAAGATTAGGTTTGGGTAACACTTCAAAGATGTTTCTGGTTAAATTTGAAGGACTTTCTTGGTTCAAAGCTGAAATTATTAATGGAAAAAAGGGTTCTTAATTTCCAGAGTGAGATGGTAGCAGTTCCCCTACCTGGCAGTGGGAGCCAGCATCTTCCTTGGGGAAGGCAGGTGCCCCAGTGTGCAGCTCTGCCACAGACCATCTTCCTTGTTTCAACCACAAACTTGTTGCTAGCTGAATGGGATTTCGGCAGAAATACGATGATTTTGTATTGTGCACGTGTCTAAGGTCTTTTCCATCTATGACAGGCAGCCCTTTGAAAGCAGTGAGGGAAGAGAGAAAGGCTGCGACCCTGTATTACTTGCTCCCCTAGGCTGCATCGCTTCAGAATCTCTCTCTGGTTAGTAGAGAAAGTTAGTAGTTTATGATGCTTGTCATAACTAAGCTTAATCTCCGTTGCAACAGACATGGAGGTGTAAATTCATTGCTTGAGGAAGTGCCGAGATTGCAGCAATACAGGTGCTTGTTCCTCGTAAACTTGTCTAGATACCGCTGCATTTGCAGATGTTAATTTTCATTCCATCTCAAGCCAGACATTTATAGTGTACTGTCTGTGGTCGTGGACTGTAACTGGAGCTGTCTAGCACTATTTTTACTGCAGAGCTGTTCTTCACATAATTTATGCATTTCAAAGTTTCTTGCATATTTTTGTTTTTCAGAAGCATCAATTCCATTTTAATAAAAAATGGGCCTGATATTTTGTGCCACAGATATCTAGACACATTTAATATACCTTATTTCTTTTATTATTTGGCAGGCAATTGTCTTCATGTTCTGTTACGGTTTTTAAAAAGTAGAACTAGTGTTGGAATAAAAGAGTCTCCAGTAGTTGAAATGGATGTGTTGCTCTCTTTCAGTGTGTGTTTAGCTAGACAAAAGTAGATTGCCTTGGTTCTACGTAACGCTGATTAGGGCGTGCACGGTCCTTGGCAATGCAAAGAGAAACAACTTAGCAGAAGAATTAAAATTTGAAGGACCTCAGATTCTGCTTTCAGATATGGACATGGAGCTTCCATAGGTTTCAGGAGGAACAAGGCACCAGCGCTTCAGAGCAGAAGTTCACTGCAGACATGGTGGACTGTTGCATCAAGAACTAGAATTTATCTGGTATGTGTATTGCAAGGACATGCCACTTTTAAGAGTACGTTCTGAAAATGAAAGAAGAATCTTCAGATTCCTGTTTCAGAAACAATTAGTTTAATTATTTTTCATTGGAGATGTGTTATCATTTGGAATGTCAAAGGATTAATATGATTAGATAGAACCACTGCAGAAATGAAAACTACAGTACAACTAGATTACATGGGCTTAATTTAATATATAGTATTGCACACATAGAAAATATTAATTATGAATTATGTCTGAGCCTGGGGAATCCAGAAAGACGATGGGGCCTTGGAAAAAGAGTTTGCCAGTTACTGCAGGTCATAAGAATGAAACAGTGCCAAAAATCTTAGTCAATGTTTTAATTGCCTTTAGAGGTGGTTTCAGGATCAAAATGGCTCATTTCTGCATTTCCAGAAGTGCGTTATCTCAGTGCAGCTTTGGAACAGCGTTGCTAATGGCAGGCGTGCATCCAGTGTGAGCGCACATCTGTTGGCAGACTGATCCTTTTCTGGGGTTTTGCCAACACTTAATTAATTAACCAAAGTGTCAAAGATTTGTTAAAAGCCTTTGCTTTTCGAAAGTTTCCCAAAAGTTAAAAAGCAACTAGGGTGGTTTCTTTGTTTTACAGTCTTAGCTGTACTAGCAGCTCATTTTAAGAAAGCTGTAATGGTACATGACAAAGGAAGTACTGTGTGTTGCTGTCCTTCAGAATACTTTCGTACCTGCATATCTCAGATGAAATTGAGGCACAAATAAAGCTGCTGTTTCAGAAGTGCAAAGTTTCTATCAACTGCAGACACAGTGCATTTCAAGAAATTTGGCCTGAGGTCCCAAAACACAAAGGCATAATTCTAAAATGTTTTGTCTTAAGCACTGCCTGCCTCATCAGTGCAGTGCTGTGCTGCTGCTGTTCGTTTCATGTTCTGAAAGGACAGGAAGAAACGTTGGCCGAGATGTCCTACTCATTGAAACAGCCGCTTCAAAACACAGCCTGGAAGCTCTGAAAGCGTCTTACCTTGTGTGAAAATGTCTGGCACTTGGAAGGTACTTAGCTGGATAAAGTCCCACGTACTTAATTTACAGCATTGGTTTTTCCAAGTTGCATATTTTAAGTAGGGGAGACATCACCTAAAACCATACAAAATTATGGATTCTAGATGCTGTTTCTAATTTTATAGTGCACATCTGAAAGAATAATAAAAAAACCCCTTTCCCAGCGTAGAGTATGGTTTTCTAGATAATTTATATCTGCCTCTANGATGCTGTTTCTAATTTTATAGTGCACATCTGAAAGAATAATAATAAAAAAAAAACCTCTCCCAGCATAGAGTATGGTTTTCTAGATAATTTATATCTGCCTCTGCATGATAGAATCTGAGATTTATCTTAGTATATGCAACTTATATTTTTTGCTGATCTGGCCTCCACAAACCTGGTTTAAAAAGGAGATTTTATTTCTTTTTTTACAAACATCCAAAGAAGTCGTCCTGTTTTTCTATCAAAACCCCTGTGAAAAACTTTAGATAACTCCCTCAGTAATCACAAAAGAAAGTGAAGTTTTTGAAGAAAAAATGAAACTCCAGATCTGTTGTTAACAAAACAATGAATCAAAGTCAACATTTTGTTTTCCAAAAAAATGTTTTCTAGTCCCTACCAGGCAGCACACTCCTGATGCCCTCATGTCACTGAGGGGGGACCCAAGGAGAATCACACCAAAAGGTTAACTATTTTAGCAAGGTTCGTTCCAGAAGCCTCTGGAAGATTTTTTCGAAGGAGACCCAGGTTGTTTAAATCCTAGTAATGTTGCTTAGCCACAGAGCATCCTTCATCTGTAAACATGCCAACATGCCCACTTTTAAAGCAAAATTGCTCTTGGTTGGGCAGAGGGNGAGACCCAGGTTGTTTAAATCCTAGTAATGTTGCTTAGCCACAGGAGCATCCTTCATCTGTAAACATGCCAACATGCCTGCTTTTAAAGCGAAATTGCTCTTGGTTGGGCAGAGGANACATGCCCACTTTTAAAGCAAAATTGCTCTTGGTTGGGCAGAGGGTCGGGAGGGGTGTAGGGACAGTGCCACGGGCAGTGCCTGGCAGGGTGCCGAGCCCACGCTGCCCGGCGTGGGGCTGTGGCACAGCCTGGCTCTCCTCACTCGCCTTCCAGCATCTCCCAGCCGGTGTGGGAGCTGGGAAGTAGACGAGGAACTCTCTAATGTACAGCGGTTAGACGTTGTAAATATGAGCCTTCTTTGGGGTTGTCATCTTCTTGTCACAGGTGCTCGCTGCTGTCCTTTAGGAGTTTTATAGTCAAGCTATGTGTGTTTGTGACAGAAATAGTAATTAAATGAAAGTATAAAAATAGGTTGTACTCTCAGGGAATAAAAAACGAGGATCTGCAGAAACCCCTATGCTAAAGTTTCACTTTTGATTGTACAGGGTCATGCTTTTTCCTTTTAGTGATAACAGTGTATTTTCTGCATGAAAGATGTGCTAAAAAGCCAGAGAGGCCAAGAGAAAGTGCCTGGCACTCATAGCTCTTCTGAAAAAGGCTCAGGGATTTCATTTTCAGGGGAGCTGAGCAGTAGGAGGCGTAAAACTCATTTTGTTCAGCTATTCATTAGGAATTGAGGCAGGATTAATAAATGATGTATAGATGTTAACTAGTATATACATAGTGTATAGTATAACTCTGTTAAGCCTTGGCGATTCAGAAACTGTAGTGAGTTTGACTAGTCGCACCTTGTACTTAACTCTTTCATAAAATATTTTTAAAAGACGTCTAAAAATAAAAATGAGTATAATCTGCGTAAAGAATAATGCCAAGAGGTTTTGCTGACTAGGTCGCGCTCTCAAATTTTTACTCAAAATTTTATTTTGTAATTAATCTTTGATGAAAGAAATGGAGGAAGGACAACTGAGTTGGGACTTTTAAAGGGATGTTACAGGGTTAGTCTTTTCTTCTGATTTCGGCTTGATCCACTCATTATTTAGCATATTTGTCAGCCCTTTGTCCTGCTTTAAAGCAGTGGGGCTCTGCCCTTTGGGCAACTTTCAGTAAGTTTAAAAACAGAAATTGTAGCTATATAAAAATGGTCTTACAAGGGGCGGGTGTCACCATTTTTTGGCAACAGCAATGAATATTTTAATCTTTTTATTCATACGCTGTCTGCAGTTGGTATGAACAGGGTGTCCAGGAAATGGTTTATGAGCCAGAAATACTGGTACACAAGAGCACGAGCTCAAGGTTCAGAAAAGGAAAAACAAGAAACAACAAAACTTCACAACAGACTGTCAGAAAACATGTGCCAAAAAAAAGGGAAAAGTGTTCCAAAAAGAAACCCTTCAGGCTGGGTTCTTTGCTGGTGCAAACTGATGTTGTTGTTCTGTAATTTAATGCAGTGACCTTAATTTATGCCAGTTCGGGTTCTGTCCCTTCCCCTTTAGGATATGTGCTGTAATTGGTTTCCACGAAAAATGCCACCTTCCTAGCCTGGGTCTCTTGGTGTGGCGGAGCTGCCCTTGCTGTGCTGCTGTGTCACAGATGCAAGGATGCGTGTGTCCATTGTGGGAATAGAGTTTTGCTTTCTGCATTTGGCACTGGAAAGACTTTTGGTGACCCTTCCAATGGAGTTTGGTGGCTCACAGTCCTATTTTCAGGGACACTTTTTTTGTTTGTTTTTTTTTATTAGAGGGTTTGTTGAGCAAAACGATATTTCCATGTACTTGGAGATCTCGGAAGGGTGGGCGAGCAAAGCACAGATGGCTGTTTGGCCAGAAACAGTATTTATTCTAGAAGATTTGTTACCGTGATTCTCAGAGAAGATAAAGTAGTCTGTGAACCTTCCCCCAGGCATGTCTTTGGTACCGTTTATAGCCCACTTCAAAACTCTTGACTTTGTCTTACTGATTCATTTGCAAACATCTTCATCTATAGATTGTGGACACAAAGCAAGAACTCCCCTGGGACTTCTGGTGTGACTTTCACTGCAAAGATGACCAATCTTTCCCCCTATACAAATATAAGAGAACAGACTTGTAGTTGCAACGAGAGCTCTTACTGATTCTCTTGCCGTTCCCTTCAAAAACAGCAGCATGCTGCTTTCATGCAATATTGTCTCTAGTTTTCCTTTGAAATCTGTCTCCTATAGCAAAAATACTCTGCTGTTCTAGTCCAGTTCTTGAATAGTGTTTTTAATAGCCATTTTGATCATCTAAAGGCTACCTAAAAAAATGCATGTGTGACCAAAGCCTGTCAATTTTCTCCAAGCATAGAAATTGTAATTAACCTCCTGCCTTTTCTAGAAATCTTTCTCCCCTCTGTGTGTGCCCACACAGAGTAGTCTTTTGCTGTAACCACTGTAGTGTGAGGATACAGGAAGAACAAAGTAATGAAGTATTTAAGTATTTAACTTGTATTTACTTTTGAAATCCGCTTCACATCTAAACAAGGCTTGTCTGCCAAAGGCTTGCATTGCAGGTGACCTAATAAATGTTACTTCTATCTGTAAGACTTGCCCTGCCTCAATGTGTGTGTGTGTGTGTGTCTGTGCACGCCCCTGTATATATGAAGCTTTTCCACTATTTAGCTTCAAGAACTCTGAAGCTAGCATTTGAAGGCAGAAGTTCAAATACAAAACAATGCAACAGCTGTAATAGCAGCATGTAGAAATAAAAAAGAAAAAGTAATAATGGTATTGAAGCAGAGGATGAGAATAAGAAGCTGGTGTGGCCAGCTTGAAATAAGTTATGCAAGCATGTATGTTAAGTGTTTCAACTCTGTTGAATCTGAGCCCAGAAAATTAAAAATGAAAAATGTGAAGCTATTGTGGAAAGGAAATGATTCGGATCTAATTTACTGAATTTATCTTTAAGTGTCATCTTTTTGCTTAGGAAAATGACAGCTCAATAAAAAATTTACTTTTTTTTTTTGTAGAACTGTTGCTCCATGAACTCCACAAATTCATTTCTTTTCTACAGGCACTTTTCATATTGTTACTTAAAAGCGCACTGTTTATTACCTGTTTTAAAGAAAGGGAGTATCCTGATGTTAATATAGTCCATCTGGATTAGAATTTGGCAATGCCTTCATTAACCTTCTAAAATGAGCTAATAAGAAAGCAATAACAACATTGCTGTTGATTATAATTTGACTGGTTTTTTTATTTAAACAGATGTGTCCTGAAAGCAGCAGAAATATTAGAGAGGTGCAATGTGCATCATACAATAACAAGCCATTTATGGGTCGATTTTATGAATGGGAACCTTTTGCAGAAGGTAAGGGAAGACAACTTGGTTTTGCATTATTATACAGATTGTGTTTTGGAAAGGCAAATGTGATTTTTTTACCCAGTGAAAGCCATCAGGCTTTGACTGTGTGAGTCTTGCTCATTTCGCTCTGTTCCTCGGCTGCATTTATTCGTGGGCAGACAAGTAGATAATCTCACATCAATATATCTTATATTTTACAGTAATAAAAGCATGTAAGTCCTGCTTTGACTGGTACACCGTTGGCTCTGTATAGTGTTGCAACAGTATCTCAGCTACTGCACTGTTAACTATCTTCTTTTGATGACAAAGGCTCAGGATGGCTCCATTTCAGCAAATGGAGTTAAATTATTTTATGTCATCTTAGCATGTGACTCATGGTCCTTATGCATTCATTTCAGGACTCTCTGGCTGTCTAATTTGTGTTTTCTAATGGTATGTCTGACAGTCGGGGTGGTGGCTACAGGACGTCCCCAGCTGCACGTTGAACTGGTGGTCCTGGAACACAAAGTGGCAGCACCTCTAGTAGTGGTCTGCCACTCCTCTCCAGTCCTAACCCTTGGAGGGCAAAATCTCAGTCACTTGGGGGTTACAGTCTTTCTCCAGAAACGTATTTTGTGAAATAGTTATTTATGTTGTTTGTCTTTCTGACAAGAGCTGGGCCCACACCTCGGTTGAGATTCGTGATTATTTATGAGGTAAATAGTTTATTCTTCAAATATGTCTCTGGATTCAGAGGAATTTATTTCATGTCTTATTTTTTAAATTAACATTTTTAAAAGTTGTTTTCTACACAACTTCAAAGACCAGAGAGGATTTATGATGGAGAAATACACATGCATACTGCAGACTAGCTGTCTTCAGTATTCTGAGGCCATTTTGTCACTTGGGCAGAATCACTAAGGAGAGTACAACGATGACTTCGTTACGCACAGACCCCTTCACCAGCAGGCTGTGTGTGCCCTGTACCACGCTCTGTGCCACGTCTGCTCTCCAAATGCAGGCGCGGTCTCACCTTAAAGTTTTAAAATGCAGGATATGGGTCCATCTCATTATCCTTTCTGGATTTGAGAAGAACAAAGTGGAAGGAAGAACATTTACCTGTATTTTTTAAGTGTCTCTTGAATATGGCTTTTATTGCCTTCTGTGTAAGTAGCTCCATATAATACAATGCCACACAATAAAATAGAAGTAATGCATTATGCCGTGGCTTTTACTGTCTTACAGTCAGTGTTTGCAGGGATTTCTTTTTGCCAGGAGACTTCCTTAAAAATAAAGGCTTCAGTGTACTGTGATTTATCTTTAAGGCAATACTCTGCCCATGCGTGTACTAAAATGGATGTAGTGGCAAGATTTACCTGGTTATGCACATCGTCAGTGTCGGTGATCTGCTCTGGGGCAATTAGTGCTCTGCGTATGTTTTACTTTCCTTCAGTCTTTAACTGATCATGCTAAGTTGCTTTCCCAGTTCCAAAAGGGAGGCAAAATAAGAGGTTCAGAAAAGCAATGGGAAAGTTTTTCATGATGGAGGGATTCCTCCTGGTTCTCATATTGTTTTTTTTTTTTTATTTTCCCTCCATTCTAATAGGTTTAGAAGGCGAAAAGGGTGATAGCTACTGATGATTTTTGCCATTAATAAACTGAGGTCATGTCTATCCTGTAGTATAGAGCTTGATACTAAGTTTTGAAATGAAAGCAGTGAAAAGTATGTCTGTGTCGGGCTGCAGCTGGGTGCATGAGTGGCAGAGGGCACGTGCTGCTGTCGCTGTACCTCTCTTGGGGACGGGGGAACCCCTTACTGGGTTGCACTGGATGAGTGGCTCTCTGAGCCGGCGTTGGGGTTATGTGCCTTGCCTCATTGCACACAGGCAAAGTGTCTATTTTGTAACAGTAAAGACCTTTCCAAAGATGTGCTGAAGGAAGTATTAGGAGTCGTTGTTCATTTATTTTTCAGTGGACTCAAGGAATGTTGCAAGTGTGTGAAGTTCCTTTTTCCTATACCCAGAAAAAGACATTTCTGCGGGTACTTAGCATGCTACCATGCTCTCTGTAGTTCCTTTAGATGAGCAGCTTTGATCCACAATTGATGTTACCTATTTTTACAGCTCAGCATAAGGCAGGGCAGATTCAGCTAGGTTTGTATCTAATTCCCAGTTAATCTAATAACGCTTGTTTCTAATATAGTCATACTTCAGTCCTGGTTTTATCTGCTGTGGGTAGAGTGAAGACTTGCAGAGCTATACCTCTTTATCTTAAATTATGAACATTCAGTATATACAATGCTTTGAATTAAGTCACGTTCAGCATTGTGAAGTTGCCCAAAAGGAGGTTTCAGAGCTGTACAACTTCAGCACTTTGTGCCATGCATTTAGGCAGAAAAAAGAGCTTGGTACCCCAGCTAGCGCATGGCTGAAGGCATATTCTGCAGGCAGCATGACTTCTCCTGCAACATGGCCCCAAAGGCTTATGATGTATTAGCTTTGCATCCCTTTTCAAACCGGTATTGACAAGACAGAGCCAATGCTGAGCCAGCTCAGCCCACCTCCATCTCCTTGCTTCCTACACAGCAGCTTTGACTCACTCTGCCCTGTGCCAGGAAAGATGACTCAGGGGATCTAAAACATGCCACAATTATTTCTTTTTCCCTCCCCTGCATAGCACAGCTTGCCTCTAATGTTTATGTTGGATCAATAAGGGCAGCTAAACCATAATTTACAGCCCTGTCTTGATGGTGAGTTAAGTGTAATTATTATTGTTTTTTAAAAATACGCATATTTTTATTTCTCCCTTGTTCAGATTGGTGCAGCTGCATTTCTAACCCCTGTTTTATCTGCTACTACTCCAACACAAACTTTTGTCTTTATTAAAAAAGCCATATTAAAGGGACTATAAACCCTATGAATTTAGAGTATTTAATGAAAAAACCCTAGTTTGTGTTGGAGAACCAATAGCACTTAATGACTTTAAGGGCAGAATTTGAGAGGAAGGATCCAGTTGTGGCGGAGGGAGAACATCACGGTGACATGACCATAAAACCAGTAAGGAAGTTTAAATCTACAGAAGCAATAATGGGGTAATGGTTTTGAACTGAAAGAGGGAAGATTTCAATTAGATATTAGCAAGAAATTCTTTACTCTGAGGGTGGTGAGACACTGGCCCAGGTTGCCCAGAGAAGCTGTGGCTGCCCCATCCCTGGAGGTGTCCAAGGCCAGGCTGGATGGGGCTTTGAGCAACCTGGTCTGGTGGGAGGTGTCCCTGCCCATGGCAGGGGGGTTGGAACTGGATGATCTTTAAGGTCCCTTCCAACTCTAACCATTCCATGATTTTATGAATAAATGTTTTAATCATTCTGATAATTGAACTCTTTAATTTGAACTCTTTATTTCAGCTAACTTTTATTTTTAATTGTGGTGAAAAATTCATAACCTAAAGTCTTTGATATTTTGATGAGCGTGTGAAAAGAATCCGTTGAAAGGAGAAAACGTATTAGTTCATTGAAAAGGATAACTCAGTGGGAATCTGACCACAGGAGTCTCTCAGTGAAGGATAACTGCATTTTTTGAGAGGAGGGAGGTAACTGCAGATTTTTTTTGTCAGAAATCCTGTATAAGGTTAAAGAAGAAATAAAGTCCTCTCCAGGAAGATCTCTGTCTGAGACTTCATCTTCAGGAGGATACCTGGATAGTCTTTTGCATCCAAAATACATTGTCAAATATAGTATTTTCAAATCAACAACTGCAGAAAAACCTAGTCAACTGCAAGCCCTCTTGCTTGGAGTTCTGTTTGGTAACAACAGCCAGGCTTTTGTAATAGAAGGTATTTTATCCTGCAGTCTAGCTGTGGGTTCCTGTTAGAGCAGCTGGAATTCACCGGTGCCAGGCAGGCAGGTGTAGGAGTGGTACACGTGCAAAGAGCGCACCGTGGCTCTGCACAGCACACTCTGCTCGCTTGCGATGCGGACTCCTGCAGGGACGTTCGGCGTTCCCAGAGGCAGCAAGGGGAGCCGCTGGCAGGGCTGCCTCTGCCCGCTTCATGAGCGGAGGAGGACTTTGAAGTCTAGGAGGAGCTGTGATTGCATCTCCAGTGTCTAAAACTTGAAATAGCTAGAAAAGTATTCTTTGGGGACTTGGCTTTTTTCTCCCTTTTAAACATAGCAATTTACAAGCAGAAAAATACTGCAAAGGGTGAGCATTTTCTCATGAGAGACAACTTCACTTTCTAAAAAAAGAGGTTTTTGCAAATCAGAGCCTGGTCCACTGGAAGTCAGACATGATTTGCCCCTAAAAGATATTGAAGCTTTGCCCCCTTCCCTCATAGTAAAAGAAATGCAAAATTTTCATGGAAGTGATTCTGTTTTCTTTTTTGGATTTTTTTCATTTTGTTATTTTAGAGCAAAATTTTAATGGGAAGTTTTCTAAAATGCAGACTTGACCAAGCATTTCCTCCAAGTGATGTTTTTGTTTCCTTTTTGTTGAAAAGCAGCTCTGGTTTCAGTGCTCCCCTTTGAGGTGAATGTGCTTATTTGCGGGGCAGCACGCTTATTTACCTGCATCGCACTGAGAGCGGGAACTCTTGCTGTTTCCAGTGCGTGTGTTATTTTACATCTGCCCATGGCAGGGGGGTTGGATCTAGGTGATCTTTAAGGTCCTTTCCAGTGCAAACCATTCTATGATTCTGTGATTTACATGTGGAGCTGTAACTTGTGTTAGATCTCGCTGGATGCTAGCTAACAAAGGTCATAACAGGAATGAGGACGTGGCAAAGGATCATCGTAGCAGTGCTGTACAGATGATTTAGTTCCACTTGGTAGAGTCGAGATGTCTTTGGCTTAAAATGCTGTATCAAGCCAGAGGAGTTTCTAGGAACAGAGCCATGCTCAGATCTTGAAAGTTGTTTAAATAGTTTGTTGCTGGCAGATGGTGGCTGGAGCCCGAGAGCCGGCACGGGAGCCCTACTCCCTGCTGGCTGGGGGCAGCAGGTCCACAGGGTCAGCCAGGGAAGGGGACCTCTGGAAGGCCTGGCGGAGTTCATTTGGTTCCCTCCGATCGCCAGGTCTGGCTTCCTCTTATGACTTCTTGCTGTTTTTCTGTTCGATTGCTGAGCGGCAGCAGTTGCACGGGGCTGTACAGCACACTGCTTGCTGGGGCAGGGCTCGAGTCAGGCTGAGTGGCAACTGGGAGAAAAATTCCTGTAGCTGGGAGCAGCAGCAGCATGTATGAAATGGCACTAAGTCACTGCTGCCCACTTCTGTGGGGGGAAAATGGGTCCCCAGTCTCCCCCAATTCCACTGTTGCCAAACCTGACTACTGATGGGCACCATAATAAGTTTGAGATCAGCCAGGGCGAAAGAGGCTGAGAGACGCTGGGTGTCAGCAGGGCGGTTGGGCAGTTCCAGCTGGCTTCCGTTGCCTTGAAATGTATCAGAATCCAAACTTACAATGGATGGAAGGATATTTGGTCTGTGTGTTTTTCACACTGGACTTCACAGTGCTCTTTCTCTAAAATGACTTCCCTGTCAGTGCTTCATCCTGAAGCCCATGCTGTGTTCAGAGTGCTCACTGTAGAGGTAGGTCTTTGCGTTCTGTGAAATCCTTTCCGTCTGTACTTTTGTTTTAAAATACCTTCTAGTGCCCTGACTTGCAGCTATAGATGTCTCCCAGCTACAGCTGTGAAAAATAGAAGTTCTGAAGAAAATGAAATGTATAATGCAGGTGTCTAGCAAATACTGCAACTTCAGTACTTTGTGTCAGATAAGAGGCACTTATGATTTAGACTGAATTCATTTTTGTTATTAGGGTGGAGACTGCAGACTAATGCAGGGCTGCTACATCTATTTATTTGTTCACGTTTGTTGTTGCTGGATTTGACTTAACTTAAGCTGTTAAGTTGCTAAGAAACTTCTCCAGTCTGCTGGTAATCGATGGCTCTGAAAGACACTGAATAAGCTCTAATTAAGATGATTTAAGTAATTATAAAATTGAAGAAAAGCCTGATGGGTCTTTTAAAAATCTTGGTCTTTTAAAAATCTTAATAGCATTAAGCACTTCTGGCATGGAGTGCCCAACAGTCAGAGAGGGCTGGCTTCAGAGAGCTCTCACCTGGAGCACAGTTACCACGACCATGCAGGCACTGTCTACAGAGCCTCGACAGCCAGCTGTAGGCACACGGTAGTTTTGCTGATGTTTTGGGGTTTGGGAGGTTTTGGCTCCTTTGCTCAGGCTTTGTGCAGACAAGGGTAAATAGGCTTGTGAGGAAACCATTTATGCAATTCTAAAGTCTCATCAATAAGATGTTTTGTAGAGCATTTTCCGTTCAGTTGGTCAGCAGAAGTCATCCACCAGAACTAGCGAACCTCAGGACATCCCTTCCTGGGAGTATTTGTAAGTCTGCTGAATGAATATCAAAATTCTGACAAGTAACACTTCTCTTGTCTTGTTAGTTTTCTAGATGATGCTTCCAAGTTTTCTGTTATTACATGTGACTATTTGTATATAGCTACCAAATATGTACAAATAATTTTACAGTAAGTTTTGGGGCCAGGTGTAAATGTGGCCGATTGGGTGTTTTGTAAAGTTGCAAATCAATGAATATTCTGGGCGAACCCTGAATGTATTATACTTGTTTTCAGTGGTTTAGTGTGTTGTTTTTTCTTCTGTTAGAATTGTGAGATATGTGTATAAACAAATTATTATAGAGATATGTTGTTTGTGTCCATTGTTGGATTTCATTACCTCTTAATATAAAATCATTCTAGAAGTGTTGTAAGTTTGATATGTACAGAGAAACATAACATTCGTGTCATCTTTTTAGATTAACTGGAAGTGGAATTCAGTTTAGATTAATTAGAGAATTCATCCATGCATAAGATTAGTAAGGTCGGCGCTGGTGTATGTTCCCTGAATGCCTGATTTCTTGGCTAGAGGCGTGCAGTCCTTGAGAAGCCACGGTAACGTAGTCCCCGTTATATCAACTCTTGCCCTTCCCTGGTTTGTCACGGCCAGTTCCTTGCGGCTCAGGATACACTGTGCTGAACTAGTGTTCTCTTAGTTTTATGTGCAATACTTTGACAACCTAATTTTTTCACCCAAAGGACAAGAAGTAGTCTTACTGTTTTATTTACACTTTCTCTAGTAAGTTACTTCTAGTTAGTGTACATACAGATGTTTGAGTATATACACAGTATCTCAAGAAATAATCCAGCTGTGCTGCAGTTCATCCAGCTGCAAGGTATTATATTCAATGAGGCAGCTGCTTGAAATCTTCATTTCTCATTGCAGTAGACCATACTTCTCTGCTTTTTTTTTTGCCTCCACCTGTTAGAAATCTTCTTGATTGCTTTTATTCCATTTTGTGGCTAGTTGTTCTTGAAGTTTGTACTTTAATTGCACATACTGTATTTTCTATGACTTTTTTTTTTTCTTCCTGTTTTATGTGAATTGCTGTAGCCAGACAGATTCATCAAAGAGGCAACAGAGTTTTGGGAGGTCTGAAATGTAATGAGTAGATGGTATTTGTATTTGATGAGCTGCAACTCAAATAGTGTTCACTTCTCTAACAATAGGTAATAACAGAATATAGGTAGTAACAGAATTGACATTCTNTTGGTTTTTTCCTTGTTTGCAGTATGTGTGTTGAAAAAAACCAAACCTGTCTAGGAGTTCGTCTCTTCCTGCAAACCAAAAGTCAAAGTCTATGCCTATCAATTAAAATAAGTCTTAAACAACTATGCTGATGTAACTCCCTTCTACATGCTGTTTACTTATATATTTCACGTGCACTTTTCTTCATGGATATGATCTCCCATAATTTGAGATTTAGGAAATAAATTTGGAAAAATCTAGTGAAAACTTTGTCCTGTTTTGTATTTTATGAGAACTGGTGGTTTCAGGTCTTCAGCTCTTGCATGAGTTGACACACGAAACATACTGCAATTTGCTTTGCTTGGCCTTTTCTCTTATCTGTTTGGCTGCTTGTAGGTTGGATCAGTCTTAATCTCTCACTGTTTTAGGAACAGTTACTTAGCAAATGAGTAACATTAAACTGAACATTAAACCAGTAGCAGATTAGTGTAAGACAAGACATCCTGAAGCATATACTTGAAGTTATCAACAGGAGCATAAGCACTATAGGGATACAATTCCTCTTGAATTCTGATGGAATATGAGCTCTGTTTTCCTTTAGACTCATTGGAAATCCTATCCGAGGTGGTGAAGTATCTATTTTTCACACATTACTGAAAATCCTATTTCATTTTTAACAGAAATCTCTTTGAAATGTTGTTCACTTATAAGACTAGAATTTATTCATGTGCAGTACAGCAAGAAGTTCATTTATACCATGTCCCTTTTTTTCCCCCTTATTTATTCTCCATTTGTGAATGGATCACAAGAGAAAGCAGATGGAACTCTGCAAAGCTTTAAAAGTATAGTTGAGCTAAAGTATCTGAGGCATTTCTTTGACTTCATCAATAAATCTGCTTCCTGAACATCTGTTGTGTTGAGCTTGACCTGGAAATTGTAAATATCCTGTGTATTACTGAAATATGTAACTACTTCTATAGAAAGCTTTAATAAAAAAATGCTTAGATACTTATATATATGGAAAACTAATGCTTCCACATGGCAATTTACCTTTTGTAGTTATTCTTCCTATATAATTTTATTAATGTTCATGTTTTGATTTGCATTTATAAGAAGCTTAGCGATGTCAGAGCCTGGCTTTTACCTGGGATTCTGTGGTTTGTTACAATTCAAATCATAATGCATACATATTTTTAACTGTACTCTTTTAAGCAGGGACCGTACTCTGATGGATGAAGGCAACCATTTCCCTCTAATAGGCCACATGCACCGCATGTTGCAGTGTTTCTAGTGCATTGTGCATACCTCAATTCCCCACTTTTCTACTTGCTCTTTGGAGTGCAAAATGGGGTAAGAGGGATGAGAGCAAGAAGATTTGGGTGTTTATAGATGGACACCTGGATGAGCCTCAAGAATTGGAAAGAGTTGTTCGCGCCTTTAGGAGAATGGGAAATGACATCCGTCGAATGTTATCATTCATCAGTAAACTCAGTACACTCCAAAGTGGACTGAACATAAACCATGTAAACAGAATGTATTTTTAAGAAGGCAGGAAAGTGAGAGAAGAGAAAAGAGATGAGCTGACAAGCTATATTGGTCCTAATCTTACAGGCTTTAGATAAATGTAGCCTACCTTTGCTGTAGAAGAGATGATGTCTTCTGTATCCAGGTGACCAATATTTTCTGCTTTATTTTAGAGTATCTGACCTGCCTAGTCGCATTAGTTGCGAGTTGGGTAAACATCTCAGGAAGAATTAGGCCCTCATTTCAAAGCACACTTCTTAGTTCCTTTGATGGGAGCAGAAAGTTAAGGACGGATGTTGTGGCTTTCAGGCTCAGATTTAGAAACACAATTGTATCCAGATTGTGCGGTAATGAAGATTGTTAGGCTAGAAGAAAATGTAGAAGGAAGATCTGATTTTTGCAAAGCACATGTGGAAGTGAGTGGTATAGAGCCTTTTAAATCTACTTTGATAAAAGTTGTCTTGGCTTCCTCCACTTGCTACCAACAGCGAGACCTCCATGGGCTCAGCTCGGTATTCATATCTGCAGTATCAACAAATTACCTGGTACTGTGCGAGCATCTCTGAGAAATGCCGTGCAACTGCACGCGCTCATGACTTGAACTGGANTTTGATAAAAGTTGTCTTGGCTTCCTCCACTTGCTACCAACAGCAAGACCTCCATGGGCTCAGCTCGGTATTCATGTCTGCAGTATCAACAAATTACCTGGTACTGTTCGAGCATCTCTGAGAAATGCTGTGCAACTGCATGCGCTCATGACTTGAACTGGAAAAAAAATCAAGAACTTTTTTCCACTGTAATATTCTCTAATTTTATTTGTTCTTCTGAAAACGAGTAAACAAAATCTTTGTTGAATTTCTATAGTAGATTTTTACCTGTTAGTGGCTCTTGGAACAAGATACAGACACACAATATTCAGAAATGATTTTTTTTAAAAAAAACCCCAACACCACCCTATAAAAGTGAGTCAGTGGAATACTTTGATCCACAAAACCCAACATACTGGTATAAAGTACTTAATAGCTTTATCACAGCTTTCTCAATGTCCGACTTAGCTGTCAAGCAGAGTCTTTAATAAGCAGGACTACGTGAACCAACAGTAATCTGTAACCTCATGTAATGGGTAACAGGCCTTACATATATATTCCTTACATAGCTTCATTGTGTCCAGTGGCTGCGCAGAGCAGTCTGAAACTTGCTGTAAGTGGACAACTGGATTTGGATGCCTTTGATTTGGGGAGCAGTCTGGGTTCTATAAAGGTGGGCATGGGAATGCCTTAGAAGCAGAGTCCTACTAGGAATCAAAGGAAGTGGAATGATTATGGAAGTGATCATCCAGGAGAGAAAATTAGCATAGAGCAAGGTTGCTTTTAGTTAACGTACCCTAGGAATCTAAGCAGCCTCAGGCAATTTCAGGGGTTGGTTATCTTCTCTGTCCCCTATTTTGGATCNTTAGCATAGAGCAAGGTTGCTTTTAGTTAACGTACCCTAGGAATTTAAGCAGCCTCAGGCAATTTCAGGGGTTGGTCTTCATCTTCTCTGTCCCCTATTTTGGATTTTGTGTCCAGCACAACTTTCTCGGAGCCAAAACCTCTGCCACCATGTATGAATTAGGAAATAAAGATAATGCTAATTCCTCTTTTTTGTCAGTTCTAGCTGTGGCAGCCTTAACCAGTGGTAGAATTATAATCTTTGTGAATCTCCATTTCATTTTGTTGCGTCAGATCCTTTTTTATGTTGGGTTTGTCAAGATAAGGGAGAGAACAGAGGGGCAAATTAAGTATCTCAACTGTCTTATCAAAAGGGAGCTTTCCTCACACTTTTTAGTGCTGTTTGCATTGGCATGGTTACTGTATACAAGTCCATCTGTAGAAAAAGTGCTTTGGAATGCTTTAGTCTTTTTTTCTTACTCCTGTTGTCAATGGTAAAAGTCCTCCGTTAAGCTTCACAGCCAAAATGTCACTCCAAAAATTTGCCTTTGCTGTTGGATCAAAATCTTTCCCTTCCTTTGGGTTCTTTATAGCAAAACACCAATGTCAAGAGGGAATCCTATCCTTATTCCTATACCTCTTTTGGGATATGTATCTTAGTCTGAGTTCTCCTAAATCTGTTCTTTTTGGTGGTAGATTCCTTTTGTAGCAGGCAGAGACAAGCAGGCTCGGATGCTCTGAACAGATGTATTTTACAGCTTCACAAGGAAACTGTTTTATACGAGATTTATGCCTGTAGTCCTAGGAGTCCTTGTCATGCAGATCTGCACCAACCATTTCTTGTAGTACAATGCACTAGAATGGGGGAGATCTTAGGGCTCACAGTGTTTTGCAGGGGTGTGCGCTTCTTGTACAAACCCCAGTGATCCTGCCAGTGTCTCCCAGATCTGTGAAATAGTCTGGAGAATAAAATAGAGTTGCAAGGTCGAGACTGCATAGTCATTTTAACATGTTATGCATTAACTTTGGGGAATATTGAATAAACGGGGCAACAAATAACAAAAGATTATGAACGTGATGCATCTTTGTTGTTAAATGTATGAAATACTTGTTCAACGCATTTCTTGTACAATTTTCAATTTTAAAAATCAAGTTTATATTCTTGATTTTAAACAGTTTCTTCTGTGCAGTGTGGGTTGGTTAACCTAGAAGGCAAAATTGAAAAATGCCTGGTGAATATTCTTTTCATGTTTAAAAAGAAATGAACAACTGAGACATAGGGAGAAAATACATAAAGCAAGTTTGGTAAGTAAAGCAGAAAAGAGATTCCCTACTAAAAAATACTTATCAAGCTGTCTTAGATTTTTAAAACTAGTATCTTTGCCTCAGTTTATGTGTGGAAATAGTTTTTGTTGATTCAATTATGCATTTCAAAAGATTTTGAATTGTTTCATAACATTTTCCATGTGTTTGATTTCAAAAAAGCTTTCACCTTTATCTGCTCCGGTCAACAGTGATTGTCGGAACGTGGACAGAATTGTCCTAATGTGTGCCTGTGGAGCAGGCTGTGGAGCTCCGGTCAGGTTGCTGCTGAAGTCAAAGGAAGGCAATATAGATGGGACTTTTTGTAGGTCCTTATGGTCCAAGAATTGTTGAGGTTAGTGGGAGTTTTTCCCATTCACTTCAGTGGCTTTTGGATGAGGTCATTTAGAAGAAAATTCAGCATGTAACTAAACAAGTGAACAGAACCGAAGTCTGATCCTGAAAACTTTGTTGCAGGTTGGTAATACCCAGATTTCCGTGTATTCAGAGAATTGTATGTACCTAATTCTGTGAAGGCTCAGGACCTCACTAGAAATTTTCATAGTTTCTTTGACAAAAGATGCCTCGGTTCAAAGAGTCCCCTTGCGGTCCCTATTCTGTTCAGAGGTTCAAGGAGCTTCTGCTGGGTCCGGGCCCGGTTCTGTTGGGTGAGTGAGTGTACGGGCAGGGACTCAGAGAGCAGCAGCACATAACCGTGGGATTCAGAGCTTTCTTTCATTCTCTGAAGAATTACAGTTACACAAAGAAGGGGGTTTAGACCATCTCGGAGACCAAATTATTTCCTTCTTCACCCCTCCCCAAAATGGCTCTATCTTTTGTTTTACTGTATGTGTTCCTGAGCAATTAAAGTTGTGACTACAAAATGAAACTTTTATTCTGCTGTTGAACTTTTTAAGGATTAACAGTTCTCCTCAAAAATCACAATAGTATATGTATTCCTAGTTCAAAAAAACCTCCAAACTCTGAACTAGCCCTCAGAGAATTGAACAATAAAAGGGGTCATACTAAATACAAGCTCTTTCCTGTCTACTTTGGGAGACTGATTTCTTCGGAGTATTTTTCATTATGTTGAAAGAATTGTATATGAAGATACTTTTCATTTATGTTTTGTTCATTTTGAGCCTGTTCCAGTATCTACTGATACAAAAGGAAAGATAACATTAACTTCAGAGGGAGACAGATGTGAATCTAAACATTTATGTTCACAGTTTCCATTTGTGTACTCAAAAACTGCTTATGTACACTCTCAGCAGTAGAACTTGCACTTTTTCGCTTTCTGGAATATTTAGGCTCAAAATTCTATTTTCTTAAAGTAATTTCTATGGCATTGTGTGGATTTGAGAAATTAACATCTACATATATTGATAAGGTAGAACACAAGTTCTGGTTCCAGTAAGATGTGTGGGTTTTACCTGATTAGCTTTATAGATGTTTTAGCTTTAAACTGATCAGCTCTGAAACAGAGGTTTGGGTCAGTGTACACGTGGGGCCAGAAGCTTTGGTCATAGTTATCAATAGCAGTGTGGTGTGAGTTCACAAGTCCAGAAGTTGTGGCTAGCTGCAGAGTTTAGGAAGCCTGCTCAAGTTCAGAAGACGTTAGGTTTCAGATCTGGCGAGTCTTCTGCTGCGGTGTTTTAATAGTAGGTGGCTTATTGGTGGTTGATGTTTAAGCATGGTGTAGGGCGCTTAAAGCATGAGCAATTTTTGCCCGAACTAGCAATTCCAGGCACCCTCAGGTAAGGCCGTAATTGCAGGCTTGCCAGTTCCCGGGATGCCCGGAGGGGCTGTCCCAGCGCCCGGCCCCGAGCCCCCCAGAGCTAACGTTTCAGACGCTGGGAGTTCCTGCTGCGTAGCAGAACTGCATCCCTAGAGACATGCTAACTGGTAACGGCCATACTTTCAGCCTGGAGCAAACACAAGGTGAAAGGCATTTGCTTAAACTTCTCTTATTCTGGTAAAACCTCTTTCTGTGGGATATGAGTGAGAAGACTATCTTTTCTTTTGCAGTATAAGGTGAAAGCCTGCGAGGTTTGAGCTGAGTAGTGAGACTCACCAGGCTCAGTCTGGAGTCACTGTGGGGGAGGGATGGGAGGTTGTAAAGATAAACTACTACAGAGGGTTCATAAGGATTAAGTATTATAGCCTATTTTTTAACGTGGCATTCCTTTAAGAGCCCTCAGATTGACAATTTCCAACTAAATCTCCCAGTATTTCAAAAGAGCACAGACCTTACAGTGCTTGTTGATCTAACAGCTTGCTAGAAAAATGAGGTTAAATATTAATATGAATGTGGGTGCCTGTGCTGCACATTATTATTTAAATATAGGCATTCCCATGTTTCTGGAGTATTCTGTTGAAGTTTTGAATGGAGGCTTTTGGTAGTGCTGAGTGTTATGAAGGGAATTAAAAAGATTTTGCCAATTTAGCCAGCATAAGTAGTTGGACTGGCATTTACATATGCTTGATATTCCTTCTTGTTATGACGAATTACTGTTTTCAAAGCAAGGAAAATCTTACCCACTGTGAAAGAAAAGCTTATAATATGGATGAACATCAGAAGAAAGAGATTCCCAGTGGTAGTATATAAAATGAAAAGCAGAACTGGCTTCTATTGTGCTCTGTTTCCATTAGACATCTTGGAAGTTTTATAAGCACAGCGCATAATAAATATCTAAGCCACAGTTTGAGGTCTTTAACAAAGGAGAGACAATTCTTGCTAATCTTTTTCTGGATCTGTCCCCCTCTTACACCCAGATAGATACAAATCTCTGGCATTTGTCCACAGAGTCGACTTGTGAATTTGTTAATTTGCTTTCCATATTGCACTGTATAACTCTGAATTTAAAGCCAAACACCACAAATTTAAAATTAAGTTTGAAAGAGCCAGAGAAACTGTGCATTAAACTTGCTCATGTATCTGCGAAGAGAGGAGATCTGCTTCTGAATAATTTTAGTGAGAGGCCTAAAAATACTGAGGTGCAACTCACTATGGTTGATTCTGCCGAAACGGTGCAGTGATCCCTCTGGAGAGAGATCACAAAGAGCAAAATGTTTGGATCCGTTATGCCACTGAGGTGGATATCAAGTATAAAAACAGAAACAGACCTCAAAAAGTTGAGCCTGATCTTTTTTTCAAATATAATAATACAAGTCTGGTGACATCATCAGATCTGAAAAGTAATATAGACTTTTACTGTATTTTTTTTTTCCTTACTCCAATATAAATGTAACCCAGTGTATGTAAAATGCATTATAGCAAATCCGCAAGCAATTTCCTTCATTGTAACAAATACTGTATCTCATTAGAGCAAAACAAGCCCCCAGTTATGTTGCAGAACATCTGCTTAATAATTTCAAGTTCCTCCAACAGTGCTGCCAAAACAGCTAAAAAGTCAACATCCAGCTCGTTACTTTGATCAAGTGGAGTAGTAAAATGCTAGATAAGGCCCCAAGTGCAGCTCTGGTGGAGGCAGAGCCGTGGTGCTGGCCCCAGGCTCAGCTGCGGCTGATGGGGATGGCTGAAGGCGCTGGAACTGCTGTCCGGGGGGGGATGCACAACTAGGTTTCCGGCTCGGATAGATTTCCTATCTAACAGCGAGAAAGTTAGTTAATCTTTCGGTGTCCAGATCCTGACTCTTAAGTTTGGTTTAAACTGCCCTTTTTATATCTCATGGACTTTCTGTAATGCATATGAGCTGCTTTAACATTACTGACAAGAGCTAAAGCATCTGTAAACAAACAGGTCAATGTTTACATAAAATTTGGCCTGAGTTGTAATGATACTTATTATTTGTCCGCTTTGTGCCTATACCAGTTTCTGCTCTGTATATCTTAGGAAAAGGGTTGCTTTGTGTTGTTGCAGTGTTAACATTTTGACTCCTTGTTTTCATTCCAAGTGTGAACTGAAGCTGAAAATGGTAAAACATTCCAGAAATACAGAACATTTTAAAGTATGAAATTATTTGGGGTCAGTATTGTCAAAACTTAAAAATAAGTATGATTGTAATATTATTAGCATTTCAATTTAAAAAAAAATGCAGTAAAATAAGATGTTTTGGTATTGAAATGAAACAAGGAAGTGGAAATGATTTTGACTTCCCTCTGTTCATTTTCAGCAAAACCAACATATTCCAAGGGAAGATTTCAGTTTTTCACAAAATTTAATTTTTGGAAACAATGGGGAAAATGTCAATTGAATGAGTCCACTGTATTTTCAACCAGATTGAGAAATAGGTATTGAAATTATAATTTCCCTGGGAAATAATTGTTGCACAAGAGCTGGCTGAAGACTTGTTCCTTCTTTGAATAGCAATGTGTTATACCATCCCGTGGTGTGACAGTGACTAATGCCGTCTGTATGGTTTTGTTGTTGGTTTTTGTGGCAGTATTTTGATTCTAAATTTTTTAAGGGCCAGTCAGTTAGTCACACCTTGAACTTGCTTTCAAAAAAATGCAGAATTTCAACTTGAAGGGATCTCAATCATCAGCAAAATGCCTTAAAAAAAAAAAAACAAACCCAAAAAACAAACCAACCCAAAGCAAAACAACAAACCCAGAACACAACTGTAAAAACTTCTTGAATTTAGGTAGGCAAGTGGGAGTGTTGGGTTTACCTTACAAGGAGGGAGCAGTGCAGGGACCTTCATCTGCTGGAGCTCCCCAGTGAGGGTATGAAGGGGTCTGGTGGGCAGGCTGTGTCCCGTTCAGCAGCCGGGCAGTAATGTGGCACTGTCCCAGCTCTGCCCAGGGCACTGCGCCCATGGTGGGACAGCGGGGATGACAGTGTGTGCTGGCTGGCTCTGCCAGTGCTGCTGCCGCCTGCTGC
>RSEF01000010.1:7920387-7960885 GCA_003993805.1 Himantopus leucocephalus | reverse complement strand
TTTTTTTCTCCTTGTGCCCTTAGTGTAGAGGATAGAAGGATTTCTGGGTTATGAGGGGATCCTTTTCATGAGGTTCTGTGGGTGGGTTGTCTTTTGGGCAGAAGCAGCTCAGACCAAGATTAACAGATGTTTCAATGCTAAAGAGACAATATATAGGCAGTACTTACTGTATTCCTGAACTTCAGATATTTCCAAGAGATTCTTGCCCATGGCCAAGTTGTTTGAAAGAAGTGAAGCTTGATTCTGAACTGGTTAAAGGGGCACCACAAGAGAGAACAAGCCACTAGTTTGTTTTCAGCTGTTGGGTGCATCTCAGTTGAGGTTACTTTTTGACTACCATCATCTTCTAAAGCACTTGTAAAATAATGTGGAGAGTAATTTGGTGTGTTGTTTGGCAGAGTTTCTCTTTTTCCCTCAGAAGCAATTTACACTGGCATTGTAGGGTCAGCGCCGCCATTCCCTTGCAGTGTTTCCTGGTTTGTTCCCCCAGATTTTCCTCCTTTAAATGCTGCATTTGTAACACATGTAATTTTAGACCTTGGGAGACACGCTTTGCTTTGTTAGATGCCCAGAAGGTCTTCCGGCAATGAAACAGCCCTCTGTTTAGTTGATGCAGCACTCTTTTTCAAAACTAGTATTAGCAAGAAAAGCTTTTGAACTGAATTGCATCAGAAATGTGAGTCTAGGCTTCCTGCTGAAGTAAACATGTTGCTGTTTATTCTGGGGTATTCCACTCTTTATGTTTTGGTTAATAATGCTAATGTTATGGTTCGTAGTATAATGTATTATTCAGTCTGGGTAATCTGCATTGGGTAATGATATTGCATAAAGAAGAAAAATCAAAGTCCACTAATAGCTTTTTACGACAGACCCTCAGCGGGTTCTACGTTGTTTTAACATGATGGTGGGATAGCAGTTGAGGGGCTGCCCCATGATCTTTAATTTTCCTGTAAGGACATACACAAGGACTACTCTATGTACAGGTTTGAAAAGTATAACTGGATGTGAGAGCCTAAGGGTCCAGAGTAACCCAAGAAAATTCTTTGTTGTATGTATCGGACCAGAAACTGTCACGGGAAAGCAAAAATACCAGCTGTTTTCTTATCCCTCACTTCTTATGCAGCATGATTAGACCTGCCATCTACAGACAGACTCGCAAATTCAGTTGTGATGTAAGTGGTGGAATTTGATTCGGCGAAGTGGCTGGTTTTACTTGGCCAGCTCGAGACAGTGTTGGCTGTGAGAGCTAAAAGCAGGTTAGAAGAGGAGCATCTTTTTGCATCGTTTTTCCTCCTTAGGCCAGGCATAGCAGGTTTGAGAAAATGATCTGCTGTATGAGCTATTGCTACAGGGCGGTCGGTGCTTGCCACAGAATCAGTTTTTGCCGTGGGGTTTGAAGAGCATGTAAGAGAACGTGATTCCTGTTAATCAAATCTGATTCTCAGCAGCAAACGCATAGAATAAACATTAATTTTATCTCCGTGAACATATAGAAAGTTAATAGGGAAAAGAGTCAAAAAAGATGTGCTGATTAGCCTTATTTATCTGTCCTCTGTTTCATTAGATATTTAGAACTTTTATTTTCTGAGTTTAAATGGTCTTAATTCCCCTGGGAGAATTTTCCATTATTTAATAATCTCATTGTCAGGTGTTTGTTTTTCTAATGAGTTAGGTTCTGGGCTCCGGTTTAGGATTTTTATTTTGATCTTACTTCTTCTGAAACCCACATCAACTTTACTGAACAGTCTTAATCCTTTTTTATGTGCTTACAGTACTTTCAGGTGTTTATGGATTAATTGTCTGCCTGTTACTTATACTGTATATCTTTAGCTTAAAATTCATTGGAAGGAGAGTCTGGTTATTTCTTTCTTCATTTCTGAAAAGAAGATCTAAGACTTCCAAAAAATTTGGCTTTCTGTAGTGACTGTTTCTAAGCTTTCAGTGTTGGTTTCCTAGTACCATGGTTAGAGCCGTGACTGGGTAGCAGTATGGATTACTTCCTGCTTGACATTGAATTGCTTCCCTCCCCTTTCTCTCTTACTTACCCTTCTTTTATACTGCCAGTGCCTTAGTTTTCTCTGTGTGGAATACAAAGGCACACCCTGGGGCTAATGGGCAAAGTGTTGCTCATTTAGAGGTAGATAGGGCAGGGCCAGCTTCCCGCGTGTTTGTACAGCCCAGCTCCAGTGCATTTCACTATTACCTGGTTTAAAACTCTAGCAAAAGATAACATTTCTTAGCAAATTTTATAAGGAGAACAAAACCCAGCTGTATAAAGTATTAGCAGTTCGTCTTCAGTTTTAAAATATTGTTCATGTGCTGCATAGTGTAAAGCATGGAGAATTCATCAGTAAACACACTTAGCATCAGCCCCGCGTGGCTGAGAGAGAAGAAATGTGATCCTGGGTACTCTACGTGAAAGTATGCCTGCTTTTACTGTACAGCCTAGAGTAACATTTAAATCTCCGGTTAACATTTAGCATTATCCTTCAGGAAATGTGGAGTATTGGAATAATCTTTTAATACAGGATAGCTTTTGGCCCTTTTTCTAATACACACCGTGCTGTCAAGTAAGCTCTGGCTCATCCAATAGTAACAGTAATTCTGTATTTTTACCGCTACTGCTCCAGTCAACAGAAATTACTTAAGTTCTCAAGGACAACGCATGTTGTTAGTTTCCAAATGAAATAAGAGGAGTGGTGGGTTAGCATCGAAGACCTGCAAAATTCAGTTCAGCATAAATGGATTGGAAGGATCAGTAACTTTACCATGTCTGGGAGTTTAAAATCCCAAGCTGATGACGTACAATTAAGTTGTAGCAGCTTTTAGTAATCAAAATCACGATGGAAAATACGGTGGAAGACTTAACAAGTATTTTTAAATTCAAAATCAGGCTGGCTATCTGACTGTACAAGTCCTATGAATGCTGCCCAGTGCAGACTCTTGCAGACAAAATTGTTTGCACAAATAAGCTTTTGCTTTTATTCTTACATGTTGATATTCATTCTGATGAAGTGTACCTCTATCTGTTTATCTGAGTTTAATTTTCATGGCATGAATGTTTACAAAGAGACAAAAATAAACAGTTACCAGTAGTCAGCACTGAAATATGTTTTTTAGTTCACTGAACTGTGGACAAACAAATTTTAAAACTATGTGGCCAAGTCCAAGAGCAGTGAGTCTCATCTTATTTATACACTGGTAAATCCTCCCCCATGGTTTAATTGAGGAATTGTGTGTGTGCAAGTTTGTGTGGTGTTAGTATATGAAGGAAATGCTGGATGTGTGCATAGCTTGTATCACATACTCTGAATGTTTATCAGTTTATGATGTATGAAACTATGCTGCAATGCATATTAAGATATTTATTGCAGCATTTAAAAATATATATTTCAATAAATTATTGCAGTGTTGCAGTAATTTCACTTAGTATTTCAATAAATATTTATTGCATAATTGCTCATTGAAGTATTTATTGCATTCACATGTAAGTTGATTTTTTTGTTCACCAAAGCACCTGGTTATATTGGATATTGATCACAGTTACTGCTGGATATTGAATTTGGAAGGCAAAGCGAAGGTAGCATATACTTGTATATGCATAAGGTTCCTATACTTGTAATAGTCTAGTCTAGTTAGCATGGGCATCGATTGCAATGAAAATAGGATGATCTGAGGATTTGCATAGATTGGCAACTGGAGTATACACCTACACCACAGGCAGCTTAAAATCTGTGGACATTTATCTTCACAGCTATTTCTAATCATATTAGCACGATCGATACACTAGTACGTGCCAGAGGCGATACCTCCACTTTCTGTTACATCCTCTACACAACCGTGTGGGACAGGGGCCTGAATTACAAATGGAGACTTGAAAGCAGGTGTTAAGTTTTCAAAGAAGAAAAGGCTGTGTTGTTAAGAACAAATCTGAGTTTCAAAAGGATTTTTCTACAGCCTAGGATATTGGATCTCTTACGATAAGATTAAAGTAGTTGTGAAAATATGGGTATCGTAGACATGTCCTGCTATTATCAAAGTACCACTTTATTAATCTTCCTGTTCTGCTGACTGTTCTTCTGTGTTTCTTTTTCCTATTAATTGCAACAAAGGAGGCTACCGGCTTTCTTCTGAGGATAAAATCCTCAGGCTTATTGCTTCTGAGACTATTGCCTCTCGTCATTTTTTTGAGACAGAGTTTGCATAAGGACAAATAAGGAATATGCTGTTACTTTAAAGAGCTTTTTTTTTATAGTATTATTCATGGTAATCTTTTTTTCCAAAGTCTGTGTCCCAAGAGGTCCCTGCACTTATATCTGACATTGTGAGACTTCAGTAAAAGCACTCATTGTATTACTGTACTTTACTTGCCTTTAGCCACAGGTCAGGTAACGTACTTTGCATGTTGATATATTTCAGTTATTTAATAAAGTTTCAGCTAGCTTAGAGAAAAAGAAAGCAAAAAATATGTAATGTAACAAATCTGATTCGAAGCATTTAATTTTGATATTTTCTTCAATTTCATAATGATACATTTTCAAATATATTTAATTGAAGTGTGAGGAACAATTGTGGGTTATGTGAAAGCCTAAGCCCTTGTGCTTGTAATGCTTGCTTACGGTCTGTACCCCAGGAAAGCCCCAAAGAATGCCAAACTTGTGTGAAAGAAGGGAGGACTGAATTCTATATGAATGGAAGATGAGTTCAGTAATAGAGTTGTAGGCAGGCATCTGATTTTTATTTTTACAGGGCAGTTGCAACTCCTAAATTCAGTGGATTTACCTACTGTAAAGAAAGAGTTGTAAGATCCAAATCAGAACTTATTCCTGAAAAGTCCCCAGAACTGAGAAGATGGCGTGCTTTGTTCCTAACAGAAACACCAATGCTATATTTCTGTCTTTATAAAGGAAGGATGTTGTCTTCTAAGTGCATAATGAGTCAGATGATGGCATACTTCTTTGTCCAAAGACATAAGGCAGGATTCTGAGACTGTGATTTCAGAGTTTAGTCTGGCCCAAGTTTATACAATACAAATTAATTTTTTTCTCCTCTAGAACTGTAATTATTTGGAAAAAGTACATAGGATGTCTCCTTATAAATATAAATGGAAAATCAGTTTAAAAAAAATAGAAAAGAAAAAGGTTGAAGACAGCCCATGAGCTTTGGTCCTGGATAGAAGGAAGAAAGCGGGAAGAGAATCATACCTAATGCCTACAATTCCTCATACGGTTCTAGGGGTGAACAGACCCTCAGCAATACAAAAAATAACACCCATAAAAGTATTCTTAAGTGACAAGCTGAATCTATAAATTGAATAAAATTAGTAAGAATCTGTGGAAATAATCTTAGGTGAGCTGCTGAAATACATGGGCGGAATGTTTGAGAAAGAGGATGGAGATGTGTCTGTATGAGCTCTGCTGGGACACAGACCGTGTCGGGGAGTATGCGGGTCCGCAAAGGGCAGTGCAGCATCTTATGCTGCAGAGTGCTCTGCTCCGCGTCCGGAGCGCCTTAGAAACGTTACAACTGTTTGGTTTGTGTGAGCTCATGAGCTGGAGGGCTGCCTTTCTGCCAGTAAGGGTGGAGAAGGCATGCAAAGTATTTAGAGTATGTGTCGATGCATGTCCTGTAGATTGTGCTCTGTGTACTACAGCAAGGAAAAGTAGAGAATTGCTTTTCAGAACAAAAAATATGTTTATTTCCTTTTCCAGGGTCAATTTTTTTTCTTCAAGCTTCTTTTACTCCACCTTCTATCATGTGGATGGTTGTTTTACACTATACGTAGTCAGACTAAAGCCTTGAAAAACAGCAATGTTACATTGAAATTATGAAGCCTCAAAGATCGTATTTTGGGGAAGGATTTTTGTTCACTTACTAAATCTTTTGCCTTTAGTGGAGTTGCTTTTAAAACCGTTGTCTCTGCACACATGAAAATCAAAAAGTCAATTTTCAAAGGGACCTAGAGATTGTCATATTTTTATCTGTAGCTTTAAGAAAAATACCAAATATTGTGACATTTAAGATAAAGTCCAAACAGCTGGGAAAGTGCTACTGACTGCTTTTGGTACAGAAAATCACGTTGGTGATAAAATCTGTAGGAGTTAGAACATACGTGATACCCAGCAGAGATGTTCCTGGCTTACTGTCTGGATGAACTGTGGATGCAGTTCTGCCTGTCAGTCTGATGTGGGGTTTAAGAAACTTTAGTATGAATTTTACTGCCTAATTTTGGGCACCTAACCTAAAAATAGGAGTTTTGACTGTGTAACTGGTTAGTGTTCTGTGGTACGTTGTATGGAACGATCACAAGTCACTTAGATCTTGTGGTATGACGATGTAATTAATTGTTATGGGTGTCTTTATGCCTAAGTACAATACACATGAGGTTTTTGGGCAAGTTCTCAGGGCAAGGTGGCATTTTTATTGATACACAAAATAAGCTTTTCCTACTCATAAGGGGAAAGCTGAAAGAGAACATGAGCTACTTGGAATTGGAGTTTTTGGATAGAAATAAAGGCCATTACCTGCAGTTGTAAGTCACAGAACAGATGAGGTCAGAAGGGACCTCTGGAGATCATCTGGTCCAATGCCCCAGCTCAGGTGGGGTCAGCTGCAGCGGGCTGCCCAGGACCACGTCCAGTAGGGTTCTGAAATAACAGATCCGTTGCATAGCCTTGAATAAAAGCCATAGCTTATTATAAACAAGAGAAGTGGCTGATCTCTTAAGGCTGGTACTTTGCAAATAAAGCTGATGTAGTGGAGTGCTTGAAAAGTAGCTCTTGCACTCTAACAACAATTGCTTGTTAAAGACATTTTCATAAGAATCTTTATTAGTAGTGCATGCCTGAGTAGCAAATTTGTATTACCACTAAACACCTTAATAACTCCATTGGGCAAATACATATTTTAAAATCATTACCTGGCCATTTAGAGGTCCAGCTGGGTTCCTAACTGCACATTCAAAGCCCGAGTATGTTTTAAAGAGAGAACTTTTATACGTCAGCTGATGTAATTATACGGTTCCCTGAGGCACTTTATGTGAAAGTTGGTGTTTCCGGTCTCAGGGGCATCAGGAAAATTTTCCCTTAGTTTTACTTTTGATTTGTGTGGTTTTTTAGCACCTGCAATGTTTTTGGATGGAATGGACCTGGACGTTCAAAACCAAGAGCCAGAAGGTGTGCTGGGATTGCTCATTGGGACAGCTGCAGGTTTTAGTTGTGGTTCCATGTGCCAGTCCATTTCATTAGCGTAAAATAAGATTCATATTTCTCCCAAAACCTGAAACTGAGTTGGTTTCCTGCAGCCTTGAATCCAGTAGCAAAGCTTTCATTCCTCTTTGTAAAGAGCTACTCCTAAACCTTTCTGATATCAAAAAGGTTACTAGGGGAGCAGCCAGTTGTCAGACACGCACGTGGGGTGAGGTCTTTCAATAATAACAACCTAATTGGGTTAGAATCTAACCTCACTGTGGTGAATCTTTAACCGGGGAGGTTTCAGTTGCGAGCCCGTGGCAGGTGAGGACTGAGTTAGAGGGTTGCTTAGTTCAGCAGCACAATGTTCCTCAGCTTTCTGCTGGTGCAAACCTAAACAAGCTCTGCAAGGTGAAGACCATCCCAAACAAATCACACAGGTAAGAAAACTTTTGAAAGCAAAATGTCTCCCAAAAAAACTTGAAAAAATTTACGAACTATTTGCTAGAAAGCAAAGGAAACACAAAAACTTCTGGTTACTTTTTCAGTCAGCTGGAACAGGTAATGACTTCTCCTTTTAGTCCCCGTACAACTAAGTAGTATTTGCCCAATGTTAGACCTTTTTTTCCGATAATAAACCAGAATCTTCTCTTTCCCATATAAACTCACTTAGGATCCAACTGCTTCCATTAAAGTTGATTATAAAAATCATAATGAATGCAATAGCATCAGGATCAGGCCCTTAAAAGGAAAAATTCAAAGTATGCCTACAAACCCCTTCACTATTCAGAGTGGAGTTGTGCCTGTTGTCATGCTGTTGGAACTAAAACTCATCAAGACAAAGCACCAAAGACGACAAAGCTTAATTCACATCATAGATAATAACACTATAACAATTTGCATTATTCTTTCTCTGTGGACTTCTTAGCTTATCTGTCACAACAGTATTTGGGAGAGTGTTTTGCATACTTAGAAAGCATCATTTGCCCTTGGCTAGAATGAAATTGGTCGTTACAAATGCCCTTGAATAAACCCTTGTCCCAACTCAGAAAACTATTAAAGCAGGTATTTAATTTTAAATGTGTATTTAATAGTAATGAGAACAAAATAATCTAAGCATGTGATTATATGCTATCCAGAATTGCGGCAATCTCACTGTATCTTAAAACACCAAACATAGGTGACGCACAAATTGCAGACACATACAAATAGTTTGAGTCCATTCTGCTTCACCACAGCAGAGAGGGTGACGTTGTTCACATAAAATATCTTGATTATTTTGCCTGAATAGGCTCAGGTGAACTCGGTGAGTGCTTTGGCACCCATGGAAGCTGGGCGCTTTCCAGCGTGCCGTTTGTGCCCAGGAAGTAGCGTAGCAGTTTCAGCGTGATGGTGTCCTTGCCGTGGTGGTTATTGAGGTATGATAGCTCTCTCTAATTCTTCTAGCACTACTGCGTGAGGTGGCACAGATGTCCTTTGCAAGAAAATCATTCTTCAGAAAAAAGAAGACTCTTGAGATTGTTTTTAGTATCCCCATTTTTAGGGCATTAAAACTTTTTAAAGTGAATAGGGCATTTTATGGAAAATTCCTATCTCGTTACTGGATTGCTTATTACTTTCCATGTTGAGTTGATTATTTTATTAGCAGTTTATAGAGGGGAGTTTATGATTTCCTGCTAGTATTAGGGGTGAAAATCTGCTATTTAGCTCGTCCATCTGAAATGTGTTTGGTATCAGCTGTTTAATAAAATCTATGTATTAGAAGGCTTTTAATGAAAGCAGTGTTGTGCCACGTAATTTAAGTATTTACATATATGTGAAGGTTTAGGGAACTTGTCATTAGAAGTGATCAAATTAGATAACTTCTTTTTCTTTTTTTTTTCCCTTTTTCTCTATTTGAAATGAATTATTTTGCAAAGAGCATTGGTAACTGTTTCAGGCATTTGGAACAAATTGTGTTAGGTCAGCAAGTAATACCTGGAGTTTTTGTTTCAGAATGTTTGTGTTTCATTATTACTGTGTTTTAAGCAAAGTATTTAGCACTTCTGGTTTCTGAGGCCAGTGGGGCTGTTGGCCCTTCTCCCTAACCCCGGAGGAGCTGACACCACACCCAGGGTCTGAAGCAGCCCCTCTTCTGCAGAGCGTAATTTATGACTTGGAGATAAGACGGGCTCTGTGGCGTACCAAAGGAATCAAGAGGCTCCCTGTAGCTTCACTCTTCCTTAGGTAGGAATAATTTGGCTCCCTCCCAGTCATGTCTTGGTAATTGATCCCTCTGCCTTTTATTTAGAAGGGCAGCACATGCTACTGCCCTTAGATGTGGGCTTGTGGAACGAGGAAATTTGTATGGAATAGTCCTCTGCTTTCATATATCATATGCTGAAATTCATGAAAGAAGGAATTAAATGTGTTCCTGGACATGGCAATTGGATGTTTGGGTCTGGTAGGTCAGGTTCTGGTAGGCCTTGAAGAAAAAAGAAAAAAATGCCTGCAGAGTCAAGCACGGGCTAGGCGCGGGAGCAGAGAGAGCTGATCATTGCTTTCAAAGACACCTTGTATGCAGAAAGCCGATGTATCTCCAATATATACGTTTGTGTTTTGCTAGAAAGTTGCCTTGACTTTAGGAGGCTGTCTAGTGAAAATAGAGGGTGGCATATTGGTTCACCTCACCTTCCCTTTGTCTCTGGTTATCAAGACAGGGAAAGTCTTGTCCATTCTTTTGAATGTAAGAGAAATACAGGCTATCAGTATCTCGAAGGATGGAGAGAGTGATTTTTTTTGTTTCCCATGAGGAAGAAAAAGGAGGAGGTAATGCTGTATGTGTCATGCTGTCCTGTTGTATCTTTTTAACCCTTCACTTTATGTTGGTATGGTTACAATCAGGAATTCTGATGTTATCTAGACGGTTATACAAATTTAAGTTATTGAGCGTGTGGAATCTCTGCTGAATAGGATCTTGTTTTAGATCCAGAGAGTGGAGATTTTAATAGCTTGCCTGTAATACTTCTAATAAATCACAAGTCAAAATGACTAGTTTACCTCATAGAAAGATGTGAATCGCTCAGTGCTGCTTCTTCCAAGAGTTGCCTCACTTGTTCTGAATTTGGAAATGTTTCCAGTGGGCTGGAAATGCTTTCTGAATTGCTAGATTACCCATGCACATTTCTGCTGTGAAGGCCAGATCAGGATTCATTTAATTCTAAGACTGTAGTATCTTTCTGGTAAGTAGTCGTCCGTCTGTGAGGTTTGCTCTCTGCTACCTTTAGTTATTGTTGGGGTGCCACATGTTTCCATCTGCATCCTTGTATTTTCTTTGAAGGAATCAGTTCAAATAAAGGAGTAAAAACTTCTGTGATACAAATGACCCACACAGAAGTGATGATGGGCTCACAGCCTAAGAATGTAGGCTGCAAGCAGTAACCGTTTTGTGGAATGCCTACCTTGTCAGTAAGTGCTTATGGAGTCTTTTAATATAGGTATCCTGCTAAGGGCCTTATAAAAGAGGTAATTTTTAAGCACGTGTTAGAGCCCCTGTTCTTTCTGGTGCAGAAGTTGGTTGCTAATCCCAGCCGAGCTTTCCACAATCACAGAATCATAGAATCATTTAGGTTGGGAAAGACCCTTGAGATCATCGAGTCCAAATCAAACTAGTCCACAAATACAGAAACCAAATAAATTCAGTTCAAGAAAAAGTCCCAGTGTTTTTCCAAAGGAATTGACTGATAGAGAAAAGCAGTTTATTCTCAGACTTCCAAAGGCTCTTGCAAAGGGGCAGCTCATAAAGAAAAGAAACTAAATAAATACTCAAAGATGTGGTTTAATTATGCACCGATTCTTATTTTTGGGAAATACAATAGAAGAAAAAAGGTCACTGAGTCACATATTGTTTTCAAGCTCTAGAGAAGCAATGAAGTGATGTAAAACAGAAGAATGGGGAAGAAATTGAGCAAGCTTTCAGGGAGGAAGATTTAATTTTGCTGTGTGATTCAGCATAAAGAACCACAGGAACACGAGGGAGTGGAGTCGGAGCTGTAATCCTTATGGGGCCGTTTGCTCCCTGTGTGACCTTGGACTATCAGCTTCATCTCTGTGAGCTTCAGTAAGTGGAAATAGGCAAAAAGCAAGCTCAAACACTGTGCTATCACTTAACTGCAATTTCTACAGTAATCTATCAAAGAGAAAAGAAGAAAGATGAGCCTCCAGCATCCCAACAACAAAACCAAGAGCCACTGAAAGTAAATGTTTCTTACTACCCTCCTTTGTACTTCACTTTAGTCAGGTAAATATTCCAAATAAATGAGGGACTTTTAATGTTCTAGAAGTAAGCATGTACAACTACGATTGCAGAATCAAAGTCTAAAAATGAAGCAGCAAATAAATTGGAGTGCTGTTTACTTTAGGATTTTATGTTGACTGCTCCCAGTAACCAGATGTGAGGTCTACTGGCTAGCAGAAAAACCCAGAACTCCCAAACTGTGACTAACCTGTACCATCAGCTGTCTCAAAAAATATCCACAGGCTTGCTGACTGACTGACTGGAAGTATTTTTTTGATCTGCAGACTTTCTGAACTTTAATAAATGTAATAATAAGAGTCATGACTTGCATAAAAACGGCATAATCTGATCCTACTTACTGGTAGTTGACATTTGAAAAGTGCAGTGCCCTCTTCTGATTTGCCTTCAAAAAGTCTCAGCTGGCATTTCAGAGAGGGAAGCAGCAGAATTAAATGACGAGAATAAGCCTTGCTGCCATCTAATTTGCTTATTTACAGCTTTTCCTATGGTTATGCACTGGCTAAGCATGGGCATCTCAGCTTGTTGGGAGAGGGCAGTCCCACAGTATACAGTGGCCAAAATTGAAATCTAAGAAGGTGGGCAGGCTCTGCCAAATATCCAATCCATCAAGACTCATCAACAAAGCCAATAGCACTGTTGCTAATGTTTTAAACTTAAAATTACCTTTCTGAGGCTGAGGGAAGAGATGAGCGTCGCAACCACAGTCCCGAAGTTATGTCACCTTCTTTCTTTGTTTTGTATTTCCTGATGTTTAATGGCGGATGGCTGAAGTTTTCCATGTTTTTATAAAAGATGTTTTCCTCAGGTAATTGCCTCATTTGCATTTTGGAAGGACCATTTACTCCACATTAAACAGCCAGGAAAATTCCCAGTCTTCCATCTGTTGCAAGGGTTTTTTACCCTTTCTTCTTTGATGAAGTGGGACCACACAGTTCACTGGCTTTGGTGGTGCAACCAAACTAAGATTATCCCATCTCCTGATCCTTATACCCACAAGTGACAAGTGGCAGGGGAGAAGGGGGCGATATGATGGAAACCTCTGAGGCTGACTTCACTAGTGAGAATTGTGTAACAACATCCTTGGGAGCAGCACGAGGTGCGAAATCCAAGGCTTAACTAACATGAGACTATTTCAAAATAATCTCTGAAATAAATCTATCCTTCTTGCCTAACCTAATTTAAACATTGAGCCTGTAAATTGAGCAGATGCTAGATCCCACAACAGTCTATGTTGCTGATTGTGTCTGCTGCTTCTGCCCATGTAGTGCCCAATGCACCATTTTAAATAAAATAGATGTTGAGATTTTGCAGGTGGCTTGCCCATGAAATCCACTGTTTGTGCTTACCAATATGGGAGGCTCTACTATTATTAGTATATTAGAGCAGCATTGTGAAAGCTGTTACATATCACAAAAGGTTTGTGAACCCTACCATACAAAAATAAACTGCTTGGTGTGGCTGCCGTTGGTCCTACAATTAAAATGTAATTTCTTCAAGGGCACATATCTAAAAGACACGTTACGTTTAAAACCTCTGTAGGTTAAGTCCTGACTTCATGGTAGGCAATGGGAATTTTGCCGTTCTGCCCTTTTTCGTGTGATGCTGGAAGATTATTTTTTATGATGCTCCAGTTTGTACATCCTCTGGAGAGGTGAATTGTCTGAGGCTGTGGTCCTGTGCAGAATTCGGGCTGGGAGAGCTGGTCGCTCATTTGCGTGGGCGTGAATGCGTAACTTTGTACAGTCTCTGCCAGCCAGCAGCTGAATGGGGCAGGTCATTAACATAATCTGTGAAAATAGGATTATGGAAGTGTTGATATTACCTAAATGGCAGTACAATGGAATCTAGCTTTTTTGAAACCATGATATTAATGGACGTTACCTAGTTTAATGGAAATTTATATTCCTAGCACATTTATAACCAAGGAAACCAATTGCCTTTGCCTTTTCACTTCTCTAAGAAAATATGGCTTTGAAGAGGGATATTGAATGAAGAGATTTCTGTGGAGTTTGTTTACATATAGCTTGTTCAAATGGTAATCTAGGAAAGCAATAAATAAAAAATTATAGTAAAAGCACCTGCGGTTTTGCATCATCATCAGTTCCTTTTCATCCTCTGACATGTATTTAATGGCTAAGGTTGATTATGAACTGTGATCTAATTTACCCACATCTCTTGCTTTGAAGCTGTGGAACCAGCTTCTTAACCTTTGCTCGAACACTTCAAATCTTCAGTGTAAATAGTTCACATTTATACTTGCGTAACACAACAAAAAAAATCTGATCTCTCTGATTTTTTTTTCCATTTCCTGAAATTTCAAGTGCATGAAAATCTTAGTTCTTTCCAGAAGTACTTTATTTGAGTAATGCAGATTAAACTGTCTCCATTAATTGAGTTTGTTGTCAAGAATTGTTTTGTTGATAATTGTGAAAACATACGCTGTTAATGTATAATATATTTAGATTATTATGAAAATTTACTGTCCTTGTTTATCTCCACAAAAATAAGTGTGAGAAATAAGAGATCAGTAGCTATAAATAAGTCTGTACCAATTTCTTAATGGGAATGACAGGCAATGTTTACACTTTTTGTTTGTTCCCAGGCAGACCTAATGCTCCGTGTCCGTCCATGTCTCTTCCTCATTTCCTAGTTCAAGCACTCTTTGCAACAGAGTCTTGTATGTGACCTGAAACTGTGCTGGGAAACTGACCGTCTCCATTCCTAATGACATCAAATGCTTCTTTAAAATTTCCCATTAGAACAAAAATAGTCAGTCACCCGCTGAAACGGGTTACAGCAGTGACAACCCCGCATCCCAAGGTTGAGGCTTTCTAGTTTCCTTTGCCAGCTGTGACCATTCAGATGGTTGGCAAGGAACTCCCCCAAAACTCGGCAACAGGAGCGCTGGTAATTGTGGCTGGAGTGCATAAATCCTACTAGAAAACTATTGCTGTCTTTGATGTGGGGCTCCCTGAAAGTGGGCCAGGCTGAATTTCAAATAGTAAACCAGCAATTCCCTACAGAAGCCAGGTGGTATCTGAGTGTCGCACAGCTGCTCTGGTTTGCAGGTTTTGCTCTAGTGCCAATGCCAGTGGTGGGGATGGAGATCCGAATGGCAGCCACTTCAGTGATCTGGTACCGCTTGCTGGGCTGAGTAGAGCAGAACGCAGCAGACAGGTACTTCAACGCTTTCATCCTTGTGGTTTAAATTTTCTGTGATTCACATGTGAAACCAGACTTTCTCAACTCTAGCGAGGTGCTGCTTTTACATGCTTCAAAACTGTGATATGACATAGAGGAGTTGGCGAAGCCCCGGGACCAGGCAAGTTTCAGAAGACAAGGATGGAGAGGCACTGAAGGACAGACCGGGATCCCTTACAGATCCCACGCCAAATCCAGCAGTCCTTACTCATGTCAAATGATTGCAATTACTTGACCTTCAGGTTCTGCCCATTAATTTCAGTGTTTCCCTTGAACACAGACGGCATGATTTGAGTTCCTTCACTGCTAATTTCTCACTTTAATTGGCTTGATTGTCACCCACCAGTTTTGGAGGGATTTGGGGCAAGGAATGCTCACATCCTTTCATTGTTGTTGAGTGTAGTCACATGAAGAACCTAAATATAAACAGATGTCCATTTTTAAAAAGTCAGCATATTGCTGAAATATAATATTTTTGTTAGCGTCACTGACAGAAATTTTATTGCAGAACATTCAATCTCTGGTTTGTGTTCAAACAATCTTAAGAGATTGTTGCTGCACTGAAATTTGGAGGGTTTTCAATAATTTAGTGTCCTGACTGGCAGAGACTGGAATTACAGAGTTCCTTTGGCTACTGCTACTCACCTTGGGGAACGGGGTGGGGCGAGCGACCCGTGGTTTGTCTTCTTTCCTGCTGCGCCGAGAATGAGATGGCTGTGCTTAGCTGCCTTCTCCTTCATGTCGAATCTGTGTAGGAAGCAAGAGGGTTTACATCAGGTCTTTGAAGCATAACCAAGGGGCTTCCTCATTGAGGGTGGTGGCTAGATGAAGTGTCTTGGCAACGCGTGGGCTTTCTGGCAGTGCAGGGGGGATATTTATTGGGACTGGGTTCCTGTTCCACAGCAGGAGCACAGGGAACCTGTGAGCAAAATGAACCATGAAGAAATACCAAATTCTTTCAGGTATTCTACAGGTTCACTAGTTACCGGTTCAGCAGAGCAGTGTTTAAATACTTCTAAGTGTGTATGAATCTGAGTAAGTCAAAACCAGCGTGTTTGTTTTCATGTTTCATGTGTATAAGTTTGCTGAAGGGATTAGCCAACACAAGGGAGGTTGGGTAGCTCCTGTTAAAATCAGTGATAGTTATCTGGAAAAATATTTTCAGTCATTTCTCTAGCGTGTTTGCAGTGTCCTTGTTTAAAAAAAAAAAAAGAATTAAACTTCTTCCAAGTGATAATAGCTAAGTTGGAAAGTTTAACTTAAAAATGTTAAACATAGTATTGTCTGGGGACAGCAGCTTTTGCTGCATCTATCTGCATTTGGCAAGATGGAAAATTCTTATGGGTTAGCTGGGTCGACACTTCTGTGACTCAAGTTCTGTTGTCATTTGGGGTGGGAGCTGGGAACAGAGAGAAGATGCAGCATATGCAGGAAGAAGGTGAACTTACTAAATGAAAAGGTTCGTTTTTCTTTACTAGACTAAAACATAATCTTGATGGAAACAGTGTACATTAGTCACTGGGAAATTAAAGAAGATATTTGAAAAATGTTGGATCTATTCTACGAAAATCAGTTTAGAAGTCATCAGTGGATCAAGTCTCCTTGGGGTATCACAGGAACACTGGATAAAATCCAATTTAAAATGAGGTCAGATTATACTTGCAATAATAGCCAAACTATGGGGTTAGTTTTTCCTGCCTAAAACAGCTGCAGATAGAATTGATGCTGTGTCTGCTGTGTGAAGATGAAGATTTGTGTGCAGTGCTCCTCCTCTGGAATTCTTGCTTTTAAAAGCTCCACCTGTTTTGAAGGCTCAGATGCCAGTTTTGTCATGCTTTCTCAGTCTGAATGCTGTTTCACTCCGAACAGAAATCTGCTTTGATCACGGTGATATCTTTTCAGATATGATGCTGCCTGATGTTAGGGCTCTTGTTTGGCTCTCATCACAGGACGATGTGAACATCTCAGCAATTACAGGAGCACTTTTGTGAGAAGGGAAGTTTTATCCTGATTTTGTGGTTTGTAATTTATAGAACATGGCTGGTTTCTATTTTGTCCAATGCAATAAAGCAAGTCTTAGCTATGGCAGGATCGAATATGAAGCATCCTGCCTAAAATGCTATTTATTCTATTCTTATCCATCATTCTTGATGCCATTTAAGGAGAAACGAAATGTCATGATTAATTTAAGTCTTACAACTATAAATGAATTTTTGGTGGAAACACTGACGAGAAAGAGTTCTATCTTACCAATGTGGTAAGCATTTTGGAAATTACTCTGAAACCATTGCAACTGCTTTCAGTGTAAATACAAGAGGAAAAAAACTTGTTAATTGCTCCTCTTTGCTGTTAGCTAGTCGATTCTAAACTAAGCATATTGAATCATATGTAATACCAGCAGGCATCCTTCTTCCTATTTCTGGTACTGCTACATTGTGCCAAACCGCACATCAGTACCATCACCACTCTGTCCAGAATCGCCACCAAAATGGAAGCGATTGTCTTTCAGTGGAAATAAAATATTAGATCAAGAATTATTTTCTGACTCTGATTACCTTCTAACATGCTTAGCTCAGTTGAAATACGTTTCATTCACATCCCATTCCCATGAGCCATCCGTATTGTCTTTTGAAGGACTTGCAGCCAATGTTAAAGAGACTGTGGGAACTTTCTGTGATTCTGTTATATTTGCTGCCATTGCAGAGTGGAACCATGGCCTTGTACTTAACGGAGATGTCTGCAAATGGAGACAGACATCTAGCATCAATAAAACAACCTGACCAAACACACAGGCTGGAGATCCAAGAGAGATGGAATATATTTAGAAGATAAAGCAACTTAAATGACTGTATATATTGTAAAATGCAGTTAAATGTCTCCACATTTGCATCTGATCTTTTACCAGTTCTATTTTTTTCTGAAGTGTGTACAGATAAGTCCGTCCGTAGGTCCTTCCCTCTGCATTCTCATCTCTTTCAAAACTGACGTGATTGGTCTCAATTGCTGTGAATTAGGTTGTTAATATAAAGTCTATTGATTTTTGGAAATGGAGGGGGCAGCCTAGGTGTGAGTCTCTTGTGCTGTACAAGTAGTGTACAGGAACCGAAATCTAGCTAAAACTCACTGTGAGAACTGGTCTGGTGTAAGGAATAGCTGCTAGAGCACCAGGGCTGTGTGTTATGGTTTCTCCATCCCAGATAACAAGCTGTGCTACTCTACATCGTTTAATTAGTGGTATAATTTAAAGCTTAGAAGATGTTCTAATCAGGGTAAGGGCTGTCTTTGGTAATGAAGGAACTGAAACAGTTTTCCTGATGCATCTGTGCATCCCAGGGCAGTGCGAATTTCTGGATCAGGTCCTCATGTGCACTCTAAATGTTCAAATGTTAAATATCAGGCAGTACATCTGTGGCAGATATCTGTCTACAGTAATTCCCAGTGGTAACTAATACATCTTCCTATTTGGTATAGTCCATAGTCAAGGAAAACACCTCCATATGTTTTGTATTCTCTTGTGTCTTCATTGAAGTTCTCAAGAGTATGCTATTAATTTAATATGTGATTTTGTTCTACATTTGTGTTGTGTATAAGCTGATCACTGTACAGGCAATAAGCTTTGGAGTAGCTGAAGTGTTAGCATATGTAAGGTTTATCTAGCACAAATACATGGTAGGGTCAGTATCCCGGGGTATATTGTAACAGAAGCTCGCTGGTCTTTTAGAGAGCCACAAAATTCAAAATATTTATTTCATCAGTAATCTCTTTCTCAGAATCTATCTGAATAGGTCATTTGCTTGGCAACGTCTCTTGTCCAGCAATTATTAATTCCAGAAGAATAGCAGCTAATGCAACTTGAGAGCTGCTCTATTTTCCCTCTGACTCTCCTCTGTTTTCCTTTAAAGACACAGTCATTGCACTAGATGCGACTCTGCTGTCCCCTGGCAGTGCCAGCTCATGGCTACGCTCCTGTTTCACTGCAGAGTATTTTAGAATTTAGGAGAACGCCAAATAAAAGAGAGTATTGAGTGAGGAGGGATATTTAATTGCTTTTATTAGTCTGAGTATTGAATAACAGTGCAAAACCCTCTTGTGTTTCTCGTTAAGAGCAGCAGTGGCTTTTTTCCCCCAAATCCTTGATTACTCACAATGGGTTGGGCATCACATTGAGCAGGCTGCTTAAAGGACTTAACCAGCTTATTTTCACCAGAAAGAGCAGGCAGTAATTCCGAAAGGGGGAGGGTGAGCTGCTGAAAGCTTGTATGTATATATCGTTCTAAAGTGTTTGAGTCAGTACAGAACGGTTTCAATGGAAAATGGATAATGGTTAACATCAGCTTTTGTACAGCTGCTTTTTGGCTAAAAGAGAGGTAATTTATATTTAAAGTCTGTGAGTGTGATTCATTATTTTTCACAATAGTGTTTTGCTGAAGTTTCCCCTTCTTTCCCTCTCAGATTCTTTACAGTTAGTAAAGCTACCTCTGCTATTTCAGCACAAACAGCTTCTTCCTCCGTGAGGTCTGTTCCAGGTGAACCCTAAATCACAAATTGTGCTTGCCCTCCGTTTTTGGTTAATGTTTGTGAATCGCTTACATATTTGGCTGCAGTCTTACTGCCAAACTTGAAAGGATTCCTGCATTACTGTGTTGCATTGACTCCAACTTGAGGTAGGGGTGGGGAGAACAGCTTTAGCAAATTTTAAGGGAGCTGTATTAATCTGTGTCCTTCTTTCTATGCTATGTTAACAAGCATTAATTGATAGAGACGTTTAAAAATGACTTGCACATTTCAGCATTCATTCCCTCTCCCCCCTAATTGCTTTGGGAAGAATGAATGTAACTAGGCTGGACACGGTTTATTAACTTAGCTTTCTTGAGGGTTTGGAAACATTTTTGCAATGTCCCTCGTCTCCACTAAAATTCTGTATTGTTTTGTGTCTGCCTGGCTGCATGGACACAAAGCAACAGACTAATTTGCCTCACACATTCATTCTAAGGTGATTATAAATTGTGGCTTTAACACCTTAAAATTACATTTCACAAAAGTGAGAAATTTTACTGTTTCAGATCTTCGAAATGGTTCTGATGCTTTCACACGTAGGTGACTGTTGGCTACTGTAGTATGGAAATTAGAAAGTGAAGCTTTAAACGAACGTGCTCTGTATTTGCTCCCGTATGATGGTAATGATTGTGTTATCCTTCAAGAGAAGGATTTTCTAGTTTTGAAGTATGTACTTAACTACCATGTGATCATCCTGATATTTTCATTATTAGAGATCCACGGTTTGACCTCCACCATTGTATTAAGACATTTATACTGAGATGGCTGAAGGGGTGATAGAAATTAGGGTGTTTCAGAGTATGTAAGATGCTTTGAAGTAGTTGCAGCATACTTCATTATTTAAGAGTAATTTTCTTATAAACTAAGAAAATTATGAACAGCAACCTTTAAATCAACAGCCTGAAACCCAAATATATGTTTTTGATGTTATCTAGGCATTTGATGCAGCAGTTACTCTATGGGTTAGTTTTGGCATAATGGTGATAATATTTCCGGAAAGATTTTTAAGTGTTAGTACTTACATTGCTCCTACTCTGTGACACCTGGTCAAGCTGAAGATGCTTTTCATATACAATTTTGGTGACAGAAAACTATGTATTTTAATTATGCTTTCTGCAGGCAAGAACTAGAGGTAGGATTTTCAAGGCTGTGAAATTTCACAATTTACGGCCTTCCAGAGACAAAACCTGACCTATCAGAAATATTTGTACAGTTAAGGGCTAATACTCCTTGGTGCAATTCTCTGGGATGGAGTCCAGCCAGGTGCAAGAAAATCTTCCTTCTTTTTCATTTTGAATTCTGAACATATGCATATCTAGATCTGCACTTGAATATTTATATTTCTTTGGGGAGAAGCCTCAGCGTGAGGTTTATTCATGCAGAAACTGCTGTGAACTGTTTGTATGAAGGGTAACAATTTCCTTGGAGGTACACAACAGCATCTCAAAGTTTACTGTGTGACAGCAAAAATATTTTGAATGAAAGCTACTGCTGTACCTGTTATAACTAGGCACTATGGAAGAAGTCAGTCAATAAACATAGGAAGGCTTGTGTGCTCTGCGAGATCCCAGGTTAGGAAATGGAACCCTTTGAAAGACTTCATGCAGTTTGCCTCAGTGCCAGTCTTGAGTGGTGGAGATTCTGCAGTCTCCATAAGTAAATGGTGCTTAATTATTCCTTCCAGTGGGAGTTTATCTGTGAAGCGTGATATAGATCTTCCATGCTACAACTTTGGCCCTCTGTCCAGTTCACAGTGCACATGGGAATACTTTTATTCCCTTCTGTACTTCATCTCTATTTACAGACTATCATCCCCTCTGTTTTTTTCAAAACAGCTCTATGATTTGAGTCTTCCTTCTTTGGTCGTGGTTTCTAGAGCGCTGGTCACTCGCGCTGTCCTCAGGACGGGCTTCACATGGACCTGTGTCCAGAAGTGGATGACATGCTCTGGCTGAATGCCAGAGTTACTGATGTGGTTTGCAGACTGCCTTCTGTTTTATTTCTGCTCATACAATACTTGCTTACTTTTTGGAAGTTCACCCCTTGCACGTCTCATGTTAGGTAAGATCCACTGTCAACGCTCCAGATTCCTTGTGTAATTACTGCTTCCCCATTAGTTACTCAGCCTGTGTTTGTGCAGGTGGTTATTCTGTCATAAATGTAGAATATCGCACCAATCCCTATTACATTCCATCCAGCCTTTTCAGACCCTTCCCCAGGCTGTCAACATCTTTTTTGAACTCTAGTCCTTCCTTCCAGTGTTCTCGCTGCCTTTCCCAGCTTGGTGTTATCTGTGAATATCATCTGTCTATCCCATCATCTCTTCGTGCATGAAAACATACGCTGGAGCTGTACTTGGGGAAGATCTTACAGATTCTTCCTCAATACATACCACAACCCAGCCAGTGAACTACTAAATAAGGGTTTTGAACCAATTTTGCACATCCCTTATAGCAATTTTTTTCTAGATGGTGTTTTCCTTGCTTGAAGAAGCGTCAAACACCTTAGAAAAGCCAAACTAAATCACAGCCACCGCTTCTCCCGCACGCAGAGCCTGTTTGGAGAAGGAAATTAAATGGATTTGACAAGATTTTTATCTTGACAAATCCATACTCGTTGCTACTGCTGCCACTCCTGATTATTTTATGGGTATTTATGAATAGTGGGTTTGAATTCTTGTGGAATTTTTCCAGGAAATGAGACTGAGTTGACTTGTTCAGCATTTCTCAGCTTGTTCTGCACTTCGCAGCTCGGAAACTGTTTCTAGTTTTCCGTCATCTGACACACCCTCTGTAATTCTCAAAGGTAACAGCAGCTCTGAGATTGCTTCGGCGATTTCCCCGAGCGCCCAGGGGTGAGTCTGTTGAGCCCGGCTGCCCCAGGCACCCCACGTTTGTCTGCAGGCGACACGGCCTCTTGAATGGCAAAACCTACCTCAGGAGGTGAGGAGAGAACTTAATCTTTGTTAGTTTGAAGTCCAGTTGCGAAGAGCACAGAGGCGAGTAGTGCTAGGATCAGAGCTCGTGGAGACCAGCTCCCAGCATCAGGGAGCAGTAACTGGCTTCCTGGTGCCTTCCAGTTAGATTTTCCCAGACCCGAGCTCACTGAGTCGGTACCTTTCAGTTTTCTGCAGGGATCTTAACATCTAGCAGTCAAAGGGTGAAAACTTTGAAAACCTAAATTGGAAAAAAAAAAAGAAAAAAGAAAAATCAGAAGCAAAGTTACTAAGAAATCTCGAGTCTTGGCAGTGATTGTTATAGCCTTTATATAAGAATAGTCTTAAAAATAAATGAAATGTGAAACCGAATCTCTAAACACTGAATGTTTGGGACTTCATCTGCTACCGGAGGGAAAGGAGCTTTCAAGTTGACTGACCGAGCTCGAGGTCACTGGCATCCTAGTGAAAACATTGTTCTAATGAACATTCATTTTTTTAACTAATGTTTATGAGAATGTAGGAAATAAATATCTTTGAGTATGTAAATAAAAGCACAGAGTGTTTTAACTGATCCTGAAGAATTTATTTGCCTATTAAAGGATTGTGGCAGGAGGCCAAAGAAACACGCTTAGGATGTTTTAGACCCAATAATATCTATATTAATATTTAAATAAGTACAAGTCTCTTCTATTCTTTCAGAAACACTCATCACCCCGTAATAGTTTTTTACTTAAGTTAATCCGTAAGTGTATAAGGCTCAGTCAGAACATATTGACGTGCATTTCCTAAGGGACAGTGACAGTCGGTATGAGGCTGACTTTTAGCTGCTGCTTGTTTCTGGTTTTGTTCTTTCTGCAGTGGCAGTAATTTCTTGGTGTTGTTCCAGAGCAAAGAATCCTCAGTTACAAACCCTCAAAAAAAGGGATTTAGTCTCCTCTCTTGCTTTGCCCGTCACTACATGCGTGTGCTCAGGATCCTGTGTATAAAGAGTATAAGAGTAGATGCTTGCTTTCAGTCGCAAAGCCCTCCTGTGTAGCAGAAGGGACAGCTCCTCTGCGCAGCTGGGAAAGGGCAATGTCAGACCTTTCCATGGCAAGACCCTTGTGTGCTTGTGTCAGGCCCGAGTGCTTCCCTGCGTTGCTTATTCTAGTGTACAGCAACAGGAAAACAGCTCAGCAGAACGTAAGTAAAAATTAGTGCATTATACATATTTATATTTGCATTAATTTAGACACAGGTGACTTGTATAGTAGCAATACATTTAGTGACGAGGCCAACATGTCCGGTTCAGGACTACGTGGTATCCGTGGCTCCCCAGCAATGTGACACCTCCCACTAGACCAGATTGCTCAAAGCCCCATCCAACCTGGCCTTGAATCAACTGTAACTTCATTTAGTTTGTCCAGCCGCAGGTAGTGGATTTGAAGTCTGTATTCATCTAAACTGCCGTGTTCATGTCAGCACTGAAAACTGTAAATGATGAGGTTGTCAATCAGAGAAATGTAAAATGATTTGCAGCATGTGAATCAGTCCAGAAACTGGATTTGTGGAAACAAAGATGTGTTTCGGAGTCACTGCCTCCTCTGGAGAAAGCAGGGGTAAAGAGGCACGGAAAGATAAGGATTATTATGGGTTGATCCAAAATGATTTTTCTGGGAAATTTGGGTAAATTCAATCTGTTTAAAGAAACTAAAAAAAAAATGTGGTTTGAAATGACTGAAAAGATTATTATTGCCTCTGAGTTGTGTAATCAAAGTAAAATGAAAGTTGATTCCTATATACTGAAATTTTAAAAAGATATTGTGTTATCATTTCTTGTAAGTAATGATGTAAAAATTTTTATTTACAAAGATAAAATGTTAGGTTTCTTCCTTCCCCCCGCTCCAAGCTAAATCACTCAGAGAAGCATAACTTCAGAAAGCATTTTGACTGTAATGCAAACTGGACTTTTCAGAGCAAGTTCTGTTTAAGAAAGAAAACAAAGATTTGTTGGCAATCATGCAACAATATGAGCCAGTGAGAGCTGGCTCATTTTGTCCAGGAGCTTGATGGGAAGAAGCAGCGGCAGCATCCAGTGTTCCCTCCTTCCACTGCTGGTTTGTTTTTTATCCCCATAGGAAAGAGAGGTGAGGATGTGCTGCAGCGAGGAGTGACTCCTTACATACGGAAAAGCCTGCCATTAGTTTACAGGAAAACTCCGCTGCTACGCAGATGTGGGGCAAGACTTTCTGTGGATCCTTGTTAGGAGTTTTATTATATACTAGAGATCGGGATATTATACTCCTGGTCTTTTTCATGAAAAGCATTACTCTGGGAGTTTTTAATGTTCAAATACAGAGTTCATGTTTTAATAGGAGAGAGACTTCTAAGACATTTAACTTTGTGAGCATAAATATACTCCATTAAGAGATGACTGAAAGCTTTTGTCTGGAATGTTGCTGGGGGCTTCACAAGCCCAAACTTGAATTTCCTTTCTTCCCATCTACCTTTGGCATTTATTATTCTAAAGTGTGACACAAAGTCCTTCTTCGATAGAATAGATATGAATAAAAATGGCCAAGCGCTCTGTGGAAGGTCTGAAGGCAGGATTTGGAGGTATATTTACTAATTGTTGCAACAAGTTTACAGTTGCAAATTTTTTTTGGCTACTAGTGTGCTGATGGAAATAGAATCATATTTCAAAATACAGATCTGGATGCAAGCTGAGATTTCAGGTGCTGGTAAGATTCTAATAGAGACAAATAGAAATACTCAGTTCTTTTACATTTTAAAGCAGTACAGAGCTACTTTCAGAACATCCCAAGCTAACAGGCATTGGGACTGATAGCTGTCAGCCTCCCTCGGGAAGTGGTCAGCACTTCATGGGACAGAGCACTTTACTGTATTTTCCAGATGAGAAATTGCAGTGCATGTAGCAGGTTTTCTTCTCTGATGAATGCCAGAATTTAAAAAAAATACCAAGATTGTTTAGATTAGTTGCCATTATTTTTTTTTCCTCTATAGTTTGGGCCTTAATAATATGTTCCCTAAATATTTTCATTTTATTTTCAATAAATTCTGTGTAATATCCCTGCAAGCGAAGGAATCTGCCTATCTTCAACAAACAGTTTCTAGGAGATGCCAAACCATACAATTACCAAATGGTTGATTTAATCAGATTTACATTAATTAGCTAGTTACACTGGCAAAACAGTAAAATGGTGAGGAGAAAACTTCCCTACCCTTTAGAAGCACCCATGCTTGGCATCTTGGACAGTTCACTCATCATCTTATGAAGGTTTAATGATACAGTTTTAGTTGTTGATGGATATAAAGGAAAGCAAAAAGGTTTGAGCTTAAGTAATTGCTGTTTGGTTTTCTTCTGCTTATCTAGCAACATTTTAATAATTTGGATTTTACATAATGGGAGCTGTTCTTCAAAGCTTCCGCAGAAGTGCAGTCCACATGAAACTGCCATCTCCTGCGGCCATCTTCTGAGGGCCAGAGAGTACAAGTCTGTGTGGCTGCTGTGCACACTATGCAAAGTGTAAGTGCTGGCTTGTAAATGCAGATAAATGCCTTGTAAAAAAACCTTGTTTTTTACTGAGGGAGAACTTTAATCTATGTTTGCATAGGGCAGTGGAGACATCCAGTGGCCAATGTCTTCAGTGACTGACAAATGGTAGTCTCTGGATTCTGACTGCTTAACAAATGAAAGGCTGATGTGAAAACAGGCATTATTAGGAGGGTTGGTGTTTTTTTGTTCTTTAAATTCAGAAAAGAGTTCCAAATGCAACACAGTAAAAACTAAGGTCTTTAGAAGAAACTTCATTACCTGGGCTTGTCATTTAAAGGGGTACTGGCCTTGAGCCACTGTTGAACATGTAACTTGTGGCGGTTCTACTGATGCCAACAGCACTTACAGGTACTCACATAAACCTCCCGATGAAGTGCTTTGCTGAACTCAGGCCAACAGCACATCGATGGCTACAGTTTAGATTTAAATTGTTCCTAGTGACCACATCTTAAAGTTTTTGTAGACAAATGTGTATGTATTGATTTAAACTTTAAATGAAAAACTCAGTTTTGAGCACCGATTGAAGAAAATCATTGTTAGCAAAGCATCAGCAGAGGCAAGGAACTGACAGTTGTGTTGTGGTTTCCTAAAGCTTGTGACCAGACTTCCATCATGATTGGAGGGTACAGATGTACCCCCAACTGGGAAAGACTGACCACCTTGCAATATGCAGTGATTTGAAGCAGGCACAGTTGTTTATAGATGCTGGATTTAATTATGGCTCAATAATTATATTTGTAGGATTTTCCCAGTGCCTGTAAAAGCTGTAACCAGAGCAGAAAAGAACATATTCTGACAATGATCCTCTGCCATGCACGGGGTAAATGCCTGATGTTTATGTCATAGAGCAGTTATGCTACTATTACTGTGCAAAAGCCCTCATTGTAGGAGTTATCACGGTTTCTACATACTGTAAAAAAAGAAAAAAAAAACTTTGAAGGTTGTTGTGGCAGTTCTTTGGACTTCTCACTCTTGTAGAAGTAATTCAGAATGGCAGACGTGACTGACCTCATTGTGGACAGTTCAGAAGCTTTTATTAAACATCACAACTTCCCAAATACCTACATTCCTCTCCTTTAACAGCAGGACCCAGGTAGAACATTCATACTGTGTTAAGACAAATTTTTAGGCAGTCAGAATAAAAAGAAATTTCATAAAAGTGCATCAAACTTAGACCTTTTTCTGATTTCCAGATGTCCAGCTGGTCAAGGGAGACTTGAATGTGTGTGTTTTCATGAATTACTTCTTTCTAGTTGGTTTCTTTTAATTTCATTGGGGAATAATAATCACCTTTCCAGCTATTTTTACTGGATGACAGTAAATCTATAAGGTGTCATTAATAGTTTTTTAATGACAAAGGGGTTTGGGAGGAATGGAGAAAACAGGAAAACTGTAGTAAAAGTGACAATGTTTGCAAGTTTGTTATTGCCATAAACACTAAATATGCAGACAAGATTATGGAACATTGGGCCCTTTCAGAAATATTTCTGTTCACTGAAGAAAAATCTTCACTGAATCTACTCAGCAGTAGTTCCCTGTGACTATTTAACATAGGACTTGCTGGATCTGTAAGTAGAACAAACTGTGGTATATTCAGGTAAAGATGAGGAGTTTGTTTGAATTATATTTTCCTTTTTGGCTTCGTGTTTGTTAAAATGTACTTGCAGGTTTGTTATAAAAGCTTGATTTTTATTTTTTTTTCTTAATATCTGAACCCCAGTGCAAAAAAATATTTTAAACATATATTAAGTTGTTGAGACAAGGTGAAGTAATAAACATTTTTATTACATGAGAAAATGAGAGGTGGAAGTCAAAAAAAAAGGGGGGGAATGTTCCTCCATCACTGGAATGAAGAATGGAAAATGATTTTTGAAAAAAATTCTGAGCCAGAGTAATAAAAGTTTATAAGAAGTTAACAAAACTGAAAGGGACAAAGTAAAAAATAAACACAACCCTTTCTGGTTATTGTCAAGAGATGTTCCCAAGCCTAATAAGGACAAAGTATCAAAAAAGACTCAAATAAAACAGATTACACCACATTAGTATTTCTGTTGGAAAGACCCAATGTAGTTGCATGATAATTATTTCCTGGAAAATGTTTGCATATTGTTATTTAGAAATCTGGCACCAGGTAACTGCTGTAAAAAGCGTTATTCTTTCTGGCCACTTCAAAATCGTGTAACTGTCCGTGGGTGGAAACCCAGCCTGATTCAGGATGCGTTTTCTGTTGTGAACCTGATAGCCGCCACTGCTAAATGGCAAAACTTCAACTAATGTTCCAGCACTGATAACTAAGCCAACGTAGCCTATTAACCTAAACAGTGAAACCTTAAATAAAGTAGTTCTGCTTTCTTGAAGGCTTTGTAGGAAAGGTGTATTTGTTGTTTCCTACACATTTTCCTCCTTTCTGTAGGAAGCTGGATAAACAAGGTTGCCTACATTTAGTATGACACCAATGCTTGTCATCCCTGCCGAGCTCCGCAGGTGAGCACTGGTGGATAGTTTTGAGTGTGGAAGTGTCAGGTTTGGGTCTGTATCTGGCGGGGTGTATCACTCCAAAGTCTGCAGTGTAGCTGGCAGCTTACAGCCACTGCAGTGTGCAAGAGGACTAGATTTCTGCTTGCAGTGTGTTGGACCCGTCTTTGTTTCCCTGTGTGTACGTGTGTCTTGAAGCACTTCCTATATGCAAATAGAACAGAAACTTTGGTTCCACAAAACTGTAAGTTCTGCCTTAGTGAGTACAGTACTTACTAAATTACGTCTCCTGAATGGAGGAGACCACTGGTTTATTTAGATGACATCAGCCTGTAGACAAGACGTATACTGGATACAGGAGCCTGAGAGGTGCCAGGCTCCTTACCGTCCCTTTCTTCCTTCTCAGCCCCACAGGCTTCTGGGGGGTAACCAAGCGTGCCAGTAACCTGCAAGTCTGTCACCGAAACCCCACAGCATTGGTGAGCTCTAACTAAAGAGGATGTTACAGGGATAGACATGAGCACATCACTTAAAAGTTTTTCCAGTGTCTGCTGTGCCCCATTACACTGCCTGTAAAGCAGATTCATAGCTTTTATCATGAGTAAATACTGAATTACAGCCCGTGGCAAGCTAGGCCCTGAAAATAACTGAGCTATGCGAAGACAACTTGTTCCTGGAACAATCGGTTCTGACACATTGTGGGTGAGTGTATCTTGGCTCGTTACAGGCAAGCACTGAAGTTGCCTTTACAAGGCAGTGTGCACACAGAATGAAGCCTAATTTAAATTTGCTTAATCCCATAATGTAGTATTAGCATGAATGTGATACTTGCTTGCCAAGAGTGTGCATGCCACTTCTCTATGGGCACCCTCAAGGCATGTTTCTCAAATTGCAGAGCTTGTTATTAACTATTTTTAGATGTTTAGGCAAACTTACAAAAACTGACAAATGGTAAAAGCATTCTGTAATGTTCTGCGGAGAACTAGAACTGCTGCATAGATAACAACGGGGAGTCTGAATCTCACATTAAATTAAATTTGGAACTTTCAAAGAGAGTTTGAATGTTCCAGTCCCTACCTCATGGCACTGGGAACGTGAAGTCTCTTTGCTGTATCATTTATTCTGGTTGCACCTACAGCTGGCAGTGTCTGGTGGCAGAGTTAGTGTGTGTGCAGTAAGGCACCGTACGTGTCCAAGCAGCTTGCAGCGTCGGGGGCTGAAACAGAAAGGAGGAACTCACTGCATTTTGTAAGGGCAGTCAGTGTATGGTTGTGCGCAATGTCATTAGTTTACTGATCAGTTGCATTTTGATTTGATTTGCACATTATTTCCTGGGGTTTTTTGGTTCTGTGGCTATTTTCAATTTTCCTTTGAACAGCTGAATACATTATTTAGCAAATGTACTGCAGTTGGAATGCTCTTTCTTGTAACATTTTTTCCTAAGAATATCATTAGATTGAAATTCCTTGCATTGGCAAGCTGCCTGTTGAGCTCTCCCTGTATCTCTTCAAGCTCACCCCTGCGTAGCTCTGCCACCGGCCTGGCCTGCCCCTCCACTCTGCCTGTTCTCCTCCCTGCCACATCTCCTCGGGCCGGAGGTCGGTGAAGATGGAGGAATGCCTTGGAAGAGGAAGCTGAAGGAAGGGAATAGCTGACATGAAGTCCACAAGCATACTCTCTGGTGCGGCCTCTCCCTCCTGCTCTTCAGGGGTGTGTCGGCCTTGACCGGCACCCGGGGACGGCGAGTTTTGTTTGGGGGACCTTTGCAGCGAGCCATGCTCTTTGAGGGCTGACGCTGTGTGCCTCTGGGCGTAGCTTAAGGAGCAATGAACTTTACTGAAAGGGAGTTCTCCAGCCCAATTAAGTTTTAACATTTGGAAATACTCTTTCTCAATGAAATGCAAACAGACCTATTGAAAAGCTTCTGCAAGTAGGAATGTTTCCACAGTGGTGACTTTCTGCCTTTTCAAATGTGCACAGGTTTGAGATTTGGGTGGGGTGTTTTTTGCGGACATTATTTTTCTTACACTTCCATTTAATGAAATGAATGAGGGCCAAGATCGATGTGGCATGAGAGTGAAGTTCGGCAGAGTTCTGGCACGGAGGGGCCGATTCACCTCTTGTGCCAGGCAGCAGGCGAGGGCACGAGGCAGGCGGTATTTCCAGCGCTGTGTAACGATGCCAGGGATTTTTCCCCCAGCAGATGACCAGCCCTGGCGGCGCCTCGCGCCAGGAGCATGCCAGGGGCTCGTACAAACCTGTGTTTTCCTAGTAGTGGGATTAAAAGGAGTTTAGGATTGCTCTGAGCGCCAGCCTGTGAACCCTGGGGGGGGGAGAGTTTCCCCGTGCTTGCTTGTGCTGCGGCCTGGTCCTCAGCCAGGCCGGCGAGCAGGCCTCAGCCTGGAGTGCTGCTGAAGACCTAGTTTGAGCTCCAGCCATAGGTTGTAATGTGGTAACATCTAAAACCCTCTTTTTCCGTTTAAAAAATATGTGGGTGGGTTGCACAGTTGAATTTTTCTTCTCAAACCTGTATAGCACTGAAATCTGCAGGGTAGATTTAGATTAGATAGTAGGAAGAGATTCTTTCCTGTGAGGGTGGTGAGGCACTGGCCCAGGTTGCCCAGAGAAGCTGTGGCTGCCCCATCCCTGGAAGTGTCCAAGACCAGGTTGGATGGGGCTTTGAGCAACCTGGTCTGGTGGGAGGTGTCCCTGCCCATGGCAGGGGGGTGGAACTGGATGATCTTTAAGGTACCTTCCAAATCTAACCGTTCTGTGATTCTAAACAGGGTGTTTAGAGGAAATAAATTGTATTGATATTTAATTGATATTTCAGTTTGATCAATTAAATCACTCTTACAAGAATAAAAGCAACTATAAATTAAGGTATGGTTGCCCCTACTCCTCTGCTCTTGCACTCATTTTGACTATGGTTTACTGTGTGAACTTAGTAAATAGAAATTCAGAAAAATCACGTTTCCTCTTTTTCCAGCTTTACACATATTTTTCAGTACACATGCAATTCAAAATATGTTCTGTGTGTGAATTTTAGCGCATCAATGAATAGACAAATTAACTGGAGAGCAGGCTGGGTTTTGTTAATGGTGTTACTTCTGGTAGTCACAGACTTCAGGTTTTGTCTGCCTGGAAGGGTAATGATTTCTAAATTAGTGCCTGTCTGCAGGGCTTTTGTGTCCTGGTAGAACATGTAAAAGGATTCATTTATGGTAGATTCCCTACAATATCTGCTCTGTGGCACAGAACAAGTGCCATTTGGAATTAAACATGAGGTCTCAGTACCCCTACTGGTGAAGTGGGAGGTGGCAGAACTGTGCTGCGGTCCCATTCTCACCTGTCTGCATCTTATTCCTCGTAAGGAAAGGTGGAAGGTAAGGTTCAACTTGAGAAACACTCCCAAGTCTAGCAGTTGAGACAAGCCCAGGATGTCCCTGAGGTACTTAAGGCAAGGATAAGAAATGTACTGACTTTTTTTATTTAGATACTTTTTCAGTCTGTAAAATGAAAACCAAACATTACGTGTTACCGGGATTATTTACTAAAGGTACCTCCTTCAGTTAAATCAATAATGAATATGTCTGGCAGACCCTGCGCGCTAGCATTAAATTTCACCCAAGTTCACCATTTAATAAGGTAGAGTAAGGTGAGAATTTCCACAAAGACTTGGTTGTGCTAAGGTGGGCATGAGAATGAAAAGCAAATACATTAGGAGGACATGTAAAACAGTACCTGTATAGCGAACTGGCTTAGTAACTCTGCCACCCTTAAAAAGAGCCCATATTTGAGTGGAAATGTGTCTTGCTGCCAGCTAGTTTGGAAGGCCTTCACCTAGAAGTCTTACTCTATTCCCTGAGGTCAGATAGATCCTTTTGTAAAGTCTGGGATCAGATGACATAGTACTAAAATGTGTTGCCTGTGTGGAATCAATCGCTTCACAGCTCATTGTTTAATTGACGTTTTGTGTCCAGTTGCCAAGCCAATAGTGTAGCTTGACCTACAGCTTGAACTATAAAAGCTCAGGAGTTGTGGCAAAATACCGGGTAAGGGAGGGTGTCAAGATACATGTGAGGTTAATAGGCAGTGGAGTACTTTTTACTAGTGTGGTATCTTGTTTTACAAGGGAATTCTAAAATGTGTTTCTTCTGCTGTAATTTATGCATAGTAAATACACGATGCTTGCATAAAATCCTTATGGGAAATGCCTCACATTCAATAACGGCAATTCAGATTTTGCTCCTCTGAGATGAAAGTTTTTTTCAGATCTTTGACATCTTTGGATGTCTTTAGGTAGTAGTAATTGGTATATGACTAACGAAGGCAGTGCCTTACAGTTGCTCATCAAAAGAATCTGAATATCGAAGGCCAAAGGGTTATAGGGTGAGGTGCTCATACAAACTTTTATTCTGGTGTACGTTTATTGGTAAGGCTTGATTATTTTTTTAATTTTATTTTATTTTTTGGTACTGGTCAAAACCAGTGGCTGTTCTAATATTTCTTTTTGTATGAGCAGGAACAGTTCCTAATAAGAAAGAATGAAAGACAAAAGTTATGAAATAGGAGTCATGTTTTACAGTGCAAGTAAGATCAATCGGCTTGTGGTTGTTAGAATGCTGCATTAGCAATGCAGTCGGCTTACCTATCAAATCATAAATAAAGGAAGAGATAGGTCCAGGAAAAAATACCATGCTTCAGCAGTTAATTTCTTCATCTTTCTGAGTAGTGTAAAACTTTTCTTGGGATCGAGAAGGCAAACTGAGAACTTCAAGAATAAATATTTTAAAGGATCAAAACGAAATGAGAGATACTAGGAGGAGGAAGAGTACAGGAAGGTGAGGCTTCAGGGTACTTTGAACTGAAGGAAATCAACGTAGAAGATAAGGACATTTCTGAAACCCTACACGGCTAGTTTGACTTGATTTTAGGGAATGGGAAGATAAGAAAATGTACACCGTGGAGGTGCTGCTTGATAGCTAGTGTTGCAGGTTGTAAAAATAGGACACTCAGAGAAAAGGACAAGTTGATTTCAATTATAATGAATCACTGAAGCTGGATTATATTTATTTGGGAATTCTGAAAATAGTTATGTGTGAAGTGACTAAGCTGCTAAGAATAACGCTCAGTTTATCATTAAAACTAACTGTTATACTTGGAGATTGAACTGTAGGAAATACCTCGCTTTTTTCTTTAAAAAAAAAAAAGTAACTAGGCAAAGCAAGTCCTTGGAATGATAAGCTGGTGAATCTGTCTTAAAAAAAGCAGACAATGGAAAAATTACCTAGTTGAGCATGGCTTGCAAAAAGGGAACTAGGTAAACAGATCTTTGACCTCACTTAAAATTAGTAGAGGTTTTTGAGGATTTTATCAAAAGATTGCCAGATGCAATAGATGATGCATATGAATGGTAATTAAATAGCTGCGTGAGGGGAAATGTAAGATCCACATTTCAGAATTGGTCTGCACTAATCCTTTGTCCGCAGGGGGGTAACTTAAGTTGAGCTGAAAGTTTGTTACTTTTATAGAAAACAGATGTTAAATATATATTTGAAATAACTGCATGTATTTATTTTGGCTATTTGTTACATCTTAACTGAAGATTAAAAAATACACCTCAGTGAAGTAGGAAATCCTGGGAATACTGTGCTTTGGTAGCTAACTGTGGTGTATAGTGTCTCCTTTGACAGATTAAATAGTGGCTTTCAGTTATGTTATAGGGTATGAGCTGAAGCTTGGTGAAGTCAGGGGGATTTTAGTTTTTGATTATGGCAGCAAGGAAAGTATTGTCAAAAGAAAAAGGAATTCTGTTTGTCCCTCAACGCCACTGTGTGACAGTGCTACTCTCGATTGGAAAGAAACTGAAGGTATTGTTATTTCAGTTGGCAAATGGGGATAATGAACTGTGTGCAACTTCAACCTGACAGATGATTTGAAATAGACTACACAAATGTGTTAACAAACTTGACAGCATAAGGTATGTGGAGTGTTAGGCTCTATCTGTTTAAGTAACAGATTTTCACAGGAGATGATAACTGTTTCTTGTCTTCTGTGTTCCTCTGGCCCGGAGTTCAATGGACTGATTTCCTTCTGGTTCTTGCGTGTCAACAGAGATCACGAGGTTTTGAATAATGATGTGTTTTGTATATTTCTTAATTTGAGTTTAAAAAAAGAGTTGTTCTTTTCTTAATTTTCGCTTGAACTAAGGAATAGTCGCTGAAGTGCAACTTGTAAAAATGAACAGGAAAAGATAATGGATTTTTTTAAAAAATTTGCATCTAGCTTGTTTTATGTGCTTCTTAATGCTAAATGTTAGTATTTGATGTGAACTGCCCGGTGACTATATGTGAGACGAACTTGATGCACATCTTTCTGATTACAGTGTAACTTTGCTGACACTTAGGACTTAGGAACTGTCATAACATCTTACTATGTTTTAAGAAGACTAAATTTGGCAAAATTTTTATAAATAATTTTGTATTTTATATTATAAATTTTTTAAAATATAATTTTATATTTTATAATTTTAAAAAATACTCCTGGTCATTTAGGAAAATATCTGTCATTAAAAACTGAGATACTGTTTCAATTTTCATACGGTATGTTGGAAAGCTTACCTTGGAGTGGGCTTCTTAATCACCATTCATTTGATGTAGTCACTCACATTGCATTCAGTTTGCCTACTTGTTTCTTCCTCTCAAACCTCAGTGTTACTTTAATGGGCTTTTCATTTTCAAAACTACTGCTGTGGTCATTCTAACGGGGACTTCTGTCTCTTTCCACAGTGAAGGGAAGTCAGAAGTGTGAGCTGAATTGCCGTGCGATAGGCTACCGCTTCTACGTGCGACAAGCTGAGAAGGTGATAGATGGGACACCCTGTGACCAGAACGGGACTGCCATCTGCGTGGCAGGGCAGTGCAAGGTACGGCTGCTGGCTCGAGCAGGTCTGCCTCTGGGCTCTCTCTGCCAAGGTTAACTTCTCTAAGAGGCTGCTACCACTGCACCTGTGAAATGCTGTCTTAAACTTCTGTATTTTTTTGAGGTATATGTGAAAAATGTTAAATTTTATTATTACAGCTTTAATTTCTTAACTAACGTTTCTGTCTACTGAGAACAAACTGCGGAACGCTGAAAGGCTGGATTCAGAAGGTGTTCTGGCTGCAATTAAGGTGACTTTCAGTGAGCTGTTTCCACATATTATTCCACATATCTTCTATGGAAGAGATTGCATGAAAGAATCAGAGCAAAAAGTTTGGAAGCTTAAATAAGAGAGAAATAGAATATCTTTCTTCGATTAAACTTTAGAGTGGAGATACTTTTTCAGTTTGCAACATAATGGTTTATTCAATTATGTGTTTATTTTGATTACTTTTTAGCTGGTGTTAGTGTAACTTTTCTGATTAGTCCGTGTTTGCTATTTTTAGGAATCAGGTCTTACTGGCTGTACATTTACTCAGCAGTGATGTTCTCTTAGAAAATACTTGAGTGAATGGTTATTTTTCAAGCGTTCAGAAGGAGCTATTCTGTTGGTTTTTTGCAGTCTGCTGTGTAGATTCCCTTTCTAATGAATAAATACACTGCTTTCTGCAAGATGGTAGCAGTTTTAAACAAAATGTTACGGGGTTTAGAAAAAAAAGAGTTTGTAATCTTTCAAGTAAGGCTAGTGGAAGAAATAAATTCCTAGCAAGGGGCATTTGTCGCTTGGCTCATGGTTCCCGTATATGTTGGCAAAAGAAGCAGAAGTGGGTCAGATGTGAGTCATGAACTCAAATAGTGAAAGGTCAAGTTCAGTTTAAATAGTTGGTTTGCCAAAGGAAATCACTTATGATGACAAGCTTTTCCTCTGCGTGTCCAGATTCCTCTTACTTGTGCACATCTGCACAATGCCATGTATCTTTCTGCTCTGTATTTCTTAGTGCAAGCAAGGCCACAGCTTTGAGTTTCCTTTGTAGATCATAGAGCTGTGTGAAGTTGATTATTCTTTAAAGCTTTCCTTGATCGCAAACCAATTCAGAAAGGTCCAGAAATTTGTTTTAATTACAGTTCTGATCTATGACTCAAAAATCTGAAGAATGGTTTGGTATACCAGCTTTTGTATTTTCCCAGTGCTGTGCAGTTACAAAAGCATATACTGATATATTTGTGTAGGAGGTCTGGGACAGAAAGAAAAGTGTTCTGAATTCTGAAAATTGCTCATTGCCTGTGTAGAATGCCACTTCCCAAAGCTGCATATAAACAAACAGCAGGTCGTGAATCCTCACTGAGAATATGTAACTTGGGATTGATAGAATTGTAGAGTAATTCCGGTTGTAAGGTACCTGGGAAGGCCATGTAGATCAGCACCCTACTCAGAACAGGGCCCGCTCTATCAGACAGCTCTCATAGCCTTTTTCAGATTGACTTTTGAACCTGTTCCCATGTTTGAGCAACATCACGGTGGAATCTTTTTCCTCAAATTGAACTGAAATTCCCCACACGGCAGCTTGGGCCCTTGGTCTCTCAACCTAGCGCTGCACTTCTCTGAGAATCTGGCTCCACCTGCTGTGTTACCCTCCCTCCCATTAGATGTACACAGCAGTAAGATCTTCTCCTAAGGCTGGGGGTTCCTAGGCGGTACTTTTTTTTTTTGGTTTGTTTTTTTGGTTTCTTTTTTTTTTTCCCCCCTTTCTATTTTCCTATGGCGTTGAAAATAGAGATAAAATCAAACTCTTGGTGTCTTTTTAAACCGTTCCTCAGTGATGCTTACTTAATGCTCAGTGAAGTGTAGTCCATCATTACTACAGGGTTAAACAGAACCTGTTCTGTACTGGTGCTCAGTGCCTTATAAGCAATAAATTACCATGAGAAAGCCAAGATGAAGCAGGTAAAGGCACTTGTTATTCTGTGGGCTTTGTAGTGGTTCTCAGTACAGTGAAGCAGAATGAGGGTGTGAACTGGGAGAAGCTGAGGGAGTTGGCAGAGCCCTTATATGAGGTGGTGTTAACTGCACTTGTGTGGAAGGCTGGACTTTGGAGGCTTTGGGAGGTGCATCCAGCTAAAATATTAAAAGGTTTGTATTTTTCTTCTGAAGAGGAACTTAATTCAGACATTCTTCAGCTTCTTGGGATTAGTTCTTTTGGTCTGTAGCAATTCACTCACTATTCATTACTCACAGCCTCAGTAAAATTGTGAGATGGATGTCAGCTGAAAGAGACTTGCCTTGTTCGACTGTACAATAGGTATGGTGAGGTTTTGTGTGTGTGTAAACCACACTCTTCTTTGTTTCAGAGTTTTGAGTTAGTATTTGAGGGAGTATTCAGAGATACATGTGTAAACTAAAGGAAAATACAGTATTCCAGCTTCACAGTGCTTTGAAGCACTGTTGTTATTGACACAGTTATTTTTTTTCCAGTGATTTCTACGGTTCAAGTTTAGGAAGTCAGTGGTACATCTTTAGTGAAGCTTTACCTCCAAATAGTCAATAGCATGTTTGCATTTGAGGGAAGTTGATAATGTTATGTCATATGAGATATAGAGGATAGAGTCATCTATATTAAAATAAATTACTTATCGTGTTCCTTTTTTATCTGTTCCATATGTAAGATTTCATGTTCCCTATGATTTAGGGATGAATTAATCTGATACACAAATGAATATTAAGTCGCATATATTACCTGTCTCCTTGGACTCTGAGACTTTGATCCCACTTGTGTAGGCAGCACAACTATTAAAAATAAATAAAATCATTTTGCTTAACAGTGCTATTATACACTGTAGGGTGAACATGGATGTAGCTGAAGGATGTAACATTAAGAAAATCAAATAATTTTTGTACTGTCAGATGCTTAGGAGAGTATTTTTCTGAAAAGTTGTCAGCATTTACAGTTAACTGAAAATGTTTCTCGAGTAACAAAGCTTATCCAACCTCGGTAGTAGGTAGCTCTTCCTTACCTGCACATTATTTTTATTTTTTTTTAAGTCAGATAATTTAAGTTAAGCGTCTAACGAATTTATGGTCTCTATCACCCTCTGTTGGACATTTTGCTGCATTATCGGAACAATAATATTCTGTTAAAAAACATGACCTGCTTTGTTCCCAGGACCATTGTTTCTGGTTAGTATTTTCAGTTTACCGTATTCTTAGAAACAAAAGCCGGAAAATGTTGCTATAATAAAAATAATAAAAATTACGTAGAGACAGAATAAATAATATGATAGGGACAGCTTTACCTTCACCTGCAATAAAAATTAAACATGTATGAAGTGAAGTATTTCTCACTTCTCACTTTTTAACCATTTATAACATTATGTAAGGCAACCAGAAGTAATGTTAGTTAGAAGTTCTCAATATATAAAATGCAGTCACACCTGTTAACTCTCAAAGTACGGTAAAGAGCAGTTTTGTTTTAATGTCAAAACCAAAATGTTTAATACATTAATTCTCTCCTTTTGAGCTGTTAAGCAGTGTTAGATAGAATAGCCTTTTAAAACTGAAGTATTGTTTAATCTTACCAGCAAAGATAGGTTATTTGTGAGCTGTGAAGCATATTGGGTTTGCAGAGATGTTAGTTACCACACAGTGGCGCACTTCACAAAAGTATTATTTAGCATTTCAGGTAATACTTCATTTTGGGTGGGAACTGTAGATAATCTTTTAAAGGTACCTGAAACAACTGTTTTCTCTCCTGATGTTTATATTGCATTTTCTCTTGCACTGTAGTTTATTTTCATCTTCCAGTTAACTTCTGAAGTTAACTGAAAATATCTGAGCAGCTTTAAAATGCACACAGGGAGTAACGTCAGTAGCAAAATGACGGGCAGTAGAGATTTTACTTGCGTTTTTAAAAAAAATTGCGTAAGATGTTGAAATCCTTGCAAACTTTATAGGGAGGTCACTTAGGTCAGCTATAGGAAGCATCGCCAAGCCTGCTAAGTCTCCATCAGAAAAACATGATTAGGCAAGGAGCTTCCGTCTGGAACTCTGCTGATGGGCACTAGTGACCGGGTAGCAGACCCATAGGTGGCATTATTGTTTTAAGTTAGGGAACTCTTAACGACTGTGGGATCAGAGTGACAGATCAGAATGATGAGAAGTGTGTACTTTCTGTAAGGTAAGGTTATTCTCATGACTCCTATATGTTGGAATACAGACTAGTCCTATGGTTGTTTTTTCTGTAGGAATCTCAACTTACCTGTGTAGTGTTGATTGCTCTCACTGAAAAAAAGGGTCTGGGGTAGATTTGGGTTTTGTGTGTGTGTGCGTGCGCTTTCGTACAGTGCTAGCTTCTGTGAAGCTTTTCTCCTTGTTCCTTAGGCATTACAGTGTTCATGTTTTATCAATAATAATGTAAGGAAGAACCTAATACCTGGATTACTATAGCAGAAGCAAGGGCATGTGGATATCTATATCTGTCCTTCACCTGACTGACAGAAAATATTTGTGGTTGCTTGTCTACCTTGCTTGGTTGCTCAGAAGAGGGGGGTGTGTGTGTTCTTCACTGCACAGGAACTTTGTACAGTTCTGTGTCTTGAGGTATGAAAGCTTTGAAAGCAGCCTGAGAAACTGTACTGAGTGAAATGGTGGTCTGTGCCTCAGTGGCATGCTCTGGCCATTAGTACATTGGTATTAGCCTAACTGGCGTGAAGGTGAGCGAGTGAAGATTGGTGTCAAGCATCACTCGTATTTGAAGAGGACCAACTCTCTCTAGTTATTAGACCTTATCCTAAAAGGGGGCCTTGAAATAGTGAATTAGTTACGGTGTTTTTACCGTGGGAGCCGTCCTGTTAAGAAGTTGCATGCTGCAGAGGATTGTCACCAAGGCTTTGCCCAGGATATGATGGCAGGTTTGGGAGCTTAGTGGCATTCAGATGCTGAAATGCATTTCAGAGTCAAATGAAAATTAAATCTCTAGTTTGTTAATGTTCAAGGCTTGTTTTTTCTCTTATTTTTTGTTTGGTTTCTGTCAATAGTAGCTGAGGACACCATGCTCTGAGCTCAAGACTGTTTCAAGGAATAGGTAGGATGCATTCAAAGGCGCAAAAATCATGTATGGAACCTCTGTTGGAGGCTTTTTCTTTTAAGGAAAAAAAGTTGATCTGTAAAATATACCATAAAAGTGAAAAACTATAGTTGCAATAGAATGTGCTCTCCTTCTCTCTGCCTTTTCATAGATACCATTATAACTTCTTGGCTGTTGGAAAGAGGACTCATCGTTGTTTCTCTTCATACTGACTTGCTAATGCCAAGCGTGTCCTTGGGAAACACCTGCTTGGCATTAATAAGGTGTTAATGGAAGAAA
>RSEF01000010.1:7824103-7920287 GCA_003993805.1 Himantopus leucocephalus | reverse complement strand
TGGGGTCCCACCTTCCAGGTGAGTATCCGTTGCAGGCTGTTGAACCTTGCTCTTTCTTGTTCTTTGCCTCAGCATTGAGTAACTCTCACAGAAAACACTGAGGAGTTTAAAGCGTTATTCCACATTCAGATCAGCTGTATTTGCTTGAGAACACGCATGAAAATTTTGCTAAGTCTGGCTAGATCTTGGAATTTCCACAGCTTGTTGCCCTCACTCTGGGCACCGAGGAGTAGGAGAGGTTGCTGCCAGTATCCAGTGCATTTTTTCAGTTAGCCTTTTACTTAATTTCTTTTATTTCAAGTGCTTTTAAATGAAATGGTTATTCTCAAATGGAATGCATTTTAGTTTGAACCCTTTTATTTTTCCCTTTTTTTTGGGGAAAAAAGCACATTGTTCTTTTACTGTTTACTTTTTAACTTTTAACTTTTTACTTTTAACAGTTAAAACTGTTTACTTTTTACGTTTCTGTGGAGCAGACAGAGAACTTGTAATCAACAAAAATGTTAAGGAGAAGTGGCAGTAAATTTTTAGTTGTTGGTCCAGCAGAACAGATGCTGATGTATGTGACTGAGAGATTACCTGATAACAAGGATGTAGGACTGTGTGACTCCGCATGTTGCTTTGCTGTTCATCACAGCATTTAGCATTACGAACTTATTTCCATTTTTTGACAAAATTTGTGTAAATAGTTCATTCACATAAGGATTTGTAAAACTCTCCATTGAATAAAACCCAGAGAGGCATTGAATTCTTTTAGAAGTTTAAGCTGCAGGACTGAATTGATTACATTAGTGCACCAAGTTGAAATTATATTCCAAATTTAGACTTAACATGTGTTGTTCTGAAAATATTTTAAATTGAGTTCAGCTCATAAAAAGAGGGGGAAGTTTCAGTGCTCAGCAGCATTGGGCAATTATGTTCCGTAGTAACTGGATGAGTTGTGTGAAGCAGCATAAATGCACCTGGAGAAAATGCTTGTATGCTCTAGCATTAGCTGTTCCTTTAGTTATGATTTCCAGCACCTTTGTTGAATAAGTTTACTTAAAAGTGCTCAGTTTAGGTTTGAAAAAAACGGTGGAATTCAATAACTGAATTCCCAGTTAACTCTGACTGTTAGGATTTTCTGTAAAGATAGTTAAACAAATTATTTTTGATGTTGTGCATATTCCCTAGAAAGCTGCTGTGCCTTCTTACAGTTTTACTGAACATTTGTTCTCCATTCTGCTTATTTCCTTTTTTAAGGGCTTGGGTCCAGGCCAAAGAGCACAATTATGCTTACATGGGCCTTGATTCTTAACCACATGTCTAACTAAGCAAGTAAGCAGTCCCATTAAAGTCAATGGGATTACGTGCATATTTGGAGTTAGGTGCAGGCTGAAGTCTTTGATGCATTGAAGCTTTACTGACTGAGTATTGTAACACAAAACAGCTTTTCTAAGCACAGATATATTGATGAAAATGCTTAACTAATGTATCTCACGTGGGTAGAATCAGAAATACACGTTTAGTCGGGAAAACAGTTACACAAGATGAAAAAATTAGTAATTAAGGACACAAAATCCTCCAGGAATAATGAGCATTGCTGTTGTACTGAAATAGGAGGTCCAGCATATGCTGCATTTTCTAGCGTATATCAGCGGGGGGTAATTGCAGTCACCCAGTACAGAGAGTTACGGTGGCAGTAGCTTATCATATCTTGAACAGCATCATTCTAAGAGCTGGCAGTTATTCACATGGGACTTTTGGCTCCATGTTTTTGCTGGACTACTGCAAACTAGCAGTTTCCTTGCGTGACCTTACTTTCTGAATGTAAAATTTCCTTTGGCTTTTTGGTGATTCCCAAGCAGAAATCTGAATTCAGACAAACAAAGCAATACCATGACTGTTTCCCATCAAAAAGAGAATTCATACGAACTAAGCAGCAAAGAAGTGTATTTCTGACCTGGAGCCTTGGAGAGATCTCACAGCAGTCTGGTGATCAGCATATATCCCGTGAGGCTAAGATGCAGTTACCAAGGCTGCCTTCATCTGCGGTTATACCCGTGCCTGTGTCTTCTCTGAACCAAGGCCTTGCATGACAGTAAACCCCCAACTTTCTCAGTGGTGGGAGCTGGCCTTTTTCTGTTGACCTTGAAATAGTTTCACATGATTTCTCTGATTGCGCATGTGACAGAGAAGTGTCTGACTCTGCTTGGGAGGGGAAGGCCAAAAGCTGTAAGAGGACAAGAAAAGCTGCTCGATCTGATCCCCCCAGCTTGCTGGGGTCTCTGCTCTCGCTTCAGAGAGTCGCCGCAGGAGCAGGGACCCTGGCCAGGAGTAGGCTGTAGGCAGGTGAGGAAGAACCCCCTTCTAGCCAGGTTGCTCAAAGAACTCCCTGAACAAGGAGAGAAGAGATTTGTTTCTGTTTCCAAATTTTCTCCATTGCCATGGCATGATCAAAATAAATATTTTTCAGATCTTAACTCATATGAGCATTTTAAGTCTCCGGTTTATACTGGTGTCCATGCTGGGAAATCAGGTGACCTTTTCTTAATCTTCGAAGAATTGTTTTTTTCTGGCGACCATTTCCTCCGTCTGTCAAGCCCAGTCAGGTAACTGCGCAAGCTTTACAAGCTAAATCAAGGAACTCTGCAGACCCCCAGAAGGTCTTTACTAGTCTCACGAGGGCAGCGGGCTCTAGTTTGAGAACATCTGCTTTGCACAATATCAGGTATTATTGTATAACTGAATGCTTTTCAGGTGCCAGTCTGTGGAGGGCTTTTTCCAGCTGTAGCATAGAGTTGGTTTCAGGCTTCAAATAACAATTACCAAGTAGCTGAACCTAACAAATAATGACCCAAAATGGTCTGAATGCCATCATACTGTTTCATTGCTCTCTGCTGCTGTTCCTGCCTGAATTTTTCCTTAGGGGATAAATGGGTCAGTGCTAAGGCTTATGAAAACAAAGATGTGTGTTGAGATCGCAAGGCTTCTTTTTTTTGGGGGGGTGGGGTGGTGTTTTGTCCTGGGAACTTGAGAAGTTTGGGGAAATGCATAAATTTAACTTGGAGGATTTAGTAGTGAAACACATGAATTTTATCCACAGCAAAGACTAAATAATGTGTTTTACCAATTCTTGGATTGTGTTTCTTTATATTTGTGGAGTTTTAAAGGTGTAAGTGTAATAACATAGGCAGAAATGAATCTCTCCACATACTCCCAACAGGATAGTGCCAGAGATGATTCTAAGAGAGTGGGATTTGCAAATGTAACTGAAGTAGCATCACATTTCAATATAATATAGCGTCTAGGTTTCAGTCTTCTAGTATAGCTGATAGACCTAATTGTATTTTCCTAGGTATTTGGTGTCATGTATTTGTGCTGCAAAACTAGCAGAGCAGATAAAATTGCTAGAAAAATCAGTGTTTACGCCTGTAGTTTTTTTGACTTGTATGAGGATAGAATGTGTATACCACTCTTTCATTTTAAGCCTTTCCTGTTACTTGGAGCTTTTTTGGACTGTTTTGGGTTATATTTCTGGTAATATTTTTAGCACAATGTAATTTCACTTTTATAAGGGCAATGTCATCCTGTCTCAATCCACCAGCGATCCAGTTTTATGCTCATTGTGGTTGGTAACTCTGACACCTTTTATTTATTTGATGTCAGTAGGGGTCAAGTTTCATTGTGGGCTTTATTGTACCACAGTGACAGTTGAATATCACTAGCCTTAGGAGGCTTTACCTTTAATTCAGTTCAAGTCAGTTTCCTTGAAGATATTACCATGTTTGCAGCAGTCACATTACAGCTAGATGATAATCCCAAATTATAAGACAATATTCTTTTTGTTGTTTTTTTCCCCTGTCCTGGGAGCTTCTGCAGTGACAATTCCATATTTGACTTGCTTTTTTATTTTTTATTATTTTATTTATTTAGTTTTAAATAGTGGTAGACCTCTTTTATTTGAGCCACCTCTGGCCTGCTGCAGTGTAGAAGCGGTCATCTATTCCTACTGGATTTCCTTCCTTCAGCAATACCTGAAACAATTTAGCAAGCTCTATACGGTCTCCTGCTACTTATCTGCCCATCATTTTTTCCTGCTGATGATTTATGCTTCATTATGCCTCCTTTGTAAGAGAGAATATCTTGCTGTTTGTTCTTAGGGTGGGAAGGGAAGGAATTGGATAGTTTTGGCCCAATAAACAAGTAATTTGATGTCAGGGTTGCTATTTGGTCTTTGTCAACGTATCCTGTCTTAATATTCTGACTTTTGAGTTTTTCGGTGATTCAGATCCAATAGTTGCAGCCTTTTTATTTGAACTGGCATATTTAGGCTTACTGCTGTATCATTTGTAATGATTTTGAAGAAAAATCAGAAAGCCTGTGATCAACCTATTTGTTGTTCAAAACCGCCGTTAGATAAGTCTATTGCATCTTAGTCTTACCTAGCGTGGTGCAGCCCACGTCCTGATGTGCCTCACTTCAACGACATTTTGTAAAAACATTTTGAGGTGGAAAAAGGGGAAGGAGTAGTGTACCGATACTGCAAGAGTGGTAAGCTTCGTAATAAACCTCTGTGCTTTAAAAACCTCCAGCATTTAGTGGATGGTATAAAAGCTAGAAGTCAGTGATACATGCACATTTGCTGAAATATTTTTCTTGCACTAAGCATGCTATTGAAAGAATTGTTGAGCAGCTTTTGACAAAAACTAGTTCTGTGCTGTGATTTTGATCCAGTGAGTATTTATATGATAGTTTATATTTGGAGAAGTTCTTCCATATTTTAAGGGAATGGACACTAGGTTTTAAAATCCGAAGTATGTTGGCATCTTGGTAATGGCGTGGTGGTATTTGTGGAGTGACACAAAGAAGACCCAGTGTACTGAGTTGATTTTAAAGCTGTCTTTACATGTTATTTTGTCCTGAAGCAGTTATTGTTATGAAGCCAGAAAAAAGCTAAGTGGAAAGGTTATACATTGGAAACCACTGTATAGGCTGTTGTTGGAAAATTACATAGCAGTTACAGACTCAAACCCACAGCTGCAGAGCTCCTCCAGGAGTGGTGGAGTTCTGGGTCATTCCTAAAAAGCATAAGCTAGTTATCAGGGGGGAATGTTGCCAGAGAAACTGCCTTGGGCTCTGCTGGCTCTTCCATGCCAGGGAGAGCGCTGGAGGTTTGTAAAGTGTGTTGTTCTCTGTGATCCAGTGATCGTTTGGCAGTGTGCTCCTCTAAGCAGAGTTTGAGTAAGTCACTGGATTGGCTTTGTTGCCTCTTATTTACTACTAGAGCTGAACTCTAGAACTTGATATGCTATGGCTATACATTTTTGATTAAATGCCATATAAAATATAAGGTAAGATGTAAGTAGGCATATGTAGGCATACTTTCATTCATGTTGGTATATGGAAAATAGATACCGGCCCACCTGTTTAGATCGGACACGTATAAATCTCGGGAGAATTTTGTCTGTTATATGATATGATGTAACTTTACAGTATACCAGCTGAAGTAATGAACACAATGGCTTCTTTTTGCTTTCGTTATAAGCACATGCAAAATCTGAAGTGCCATGTCTCCAGTTTGGCACATGTATCATTAGAGAAGCTCTAGTGTTTCTTCCCTTCCTCACCTACCTCACCTCCCTTGGGCAATAGTGGATGTTGTCATGGATGCTTTCCCTTGTCCTTACTCCTTTTCCTCGAATGCTGTGAGTGGGTTCTGACCTTGTTCCCATTACCGTCTCCTGCGCCTCTCCCTTCCCAGCCAGTGTGAACGTGCCAGTTCTGCTGAAGGATGCTTATCCTTGAGGGGGAGGATGAAAAGCACCTGTGCCCGGATATTTCATTCAAGGCAGAAAGGCTGAGTCCTCATTTATGTTTCTGTAACTCTTAAGTGCACTAATCAATTAGCCTTTGCCTTGCTTCTGCTGAATTAGACGGGAGGCTAAATCTTACCTGTTGTGCCCAACTAACTCATGATTTAGGCTGATGACTCCTGCTTTAACATAAACTGTGTGCCTGGATATGTAGGGCAACATACCCATTCATATACCTAAGCAAACCAATAGGTAATTAATCAATTTATGTGGTATAGCAGACAAAGGTTTTTGTCAATATTTCTGGTTTTGTTTTATTGAGAAAATCTCAGCCATACTAAGGAAGCTAAATCAGAACCTACTGGCGAGCCAGACAAAAAAACAGCCTTGAGTTTTCGTAAGGATTTTAGATAGGCAACGCCTAGCTCTGACAGCTGCGACGTTGGCAATGACATGAAAAATAACAAAAGGTAACTTGAAAAAAGTAAGTTACACATGTTAACCAGCTGTCAGCCAGAGCAGTAATTGTGGAATGAGATTTACAGAAAAGCTCATGCCAAGGATTAGCTATGTAATTCAGTGCCCAATCCAGTTCTGTGCAAATGTATTTTAATAATGTAAAGGGCACTTTCTTGTAGTTTAGATGGTAATTGCACACCAGCTTTGATTTGGAGAAGAAATTTGTTGATTAGTATGAATTCAGATAACTTTTCTTATGCAAGATTTGTCATTGTTTTGTCATCAGTATAATGTCTACAACAAATCAGGATAATGTTTACAGCACGTGTTTATTGCACTTAAAATAACAGTGCAGAAGCTTTTCATGTAAACTGTCCAGAACTCTCTTGTTAGGCACCACAGGCCACAAATAATACTGTACGTTAAAGATTTTGGTGGAGTGACAATACACCAAGTCTCCTTTTATGATGAGGTCTAACTTTGCTGAGGACTGCAAAGAATAGCAAACTTACTGTTAAGGGTTTTTTTTCATCTACTTTAGTAAGTGATAACTCAGTATATCATTAAATCTTCTCAATAATACTTGGTGGTTTCAGTCATGAAATCTAGCTTTACTTTGTTAGGGAAGTTGATGTTATCTTGCTGGTTAGACAAATAGAACATTTAAATATTTAGCATGGTATTCTGCTTTTGGATCATGGAAGGCATTCTGGTATTACACTTAATTGTACTTTGCATATGCAGACTTACACAAAGAGCTTTGTAATTTTAGCCTTATATATAGATGAGTTAGATCACATATGGAATAAGACTTTATTCAGATATTTTGGGCCTGTTTCAAGATTCTTGTCCTGAAAGATTTTCTGAACAGTCATGTGTTTAAAATGAGAAGTGGTTGTAAAATTCATTGCATCGACTACAAATTCTGAAAATTCTGTACAATAGCACAGATCCAGTTTGAAACATTCTCAGCTTCCTCCAATATGTCCTGAATAAGAAAATAAGATGTGCCTTGTATTTCTGCACCATTTCCTTGAGTTCAAGTGTTAAATATTTGATTAGACCTGTATCATGCTACTAATGTACTTTTATTCTTATTTTGACTGCTAGTTGATTTTTTTTTTTTTAAGTTTCTTATTCCATCAGTGTAGTTTGGGGTGGCCATCTGTTCCTTTTGTACCAAAGCCCACACCTGCCCTCTGCCTGACTCTATAGATGTTTATGACATGAATTAACATCGTCTTCACATAGGAAGAAAGTGCCTGAATTAGTAAGTCTGTATTTTTCATGAAAGCCTGTATTTTATTAAGAACTGTTACAAACTGTTCAGGCTCACCTGTTTATACCATAGGTATATTTCCCTAATTACAAATAATAAGACTATGTCAAGATTTGCTTCCTGCTCACAGATGACCTGCATTTTCACTTGGGAAGGTACATCTCTGAATCAAGATGAGGTGGGGCAGTTATTTTCTATTAATAATCTTCAGAGGCTGTCCTGTAGGCTCCAAATTGGAGCAAAAAAGATTTATTTTTTTTTCTCCCTCCCCTCCCTCCCCCGGAATAGAAAACGGTAATTTGTGATGATTTCTATGAATGGAAATGGAATCCTGTCCTTAGTAGAAGATACGATGTATTGCATATAGTGAGTTAAGAGATTACTGTACCTGGAGTAAGAGTACTCAGTGTGATTCTGTATACAAGTGAGAGCAAAGACTGATTTTCTGCAGAAGGTCCTGAGATCTGCCTATATCTGTGTGTGTGAAAATACACATGGTTTAATTTTTCTAAGATTACCATGATGTGCTTCTAAGTTGGCAGCCACTACTACATTTAACTGCTTAGAGCTGAGGAACTATAGTGGTGCTGCCTTCTCTTGTCCAGCAAGAGAGAACACACGTTTGACAGAACTTCACTTTGAGCTGGGCTTAAAGTTGTTAAGCTTTGTATTACCCTGCAGTGAAATATTGTAATTGGAAATAAAGGCTTAAATTATTGTCAGAGCTTCTATTCAAAGTGGAGTATTAAAGGTTCACATATAGAAGATTTTCTTTCCTAGGAACCCCTTTGTAATTAGATTCAGACTTTCGTTGATGGATTATTAATCATTAATTAATGTGATGGTGTGAACACAGTAAATAATGACGTGATTCCTTGCACTAACTAGGTAATTGAGTGTACGGGCTGAAAAGCATGTCAACTGAATGGAAGAAGTTGAAAATATCTGTTTGATTCTAGGATTAACAGCACAGGTGAAGAGTACTTGGATGGAAAAGAATTTTAAGACAATTTTCAGGAAAAATTATGCCTATGGTGCTGCACCTTCAAATTTCAGAAAATATGTTCTTTCTTTACAAGCTAACAGAGAATACAGATGTGCATGTCTGTGGGGATGATGGTTTCTTGGGTTTATCTGCGGCTGTGTTACACTAATGAGCCTTTAGGGAAGAACGTATTTCTGTGGTTGTTCTTTTTGCCCGAGCATGCCAGTCATTGCTGGCACCTCGTGCCTCGTGCTGCAGTCAGCCTCGCTGAGTTCATGTTACGGCAGCCAGCATTGCTCACTGGAGAGCTTGCGGAAATTACTTCTAAGAGACAGGTGATAACCTTCTGAGAACTGGAGGAGCTATCAGGATGGATCTAATCTTTTGAAGTTTGTAGTCTGTGTTTTCTGGCTTTGTAATTAATTTTAGGATGCAAGAATATAAAGAAATACACATCAGAAAATAAAAAATCACCCAGTCTTTAATAGGACACAACCTGAATGCTTGAGAGAACACTTATTTTTCATTAATACAATAATCACATGCATGTAGTTTTTAATAAATTATAAATGAAATTATTCAGAGGAATTACATATAGGATCAGAACTCATTACTTCAAGTGTTTTTAGTAGTGGCAGAGTAGCACAAGGACACTGTTCTGCATCATCTACCTGGCAATTGTATTTTCTAGCTACGTAATAGACTATAATTTATGGATTGAATAACATTGCCAGATAACTAAATGGTAACACTGAAAAGTTTTAAGTCAGCATTTGCAAAAGTTACGACCTCCTCCTGTCACCAGTCCCTGAGGTTTAGTTTCTGTCTCCTCATACCTTTCTAAAAATTATCTGCCTGCACATTGGAAACCACAACAAAATAGCAGCCTAAATTGGTGATGTAAATTCACATCTTAAACAGAAAAGGAAAACTCATCACTGGTTGAACATAAAAGGTTTTAGCAGAAGTCAGGATATGGCTCCAGAGCCACTGTCAGTCTGCAGTGAGTACCGCGAGTCTGGCGTTGGTAACAGTCAAGTCCATGGCAGAGCTCGGTCAGATGTGCCTTCGGCTGGAACACACAGAGAAGGTTACAGGGTTACAGTTTGCAAGTAAATAGTGATGAATTCGAATGAAATCTCAGAAATTGCTTTTGCCTCCCTTTGTAATACAGAGTGAAGTATGATGCTCTTTTACATCTATGTATAATTTGTGATTTATGTCCTTGAGATAATGTGTATGTACTGCTCAACAGGACTGCTGATTTTTCTGCCTTGCTATTCCTCAGCTTCTGAAAGCCCCCCCCCCCCATATCAAAGTGTCTTGCCTGGAACACCAAATTTCTCTTGGCAGTTTCAGAGGATTGTACAAAATTCTAATTGGAAGCTTTTGACTTAAACTGATGTGTTTTTTTTTTTTTTAAAATTTTTGTTAGCTAATGTCTTGCATTTGTTTCCTTGTCCTGATCCAGAAGCAGATGTGGTGTCTCTGCAGAGAGATTTAATTCAGAACCTTTCCTCCTTAGTGTACCTTTATTTTTCCTTTCTTTCTTTTTTTCTTTTTTTGTTTCAGTCTTTGGTAAGATAATAATTAAGTTAAAGTGTCCCCCCTGAGACTGAGGTATGTGTATGACATCCAGTCAAAAATTTTCAGCCAAAAGCCTCATGCACTCAAATAATCTATTTCTAGCTTGCTTTGAAGTGATCTTTTGCCGTGCTTTTTGGCAGACAGACACAAGGTTTCTTGGCTCATCGTGCTCCTTGCCATCCAGAAGCTTTGCAGCCCCGCGATGCAAATGCTGAGTGTGCCCGGTGCTGGTGCTTTCCCTGAGAAAGGTGCGCCGTCACGCTGAGCACCGTCACATCTCCACACCTTGGTCTGTACAGCGTGGAGTTGGCATTTGGCTGGTTTGAAGGAGGACAGAGTGAGTTGCATCTGCCTGCAAAGTTTCATGTAGGCATTTCTTTAGAAGTAACAGCATATGAAAAAAAAATAGGAAAAGGTGCCATCTTTAGTTGTAGGGCAGCTTTCCACTTGCTCAGTGGGGACCTGTAAGCAGGGATCTTTGTGTGGTGCTCCGTGGTGTTCGTGTTGAGCGGGTGCACCGATTCATGCAAATCTTTTGTGGAAGTTGTTACCAGTAAACCTCAGCTTTCACATGGTGGACTACTATTTCACTAGCTGTGCCTAGGGCTATCATCTAGAGAATATTATTGTTCTGAGAACATTTTGGCATGCCAGCCTTCTACTCAGGAGTAATTAATTTCTACAATTTAGAAGCCTTAGTTAGTAGTTTACAGTTTACTGTGTTCAGATTGGCTTTTCTGGAGTCATATAAACCCCTCCTGTGATGTGAGTCTCTGGTTAATTCCTTGGCACCCTTGCCCATGAACCTTGTGTGGAGAAACCTGACTCCTGGCACAGAAGGATTATGGCTCCCCGAGCCGGTACAGCTGTCCAGAGCTCAGGCTGAGCAATTCCAGCACTGGTGACCTACGTCGCTGTTTACAGGGCTGGCTTTAAAACCTCGGGGGCTACAGTTACCCGAGAGGAGCAGGAAATTGGGTCAGGTGTTCTCCTCAGTTTTAAGAACATTGTTAAGGAAAGCAAGGAAGCCTACTCATAGTTTGGGGATGCTGGAAAACAAAAAGCCAGATATTTTTCAAACTTTTGACCCTATAGCATTTACTGCTTGCTTTTTTTTATTGAGGACTCTTGGTAGTTTTTTTTTTCTTTGAAGCTCTTCTTTTTGAGGGGCAAAGAAAGAATGGGAATTCGATTGCATACGAAATGTAAAATGTAATCAGGAGTTCATTTTCAAAACAGTTGCAGACTTCCTGCACAAACTGTTCTCTCTTAATCCTATTGAGCATTTCTTTCACAGCGTTATACCAGCTGTAATCGCTCTGGGCATAGCATGGTGTAAAAGCACTGAGATTTTTGGAGATCTTCCTTTTGGAACAGTGGTGGAAGCCATTTGGCAACACAGACCTAACTCGGTGGTGGTTGGTTTACCTTATGACAGTTAAATTGTGTTCTGTACTTGGACCACATCTCGTGAAGACTAACTTGGGTATCTCTGCATTGCGCTGCAACGTTTGTATTAGTGAAGACCAGCCTGGGAGTTACTGAGTCCCAAAGTCACTGTCTCCTTGTTTAAAAAATGTACTCCGAGAACTTACTCTTGAGTGCTTTGTTCTGTTTTTGAAATATTTCACTAAATTGCTTGCTAAAAAATAGTTTTAAAATACATTTGTAATTTAAAATGCCAAGCTTATTCTCCAAGCAAAAGAAAAGGTGGTAGTGCTCTCAGAAACATAGCAGAAGTCTAATGCTGAATACTGAATACAGGGAATGGTCAATTCAGAGAGAAGAATGCTTTTAGGGATGTTGTTACATTCCTGTTGCTTTATGGGGGAGATTTTCTCAAAGCACTGGGGAAAGATAAACACAAGATGTGTTGACTGGCACTAGGGTCTCTGGCTCTATCACACTTCAGGTACTTTTGAAAATTTCCCCAAGGGCAAAGTGGCTTCTTGACTAACTGGATTTCATCAGTTTTTCTTTGGATTTCCTAAGCATTAAAGAGGCGTTATTAAATTTGAATGTGAAATTCAGGATGAAATTTTGCCTTTGGAGATTCTCTGCAGCAGCACCATGTTTCATGAGCAGATCTTTCAGTGAATTGAAGAGACTCAAATCTCTCAGAGTGAGCTCCAGTTTTCTGGTCGCCCGCATCTTTGATGTTGTTGGCAAGCTTTTTTTGTAGCAGAATCTCTGGAGGGCTGTGAAGGAAGCATTTTCTGTAGCTCTGGGGGTCAGAAGGGTGATTCTTACATATATTCTTTAGTTTTCCATTGTAGTATATTTTTTTAATTGGGTGCCATGTGTAAAGTCCTATACTTTTAAATTTTCAAATAACGGTTAGCTAAAATTGAAATGCTGGAATACTTAGATGAATTATCCATACTTTATTATAGAATTTTCACACTCGATGAGGAACAAAAAGTCTTCTAGATAAAATTATGTTAGTTTAGCCCAGTCAGTGTTTGTGATGCCTGTGTAGATGTTTGCTGTTCCTCTGCAACCTGTTCTACACAAAAAGTCCCTGATCTTTTCCTTATAAGCTAAAATGGTATTCTCAAGGACCTTTGGTGGTTTTTACATCATAGGATCAACTGTTGTATCTTCCTGGAAAGTGTTTGGGTATGTTTTTTTTAATAGAGCATGTTTTATTTGCTGTTCATTATCCTTTCTAAGATGGACATAAGATGCATGTAAGATGGTTTTCACTTCCATTTTGTCCCCATTGCCTGTTTGGCAAGCATTTTATATTGTGACCTGAATAATTTTACATAATCTCTTTCAGTATTTCCTGAGATAATTACTTCAAAAGTATTATTCCTAATGTTTTTGGTTGGATACAAAGTGCTAATATTATGCATCTAAATGGATGTTATGTTGCTATTTCATAGGATCTTTCTAACGTATATAACAAACCTTTGGGCATTCTATATTAATATTCCATTTACAGAACGGATTGTTTTTCTGGTTTTATAGCATGTGGAGGTTCCAGTTATATGGACACTGCCTGTTATGCTTATGGTCTATCCTCAAGTTCATTTGCTGGAATATAGCAGGAAGGGAACAGAAATTTTATTTCTCTGATGACAAATAGCTGGATAGCTGGTCTGGATTACAAGAAAAGGGAAGGTTGAAGAGGATTGAACAGCCTAACTTTCCTTAAAAATCTTGTTTCTGCCTGAGAAGAGTAAGTCCTCACTTACCCATGAGTTCATATAAAGCCCTGGTACTCTACCCCTAAACCATTTAGTCCATGCACGTTTCTCAGTTCATCATCAATTTTTGCTTCCAGGTTCTCGTCTCAGTTTAATAGCGAGTGTTAGCCTGACTCCTCTTCCTCTCACTCGACACACATCTTCCCATCAACAGCCTCTTCCTTTCCCATATCAAGCTCTGGGGTTTTGTTACTAACAGAGTGGTAGCCCCTGCTTCAGTAGTATTTCTCTAGCCTCTCCTTGTTCCTCACTCCTCATCATTACCATTTTGAGAGTTTACAGGAATGTTTTTCATTTTAGACAAGGGACCACACAGGCAGAAGAAATCTGTGCAGGGAATAAGAACGTAGTGCAAAAATACCATCCTTTGTTTTGCCATTTTTAATGGCCCTTTTCTGTGCACACTTAGATTCATCTGGAATGTTCATATTTGCAAGCTTACTAATGCAACTGCACTGCCTTCATGTCTTTCCAGAATTCCAAGTCTCCCTTTATTCACAGTTTTCTGTCTCAGGGTCTGTTGTGTCAGAGGATGGGCAGCAGATACCTGCAATGACCATATTTTTATGTCGTGATGTTGGTTAAAAAGTCATTACTATATAGACAGTTAGCCTGTTCATTTAAAAGCAACATTGGGAATAATCTGTAAAATATCTTAATCTAACCTGGCTTTGGAAAGGATAAAACCCTTGTTTTTTCGTTGGAGCAGTGAAAGGTGATTAGATCACACCTAATTAAAATGCAAAATTTTTACTAGCTCATGACCAGCTCAGACCAACAATAACTTTCCCACTGTTTAAGAGTTCAGTTAACAATATTTTAAAATATCTAATATATTTAGCATTCTTACTGTGCTTATATGGGCAGTAATGACATAAGATGTCAGCCAGAATTAATTTATGGCATTAATTGCTAATATAAGTTTCTTTCCTGCTCTGTATATCTTCCATACTAATTCTGACTTACAGTGCTGGAAATTGAATTAAACTACAGTTAGCTATTAAAACCGTATAGCCAGAAGCAGAAATCTGATTGGTATAAGACCATTTTTTAAAAGCAGTAGCCCACACCTTAGAAACAATTTGGTGAAAAGTCAAAGGGTTGAAAATATGGCCAGGAAAATGCTCATTAAAAAGTTTAAATGTGGTAGACCAATCAGAGTGGGTTAGAGCAAACGAAAGCCATGTGTCTGACTTAACCGTTCGCTCTATCAGTTTGACAACATGTATGCCATCACTGTATCTTCGTTGTCTTAAACTTTTAACAGATGCTAAACTGTCCACAGTATTCTAAGTCTCTTCACGGCTGAGCTCTTCACAACTTGATAAGTCAACTGAATTTAATCTCGCATGAAAGAAAGTTAAGTATCTTAAATGTGCAGCGTTGTGCTGCTTCCATCAAATCAACAAATGCTCCAGTGTTGTGTTGACACTGGGTAATCCTGTTGATTTCGGTTGAAAGGTTGCCTAGTTTTGGTTCTTTAGTTGATCAGAGACTGATGTTTGTGCCAGATTTTGTTCTGGTTGTTGAATAAAAAAAATGTAGAACAGAAGACAGGAAATGATGAACACAAATATCTGACTAGTGAGGAAAACAAAAAGTTACTAATGAATTCCCGTCAGCCACTTAATTGCCCATTAAAGTCATTGGCAAAATTGTTAATATTATCTTTGTGGAAGCAGATTCAATACACGTTCAGTGACATTTCTGTCTGAAATGTGCCCTACAGCTTTTTTCAGCTATGACAACATTTCGTTTAACTTTCATTTTGTTTTGTTTGCATAATGACAGCAGTCTAAAATAATTTCCAACTTACCTGCATATGTATACTAAGTTTACCTAGTGTCACCAGCTATTTGGTCACAGAATCATGACAGCTGTTCGTGACAAATAGTTCATGCAGAAGCTCATCTTGAGCTGTTTAATGTGAATTTTAAATCAATCTGTTCAGTTTTGCTGGTTTGTATAGTATGTGCTCTCATCAGCTGTAATACCCAATCAACTTTGTAACCCATACGTTATTCTGCACATAGAAACTGTCAGCTTTGAATGTTTGGAATCTGTGTTAATTTCTGCGTAGGATTCAAGATGTATCTGCATAAGAAGAGAACTGGGGATCACCAAAAGTCTTTTAGAAAAGCATTTACGAAGAATATTGCAGACAGCTAATACTGAAAGTCGTCTAAATACTTTTAAGTGGTGTATAATTTTTTCATACTTTTTGGGAAGTCTTTGCAGAGTTGTCGCTATTGTGATTACCTGCAAATAACTATTAGGCTAGAAGAGAACCTTGCTGAAATAATTAGGCCAGTGCCTTGACTAGCAGGAAGAATATTGCACAAAGAAGTCACAAGGACATTTGCATGGCTCTCTAGTAAGAAGACAGACACACAAGCGGTAAAGACTGATAGAGCCCTTTCTGTAATTTCCTTGGCAACAACTGCACAGAGACTGTGGAAGAGGGAAGCTGTCATTGTGTGGGGGATCTCGGAAACTTTTAACACTTCTATTTCTCATCTCTCTGTTCATTTGGGGATTGGCCAGAAGGAATGCTGAATGTAAAACCATCACAGTTTTGGAAGTGGTGGTTAGAACTGCATTTGCAGATCACAATCCAGCCTGATAGTTTGTCTATCTATATCAGATTTCTCTAGTGTTTCTCTAAATTCACTAATTTCTTCAAAACTGTGAAATTTGGTCTTCATTCAATGCTGGTCTTAAAATTTAAACTTGATCTTGAATTACAGTCATATGTGGGTGTCCATCTAGAAACACAGATGGCTCATTTCACTTGTGCTTGGGTGTAAGAACCACACTTTCTGGAGTCCCTGACTATTGCTATAGACGCAAGACCACCATGAACCCTTCTCATACTGCCCAATGATGAGGGGACAGAGGGAGATTTACACGCTGCAGAACAGCAGAACCTGAAGCTCTAAGTTACCAGCAGCTATGTAGATGTCTTTGCCTCTTTCTCCAGACATATATTCCTTAATTGGTTCTCAGTACAGCTGCAGTTCATTCTTACTTACTGTAAACCTAATTTAAGACAACCCATGTTTAGGGAAGCCAATCCCAGATCCTGGGATTGAGGTGGCACATTTGTAAAGAGTTGTTTGCCTCTGGCTGAAAAAATACTGAAGATAGCTGCAAAGAAAGATTTAGCTTATATCATATATCCGATTATAACAAATATGTAAGCCCTCAAGAAGAATACTATATAATACTGTCTGATTGTCGTGTCTGACATTTTTATTGCACAAGCACTTAAGGTGCTATACTTCTGCCACCACACAAATTAATTTTCTAATATGTTTGATAGAGGCTATATGGTGAACATTTGGTAGTTCATATGCTTTTACTGTGCAGTTTTGATCTTGCTTTATGGAGTCAAATTTTGTCTATTTTTCTATAGTGTGATTTAAAAAAATCAGAACTGTGCACTCAATTTGCCATGAAATGCCTTGCTTCTGGTGGCAAACTCGTGCTTCTTATTCCAGTGTGTGTTTCCAAGAATGAGTAGTCTATATTAGTTTGAAGTCTTTTTAAATCACTGCAAGCACAAAAGCACGGAGAATATTCAATGTTTGCTAACTTCTCTTATACAAAATACTGATTAGAAAAACAATATGTTACATAGCCTAAAGATCCTCACTTTCCTATCACATGGTGGCCAGACACAGCAGCTGAAACCCACATTTAGAAAGGAAAACATTTTAATATAGTGAGAGTTGATAGACGTGCATCAAAGTGAAATGTTATTTTTGTAGTGATCAGCAGGCTTCAGACCTCCCATGCTAATCATAAACTTTCCAGGCCAATAAAGCTAATTTGTTCTGTTATTGCCACTGGCCTCCAGCTCCCTTTCCAAAGGGGGATATTGCGCTTGCTGCTAGCTGGAAAATTAGCAGAAGGCCTTCTCTTTCTCCTTTTCCTTAGGCCTGTTATGTGTGTGATATTTTGGGTTGTTTATATGGTGTCTATAGGTGTGTCTTAGATGTATTCATGAAGAGAAACTGGATGAGCTACTCTATCCTTCTTTGCAGTCTTTCTCTGTTAGCTTGTACTGCACTGGTTATGGCAACCATATGTTGAGGCCTCATCTCTTCCTCTGAAATATGTCCTTCTTTCTTCCTGGAAATGTTGACCTGAGAGAATTAAAGGCTTTTGTGTGTTTGTCCAGGCTATCCAGATGTGTAACACTATGCCCAGTCATACAACCTAGTGAATTCTACAAAGTTACACCAACCTTTTTTACGTGTTTGGAAAAGGCGCGTTGAGATGTGGAACAGGTATTCCAAAGGACAGCTTAAGATGCTCAGGGCTGCCAGAATACATCCAGTTGGTCTGGTCGGCTCCCCTGCGAATTGGCAGGGAGCCGTTAGCAGTCTCTCAGCAGGCTGCGGTTGACCCAGATACAGACCCTAGAGGTGCTCTGCCCTTGCAGTTCTCCAAGCCAAAAAAAAAAAGGGATGGGAGGGGGGGAAGATTTGTAAATAGGAGCAGCAGCATGAAGGGCAGTGCTGAATCTTCCTACGGATGATGGGTTTGGTAGCTATATCTGTTGCTGTTCCCATGTTAAATGGAGCATCCCTAAGTATGCTTTCCTTTTGAAGGCTAAAGTTCATTATCATCATGATTGTGGTTTTTTTTCTTCAGCTTTCCCATGGATGATGGGTGCAATGAGCACATTTTAATCAACTAAAGAAGAAAGCTCTGTGCATAGTTGTTTTGCTGTGTTTTTTTTTTTTCTTTCCCCAAATGGAGACAGAATTAGGTGCATTTTTAAGACTTCATAGCCTGCTATGTGAAGTGATAGGGAACTAGTCTAAACACCTTAAGATGGTGTTTGCAAAAGCATGATAGGAAAAAGTAGTATCAGTCTATTTCAGAAGAGTGGTGTGTTTATTCTGTTACTATTGTAGTGGGTTTAATCTCCTTAAATAGGTAGGTTCATATGCTCAATTTATTCCTGGGAATGTCCGTATTACAGTCTGTGTCCCCACAGACTAAGCACATGTATGTTCAGATTGAGCATCGTGTGACTGATGTGAGTCGTAATAGCAATGTGAAACTGGGGGTATGCTAAAGCCTGACTGAATTTGTGGCAGAACTGCAGAATTAGATGCTGAATTATCATGTTGTGTAACAAGTCTCTTCTAGAGCAAATTCTTTAGAACTTCATTTTGTGTAAAACTAAATGATTGTATTTCTTTAACGTAATTCCATCCACTGTTCTGAATCTGAAAGTACTTTAACTTCCAGCTCAGAAATTTGTTGCGAATCTGTCACTTATACACATACTGTGGAAATTAAGACCAAGATGGGTCCAGCATGCAATACATTCAAAAATTTCACTCTTACAAAAATGTTCTCTATAACCTTACTAAAACCAAAGTAAACCCAAAGCTACCTTAAAACCATGTTTCTAAACTCTTCTGTGGTCAACTCTGATCATGTCTGATAAACTAGTGACAGTCATTATTGCACAGCAGCTGTTAGCTGCTGTCTTTTCTCATTATGCTTTCAGAATTACATTGAGGAGTTTGCCTTCAGAATCTTACTTGCTTTTTGTTACATACATAAATGCAAGAGGGTATTTTGCTTTCAGCACTCTTTTTCAGAGCCATTGTTCCGACAATTTGCTTTGTCCTTTTAGTGTAAGATGCACCGTACTGTAACTGATCAAACTTTCCTGTTGCTTTTCAGTTTGCAAGAGGAATGTCAAATTAAGCATAATGGATGTTTACTCTCTTTTGGATTAAAAACCTATATATTCTTCCAATTAAAACAATGCGCTAAACTACTCATAACATAAACATGCTTAGAAAAGACATTTGTTGGGGAAGGCGTGTCGGAATGTTATTTTTTCCAATCATATATTGGACAGTCCTCACTTCCCCTCTATTATGCCTATTTAAAAAAAAAAAAAAGCTTTGTCTAGAGTTACTCTCTGCAGTGCTGCTGTGGGATGCTTGCTTTTATATTTAAGTCTGTAGGGTGGGTTTTTTTAATTTTATTTTTATGCAAAATGGCCACGTGAAAAGTCTGCCATCAGCAGACTTTCTTAATTTTAAAATTTGTTGAGAAAGTTATATTTGATTTCAATTCTAAACCTATACATCACTCTCTGTTCTCATGTGACTACATGTTCTTTTAGTAATACGGCTCGTGTGTGTAGGTGAAAACTAAGTACTGGTGCTGATGTTGGATTCTCCACACGGGTCTTTATTTTGAAAGGCCTGCTTGCCGAGGATGTTCTTGTACTTAAATAAGCCTTGTGGGCAGCATAATATTGCAAGAGGAATGCAAAGGAGCATTAATATGCCTGAGTGAGGCCCTATATGTTTTCCTTTGAAATATCTCCACTGCTTGCCAAACTGCCTTGGCAGTGAATAGCACGAAGGCTAGATGTGGAATTAGGTATGCGTACTGTATTTTTCTTCACAATGAAGGAAATATAGTTTGTGCCTCCACTACAAATGTAAAGGCAATGATTGAAAGTGGTAGGGTGGTAGGATAGATGTACTTGGTATTCTCTTAATACTCTTAAAGTTGATTATGCTCTCCCTAATAATACATGTAATAGTGATCTTGGATAGGGATTTCTAGGAATTTTTTCTTTCTTAAATATATTGATGATTTTCTAGATATGGACATAGGAATATTTATTTTAATTGGTAAAACTATATACTATAGTATCTGACTTTGAATCCTTTGCAGTTACAGATTTTAGAGGAAAGCAAAAGGTCAGTTTTTTTCCTAGAAATAAAGGTTACAAATTGAAATCCAGTCTTTACTAAATGCTTTCTTTAGTGTCGATAGGTTGCAAAAAACCTTCAGAAGTCTCAATACATTTTATGTCTTAAGAACTAGTTCACATAGAACCTGCTGATTCTACCGTGCCAATGTCACAAGGCATGAAAATGACAGAAAAAATAAGCAGTATGTGGCACTTAATCTAAGTGTTTTAAATTTAAAGTTAATATTTACCTATAAGACAATGTACCAAGGAGTCAGGCTGTTTACAAATATTTGTTGGAGAAGTGGAAATTTTTATTTCCCTCTAAGATATTAGCAAAGTAGCTGGTTTGTTATCTGATGGTAGAAACAGGAACTAATAATGGGCATTACAGAGGAGTCTACTTGAAAAGGACATCAGAGAAAGAAAGACAGCTGAGAACATGGAGCTGAAGGATTAGAAAAGCTGTGAAAAAGTACCTGGATAATACTACTTTTAGATTAACATTAATCTGTTTGATGTAAGAGGAGTGCTTGGAAAGTTAAAAAATGAGATTTTAAAAGCCTTTTTAAGATAAATGCCTAGTCTTCCATGAGAATACTTCATAATACATACTTTAATTCTTGATTTAATCTTTGTCTATTTTGGCTTTGGATCAGTAGTCGTCAGTGGTCCATGGCAGATTGAATTTGTCTAATGTCATTTTAGCATGTATACTAAAGTATTCTCTTGATCTACTTGCACATAATGCATTTAGAAATTTGAAACAATGCATATTTTGTATGAACTAGGCTACTATTCTGGCATATTATATAGAATTTTGCACTGTGAGTTTTTATCTATGAAACATTTCACAGGGGAGAAGAATATCATTCATTTTCGGTAAAAAGAAGGAAGGGAAAAATCTGTCTGTGGTACTATAAAAATGAAACAAATGGTTACCGAGATTGAAAGAGAAGCTTACAATCTCCAGTCAACCCCACCTTTTCTGGTTAAATATAAATTAACTAAGACGTTATAAAACTATTAATTACTTTCCAATATTGAGGACACAAAAAAGAAAAAATTCTACACGTAACAGTTCAAAACATTATTTGGGTATTTGTTATTGTGTGTGGGTAAGAACATATACTGAAAACCTTATCACTGCACTTCATTTGGTGTATTTCCTTGGAAAGGGATAAAATGACCATACTTAATTGTTAACTTGCTTCTAAAACAAGTAATGACAAATCTGCAAACTTACAGTTTGGAAATGGTGTCTGTTTTTATTTGCTTATTCGTAGTTTGGGGAATTTATGTACCTGTGTATACTTTTTTCAGATGATGAGTATTAATAAATAGCATTCTCCATGCGGCTGTCTAGTATCATGGCAAGCTCTCGGTTTGGTCTTCAAGTGGTTTCCAAATACATCAGCAGAGTAGCTGTGGTATTGGCCATACTTGCCATCCTTCACCAGCTCATGTCATTGGGTTGCTATATAGCTTTGAGTAATTCTTTTTTAATTTAATGGACAGACTGCTGGCATGAATGATGACTTGATGGCTGGACTACTAACCTTTGAATGTAGGAGAATGTTTAAAAAAAAATTCAGTTCTGTGTTACATCACAGGCTTACTTGTTAATGTGCAGGCCCCTGGGTACCAGAAATTTTCACAGTTGAAGAGAGCAAAATAATAATTGTCTTTTCTTGAGATGTGTTTTTTCTGCTATCTCTCTTGTCTGATGAGGTGAAGTTTGAAATATCTGTAGTACTTCAAGGTCATCAGTAATTGGATTGTTCAGCGGCTTTAGAAGAATCCTAATCCTTATGGATTATGACTTAAGATGGCATTTTCTTTCCTATTAGAGCATGAATGTAATGCATACCTGGCTAGTGTGTATTGGTGATTCTGAATACGTGATCATTAATCTGGGCTTAAAGTCAATTGGAAAAATTCCTATCACTAACAATTTGGACAATATCCTTTAGACCAGGACACTTTAAGAGTCTGACTATTCTGATGAAGGTCAGGAATCCTCTTGGGAAGTTGTCTTGTAACTGCTGGGAGCTGTGACAGCTCCATGGGGATAGCCTGGAGATGTGTATTGTAGAATAATTGTGTCCTTTTGATGCCTTGAGAAATCCCTCTCCAGCTTTCCCAAGTGTAATCATAATGTTGGCTGTTATGTGACACTATTTGCTATCAGAGTTTCTTTCCTACAAGAAGTATCAGTAAGTTCATTACCTTTCAAGAGTAATCTTTTCTTACAGTAATATCCACAGTAAAATGAGCAAGCTAAACAAAAACCCCCAAAACTCCAAACAAACAAAAAGTTAAAGATGGGAGAAATATGTATTTTTATATGTATATTAAAAAAATAATAATTCTTAATTTTGTAACTGCTTTGGATGCTTGCACTAGTCCCTTAACAGCATATCTAAATCAGCAGCCATAGGTGGTTTGTAAAATACATGTGAAAAAGGCAAGTCAAATCTATACTAAATACGCTACCAATGGCACAGCAGGGATGTAATGCTGTTACCATAGGAAAATAAAATAACGAACTGGTGAGTACCATTACTCCTTTCATTGAACATGAGCTAGCATGTGGAGCTGTATATAAAAATTAATTGATTGTGAGGAAGTCTTCCCTGAAACATTGGCTGAAAATTATTTAAGATGTGATCAGTTCAAATATGAAGTTACTGTATTGAAAAGACTTGGAACTGTGCAGGAAATCTTCAGAAGAAAATCTTCCTTCCACATTGAAGGAATTTTCTGTGGTTTTGTTCACTTGCTTTTTGTTGGAATTCTGATTGTTTTCCAGCCGTGTGATGTGTTGGCTGCACAGATGTGCTTTTACAACCAGATTTCTCAAACAGTCAAGTTTTATGTCTCTCTACGGGCCTTTAAGATTAGAACTGGTGTTATTGCTAGCTTTAACCCACGTAGACAGTCTGAGTATGAGGATAAAGTAATCAGCACCATTTGCGTCTTTCGAAATATACACAGAGAATGTTTCCTCACTTTCTTTGTTCTATGTGGCCTTTTAAGAAGCTCTTTTTTTTTTTCTTCCTTAGTGCTCATATTATATTTATTTACACCTTGTTATCAGGAAACGGTATTTCCAGATTTTGTGCCACTATGTAGAGATTTTACACTGTATACTGTAGGTTTAGCTGTGTAGCTAGTAATTGTACATAACTGCTTAAAAATAAAATGGCATGCTAACTAACTTTTTCAAATATGTTTTCAGAGTATTGAACTATTTCATGCAGTCATTTTGGGCTTGACTCTCCTCCTTATATAGTAGAAAAGTGTTCCTGAATTTAGGCATGCCGTTTGTCCCATGAGAAAATTTGACAGTACTGAACTTGTTTCACTTGTCTGTTTCAGGAAGACAAATTTCAAGTTAAATTATACCGAACATGCTTTGAGTACTCAGAGGCTTATCAGCTGTTTATGCAAGTATTTATCAGTTTTGTGAGTTGCTGATCCTATAGTAAATGAAATATTTGAGGGACAAGAATGCATAATTATTTTAAGATCCTCATTATCTAGTTTGAGCTGCATATGAATTTTCAGAATTCATATACAAGACATGTAGCTCAAGGTTTAACATAATCTATAGCTGTATGTTTCCAATTTCCTGTGTTGCAGAAATCGACCATGCACAAGAATTGGCTGTTTTCTCTTTGTAAATGGCATACGTGTTTGCAAGACACCTACAAAAATGGAGTGAAGTCCAGGTATCTGCTCTACCTGTGTGCTTCCCAAACTTCTAAGCATGTGGGACCACCGTCCTGATTCCAGACAGCTGGCAGACTCCGCATACGCTGATAGTTCATTTGGTTCTAATGGGCAACATGTGTTTAATGTGATTACTTTAAAAACAAGCACATTTATAAGATAAACTATCCTAAAATCTATTCTGTAAGCAATCAGATTTCCCCAGAATTTTGTTTTCATCAAGATGGGAAAGAGGCACAGTTTCTCTTTAATTAAAAAGAGTTCATTCATTTTTTGGATGGTATACATCTGCAGAGAAAGAGAAGCCTTGCTCTTGCACTGCAGCTATGCTTCTCATTTGTACCTAATTTGCACCAGCAGTGTAACTCATCCGTTGGTGCTGTGCATTCTTCACCTGGCATGGACCCCCAGTGATGAAAAATGAGCCTTTAGTCTACTAACGGGGTAGATTTTGACCTGGGCTAGTGTTAATTCTTTTGATTTGCAATGCAATTAGGGGCAGGTTGTATGCTATCGTATGCTTAGATCAGACGGTCTTATCGGAAGAGGTGGTGTTGGGAAGATGGAATCGAACAGAACATGAGATTATGGGAAGGAATAATTGCATCTTTGGCTCAGGAGTTCTGTAACTAGATGGGAAAAGTTGGGCTGTGATTGCTGCCCAAAGCATAAGTGACATTACTATGAGATTAGTTCTCTGCTCACTTCAGGTGTCTGGGATGTGTAATGAAATTACTTTGGAAATCTTCCTCCTCTGTCTTCCTGTATTTGGTTTCAGGGTGAGTGCTTAATCCAGTGTGTTTGGATCAGTATTGCAATTACATCTCAAGTCTTACTGAGATTATTACACGTACATTTCCTTTGGCAACACAACAGCTATTTTCATTTTTTCTGTCAGAAGAAGAGAGAAGCAGCCTGGTATTCCCATAAGCTACAGAAAATACAATTTGGTCATGAATACAAGGCTTCCAATTTTTTTTTTTTCCTTTCTCCTTCTTTTGGATCTGAAGTAAGGTCTGGTTCAGTACCGCTGTGGCGTAGGAGAGCAGAGGTGCCTGTGCCACAGCATTGTCCTTGGCTCTGGTGCTCCAACTGGATGACTCTTGGGCTGACATTCACTTTTGTTAGGAGGAATGCTGGTCTAGTCCTGTCCCCTAAATAGCCTGGGTAATGTATGCAGTACTGGCTCCTTTCTCAAGGTTACTTCTGTTTCAAGACTGTTATTCCGCTGCCTGATACAGCCTATTACCTTCTTCCTTTTGCTTAGTTGATTTCTACTACGGCTAGCCTGGTAACCCATGGTTAGAAGTGTGAATTTTGGCACAGGCACAGACTTTTAGGGCCCCGATTACACTGATCAGCCTTAATGGCCCCGACCAGCCTCTCCCTGGTGGGCCTCCCTGCGCATCTCTGCTCATGGGACCAGTAGCCCCATCTAAATTCAGCCCTGGGCCTCTAGTCCCTGATTGAGTGACCTACGGAGATGTGCCTCTTGCCAGCTCCGCCACAGCCAGGCGTGCACCTGGCCATGACCCTGCTGAGCTGCGCCCAGATCCATGGACTGACTTCTTGGCTTGACCTTGGACTTGCCTTGCCACCGCAGACTTTTTTGGTGATCTTCACTCTTGTTTGACCCTGGCAGCTGCTCCTGGATCTGCCCTGCTTCGTCTTGTGGTGGCTGTGGGACGGAATCCTCACCAGTGTTGGCATGCTTGACGCCTGGCTCCCCATCCCGTCCGGGAGCAGCTGCCGTTGCTGCACCCTGGCACAGCTTTTGAAGGTTGACTGATACTGTTTTGCTGCTGTAGTTAAGTAGTAAGCATGAAAAACGTTGGCATGCTTTTGCGGAGCTTTCTTTTCATCTTTAGTTGGTAGGACATGATGCTCATTTCTTGCAAACGTTGGTTTTACCATAGTGGTTTTTACATGTTTCCTACCTGCATATCAGACTAGTATGTGCTACAGTTGATCCACTCTTGGGGAGGACTCACCATGCTTTTGAAGTTCTTTCTAGATCTGTTTTCCCCAGTCTAAAAGAATATCATTGTGGCTTTGAGATTTCTACCCATGTAGGAAATGACAGATCAGGTAAAGTCTATGCAGGAAAACATGTTCTACAAGGGCTTCCTCCTCTGAATGAATTTCAGGAACATTTCCAAGCAAAATTGAAAATTATGATTAAGTTTGCAATCCTAACTGGTTAATTTTCTCTTGGAGACAGCTTGTTCCTATCGTTCTACGATGGCATGTTTGATGTAGCTGTCATTTGCCAACCAGACACTTGGGAACATGTATGTTAGAGCTAAAATCTAATTTTAATGTGTTGTAGTTTCGGACCTAAAAAAAGACTCTCCTTTATAGTTCTGACTTCATAGGAGGATTCATAGTGTAGGTCCTGGCCTATTACATCATGGTTTGGTGCTTTTTCACCAGGACCTCTGTTTATTTGGTTTTGTAATTAAGAAATAAGTATACTTTCATGATCCAGGGGCCTCACCTTTTTCCTTATTGTCTCTTTAAAATACTTTCTGCATGTAGAGTTAGAACTATCAGCCTTTATCCCTCATGAAGAAGGGAAAGACTTGAAAATACCATGATTCAAATTTGTATTTAGAATGTTTTCTCTAGGCAGAGGCTTGCTTTTCACAGGAAATTGACATGCATTATATTTGAATTCATAATTAATTTGGTTCAGTTAAAGGTTATTTCAGTTTTTTGGGGGGATTTACTGTTTTTAAAGGACAAACAGGCCTAGTCCCATTCCTTATTTTAGGTAAAGTATCCAAATACAGCAGTGGTACCAAGTAGTTTATTTCCAGTTTTGTGGTAGGCGCAAAGGAGCGGGTTCCAATATTTTAAAGGGTAAGGCGTGCTTTTTCCTTCAGTTCCTATTTTTAGGTGGCTGCTCATTTGCACAGATGAAAAATACCCTATGTGAAACTAGTGTGATGAGAGGCAGTTTTCTAGAAATGTGTGTCTGGTTTTTATGCATGCAAAGAAAGAGATTAAATATGATCCACCAAAGAACTCTCTTCCTTTGGGTTTCACCGCTTTTGTGTGTATAGGAAGAGGTCGAAGACAGCATGAGTAATGTTGGATCATATGTTATGAAAATAGGTAAGAAAATTATATTAAAATAAAGTGTGAGGAGGACCAGAATATGGTGCTAAAAATCTTAATGCCTTATTAAGAAAATGAAAGGCATTGATGAACAGATGCAGAGAGAAAAACTTTTGTCACAAAATGAATGGTATTCATAAAAATTAGAAGTTCCAAGGATGGTGTCCACTTGTTCTGTTGTCAAAATGTAGTGTTGGGCAGAGGAAGGAATGCCTCATAAATGTCGTCTTATTCTACTTGCACTTTGCAACTACTGTCTGGGGATGCAAAGAGGGGCTTTGAGAACTTGGGATATGAACCAGAATTCTATCGTCAAAATAAAAAAAAATTGGAACATGGCCATGAAAAATATGCATTCTAGCCCAGCCCGGGGCAGGTGACAACCAAGGGTCTTTTCCTCCCTCTAGCACACTGTCATGCCAGAAAAGAGAAAGGGATAATAGATTTAGTACTGAAGGAAAGATTCAAGATGATAAATCAATTTGAGGTTAATGCTCAGCTCTTTGAAGGTGGACCTTTTCCGTAAAGTCTGGCTTTGTAATCAAAAGTCTGAGCTTTACGAAGTTAAGAGTTGGGAGAAGAGGAAGGAAATGCTCGGATTTCCTTTTTGGGGTTTGAGTGTCGTTTAAAAGCACCATGCACTGCCAGGACCATGGGCGGTAACAGGAGAAAAAGAAGATGATAATGAAAACTAACACGTTATTACTGAAGTAACTGACAAAATTCCAGTGATGTAAGGTAAGCTGGACTGACCTAATTCTATACAAATGTCTATTTGAAACTTACTTTGTAATGCCTTTTCCACAGGAGGCAATAACACCTTTTTAATGGTGTACTTTCTAAACTGATCCTATCAGATCTCTCTTTCTGCACAACAAAGAAACAAAAAGATGAGAACCAGAGGAAAAGCCAGAACTTGGTGTGACTTTAGATGAGAAACAAGTGGAAAAATGAGGATTTTTCAGTTTAGAAAGGGAAGCAAGCAGGAACAGAATTTAAGTTGGAAAGTGGTTAACTAGTAAAAGCATGAGTGAGGACACAAAGCGAATGTATGGAACAATTTATTAAAAACTCTTTAAACAATTTTTTTCCACAGCATCACTTTGTTTTTTCCATAACTGTACAGTGAGATCAAAAAATGATTAGACGTACAGTTAGATAAGAATATCCCTACCTTCGGTACCTAAGATGGCAGTGGAAGACATGCTGCCCCGTGCAAGGGTGTATTCTGGTAGCCGATCAATATTGCAGTTTTGGAAGGAATTCTTTTCTGGGCATAACTATCCCCATAAAGGTTTCTTATGGCAAGAAATTATGTGAAGTCAGCTGCTTTCTTAATAAAGATTTTGAGGAAAAGGGTACAAAGGGGGAAAAAATGCTGAGATGCACTGAAATAGGTGTGAGGCTCTGGGACTTGTTTCCTCCGAGGTGCTCATTGCCTGGGGTTTGCTCTCCTAGGGCTCCATATGCTTAGCCTCTAGGCTGTAATGCGTCACTCGGACGTTGACTCACTTCCCAAGCTGTGTGGGTTTGGTTTTGTTTAATGGCATGTGTAAAAGTCCAAATACTCCTTCTTGGTCCTTCTTGTACCTATTGTTATTTCATCTGTTCTTGGTCAACAAAAGGTAGAGATGCTGATGAAATCTGGATTCAGTGTGAGTTTGAGGATGCCTCTCTCAAAAGGACTGCAATAGCAAGGAGAAATGCTGTAACTATCGAAGGGAGAGTATAGGAGAGAATCTCTTGCTCTCTTTCTTCACCTTGTCTGGCCAGTGAAATGCAGAAACCAGTGAAGTGGGTGTTAAAGCCCCCATGGGGGTAAAAGAAATCCCTTTGTGGTTCAGCTGCAGTATTTCCTGAATCCAGGAAGGCAGGGCAGGGCAGGGAGCGGTGTTTTTCTGCATGCATCCTCCCCAGTACGCTGTTTTATCTTCAAGGAAAATGCATTCTTTCTGCAGTCTAGGTTCCCTGACTGCTCAGAGACATACATGGGGTGGCAAGAGACTTCCTCTTTATTTCAAGTGTTTAATTAAATGCTAATTTTTTTTTTTTTTGAATCAAGAAAACTCGTAGAAGAAATTTTGAGTGAAGTTGTATGGCCAGTATCTCTCAGTAGTTAGGCTAAAGGACAGCAGTAATTTATTCTAACCTTAAAATATGTGAATAATAAATTCAGATGGTAATGCTTCCCGGAAAAAAATTAGATAATTATTAGCAATGCCTATCTGACAGCTTTGTATATGGCAGCCGTCTTTATACGTGACTTTGTCAAGCACATAAGACTTTCTCTGTTAAACTTTTGTTCCTTTTTTGTTCTAAGTATCTTGTAGATCGCTAACTGGGGAAGATGACCAATTAAATAAAACCAAAACATAGTAGATTTTCCACTTTGTTTTTCTTTTGTTATTCATCAGCATCTCATGTAATTTGTACTAAATTTCTAGTACATTGAGCCTTTTTCTCCTCTGTTAATTTTTTACATGGAACATTGAAATAAAAACCAACACCTTTTCTTAAATCACAAACTGATTTTTCCTCTATTGCACCGATAGTTTTGTAATCTCTCGTGTAGTGATTGTTGAGGTTTGCAGAGACGTTCTGGTCTTGGTTGCAGCAGTGCAAGTTTGGCACAGTGGTATGTGCCAAGTTCCTTTGTGCTGCAGAGAAAGGCTGTGGTTCTGAACATGCACAGTTCCACCCAGCTCAGCTGGATCAAGCTTGAAAGCGTAGTAGCAGGTATGGACCGATCTCTTGTCTTAATATGGAGAACAGAACACCAGCTTTGGGGTTTCTGGGAATTCTGCCTGTATGTTTTTGTAGAGGAAAAATTAAATGCATATGGAAAGAACTGGTTATATGACTTACCAAATGGGAATGTAGTACAGTTTTCTGTGCTCAGAAACTCATCCTAATCATACTCAGTTAGACTTTGATAAGGTCTTTTATTATTTACAGAGGATATACTGCTTTCTGGAATGATCAGCAGAGAGAAGACTAAAATCCCAGTTACTCCTAATTTGTGAAGTTTGCTTTTCTACCTGCCGTTAAAAAAGAGAGGCTTGACATTTTTGTGCCTGTTCTATATATTTATTCACAAAAATTAGGTCACACTGTGAAGAACTGCAGAAAAAGGCAAAGCTTCATTTTGTGGAAACAGTAGTCAGTCTGCATGAAGCAACTTTCATCGTTGGAGTTTCTGTTCCACATTGCAACATCTGAAATGGTGTGTTCTTTTTAAACTTTCTGAAGCACTGAAATTGTAGCTTTAAGTATTGTAGTTGGAGCTGTCATGTTGGAAGTGTTTTGAACTCTGTTTAGTTGGCAGTTTGCTCACTATCCTTTTTCCTTTTGTGGTACATCTAGATATTTGAAAAAAATATGGAAGGACAGGTTGGCTTCCTGACAGGGTTTTGATGGAAAATTTCCTGAAGTTTATTTGGCTTTACATTTTTAGTCAAGAGACTTTGCCATAGGCAACCAGTGTACAAAGTACCTGTCATGGCAGCACTACATTTAGCTGTCAGCACAATGGTACAGTCTGCAAACCTTCAGCTTGCCTTAAAAGGGGGAGAATGCTGCTTTCATTGAGGTCTTGAAGGGAGGTGCTGTGTTTCTGAGATCAGCGTAGGAGCAGAGAGTTCTGAACGATTTTTGTCAGAAAGTACCATTCAGGTTACAGTATCAGGTTTTCAAAACCTGCAGGTTTGACCATCCGTCACCGTTCTCACAGCTCTGTAAGAGCCACTCGGGAGCTCCACACTGAAGCTCTCACTCTGGCTTTTGAAATCTTCTCACAGCTCTGAGTTGGGTTGGGCAGGAGAAGAGGGCGTTCTCTTCATGGGCAAGGGCAGCAGTCTGTAAAAGGAAAGGCCTGAGAGGGAAGAGGTGCAGTGACAATGACCTCTGGTTAATACAGGTCGGATGTTACTATGCTAGAGAACCAGATATCCAAATTCAAATACAGCAGAACTGGGACTCGTAGCAGCAGTGAGAATGCTAATTTTCTATGCTGGTTTAGGAGTTTGTATTTAATTACAACACTGAAAGCTCTCTAATACATACAAGTATTCTGTTGTTATGATTTGTTTGAATATTATTCCACATAGCAGAGGAGAAGAATGGTCGGTAAAGCTAGTTTAAAAATAGGGTGAGGAGTCTGACATACTCAGCTGTGTATACAAAGCTTACCAAATTACAAAAAGAAATCTAATACATAGTAATGGTGTGCTGCTCAATTTCACCAAAATTTTTACTTCCTGCCTTCTAAAATCTTGAGATATTTTAAAGTACCTGTATTTGAGTTCATGTGGTTTACTGTCTGACATACGAGCCCAGGTTATTCTTGGGTCATATTTTTGAGATTTCCCCTGCAACCATAAGGATAAGAAATATGTATTTACATGAAACATGAGAATATAGTGTGATTTCTTGAGTTCAGGAGTTGGAACTTTCAGAAAGACATAATGGCTCACATTCCCATGATAAAATACTTAAATAGGCAACAGTGAAGTTAGAAGTAAGTTAAAAACTAAAATGAGAAAGGGAAGGAAAGGGAATACGGATTGGAGCATCCTGAATTCTCTCCTGTTGGTGAATGTGATAGAACTGGAGATCAAAATTCTTTTATATTCTGTATTTTTATGTTGCTTAGTTTACCATAAGAACATGCCTATTGCGTAGAGATTACAATCAGACATACCCAACTAAAGGGAAGCCCTCCAACTTCTGTAGCTCTGTTTGCAGTTCTACTCACTTTTGGGACAAACACTCCGTGGTCTGTTTGTGAGATGTACTCGCTCAGCTTTGTATCAGGCTCTCAATGCTGCTTTATTCCTTACTTGAAAACAGGTCTCACTCATCTTCTAAAAGGAAAGATTTTATTTTCAAAGGCTTTTCCTGCTTGCTTAGTCAAAGCATTTTATTTGATGGGTTGGACGGTTACACATCAAAATTGCTGTTATTCAGCTATAATACAAAAGAGAGATTACATCTGTACCCTGCTCCAGGGTTATCCTAGAGGCTGGGGGTCCATCTCGGGAAGCAGTTGTAACATTCTTGAGACCGAATGGAGCCTCGGGTTCCCTGTGGGCAGGAGGGAGAGCCTGTGGATTCTGACCGAGTCCCTGGCAGGATCAGGCCATTCGGGTTGCAGGATTGTGCTGGTGAAGGGCTGACTGTAAAACCACAGGCTGCCTCCTGATTAGATCTTAATTTATGATTTATTGATTATAAACTACTACTTCTCCCAAGTGACAGGCGATGGCACCAGAGGAAACGGCCTCAAGTTGTGCCAGGGGAGGTTTAGGATGGGTATTAGGAAAAATTTCTTCACCGAAAGGGCTATCAAACGTGGGGACAGGCTGCCCAGGGAAGCAGTGGAGTCGCCATGCCTGGAAGTATTTAGAAGACGCGTGGATGCGGTGCAGAGGGACACGGTTTAGTGGTAACCTGGCAGCGCCGGGTTGATGGTTGGAGTCGATGGTCTTCCAGGTCTCCTCCAACCAGCAGGGTTCCGTGCTTGCCACGCGGGGAGGTGCTGTGCCTTTAACAGCCCTCCCGCCCCACCAGCGCAGCATCCTCGCCGCCCGCTCCCGCCGCTTCTCCAGCGCTGCCCGCCCGAGCCCCGCGCCGCCGGACCTCCCCGCCGGGGAAGGTCGCCCTCCGGCTCCTGCAGGAGCCCCGGCAGATGCCGAGCGCGGCCGGCCCTCTCCCCCCCCTTCTCCGCTTCGCTCGCCGCAGCGCTCCCGGGAGGCAGAAGCCGGGGCGGGGAGCTCGGCGCGCCGGTTCTCTGCGCGGCCGGGGCACCGCTCCCGGGCGGGCCGGGGGGGGCCGCGGCGGGCCCCGGGCGCGTCTGCCGGCGGTTGGAGGGCTCTCCTCGGCGGGAACCATGGCGGTCGGGTACCTGGCGCTGACCTTGCTCTGCTCCCAGACGGCGCTCCCCGCCGCGCCCGGCCGGCAGGTAAGGCGGGAGCCGCTCCTCTGGCGCCCCGCGGCCGCGGCTGCCCCGCTATTCGCTTTCTTCCTGGCTGTTCTGACCGATTGTGCGGGATTTTTATGTCGCTAGACGCTTCGGAACTGCGTGGTTTGCCTCAGGTGTAAAAAGCTATTGGTTTGGTTTGGTTTGGTTTAGTTTAGGGGTTGGTTGGTTGGTTTGTTTTGTCTTGGGTTTTTGTTGGTTCGTTGTTTGTTTTCTTTTTGTTTCCAGAAGGCTGTCGGTACCAAGGGAGAGCAGTTTGGAAGCTCACTTCTTTCAACTTGATACACGATGTGCTTTCTGTGAGGCATGACTAACTTGTGAATTTTTCTTTACTAACATACAGAGAAACACTATACTCTGTGCAGCAGTAGATGGTAGCGTTCTGTTCGGCTTTCTTACAAAAAAACCACGCGTGATTGAAAAAGTTTTTCCAAAGGATGTATTTTGGGGATCATAGAATCGTCTAGGTTGGAAGGGGACCTTTAAGATCGAGCATGTAGAAACTCCAGGCTCCATTACTCTAATAACGTTCTTTTTGTGCACATAGGTGTAACCTTTAGTATGTGGCAGGGCAGAAAGAACTTGTATTTTTTAAAAATCTATGTCATATCGTTAAAGACAGACTTTATGCATTCTTAGCATGAGAAATCCTAAGTAATGGAATAGAACAGCCCTTGCTACACTCTAAAAAGTTGCTACTTGATTTACAAAGAGCAGTTTTCCAGATTTTTGTTCTCATCAGAGCAGTTTTTCATCAAGTTCTTATTTCATACCAAAGCAGAAAACTTCAGCTACTCGTTTGTCTTTTAGGAAATAATTTGTCGAGCATAGCAGTATTAGATAAGAAATATTCCATCTAATGAAGTTACTAGCAGAAAACACATTTGATACTCCGTCTCCCTCGCTCTGACTGAAATGTGATTGCATTGTAAAGGAATCATTGGATGGTTTTGTTCCGTAATACGCCTTCCATGAGTAAATCTTCTGAAAACAGTGATTCTGCTGCAGAACTTTGTCTTTTGTTAGCCCTGTCATAAGTTTATAGTAGCCTAATGAAGTCCAGAGCAATTACTTTCCCTGGTAAAAGAAAGTGGAAGTGAACTGGAAAAAAACACCTTGTCCAACAGCGTGTGGTTGCCGCTCTCTCTGGCTCGTATGTCTAGACATAAACTGTATTTTGCTTTCAGGCTGTTTTAAAAAGCGAAGTTGTAACGGTTTTCATTCAAGAAAGTGTCTTTTAATGCAATCTTGTGCTGCCTTTGATCTAATGAAGGCAGGGAAAAGTTTTCAGCAGAAGCTCAGGGAATTGGGATGGATTGATGATCAGAGCGACTGGAAGCTGATATGCTAGAAGGTGTATTATTGCCCTCTAGTTGTCACTGAAGTTTTTAGCTTCCTCGTTGCTTCTTACTGAGCACAGAAAATGATAGATGGACTCACCTTGTCCAGACTGAGGGACCTTAAAATGTGTGGTGGCTCATATGGAAAATATTTCTGTCACCACGGCGTGCACATGTGGTCTTCAGAGATCCATATAAAGAACAAATCTAGAGCAGCGGCAGTGTTGCCTGCCAATTATCCTCGTTAGCAAGTAAAATAAAAGCAATGCTGTGTTCTTACCTGGAAATGAATTTCTGCAGTAAAAGTGCAATGTGGAATGTTTTAGCCCTGTGATCCATATGCCAAGTACTTTAAACTGCACTGTTCTTAGTTTTTCAGCTAATACAGCAAACAGAGTATGAAAAATGGCCTGTTACTTTGTCAATGAATCTTAGGCTGTAGGTTTTAGCAGGTAATGAGGAATTTTCACCCTTACTATGTTCGTATGGCTAATTTTGAAAATTATATAATAAAAATATACTGTGTCTGCTATTATTAATATAGTAATTCTTTGTCCTGTAGAGACCACCCGATAATCTTGTGCATTTCCCTGCTCCAGCTGCAGAACCTTGGCTAGATAAATATTATTTCTCTAGGAAATTACTTAGTTAAGATTTTTCCCGTGGTGGACAGACAGTGAATTGAAGACAGGCAAAAAAAGTGAGAAGCCATTTTTAAAAGGAACGTGTATTGTAGTTTTCTGCTCCTTTGAACTGTTCTGTTTATTTCTCTGGATATTTTAATTGATTTATAGGTATGTGTTTTTAAAAGTTATGCTCATAAAAGTGTCAGTTTGTGATGAATATAAACTCAATGGGAAGTTGCTTTTCTTGCCAGCTTGCTCGCTCTGTATTTTAATGCTGCAGAACTTCGACCTTTCAAGAAATAGAAAATTATAAAAAATCCAACTCTTAGGTTTTTACCCCTATAATTCTTAAGGAACCCCTACCACTTGTTCTAATGTGTGTATAATTCTGTTCTGCTTTTCATTTGTTGTTAGTTAAGGAATGACTTGGCATGAAGTCAGTGAAACTGCATTGCATCACTTTTCCATTCAGGAGGGAAATAAGGTTGTGTAGCTGTGCTACTTACACCACGTTTGCAGTGGCCAAGACCAAAATTTTTTTTGCATGCTTCTTAGGAAGTGAGCCTGCCTGTCTCCATCCATAGCTAGCAGCTCTAGCTGGCACCTCCTTCCAGGAGCAGCCTTGCTAGAGGATGAGAATTCCACATCCTTCTCTCTGGCGTGTCCAGGAGCAGTTGTCCTCACCAACAGGCTGAACTGCTGTCTTCTCTGACCGAGAAGGAGCTAAGGCTAAGTTGGCATCGGAGGGGAAGCCTGTGTGATGAGCAATTNTCTGACCGAGAAGGAGCTAAGGCTAAGTTGGCATCGGAGGGGAAACCTGTGTGATGAGCAGTTAGAAAGTAAAGATGAAGCTGGGTAAACATATGTGCTGCTATGCGGAATGCATGAGGCCTGAACTCCTAATTTCAAAACAATACTTAATCAAGGTTTCCTCCTTTCTACTTCTTCTAATCTGGTGGTTTGGAATCATCTCTAATCGTTGGTTTGACTAGATACAGTGGGCTTGAGAAATCTTTGAGCAACTAGAGAGTCTTCCTGAGGAATAGCCTATCTCTATTTTCAGGTCTTCCTAGGAATATCATTCTTCTTCACTCATTGTCAAGCAGGTGGCCTTTTAAATATTGTTTTCTCAGCGTATTTGATAGATATTTGTATTCTGAGAAGAGAATTTCACTTTCCTTGGTATTTTAGTTGTTTCAGCTGAATTCTCCTCCCGTTGTAGTAACTTCTTTAATGTTGTACGCGTTGGGCATGAATCAGTACTGTCAGTAGTACTTGAATCAGCACAGGTGTCAGTGAGGCTGTGCAAATGTACTGAAGTGATCAGCCTGGCCTCCTCAGCAAAAAAGCAAAGCCAAATTGTACAATGTTGAGTTTTGTTTGTATTGTTTTCTATTCGCATTAAAAAAAAATCAGTCTAGCCGACAAAATGTGCGGACAAAGGGAACTAAGCCTCACATGTAACTTCAATGTTGATTTGATCTGTATTTTAATGTGGCACGTAGTCATAGTCTGACTACGCATAAAAATACATGAGATATGACTTAACACAGAACTTTCAACAGGTTTAAGTGAATATGAACTGATTTGTAAGATTTAAACCTAATTATTTTCAGTTCTTGAATAGTATTTGTTTAGATAACAGATTCTTTTGCTACAGTTAATTTAATAAAGTTGTTTATAGAAGCAAATTTTTTATTTAAATATATGGATACTGTTTAGCTTGAAGAATATCTGAATACTAGATACTCTTTAGTTTTCTTCATAAAGCAGTTAACAGGAAGCGTAGAAGATACTGAACAATGTTCTCAAAGGTTGTTTTAATATATTTTTTATTATAAATGCTGTGTTTATTTAATTTTGCATTTGCAATTTGGACATAAAGAGGGTGAAAACATCACGTTCTAACCGCTAAAATGCGTAAAGGAGTCTGAGGGGCTTAGAGTCTGAATCTCCGTATGCTACAGGATCTGCTGGTTCTGATCGGAGCCTTGTGGGTCGGCTCTTGGAATGGCTGTTGTACAGAGTGCTCTGAGTTGCAAGACCAGGAATAAACACACAGAAAGGCAGAGGACCCTGTTGTCATGAGCTCCCGTTCATTTCATTTCTGCTCTCATAGTGGCTGCCCTCTCCGCAGTATGTAACTTGTCCACAGGAACCAGAGACGCTCAGGGAACTTGTCAACATTTTAAAAGATCATTCAGTTCTGAAGAAGTTCAGGTGCCACAAGCCCCACGATGCAAATGCAACCCGTTGCAAGAAACTTAAGAACACGTACAGGTCCAAAGCATACTTAACTGATAAACTGGCAAAGGAATTAATGACAAACTTTAGAAGACTTGGTTCAGACAGCAATCCAAACTATACATGCTTTACACTCAGAGACAAGGTTCCCTTTCTGGCCAAAAGAAAATATACTAATAAGTTACATGACAATGAATGCTTTTAACACTTATCTTTGTAGAAAAACTGATTCCATTCATGCCTAAAACCAGATGGATAGATTGTTTTGTTTCAGAAGAGACTAAAGAGAGTTTTTATTAGACCTGAACCACTTTTCCCATTCCTAATTATTATCTTTCCCACCTTGTTTAAGACCTGTGATACTTATTGTAAGCTTGAAGTTGTGATTTTGCTTCTAAAACTTTGTGTGTGTGTCTATATGTATAGAATTAATTCTGTGCTCTACTGGGCTGTGAAAGAAAAACCTTAAGAGAGCATTTAAAAAGACATCTTCAGGGTGTGTGTAGCCCTGTGTAGAATTCTTTCCTGCTTGCCCAGTTGGTTTCTGAGGTTAGCTGGGGAGTACAGCTCATTCCAGCATTGGGGTGAGGAAAAGGAAAAAGCAAGAGGAAAAAAAACAACAAACAATTTGGTCGTGGCCCTTTTGACGCTGTTTCTTGATTGACTTTTCTCTTGCCAAGGAAGAACTCTTTCTTCTGACTTGGAGTAAAATTTCTGACCTTACTCAGTGGAGTCGTCCAGTGTTACACGGTCAGAGCTGCTGCACGTGTGGCAAATGGCATGTGCTTGTGAAGAGGCCCAGGGAGACACTAATTAGCCGGTCACAGACGAGTAGGTCGATGGCATTCCAGCACAGTCCTGTGGAGGGACACTGCGGAAAATGAACGTGGTGATGCTTACACTGCATGAGTATTAATGATCCTCATTTATTGCCTTGAGCTTTATGTTACCAGCCATATTGGCACGGCCTTAATTATCATTGTATCTGTGCATTTTTTTGTCTTCAATTTTCTTATCCTTGTGATAGTCCTGTGAGGCAGGGGAGTGCTGTTACGCAGCTATTACTTACAAATTCCTGGGCCAGAGAGGTAAAATACCATTCAGAAGCTCAAAACAGTTGTCAATAAGAACAACTTGTAGATATGCTTGACAAATCAGCCTTTCCAGCACCTTCACGGTTTTGCATCCTAGCGCTGTCTCAAAGAAACTCTGTATGGCCAGGAAACGAATGGTTTCCCTACGTCTGCTCGGTCTGCAGGCTGCACTTAGGGACACACCTTCTTCAGTTATAGGCAGGGAGCACATGATATGACCCAATAAAAGAAGCATTTCCATCTCTGACTTCCATGGGGCCAGCATATAAGAAAACATGATTTCTCCCACTGACGTACTGACAAAAATAATTTCTCATCTCTATACCTGAGTATTCCCATCTGCAAGTCAGGGTTAATAGGGCTTCCATTGATTCTCCTGAGAAACTGGTATGTCACCTTGACTATATTTTCCCATAAAACATCACCCTTAACCCTTCTGTTTTTGGAGCATGAGAATGTTTGAGAGCCTTTGTGGACTGGTAACTAAGGAGGCATTGAACCATTTATTTATTTAGCATACATAAAAGAAAAGTTATTTGGATTTACTTTAAAATTACCCTGTTCCGAGTTAGAAAAAACAGATGGTAATTTACATATGGCAGTAATTGCTGACATCACCAGTAGAACATCTGAAAGTGAGACATACCACAGTTGAAAAATAATCCTGTCAAGTAAATATCCACAGCCGTGGCCAAATTATAATAATATGCGCTGTATTGCTGTTGCTCTAAGCGCTACAGAACAGGTTTATCTGACCTCTGGCATTCTTGCCTCACTCTTCCTAGCTTTATTGTTTGTCTCAACTGCAGTGTTAGTAACACAACCCTATTTTGCTTCAAAAACTTTGATGGAAACTTAGTGTAGTAGGATGTGTGGTTTAAAGTTAATTACATTCTAGCAAAATGACTCCAAATGTATTCTTTCACCTTTTGTGATTAGGCGGAATAAATATTCTTCCCATTTTCTTCTCAAGATTTCTGCGGGGCTCTTAGTTCTTCCTATGCTGCCTACCATTGCCGATTTGTGTGGGGAAGACAGGACTGAGGTGTCAGCGGACGGGGGGTACTGGCAGAGCCCCTGAGGATACCTCCTTAACAGCTCGCAGATCACGGGGCTGGGTCCAAAGCCTGTGGACTGCAGGCTCTGCTTCAGGCTGTGCTGAGCTCCTTGTTCCATGCTATAAACATCTAAAAGACAGATTGAGGGCTACAGTAATTCCCACAGTAATTACAGCATCATGCTCGGTCCCACCATAGTTAAGCTAAATTCATTAAGTCATTACCAAAGAAATGGTTATGTGTGATGGATGAGCTAATTTGTTTCTTAGACGTGGTTCGTAGACCATTTGCTGGAAAGCTGTCCTAGAAACTTGTTGGCTTACTAGATAGATGTAACTTTTAAAGAATTTACCATGAATTTTACACCTGGAAATACTGTTTTATCTAGAAACTAACAGTTCGCAAAATACTTTTATTGTATTGCATTATCAGTATCAGTTCTCTTGATTTACTTGCTTTATTTTTTTAATCTTTGTTTTTTGAAGTAATAAGTCAGTTAAAATTGAATGCTAATGAATGTATTTTCATCAATGTCATGTAAATGCTTTTTCTTCTGGCACAGCAAGTTTACCCTGAATTCCTTAGAATTTTAGTATTTGTTCCAAACATGCTGAGTGTGTAAATGGAGCAATGAATTTAGGAGGCAAGTAGTTTATATTAGGATGTATTGAAGGGTATTCACAAACAACGGAAAAGTGGGGCATAAAATCTAGTACGTAAAATAAGTCCCTGTAGTTGTTTTTCAATTGTAACAGTCATTGTATGCGTAGGTCTTTCTTCTAAAGAAGACTTCTTTGGTTTTCCTATCTCTTTACGGTAATGTTATAAGGCTCTGAATTTTTTTTAAGTGCTCTGATGTATAATAGGGCACAGGAATGTGTTCCAAGACTCATAAAATCTTTAATTAAAAGAATGGAAATTCTTGTAAACTCCTGGTGGTTGCCTTTAAGTAATATCACTTCTTAAAACACTTCCCCCCACCACCCCCCCAGCAGCTGAGGTTATCTTTCATTTTGTGTAGAGCACTGTTGCATTCTGCATGTGGATGGTGTACACGTTTTAAGGAAACCAGTTGATTAATAGAATTAGCCAGTCTTATTGCCACCAGGGCCATTCTGGAAATGCGACCCGGCCCACGAAAGAGGCTGTGCTGAGGAGCTGAGCAGACGCCCTGCTGTTCAGGTCAAGACTGCAATGTCGCTAGAAGCTCCGCTGCAGGTATACTGCTGTAGCTGTAGCTCTGAGCTGCGGCTCAGAGCCTGTCCCTCAAGAGTCGGAGGGAATTGTGCAGAGATCAGGAACGTAAAGCAAACGTTCGCTGCGTAGTTGAAAGGCAGAGGACAGAAGGGGACTAGTCTGTTTGATATCCCTGTCCTTACTTGATCTGTCGCTTTCTTGATTCTTCCTTCCATATCACTTAGTATTCATCGCTGCCGAAGGGACGGCAGCAGGGATCAAACGTCATCCGCTGGTGTGTTTAAGGACCCAAAGGCACCAACACAGCAATTATATCACTGACAGCAGCTACATTGCCTCTCTTTAAAGACCCCTTCTAAATGAGACACATGAAAGTGGAGCATGAGAGAGTATTAAATTAAAGGTTTGCCTGTGTATGTCATTGCCTGAAGCTGTCGATCTGTTTCTTCATGGGTTACAGGTATTATTTTCCCAGTGTGTGGGTTGTGAGGAAGGTTTTATCAAGAGACAGAACTTTTTGACAGATTTCCACTCCCACCTATTTGGCACACACAGGAGAGTGAGGTGAATTAGGAGTCAATAAAGTAATCCTTCCAACTGTAACTGCTTTTTGACTGCAGCATAATGGTTGCTTCATTTTTTCTTGAAATTCCTTCCCAAAATGTCACAGTGGTGGGAATAAATCTTTTAACATTTTTCACTTAAAGGAAAAATCCTTTTGTTGTTAAAATATGTTGGTTAGAAACCACTTCTTTCATCAAAAATTTAAAAGTTTTTTTAGAACTATTTTTTGAAAAGATACCAACTAATAGGTAGGTAGTCACAGGTAAAGGATAGCGTAGCAGTAGGAAGCTTGGTATTTTCATACAAGATTGCCTCCTTGCTCCTTGGAAGTTGAAATTAAAGAAGCAAAGGTAAAACATGTGGAAATGCTGCATTTTAATCCCAAACAGTTAATAGATTTACCATAAGAAATTATCGCCTCTAAGGAAAGATCTGTTCTTGCTCTTAATGTACTAATTTGAGTATACTTTTGAAAAGAGTTTTACAGAGCTGCTGCAGAGACAACAAAATCACATTTGATAACATTCAATGTATGGAGGGTATATTAACGTCTGTACATGAATAGAGCATTTGAAACACGTGCTGGACTCCTGCTTGTAAGTACTTGAAAACTGAGATTTATTTACTGTTCGAACGAGCAGGTGATAGTGAAGTATTCTAGCCAGGGGCACCAACTGTTTTGATGTTAGCTATGCGCCAATATCCTCTAGAAAAGCACAAGGACACAGAATAACTATATGAATTACTTTTTTTATTTCCTCATTAAATGGAAAATTCTTTGCTGAAATGGTAGAATTATGTTGTTTGAGCCAGTTTACTGTACTGAAAACAATTTTGTAAAGTATTTGCTTATGCATTTTGATACTAAGAACCTCAGGCACAGATTTTCTTGGTAGTGCAGAGGAACTGGAAGAGGATAAGTGATAGGGGTGTAGTAGCCCCACGCCATTATGAATAGCACAAGCACACCTTGCTCGTGACGGAAGGCGATTACAACATCATTTGTTCTGTGGCTGCATCTCATCCTTTGGAAATTTTCAGGTACTCAGGTGATTGTCTAGTATTTCAAAGTTAACTATTCAGTGGTATCTTCAGGCTCCCTGGTAGAGCATCCACCAAATGCTCGTGATGTGCAACGCTTATCGAGACACTCGGTTATTGTCGATACGATGGCACTGGAAAGAGCAGTGCATTTCCAAAGAAACCAGTAATTAAGAACGATCAATGTAAGAATATGGGAGCTTTCTTCAGCTGTTGGTTCAGGAAATTAACAAAGCTAAAGCAAAGCAAAATGATGAGCAACTCCACTATCAGACTGTTCTGATAGTGGAAGTAAGACGATAGCTGATGTGTCCAGCTGTCATGGTGTGGCTGTTGGGGAGCGTCTCTGGTAAAAGCAAGACGGCAGAGACTGGGTTGTGTCCTGCCTTTTCTTTCTGAATGACCGCCGCTGCAGGTTGTCGGGTGAGAGGGAGAAATGTTAAGAGTGACAGCTAATGTCATGATGCTTTATCTGTAAGGGCAGAAATCAGTTTCTAACCACATAAAAATGGTTAATAACTAAGTAAAACCATGCTTAGGGTTTAAATAAAGGTAAACAATTGTAGTAATTTATTCAGAAGAAATTAAAAATACTAGTAATCTAATTTTCAGGTGTACTAACTGCTCTTCACATAGCACAACATTCGATACCGAGAGACTTTAAAGGAACCTTAGTCTCAGTGAGAATCAGGCCAGGAATCTATCAAATACAGTTGTCGCTTCTTCTTTGTGCTCACTCCTAACTACCTAAATATCACAATATTTTAAAGGTGATAATAAATGTTGTTTGTTAAGTGTGGGTTTTTTTCTGTCCATCATTTCTGCTTTAGTAGTGGATACATCGAGTCATTAGGCCAATTTTAATTTTGTTAATCTCACTGCAGTAGATTCTGCTCATGAAAAAAGAACTGTCTAATTCTTCTATGATTTTTCCAAAGGCAATTTTAGGAAAGAAGAATCAGTAAATATCTGTTTACAAGAGAAGACACAGTATACTGAAAAAGTAGGAGTTACTTGGAAAAATCCAATACATTTTTCCATGTTGTCAGAAGTCAGTACTGTGATGCACAGAAGTCCATTAGTCCTTGGAAAGAATGGCAGTTGGTGTAGCTCCAGCCATATATGCAACCATTCATTTTAAGAATTTATTGAGAGCAGATGAGATCAAAAGTTAACATCTGCAGCCGTTTCCAGCTGCTAAATAAGCATGAAAGAGCTGGTGAAGCTGTCTTCTAGTGAAGGGGAAACACTTCAGAACTTGCAAGAACAAATTTCAGTGCTTATAGCACTGTTCTCACTCAAGTTTCCGGACTGGGTTCTTCTCTCTGTTGAGGAGAAAGCTGGGAATACCTAGCAAGCAAGTTAAAATTTGCAGAACTTTCACATCTCCCTATAAATGATAAGAAGTTAGTTCGTGGGTAACAAACTGATGTTGCTAGAAAATGCTAATACTTCTGCTTCACGTCAGAAGGAAATTTCTGCTTTATCCTAAACAGTTTGGCAAAATTTCAGAAAGTAGTGAACACTATGGCTTAAAGCATTGTTTGCTTTAAGAGGATTTGGCCATGGACCTGTAAGAAAGTAAGGAAATGACCTGAAAAACAATCAGCCTTGTGGAAACTATTGGAGACTTCATTAGGGAGACATTGCATGGAAGCAAGAGTGGAGGATCAGCATTGGGCATGTCAAGGTAAAGTCTTGGCTCAGGTGAAGATGATGAAAGCCAAATTGTCACTGATTTAAAGCTGTCATAAACGGGGTTTCCTTCTCGGCAACTCGGGAATTAGGAAAGAGATGTCATTCGCCAAATCCTGCTGCCTTGATTGGATGCGAGCTTTCCTACATGCGCAGTAGAAATATCTGTACAATGGCTGAGTTGTAAATGCGTTGGTTGAGAGGATCTGGAAATAAATGTGATACCTTGCAACATGAGGAAGGAAAAAAACATCTGGTGTGGGACACATCTAAAAGTAGTAAGAGATGACTAAACTCTGTGCAAACCATTTTAAATTTTAGAATGGCAGTGCTAAAATTCAGAAGTACTGTCCCTTTCTCATTCATAAAAGTGCTGTGGCATAATGTTTGTTTGTTTATTTATTTATTTTAAATCTAATTTTAAAACATTGTCAAAAGGTGGAGACTGGTGAATGGCCTGTGTGTAATTCACGGAGCGCCCAGGCATGTGCCTTGTACCCGTTAATCACATCCAGCTCTGCCTGGGTAACAACCTTCTGCCAATGGCAGAAGAATCAAACTATGTTTCAGTCTGGATGTTTAATGAAACCAGTCTCACCGAAAGTTAGGTTATAAGCTAGATGAATTTTTAATTAGTAATACTGCGTGGGGTGAAAGTGTTCTTTCAGCCTTGTTCCTCTTTTTTCCCAATGGTAACTGTTCTTCTCTGATAGAACTGCTGTGTGTGCCGTCATGGGTGGTTAGTGTAAGTTTTTCTGGCGTCTTCTGTCCATCCTGTATGGGATGAAGTCTTTGTGTATGGCTTCCAAGGGCTTGCAATAGATGAGTTCTCAGGCCAAGTCAAAGACCAAAAGCAGTATTTTCCAGCTATGTGTTTAAGAAAAATAAAAATATGTGATTGCGTCCTAGCACTTTGTGGTATTACAGCAATTATTACAGGATTACTCCAGTTTTTCTGTTTTGGAATTTTTTTTCCTCTTTTTATTATTTTATTTGTCTTAAATACAAAGGATGTTTATGTTCAAGGGAAAAGATTGTGTCAGTGTTGTGATCGTTTTCCTGGTAGTCAGCCGGTTTGGTAATCCTAACAGTTACAGTAAGTAGTGCAGATTATAATTTCTAACTTTTGATCATCAGCTGTGATTAAAAATGAAACAATATACCACTTAAATATGGTACCGCTTTATCAGAGACATGCCCTGTTCAGCAAAGTACTTGAACACGTTCACAGCTTCAAGTGTGTGAGCAGAACCCTTGAAACAGTGTGTGTGAGTTTCTTCTCGGGTAGGACCAGTGTGAGCATCACTTTCTGGAGATGATAGGAATTTCTACACAAAGCAATGGAACCATATTTCCAGCGGTGTTAGGACCACAATGTTACTGGCAACTAAAGAAAAGTTGGGAATAAAATTAATTATGTGGGACTTGCCAGCATGCTTGTAAAGGATTCTTTCCAGGTGCGTATTTCTTATGCAGTGTCTTGAGACCCGGATGTTGTGGTAAATGATGTCTTCAGACATGTGAGTTTTATGAAAAATTAATTAGATCAAGAGTTCCTGCTGGTGCAGGTATCAGGAAGTGACATATTTTGCAATTGACCGGTAGGGCTGACGTTTATAATGAAGACCTTGTTAAGAGAGACTTTGTAGTGATGTTTAAAAATGAAGTAATCAAATATGTTCTTCCTGTTTAAAAAAACTCTTTTCCTCAAACAAAAAAAAAGTCTCAAAGCTACTCGCAATTTTGTGCTTGGGAGAAAAACTGTTTAATCAGAATTCAGTAGTTCAGTATGATAAATATCAGGAGCTAACCAAGTGATAAGTGAGAAAAAGTTAATGAGTTTTATTGCTTTGATAGTTATTTATTCATTGAATGAGTCTGTGGTAGAGGAGCTCTGCTTGTCCATACAGGAATCAGAGTTCTTTGGTTAATTGGTGTTCATTCACTATTGATTTGTGATACTTCAGAATTAATTAAAACCTAACCCAAAAAAGGAGATAAACCAGATGCATCTTTTTTATAAATTTGTCCAATAGTTTCCTCAGCATCATTTTATTGGTATTGTAAAGTACTACCTTCATGAAATGACTCTTTTTATGCTTGTATCCCTCAGACTCGCCCCTCTTCCAAAAAAAATGAAGAGTTGTTTGCCATGATTTAAGCATTTGTCTCAGAGATGAGGTGATATCTAATTAGCGCCATTAATACATTATTCACTCACTGAATTGTCAAACTTACAGATATGAAGAGGTAGTTAATTTTTTATCCAATCTAGAATCATTGTATGATAATTACCTGATAATTACAGACCTCTGAGATGTCATTGCTTGGATGCCTCAGAGGGTTACACTGATGATGGAAAAGGATTAGAAAGTCTTCCATAGCTTTTGGGGGGGGTGCTTGAGGGGGAGTGGTTTGGGGTTAGTTTGTTTGTTTGTGGAGTTGATTTGTTTGTTTTAAGATTCAGAGCTTCTGGAGGATGAGAGTAAAAATTCAGAGCGCTATCCAGCTAATGACAATTATTTTTTTTTTTAGGTACAGTTTACCTCTGTACAGGTTTTGGTTTCAGTTTTCTGTTGTTAATGGTTTTGGAGGCAAGCAGGCTGACAGCGGACATTTTCTTCAATGCAGTAGATACCTGTGGGGTGTTTTTTCCTCCTGTAAAATTTGCTCAAAGCTTGAATCAAAATTCTGCATTTAAATTTACTAATAGCATACTCCTATTTAGAAATCCATAGGTATGTCAACCAAAAATTAAGTGAAGTGTGCATATTTTTTATACTTGAAAAGGTATCTTTTTTCCGAATTTTTTTGTCACAGTGATGCATTATTACAGTGCTAAACTGTGAGAGAGTGCTGTTAGCAGGAGGCATTGCAGTCTGTAAAGTAACAGGACCCACAATACGGACTAGTTCCTTGTATTTCTGTTGTTTGGATACGGTTATTTTGATAAGGTATCATACCTTAACTTTTATTTCAAAACAGATTCTTCAAATAAACATAAAAATAATTTGTTGGTCCCAGTAGTATCAATCAAACGAAGCTCTGTGGCTGTTTGTTAAAGGTAGGGTAGTATGGAGGGGATTAAATGTAACAATTTATCGTATGTGCGTTCTGGTTAATAGCAAGCACTTACAAGTAAGATTCAGATGTAAATAAAAGTCTAATGAAAGTGGAATACTGATAATAGCTATTACATTTGTCACATTTGGTAAGTCTTGTCATGTTTTAATTCAAATTATTGATCACATTCTCCTTTTATCTTATTTGGAGCGTACACGTGCAGTTAAGCCCTAAAGGACCAGATTACTGCAATGACATTTAGGTAGGCCTACAAAATTTTCTCAGCTAGTTTAGGTAGGAATTTTCATACTTATTTGTTCCAAACAGATCCTTTTGCTGGAGTTTTTCTGTTTGGTTGCCTATGGGGATGTTTACATAGAGGTACAATGTAACTACATTTTCTCCCTGGTATTTTTCACTTTTAAGTATTTTTACTGTTTTGTCTACACAAAAAATAAAAGCATTAATAGTCATACTGGAATATAAGATTAGAGTTGTCCTTGTGGGTAGGTATGTCCAACTTTCTGTTGCAGGTCACCTTATCTTAATGATTTTTCTTCTAAACCTGACAGTTTCCATCTTTGTTCCTTTTTATTTGCCTTCTGTCCTTGAAGGTTCTGAGATAAGTAGTTAAATTTAGGAATATGCCTTTTGTTTGGAAATAAACCTACAAAACTTGCATAGTCTGAATATTTGACCATTTCCCAGGAAATATGTAAGGACATGGACATCTCTGTAAGGCCTTTTGCATTTTGTATTTAAAAATTGGAGTAATTTTAGAAACAGTTGTACAGTAGCACCTAAGAGAAAAGGCAAGCTCCTGATATTTGGGTTTTTTTCTGATGTGGAATGTCATCTGAATTGTTTTGCCAGCTTTAGTTTCTTCCTAGCACTACATTAATTTCTGTAGCTGCTTCAGCTCTGATGGTACAGGCCGACCCTGACTTAAGGGGTCTTTCCCATATGGATCCTCTGTTGTCTAGTTAGTCAGGTATTTCAAATAAAGCTTTTCTGAAGTTGTGACGTTCAGAACAGATTTCTGTATGGATTCTCTAACAGAGGTAAGACAGGCTTACACTGTCAACTGTTTCTGACTGTGAGTGCGGGTGGGATCACTTTCTTCTATGTAATCTGTTATCAAAAATTGTGGTGCCTGTCTCAAATGTTGAAATTGTCAGTGTGTTTAAACTAGTCAGATCTTAAAACTTCCCATTGACTAGTCCCTGTTCTGCCATGTATTTCTTGTCTTCCTTTGCTTGACTTAACAGGTAGGAAACTTCTGGTAGTGTCTGCAGCTGCATTAGAGTCACCTAAGTTCTGCTCGGCTGCAGGTGTTCTTCCTTGGTAAACTCTGCTGCCTGAGAACAGCTACAGTCTGAAGGCAGATTGCTTCACCTGCTTGGCCTTGCTCTGCTCACCTCTTCACTAGGGATAACACTCAATTGTTAGACTGAGGAACGCCTACAATGAAAGCCGTATTTCATGACATTCTGAAAATTATTTCAGTTTTCAAGTCCTACATGCCACTGGCTTCTGTAACGTTCAATTCACCTTGCCAAACTTACCTTTGTCTGGAAGTCCGGAGGCAAAATGAGGGAGTCCTAAGCCACAAGGCAGCATCAAAGTGTCCACAAACGGTCTTAAAAATTGCTGGTGTCACTAATCCCTTATTAGATATAATGAGGCCCTAAAATTTCATTTTGAATTGCCTTCATTAACCTGAGTCCTGTGTAACTTGGAGAGGCAGATTTTAAATGTCTTTGTTAACATAGCAAGAGAGCTTATTAGAGGTTAATCCCTGAAGCATGACATTTTTTTATGCAGCTATAAATTTATTTGTGTACGTTAAACATACAAATGGTTTAAAGTTCAGCCCTTACAGTCTGTCTGGAGCTTAACTCAATGCACAATCGTGGCAGATGTCCAGAGCGCGGTTGTGCCAGGCTGCAGAGCTGGTTTCCCTGTAGTGCTGAAGCTGAAACCATCTGACTCCACGTACTTGAAGCCAGTTTACTGTTGTATTGGCAGCAGTTGCGGTCAGGCTTCAGTTGTAAGAAAATGCTTTATTACTTCCAAGTTTCCCTTTCAGCAAAAAACGCTTATAAGACCATAAAACTGTCTGTGTCTTTCTAAGATCTATCATGGCAACCTGGTAGCACAGCATCTATTTTTCATCTGAAGGGTTCGTGGTTTCCAGTTATGTAGAAGGCTCAAGTAGTAATACTTATTTGTCCTCTGACTCATTTCCTGTTGCTGTAGGCTTTGTCCCTTCTGAAATGCACTGGTCTGCATCAACAATGTGAAGAGTTCAGTTCCTCTACTGCTTGTAAAACAGGTGGAGACATGACTGATGGGAATACCTGCCGCAGCAGGGTTCGGCACTCCTGCCAAAAAGAAAAGGAGAGAAGTGCCACAGGGGTTTAAACCCTCTTTCTGTGTCAAGTGGCACAAGCTGATACCTTCTTCCCATCTTAATCTCCCAGATAAAATCCATCCTTGCTGCTTTTGTGTGTGGTAACTGTACATGCCAATCCATTTGCAGAACCATCTGACTTACAAATTCCTTATTTTTGCTTGCCTTCACGCATATTTTTTTTAGACAAGTACAGCAGCGGCATCATAACAGATTACTACATGTGGCTTCCTTCCCAAATAGAAAGTCAGTATGTTTGTTAGCTGCTTTCAGAGAAACCTGAGGAAGAGAATCCCTTCTGTTCCTGTTACTTGGAAATATTAAGGGTACAAAGAAGACAGATTTCTTTTTACTGAGAACAACTTTTTGTGTGAGGAAGGTGAGAATCAATGCCGGTATTACAGATCTGAACTTCTCTGGAAATACTGTTTTGCATCCTGTTGCATCTATTTTCCCCCCTTAAGTATAATTAGTTTAGATTTTGAGACAAGAATTTGATTTGGATGGGAAAGCTGCAGTTTCTTGAGTTTCTCCCCTCCTCCAAGTCATGAAGGACTCACAGTGGGAATAGCATGGGAAGTGAAGACGATCAGGTGGTAGCCCTGTGCCCCGCAGTTTGGGAGGGTGAGAACACTCACTGACTGACCATGAGACATAGGATTTTGGTTCAGGCAAGTCTTCCATTAATGTAACTTTTTGATATTTGGAATGCAGGCTTGTGTGCCCCCTCCCCTGCAGCAAATCCTCCTTGTCTTCCACAGGCTTCTCCTGCTGAAGCCCAGCAACAACTTCTGTCCTATGTGTTTGTCTTCCAAAGTGCTCTTACGAACCCAGATGGAAAAGACCTGCTGGGGAGGAACAAATAAATAAATAAATAAAAGGATTATTTAAGTTTTTCGGCCTTAAATGTTACAAAGAGATTTTCGAGAAAGTAACCTTATTTCCGTATCAAGTGGAGTAAGCCAGCATACAGTTCTGTGAGAATGATGGGACAATTGAAATATTTGTGTAGTTCATCCAGTTCCATCGGTTCCTTAGAAAGGTCTAAAGTTTCTTTTGAAATTTACTGAATATGGCAAAAGTTGTTTTTAAAACTTTGAGTTCTTTATGTATAACTTGCTCAGATTTTGAGTTTGAATTGAGGACTTTCCACCAGTTAGCAAGCCAGTTAATTTCTCTGAAGATCACGTGTAGAGAGTATTGCAACTTTCATAAATCTTTTGAAAAATACTGTGTGTGGTTGATACGCAGGTACGAATGCTTTGTCTTGGTTTCTTACAGGTGAAGAAGAGAGAATACTGAGGAGAGATGGAAAATTAGTATTCAAGAGATTTGTATTACTTTTTAATTTCTGCTGCCTGGGTGGAGCCTGAATCCTTAAATCTCCATTCAAGGAGCAAGGGAGAGGTCTAAATGTGAAAGTTCATTTCGGGTGGCAGATCCAACTGTTTTACATGCATACTGGCAGAGCAGATGGAGTAGGACTTAAAAAATATAAGAAGGCAGAACTTCAGGTATTAAGAGTTTTTGGTAATGATATGTCCTGCAGTCTTGTCGAGGTCACATGCTCAAAGAGAGCAAAAAAGTTCAGTTATTTAATTTACCAAAAGTTGAGTTTTATGAGGGTTGGAAACCGGTTTGTGAATTTGAATCTAAACTTAAAAGAAACTAAAAAAGGGGGGGGAGGGAAACATGGAGAAGCAAATTAAGAATGAAGCATGATACTTAAAATGTAGTTCTGTGGAACGTTGAAGGTTCGCTAAAATTGGTTTAATCAAATTTATCCTTCATTGTAAAGTTTTTTTTAACTTCAGTTTGAACTAGTCTTCGCTCTTAAACCATTATTAAAGTCCCCACATCTCTTTTCTCACAGTACTGATGGTGTTTAGGGCTGTCCAAATCCGCAAACATGGACCGAATCCATTCAGAGTGCATGTACATATGTATGAGAAAGAATATACTTACGTAGGCAAGTGCAAACATGCTAAGATGCCTTGAAGACCCAGAATGGACATGTCACAACAGCAATATTCTACCTGTTAAGTAACAGAGTGGTTTTCTATGAAGCATTTCTCTGAACCTAAATCTTTCTGTGTCTCAGATATTCTTCCCAGTTTTCTAGTGGGGCTGTGAGACATACTGAAGAACTGTGGGTTGCAGTAGGAGACAGATACGATGAGGTATAGGGCTTTAAGCAGAGCTTCCCACTCATGACATGCCCAGCTCTAAGCAGAGCTGCACGTTCAAGCAATCATTGCATGCCTTTTTTAGAGGAGTTTTTATTTTAGGTTCCAGATGGTTTTTTTTCATGATTGTTAAGTAAGAAGTTGTATCGAAAAGCTGTAACCGCACGCAGAATTAGTGTCATCATGGTCACTTTATCACTAGTCGTACAAGCCTTTCTCTATTCCTTTTGTCATGTGTTCTACAACATAATGTAACTAATATGAAATTATTAAGATGCGCATTTGTAGATTGTAAAGTAATTTATTATTTTTGTGGCTGGAAACATGAGCTACTTACATGCAGCAATGACTTTCCCTCACATTCTCCTTAGCTTACAGAGCCACGTATGTTCTGAGCCAAACCCAGCAGTTCTTACCCAGGCAAAGCTCCCACTGACTTCACTGACTTCAGTGGGAGTTTTGCCTAAGTAAAGACTGAAGGATTTGGATCACCAAACTTAGAACATAGAGTTTTCTATAACCTTGGGCTGAATTGCACAGAAGACAGTGGGTGTTTTAAGGAAAAAGGAAATACACTTTTTTCTTCAGTAATTTCAGCCCTGTTAGTGCTGAAGTTAAAAGCATTCCTTTGGAGAAAGCCTGGCTTCTAAACTGGGCCAGTGTCTGAGGCTGGGGACATTGAGAATTACATTTGGAGTTCTTTGTACTTTACTGCCAAGTTTAAGGAGATACTCTTCAATGAATTAGGGCAAGTATTAGTATGGTCAGTGCTTTTGTCATGTGGTAACAGAATAGATGTTCTGTGAAATACAACAGTGTACTTGCTTTCTCTTGCTTTAGGTTTAAAACAAAGACTGGCAAATATCCCACAAATATAAAAGCGTTGAACCAAGTCCAGGAAACTTTTAGTTATTTACCCAATATAATAAATATACATAAAGTCCATCTTACAGTTATTTACTGCTTACAACTTGTTTTAAAAGCTTGTCCAGTAAAATGTGGTTAGAACAGTTTTCCTCATCACAGTGTTTACTGCCCAGGTACTGAGATGAGCATATAGTTTTTACACAGCAGTGCGAAATAAGCTTTAAATATTAACAAATGAGAATATTAGTGTTTTACACCCACTTTTCCCTCGTGCCTGTGTCCAAGCAAAATGCAAGATATTGGAGAAGCAAGCCTGGAGTACTTAAGTAGCAAAAATGCAGCAGTAGCATTTTCCTAGCTATTTGTACAATCAAAGCAATGAGTGCAATACTGATAGGATGCGAGGCCTGGAATTTTTCACGTGAAATTAGGCTTTGTGCTTTCATGCTGGTAGAGGTTGGGTATGTCATAAATGCGTCCTGTTGAAACGTTACTGTGGGCCAAGGTGGTGGTTGCTAGGAATTGCACAGGAGTGATTGCTTTTCTGGGAGCAGTTTATCTGCTCTCCTTGTTGGTGGTTAGATTAGGTACCACAGTAGCTCTAATCTGTGGTGTTCTGCATAGCGCTGGAGAACATAAAGGAATGTGGAAATAGAATGGGGAAACGTTGATGAGACCTCATGCTGAACCCTGGCATCCTGAAACCCTGCCTCTGGATAGAAATCCTGTGGTGTATCCTGTGGCCAAAGCTAGAAGGAAGGGAAGTCTGCCAGGGAGGTCTGGAGCCACACAGGACTGTAGGGAGGGGATGGAAGGGCTGGATCCTAAACCATGGTAGTTTATTCAGGCCCCCAGTTTTCATAGTCCCTTTTAAACAGTGTACGTCAACCCAAACTCTTTGTTAATGTTAGGCAGACTTTGAAGATTTTGTGCCAGAACTTCAAAGTGTTGCTAATTTTGCTCTAGGGTAGAGAGTAGAATATTGAGGCTCTTTCTTAATTCTAGCATCAGGTTTCTAAAACACTCTCTGATATGACTTTTCTTTATACTGAGACTGTATGCATTGTATCCAGAATAATAGAAATCGTTCTTTTGGAAATCAGTCTTCACATATGGGCAAATAGACTTAGGTCCTGATTTCTTTGAATTCTAATCTGTGCATAGAGATTTTTAATAAATGGATAGTAGGAAACATCATGTAGAGGCTTTTTTACAGCTTCACATGAAATGGTGGTTGCAATCTGGGATAAATTCTTCAGAAAGAAAATATTTAAAAAGTAATATTGTAAGTACATAATAGCCCGAATTCTGTGGTCTTCATAAAGTTTCCTGATCCTACATTTTGCAAGTCTGTGCTTCTTGCATAAACTCCTTGAATTTCCTGGTCATTGATCCTGCTCAGTGTAGTGGAGGAGCAGAGAATTACTTTTCCTCCTGTCCTGTTAACTGTGTGCTTGAATTTGGTCTTATGCTACAGAGCACAGAGTGGTGGAAACTCTTGGCTCTGCTTCATGTGCAGAGCACAGAGTAGTGGAAACTTCTGGCTCTGCTTCATGTTAGTTTGCACTTCAGGCGGTTTATTCAGCGTTGACATTGGATTATGGAATCTTCTTTTTTAGCGTGCTCTCTTTGTAGTCTGACAGGTACAATGGTCCCCACTACCACATAGCTCACCCTCACTTCTTGAGCAGGAGGGACGTCGGCAAAAACTCATCTGGACCGATCCTGCAAAGGTCTGGGGATTTCAAGACTGTCAGGAAGAATTTTCCAATGAAGGAGAAGTACCTCACCTTGTAACTGTCATTACCACAAGCACTGCTGTGCTTTATCAGTGTGAAGTAACAAGAAAGTCTGAAGAAATTTTAAAATAAAGTGTTTTATGTAATCACCCCAACTAGTAGTGATTACATTATCTTTGAGCTGTCAGTTATATATAACACATCAGTTATTTATAACCTATGTGATTAAAAGTGGATTGCAAAATAGTAAAATCTAGCTTAAATGCCTAATTATATATCCATAAAGAATGAGAGTATCAGGCCCAGCCCATCAGTCAGTCAGTAGAAAGTCAAACATTGCTGCTTTTTGACAGAAATGGTGATATTTGGGAACGGGCGTTAACTGTTCAGCGAGCAAAGATTAATACTCAGTGATGCTAGGTGAAGCAAACAAAATACAGAAGACTTGCAGTCATTCTCCAAATTGAGAGGACAGGTCCTGGGAAAATATCTGTTAGTCTGCAGCCTTGAAATTAGGACTCTTACATAGTCCTGACTGAATTTAGAAATGTGAGATAACAAATTTTGAGCTGAGCAGTAAGTAGAATGAGAGTAGGTGATATGCTTTGTGTTCTCATACTTTGGCAGGACTGAAGTAGTGGTTAATTTAATGTCAGAATGGTAATTTACTTAAGGATGTAAATGCATTCTAATTCTTAACTGCTGAAGCATAGTTTTAATTTAATTCTTTTAAATTTTAATTGATTTAACTTCCAGTGATCAGGTAGTTGTTACTTGCACTTGCTCACACTTACTGATTGAGAAAAGGGTGGTGAGGGGAGAACCAGCCTGGTGTTAAGAAATAGTCTTTACTTAAAGTTGCTGTGTGTCTGCCCTTCCATATATTTAGTGATTTTCTCTAAAGATTAAAATTACCCTTGTAGTTGATGATATAGTAATATAGTCTCTCTCCAATTAACAGTTTTAAACCATTAACATCTTTCAGCAGTGCCAGGGAAACTGTTTTCTGTAAATGGTTTGGTTTAGAACTGAGGGCTAGCTTGATAATAATAACGGATTTTCAACTTCATCAAAGATAAGTAAAAGTTGTGGATTTCTAGAAAGAAGTATTCCAAATTTTATCTAAGAGATTAGAGGTGTTCTAGGGGTAAGATTAACAATAAAATACGGCTTGCTATGGAGCTCACCCTGCAAATCTTAAGAAAAGGTCTTAGGACTAACTGAAAATTGTCAGCAGCTCGTTGTGAAACAGTGTAAGTGTTGTAAATGAGTCCTGATTATATCTTTTATGTAAACATTGTTCAGTGTGACTCATTCGTTGCCAAGTGGCGCATTGGTGGTAAAGCATGGTGAGACTTCGTAAGGATATTTATTTACCCTAGGTTGCTTCAGTTTAAAGTTCAAACAGTTGTGCAGTGGGTAAACGTTGGTGTTCTAGAGCCATTCACTCTCCTCTGGAGTTGAGTTCCAATCTGCTGCTTTTCAGAAGCCAAGCGTTAAGTGCTTACAGATGCAACAACCTATGGCAACCCGTGTAAAATTTTATAGCCGCTGGAAGATACTTCCATGCTGCCTCATGAATAGCTGAGGAAGGGTGTCCTGCATGTGAACTATTTGTCCTGGTTTTTCTTTTCATTCCTTTCTTTCACTAAAGCTGAGATTGAAAGGCTTATGGATAACAAAGGCAATTTCAGCCAACTCTTGAACACCAATACTGATAGCTCCTTTAGTCAGGTTTAAGCCGTGGAAGCCAATTGCTTCATTTCCTTTATCTTTAAAGTTTCAGCAGTTATTAAGCAAGCAATGACAGAAAAGTGAGCTCAGATTTGTAGGTCAAGTACTTCAGTTGCTGTAAAGGATTTAACCAGACCAGATTTAACCAAACATTAAGCCAGTGTCATCCATTTAGTTGTTAGAGATTCTGGAAATTGTAGATGGTCTCATTGAGTTCTTTTTAACTGTTCTTTTGTAGTCAGTCCTAACAACTTTTATGTTAGTGCAGACTTCACTTCTTACTTGACAATAAGTAGTGTATAGCATAAAAGAGAAATATTAAGTTCTACTGCATTTTTTGGAAGCTGCAGCAGCTTTGAGATGTGTGTTCTAGAAAACTGGGATAGCTGCTGGGTTCTTAGGCATTGTGAACCTGCATGATAGTAAGAGGTAAGCAAAATTGCCGTGAATCTGTCACATATTGTATCTTGGTTTTAGTAAGGATTCAGCAGGTAGTAGAAGTTTAAATATATTGAAGGGTTATTTTTATTCAAGAATAGTCGGTCATCTGCTTCTTAAGCACCATCAGAAGATAGGTTGGTTATGTGTGGTACGTCAGTTCCACTAACACTATACCCTGCAAAAATGAAGTAAGCAGAAGCGCAATGAATTTATTGTAATTTTTGTTCATTTGTTTGTAAGGTCTTGCATTTCTTGCCTAATCCTGCCAAAAATTGTGAATTTGGAAAGAGAATCATCACAGCTACAGTAACAATATTGGTAATTTGGCTGAAGTTGCCTCCCACCTGGGTGTTCCAAGAATTATCTCTTATCCACAAGTAGTCTGGTCTGCATTCATTCCTTACAAGAATATACTGAAAGAGGATGTGGGTGTGAGTTAACAAGTGATTCAAGGTTAATGAGGCAGTGGTATTAAAGATTATGCAGTTTTCTCTCTATCAGCTTCCTTTTGAGAAGCGTGTGATTTCCTTTTTCTTTTTTATTACTGCTCTGAAAGATTTGCTGAAATTACAGCAGTGTTCTTGTTGAAAACTACCATCTTCCATTAAAAGCATTAATGTTTGTGTTGGTTTTATCTGGTCTTGTAATAAGTTATGTATTCATTGTGTCTAGAAAAGAAATCATGTTGTACTGGGAGATGGCAAAAACACTTGAGAAAGAAATATTGAAGCAGTGAAGAATGGTATGCGTCTGCCTTCATAAAGTAGATTTATTTTTTTTTTTGCTAGAATTGTGAACATGTCCTCATTAAGTCAGAGTACATAAGGCTATGAAATGTAGTTCAAGACAAGGGCTCAACTAGCATAAATAAAAACAGTTGTGTTCGTGTCAGGAAATGGACAGTAGAACTGTATTTAGTTTGTACAGATGTAGGAAATTAAGGTGATAAAACTCTATATAAAACTCTATACAGTATCTTATGGAAGGAGAAAGTGTTTTTTTAATGGTAAAATCTTGAGGCAAGTTGATTTTACCGCTCACACTCACATACCCACGTATACTCTGAAACACCAAGACATACTTGTCAAAATGGTTTGGCTGGGATTGCTTCTGTGCAACAGGGAGGGCAAGGAATGCCGGCTCTCCAGTCCTCTCTCCATCTCCTGGGTTGTCTCATGCTTGGCGAGGAAGACTTAGGTTTTCCACAGACCTCTTCTAACCGGATAGCTATTTATGAGTGACCTTTTGACTCAGAAGCTCGCTCCATAAATCCAAAGCAGAGTTGCTACACATTGTCCGTTTTTACTTGTTAGGGGTAACTTCATGGCAACAGTCTGTCTTCCTGTTGCACCAGCAGGGAAAGGGATGGTGAATGGTACCTGCTGGAGGTGCATTAGTTGCATTTTATTACCTTTTTTATGACTTTTTTGTTATTTATAACCACCTAGCTGACTTAGGTGAATTTTAGGACTTATGAAAGAGTTGGACTTAGTTTTCTGATTGACTTTCAGTGGATTTCTAAGGGCAACTTCTTACTTTCCGTGTATAGTGGCATGGTTTTATTGATTAATTCATTTTTACCCTTCTTTTTTTTTTCCTTTGTGCTTGTATTTTCTTTCCCTCTAGTTTGTCATGGGTTTTTTAATACTTTGTTGTATTACTGCACACATTTTTGAAAAGGCATGTGCTTCGTGTATGACTAGATGGCATAGAAAATTTTCCTTTTTCAGTCACTCTGCTGCTTTGTGTGCATATGATCGATTTACCGTAATAAAGCTGGTGAAATGGTGGACATGGTTAGTTGTGGGTGGTTCTGCATGTAGACTGTGCGTGCTGATAGCATGCTAAGAGAAAATTTTGTTCCCTCCACTTACTCTCGCCAAGAGCTGCTGGGAAACCCTACCTGCTATGGTTCCTCTGTGGTTAGAGAGTTCTGCTCGTCAGTGTACGCAAGCTGCTCCCAGTGCCTAGGAGAGAGCTGTGGCTCTTCAATATTTACGTAGGTATGAATGCAGAAAACAGATGCTTGCATGAGTGTTGGCAAATTTGATCAGGATATTGATTCAATATAAGAGCAAATACAGCTGCCAGAATTCTGTGCTCTGGACTATTTTATGAATTTGTTCCAGGTGGAAATTCACCTCGCTTCCTTCTCTCCTTCCTCACATAGGAAACCAAACTGTGTGTTCTCTTGGCTGGTTCTTTCCTTGCTTGCCAGTGGTATTTTGTTGGCAGTTTTCGTGTATCTTTTGGCTGTTTCTCTAATTGGAAGGACCTAGGTTTGCCAAAAATTTTATTGACAGTGTACTACCTGCTTTTGCACTTACTTGTTTTGTACTACTTCCCTGCTAGGGAAGAGAGCAGAGTTTATTTTGTTCTCTTTTTTTTTGTTGTTATTGTTTTGTTTCTGTGTCAAGTGAGTCTGGGCATCTTGCAGGACTGGAATGAGGAAATGATTCAGGTGTTTGTTTTTTTCTGCAGTTGTATAAATTAATGTGGGTGAATGCTATAGTTAGTCTCATTTTTATGAGAACTAATTATTAAGCTGTTTACGAAATACCAGTATGGGATACCCTGTGGCATCCATTTGGGTAAGACAAGTGCATTTCTAAGCTCTTAAATGTAGATGTCCTAGCAGATTTTTCTGGGATGTATTGTATTTTTTGTTGCTGCTTTACACACATTTACGACACTTTTCTTTTAACTAATGCTTATTTGTAGCACACCTTGTTAAGTTATAGCTCAGTCCCGAAGACCTCATTCAGTGCCTTATTCAGAGTAAGATCTCCACTGTAGTCAAAACTTGCAGTGGAGTTAGGTGATTGGGATGTTTTGTTAAGGTGAATTATAGCAAATTATATTATTAGCAAATTATATTAACTCCCATGTAAGTAAAGCTGGTCTTGTTTTTTGATTTTTCTTTTCTCCTAGTTTAAAATAACAAAACTTGAGATGCAGCTTAGTGCTCTTTCTTCTTAGCAGAAGGGTTCTTATTTGGGAATGTGCAAATCTCATGTGCCTTAGTCAAAGATACTTATTTTCAGTGAGGTGTTATTCTCACTTCCTAGAGGTCTTTACCTCAGAGAAGGCTTCTCCTAGTCTTTTGGATGGGTTTACATATCAAAAAATCTTTGTTCTTCATATCTGATAGTGTGTCTCTGCAGTTGGCCAGTGATTATATTGTAGCAGGCATTAGAGTAGATGTTTAGGAAAATCATAATTAAATAGCAGTGTGAGAAATTGAATACTATTTCAAATTCAGAGAGAAGTTGTAAGCAAGTTAGAATGTGATCAGGATACAGAAACTAAATTCTCTCATCAATTTTACGTGCCATAAAAGCTTATATGAGTAATTGTGCTCATAATGGATTTTAAAAGCATAAAAATGATTCCAGAGTTTTTGAGCTGTGGCCTTCTAGAAGACAGAGCAAGCAGAACAGTCTTGGTCAGGAGAACAGTTGTCTGGGATGTCTGGCTGGATGTCAGAGAATTTGCACTATTCATGGTGTGATGGGCATTTGTATTTACATTGGGCAGTTGGAATTGCTATACCAACCTAAATATTAGTCAGAGTGCTTGCTGGTTGCATGGGACCAGTTCAGTAAATCACAGTCCAAAGGCACTGGGAAAGTTAGCTAGGTGGTACAAGCATCTTATTAGCTGTTGCTGAATAATATTATAGAAAAGCGATACGTTTTTTTCCACAGAGATTGCCTGATTGAGAAATCCTTTTTTCAATAAATGAAGTAGCAGAGTTACTGTTGAGTTCAGTACCCAGATAATGTATTCAGAAGGTTAAGTACAACACGTGTTTTATCGTTTCTCTCCCACCCCCCCACCATGAATAAACAGATATTTGAGTGGTAAAGTAGAGAGAAAATATTGTAGAAAAGCATGCAGGATTGAAAAAGGAATGGGATTCAAATTCTTCACAGCAGGTAGCAAAGTAATGTTTTTGCCTTCAAGCTACAGTAGATAAAATAGAGCTAAGTGCAAGAAATCAACAGTTTTCTATTTGAAAAGCACTCACTGGCAGAGTAATAAATTTTAAAAAGGCAGAATTAAATGGAAGAAAATCCTCAGTTTAGAGCCAGAGGAAAATCTGTATTTATTTCCAGCAAGAGCCTAAATGTGTATCTGCCTTGAATAGAAATGTGGTGTTACTTTGGCTTCCTGTAATGTACTTTATCAAGCACTTGGTGTAGAGAGAATAAGCCTAAAGAGTAAGAGCCCCAGAATGGTTGTTTTTGTGATTTTGCTGGGGATCAAGAATGGGCAGACTGTTAGGTTAATCCTAAGTGTCTTGTCCTGGCACAAACAACGTGTAACAATTAAATTGCATCAGTGAGTTCGCTGGTAGTTTGGAGTGAGATATTTTGGAATGTCTAAAATAGGACTGAAACTGAGATTGTGTGTGATTGGTGCCATACAGTGAGTGAGAATATTACATCGTCCCTGAGGCCAAGCTCATTTACTAACAGATGGATTGTACATTCTAAGAACGGAACTGCTGGGAAAAAGACATATGTGCTTTGCTGTTAGCATGATAAATATAATAGATTCTAGTTTTTAATGTAGAAGTCAAGCTGGGAAAATACCTCCCATTGTTGAATAAGAATTTCCTGAAAGAACAGCTCAGTTGTTGCTGCTGCAGCACATCAGTGCTAGATAGCCCCTTGGATTTTGGGGTGCCATCAAAGCAGGTAGGGGTACTGTTAAAGTGTACTTTGTCTTCTCTGGCGGGTAGCACTTCCACCTCGGGGCAGGGAGAGTGCTGGATTCGGTCCCTTGCTCCTGAGCGTTGGGATGGCTTTGCCGGTTGGTAATGCAGGTTGTGACTTAATTAAACCATGGTAAGGACAGAGGTGTTGGATATATGTAGGCAGACTAAAGGTGAAAACAGAATCACAGAATCGTTTTGGTTGAAAGAAACCTTTAAGATCATCAAGTCCAACCATTAACCTAACGCTGCCAAGTCCACCACTAAACCGTGTCCCTCAGCACCACCTCTACCCATCTTTTAAATACCTCCAGGGATGGTGACTCAACCCCTTCTCTGGGCAGCCTGTTCCAATGCTTAAAAACCCTTTCTGTGAAGAAATTTTCCTAATACCCATCCTAAACCTCTCCTGGCACAACTTGAGGCCATTTCCTCTGGTGCTATCGCCTGTTATTTGGGAGAAGAGACCGACCCCCACCTGGCTCCAGCCTCCTTTCAGGTAGCTGTAGAGAGCGATGAGGGATCCCTCAGCCCTCAGCCTCCTTTTCTCCAGGCTAAACAACCCCAGTTCCCTCAGCCGCCCCTCACAGGACTTGTGCTCCAGACCCCTCACCAGCTTTGTTGTCCTTCTCCCACTTCCTACCATGGGCTGTTTGCGACTTTCTGGTATTTAAAGAGCTGAAGTGTTTCTTCAGAGGAGGGCTGAGGTAGGTGTCTGTAACCCCCCTCCCCGGCAGGCCGAGGCCTAGCGCTGTTGTGGAACATGAACATGGCGGAGCGTTTACTGAATGCATAACCAAGTAAGTGGCAAGCCAGACCTTTCAATAAAATCTGTAGCATTTTCTTGCTAAGAAAGAATGTTTGTCACCTGCTGGTGGTGCCGCCCCACCTAGTTGGTCTGGGTGCCGCACTGCGAGCTGGTGAAGTCTGACCTTGGGAATCTTCCCTTGGGCGGGAAGAGTTTGAGAGCATATTGAAAGATATACTTTAATATTGTCATTTTCCTGGGACTGGAACAGTCATAGGAGCTTTCTTTGTTGTTTAAAGAAGGAAAGCAGCAAACTGCTGCTCCCCCCCCCCGGGATTCCATCATGGAATCACCTTGGCTGTCATACAGGCCAGTGAGTGTTTAAAAGTCATTAGATAAGAAGANATAGGAGCTTTCTTTGTTGTTTAAAGAAGGAAAGCAGCAAACTGATTCCATCATGGAATCACCTTGGTTGTCATACAGGCCAGTGAGTGTTTAAAAGTCATTAGATAAAAAGCCACTGGCTATCAGCTGTTTGCTGAACAGATAAGTCTTCAGACTCGGGATCCTTTGCTACCATTTCTGCAGGTTCTGGCTGCAGGAAATGAGTCGCCCTCTCCACTTCTGTCCCTGTGCTGGGAGAATATCCTTCCTATAATAAGTCACTCTCCAGCTTCTCTTTTGGTCTGTACCACCCTCTGACTGGCTCTTCCTTGGGCACGTATGGTAAAATACACCGTTTCTGAGCTGCTTTTACTGTTTCAGTGACAGCAGGCTATTTTCATGCACTTTCCTTCATAACAGTAGCAATTGCAGGCTAAGTTTTGAACTTCCTTGAAAGTCTGGAGCATGCACAGTATGGCTGGGGCATTTTTTTAGTGTTGTGCTGCCCAGTTCTTAACAAGTCTGTGTTGACTAGATGCCATGGTGATACACGGGGGTTTAAATCTTGACTGGAGATGGGCATTGTTTCATGAAAAAAGAGCAGATCCTTGATACTGTCTCAGCCTCCTTGCCAACTTTGAGCCCCTGATCTTAAACAAGAAAAGTACAAAAATTTCTGAGTAAAGCCATTATAAGTTCGTCTAAAAAATATTTACAGAACACAGAATTTTGTGTAATCCTGGTTTTTGGAAAAAACGAAATTATTTTTACTGTTTATTTTCTTTGAAAATACATGTTCAGCTTGTTTCAAGTACCTGGCAAGGAAATTTTCAGTGTGGGTTATTAAGTCTTGGCAGAGCTGTAACCATCTAAAAGCAACAGCAATATTATTGGAAAGCATTCGAAAATATTAGCCATTACTATAGTTACCAGCTCTGCCTGTATTTCTTCTTTTTTGTGGTTGTTTTTAAGCTAAATTGTAACTTGAAAGATTGCTGGGGTTGCAATTGCATCAGTGCAAGTAGTCTAAAAAGTGGGTACGCCAAGGTGGAGAGGGGGTAAAGCCATATAAGGTCCCTTCCAACTCTAACCATTCCATGATTCTATGATAAGCTGGCAACAGTGAGCGTAGCAGGGTGGAGACAGGTCCAGCAGGAGCTGGGTTCATCGGAGATCCTCTATGCATCCAGTTCCTGCATGTTGCTGCTGTTTGGGCCATGCACCTCATGGTTCTCAGCAGCACAGTTCCAAGTGTAATAGGCATAATTAAGCCGCCAGAGGAAAAGAAAAAAAAAGTAACACTTGTTATAGAATTTCAAATTTTATTAGAATTAAAGGAATTAATTAAAGCTGTCCCAGGAGAGAATAGAGAACACTGATTTCTGTGCTACTTCTTTGTGAGAAACATAGTGGATAAAAAGAAATACATGCAGTTGAAAGGGAGGGCTGATGAGTTAAGTGTTTATTGCACAGATATATTCTGGCTGTGTTAGCTGCTGTTTCAAGATCAGACATCTGTCCTTAAAATATTTTGCTGCTTGGAGGTTTTTTCTTTACCTTGAAATAAAGCCAAGTTTTTCCTTCATAAAAGAGAGAACACTTGAATAAACATAACCCTAATATAAAGCCAGTTGGGACTAGTCTACTGGCAATGGCCAGAGTTCTTTTCACATTGGGAATTATTAGAAAGACAGTGACTGACTTCCCCCATCTCAAGGGTAGCTCACACAGTCTCTATTCTTGAGTTCTCTATTGTTAACCAGTATGGAAGAGACAGAATTTTACAGGAATATTACACTAGGCCACTTTTTTATATGGTCTGTTATTTTTCAGAAAATATTAAATCTTTCTTTTTAACTTTGAAATCGCAAAACATGCAAGTATTTGTTAAATACAGTATGCCCATAGGGACAGATACTTACACATACCAAGCAGGTAAAACTTGTAAGGCTCCTGTTAGAGGGCAAAGACAGTTGAGAAGTGTGAGCGGCTGAGAAAGCTGCGGTTCCTGTATTCTGGGGAGCAGTGTTGGCACGCGATGGTACTTAACTATGAATTGGATTCTGCAGAAGTTTGCACCCATTTCTTTTCCATAAAAAAGAGCTTGTAAGAGTTGGATTCTCTGTATGTTAGAGCTGGTCACAAGAGTTGTAATGCTAGTAATGGCTGAAACTAGTTATTGAATTCCTTTGTCCCCAGTTTACCTGTCTATAAACTGTGTGCAGTGTACTGTCTGCCTCAGGGATTTTAGGTTTCTACAATCCACTGAGAACTTGGATGAGGTAACCAAATTGTTACCTGTTAAAACTGGAAATTTGCTGTTTTAACAGATTATGTTAGTTTAACTTTTATTTTGTTCTCCAGTAAAAGGGAAAAAGATTGGACAGGTCAGCAATGACTATGCTTTTCTCTGCCTGTAGGCATTTTATTTTTAATCCAAGTTCTACTGCTCTGAGGGACTTCTGGCATTCAGTTATCTCTGCTTATCAGTGGAGTGGACTGTACTGAATCCTGAGGAATCAATACTGTTATCGCACAGACTACAAGAAATACTTAAATAAAATAGAAACTAGCTATGGGCTTGCACAGTAAAATTCAGGCCCATCTCTCATCTGAACCTTAACAATGTTGTTGGCTTTTTCATCTTGACTTTTTGTTTATTAATACTTACCTACACATTTCATCTGTGTATCTAAGTATTCACTGATGAAGCCCTTGTGAAGACATTGTTTTAAAAGAAATTTAAAACAAGTGCCTTGTTTTGATCATTATTGGTAATTTAATATTGCTGTCCTAGACTGTTTCAGTTGTGCTAGCTATTGATGCACTGTGTAAAGGAAAATCCAGAAAAAGAGAGCAGAGACACTTCATGTATTCTGTTTGGCCCTTAAAAAAAGAAAGTGGATGAGAAATTACAGTTTTACTGTGAGACAATAGACACTTCAGGAGAGCTTGTCTTGCTTCTCAATGTATTTTTCAATATAGACAGTTAAGATTTCTTGAAGGAACAAGTTAACAACTTCAGAACCAGAAGTTGTTGCAAACTAACTTTCCTTTGCACAATTTTTACTTTTTTTTTTTTTTTTTAATCTAGGTTAAATATTTCAAAGGTTTTAAAAAACTTGAAAAGGTATACAGAGCATCTGCTGGAGTTGTTAAACTCCCTGAGTTACTGATAGATGAAGCAGATGCAGACTGGTCCCACTACTGCCTTGATCCTGGAAACTGATCCACTTTGTGAGAAGTGTGCACAAATCTAATTACAGGATCAGGATGAAAAATTGGATAATAATTTTTTGTGTGTGTCATCCATTCAGTCTGAAGCCATGACTGTTTTTCTCACAGTCCATGCACAAACTGGGAATCTGAGAGTTCAAATAGTTGGTGTGTGGTTGCTGATACGTGGTTTTGGCATGTTGGAATGGGTGTGCATCAGCTTTAGGGGGCATAACCAGTTCCAGGTGCAAAACTGGGCACATGTATCTGTAGACTGACTTGTTGAAATCTGTGATAAGAATTTTTAGTGCACACGCTGCATTTTCTAAAATAATTGATGATGGAAAGAATGTGAACGTGTTCTCAACGTGTTAAACTAGAATATGCAGGTGTATTTCTTTATAGTGTATATACACATATGTAAATTCTTGTTACTCTCTCTGCACTTTTCCAGTACTTAATTAAGTCCACTTGATAGAGTGAATGTGTGGCAGTTTTCATGCCATTGACATTTAAATAATATGAATGTGGTGGCAACCTAGCAGCACAGCGCTGTTAATACCATATTGTGGTTAGAGTAGAATTTATTTACATATATGACCTCTAGCAATAAAAGAAGCCTGTACAGAGACTAGTTTCACTGTAGAAAAATCTTCAGTTGTGTTTTGATTAGAAAGCCTTTCCTAACGTGTTTTTATTCGAAAACCAGAAGAGCACTTTTTTATATGGGTAGAATCTATTTGGACAACAGTTTCTCTTCTGCGTTGTCCTTCACGTCATTCAGAGAACTTAGCCAGTCTTCATTAACGGCTTTCTAAGGTCACATCTCTGCAATACCCACCACAACCATAAAACTTGCATAGATACCACTTGGAATGTAATGTGGAGCGTGACCAAGGACCAGTGTTTTCCATTAATTTTCTTCAGCTTTTATTTAGGACATGGTCAGAAAAACCTCCTGCTGTTAACCTGAAAAAGAAAGGTAAGGAGGAAGGGAAGGATGTGACTTGATATCTCATTTATTCAGAAATTTATGGTTTGCACAAAGAAGGAAAACCACCATTTCATTGGACAGGCTTCTTAGCACTGTGCCCTATGTGTGTACTGATTGTAATAGATTATACATGGAGGAGAGTAACGCTGAGGTCATGTGGATAAATCTTACATCGTTATTTTTTGTTCTTATAATTATTTTTTTTACTGCAATTAAAAGCATTACTGATTTGATTCCAATGTCAAGATAAATAGCTTCTAGATATTTTTGAATAGTGGGAAGGTGACAAATATAATGACTGCCTGTCAGAGGAATATAATCCTTGTCACAGTAGTTGAATGAAGCATTTTCTGAATTTGAAAATTGTATATAAAATAATTCTTCACTGAGAGATGTTACTTTGCAGATTTGGGGAGGGGAGGGAGTGTCTACATAATACAAAAAAAAGCTACCCTTTTTTGGTATCATGAGAAAAAGCACTGGGACATAAAGAAGCAAGATTTGGGTAGAAAAAATAATTGCTGCATTTCTGTTTATCTTTTCTCTTCTTGTTCATCTAGTTAGTCGTAAAACTTGCTGCGCAATCCCTTCTTACGTAGTCAGTGAGGCACAGAATGACAATGGTAGTATTTCTAATTTTTTACCTTTGCAATTGAAATGTAAAAAAAAATGCTGTTGTCAAATTGTTTCTCAAGTAATAGGAGAAACAACTTTTTTTTTTTTTTAATATTCTGTCCTCTAATTCGTCTTTGCAGAAAAAAATCCAAATACCTGATTCATGTTTAGATGACTACTCAAAGCTCGTTCCTTTTCTGTCTCGAGTATATCAGTCCAGGAAACAGAAATGACTAAAAGACACAGAACCGTCAGCAATCATCTTTGGAGCTGGGGAGATGTAAGGACTGAGAGCTAACAGATGCTAGGTGTGACTCAGAGTACATTTCATCATGGTAAAAACACAGACAGTCCTCTCTTGTGTACTATATGTACCTCTCTGGGAAGATAACCTGGCTCAAACTTCAATGCTTGTTTCTCATATATTCTGTAATACAAATATACGCAGACAAAACTGTGGTGACTGAATGAATGGATGACTTCCTTGTCTGAATGCCTTGTGCCATCTGGATGTAGCTCCAGGAGTAGGTCAGTGGCCACAGAGCAGTTGTAGGTACTCGTAGTGCGAAACCAGCCTCATGTAATGTGTTTGCAGGAACTGTCCACAAATTAAACTTGTTTATATCCTAGCAGCAGGATTTGTGTTAAAGTAGTGATTGGGATACAAAGGCTATAGCAAATCTACATGGTGACTATGTGGTGACCATGGGCAATAAGAAACAAAAGTTAAATTCCTGAAGTCTGACCTTTGTTGCATACGTATTCATATTCTAGTAATGTAGGAGACATAGTATTACATTCCTTTAAACTGTTTTCCTGTTTTACAGTAAGGTATCTTTGTGTTTGAAATTCAGATAATGTTTGACATAACAAAACTTAAATTCACATTTGAGTATTTGAACAGCTGTTGAGTCCACACTAAGGAAATTCTCAGATGCCCTTGATTTAACTAGCTTGATTCTCACCTTTTCATTAACAACCAAAGGAAAACCAAAGGTAATCAAATCTGAGGTCATATTTTGGATCTCAAATTGTCCGTTATAATTTAAAATCTTGTTTCTCATTCAGGCCTAGCCTGTCACTGTGTGCTGCAGCCTGTGCATTCTTCAGCATTTACAACTGGAATATAGAAGTTGAATGAAATTTTATAGCTCAAAAATTGGTTTTTGTTCATCTTTCCTATAGCACAAAAATTGTTTGAAGAACTGCATGAATCTAAATGCACCTTTTTGAGCCTAAGTGCTCTAGGAAGAGAGATAAATCAGCTGCCTTGAAAATCAGAAAAGAATCCAAATGCTGTGGCTGTGACTTTCACGGGGCATTCCAAATGGATGATGCTCTGGGGAAAGATTTCACCTTGTAATACTGCCTGCAGTGTTCATATCTATTTTGACCTGTCAAGATACCCAAGAAAGAAGAAAAAGATGTTGAAAAATAGTTCCACTGAAACAGGGAAACAGTGTTTGAGATCAGGCACTCATACATGATTTGAAGAAAGGTAGTAGCAGAAGGAGTTACCTTCTGAAAACATCTTAGAGCAAACAATATAGCGAGAACACTGTGGGGGACAGCAGTGGGCTGATTCCATAACTAATTGGATCAATTGTGAAAGTGGTGTGGTTGCCCTCATTTGCGGGTATATCAGAGACTTTCGCTTAGCATGCCAAAATTAACCAAAGCTTTAGTGAGTTCCACCCTGAGAACACACTGTGAATATGGTTGTGGCACTCTCTGCACAGAGCTTATAATGACATTTTAAACAGGATTGAACTTTTGAAAAATGCACGTTCCTAAAAGCATATCTTAAAACAATTAGATTTTTAAAAACTAGTAGATGTAACAGCCTTCTGCATAAGCACTGAAGTAGGGTGTATTCAAAGAATGAGATTGAAGAGAAAGGTAATTAGTCTGTTGAAACAAACATAAGACTAGAAAAAAAACAATCTTTGAATTGCAATTTAAATGTGAATTTTCCCAAATCTCTGTAATGTTTAGAAACCGTTTTGAAGTGTTATTAATCCTCTACTGTATAAACAAACACTATGTAATAATTTGTGCTTCATATGACCTTGTGTTCAAGAATCTCGCTTCATGTAGCTGCTTGCTTTACTTTTTAAAGGGGACTCAAGCTCACCTGATCTCTTTAAGCTCTTTGAAGGGGTATGTCAACGTAATGGGACAAGGAAGATCTTATTTGGATTTCCACAGCTTCTGTGTGAGTTCCCTCAATAAAGGCTGTTAAAGAAATTAATTTGTGATGGGGTAAGAACAAAGATCATACCATAGATAAGTAAATGTTAAAGAGAGAAACCCCAAGCATTGGAACATATGATTCTAATGTTTCTTAATGGAAAAAATTATTAATTTTTATCACTGTGTCTTGGCTTAGTCTTATACTATTCAGCACAGTTAAAGGCAAGTCATCTGCAGAAGAAAAGATAGCCCCAGTTAAAAAAAACATAATGGTAGTAAACTAGTTTGCCATTCAGAAAAAACATTTGGACTTAGAGATGTTTTTATGAAAATGTCAGCTCACTGTAAAATAGTAAAAAAGCAAATCCGAAGTTAGGAATTAAGAAAGCAATTGAAAACAGAATAGGTTGTCCTGTGTGTGGTTCTGTGTATGTATAGACAGATAAACATGCACGTGGCTCACGTGCATCTCAAATGTGTGGCCTCCCCACTTCAAACAGGAGCGGTTAGAACAACAGTAGGTGCAGTTAGGCCAACAGAGATGACAAGGGGATGGAACAGCATGAGCAGCGCTTCAACAGGCTGAACATTTCAGTCTGGAAAAAAGATAACTTGGGTGAGAATGATGGAGTGAAGGCCATAAAGCTTGAGTGTTCATGGAGAATGTGAAGAGGAAATAGTTGTTATTGTCTTTCTCAATAAAACAACTAAAAGGCATTGGCAGAAGTTAGTCTAGCGCTAGTCTAAGACTAGCGTTAGTCTTAAAATGATGTGGCATGTAGTTAAACAGTGGAACTCACTGACATAGGAATTAGGGCTGCTAAAATTTAGGAAGGAAGCTAAGTATATTCAATGAAAGACTACTAAATGATATGAAAGACATTATATCTGAATTAGGAAGTCTTTGTGCCTCAAATAAAAAACACAGCCTGGAAAAATATACTGTCAAAATAGCATATATTTTTCCTGGGTTTAGGATCTCTCTTATGCATCCATTGTTGATGTCTGTGAGTAATGGACCTTTGGTCTGACTTGGCATGGCTTATATTTCTGTGGTCTTGTACTATAGCTGAACAGTTTTGGTCATTGAATCTGATCATTCACAGCCTTGGGATTCTTCTGAAGCTCTTCATACTCAGGCTTTTTTGCTAACCTGAGTATCTTCACATTAGCAAGAAAATACTAAGAACCAGGAACGTCAAGTGCAAATTAAAGATGAAGTCATCATTGACACGTTGGTGCAGATGAACATACTCTTCTGAGGCAGGCATTAGGCCCCATTTTTTTTTCCTTATTTGTATGCCAATCAAAACAAATGCATACAGTTTTCCATTACTCAGGGATCTTGTCACTGATTTTTTGCACATTTTCTCTCTGCTTAACAGAAATAAAAATCTTTGAAAGTTTGCAGCATTGAAATACGTCAAGATACTAAATACAGCTTTTTGCTTATACCTTACCGTAAGTCTTGATCCTGCAAGTATCAAGAAACTGTGCAAGAATATAAGAAAATGTTGAAAAATTTTGAAGGGAATTAAAAACTGTATGTTGAAAGTGTCAAGACTGTTGTTAGTATAAATAGTTTCAGTTCTATCCCATATGGTCAGTGGAAACCATTCACTGTATCTTCTAGACTTGATAATACTCTATATAGTTCAAGAGGCAAGGACTAGTTAATTTCCTTCATAACCTAACAACTTGCATCCTGGAATGACGAGCCTATAAGAATGAGTTAATAAACTGTATTTTACTGCTCCATGTCTAATATGGCTGTCAGGTTTTATTTTGTTTTGAAGAGCACTGGCGTGGTGACAAGTAAAAAAGGAGACCAAGCAAAGCTCAGTTAAGACCTGGACTTTGCTTAACTGTGGATTATCTTCTCTTGTATCATTAAGGAAAGTATTTTTGTTCAGATCAGGCCCTTCCTGTAACTGCTTTGTACAAGCTGACAGGAAGGCATTTTCTTCCCTGTGTCCAAATTTTACTCGTAAAGCAAGTATCGGTTGTTTCCCAGCTCTTGAGTTACCCCAACAAGGGAAGAAGACAGAGTATCAGAACAGCAGTCTACTTTGCATCTCTGGTTAAGGTTGTTCAAGGACTTAATAACAGTTGTGGAAAATTTGTATGTAGTCTGTATTGTCCAGGACACTTCAAGTGTTGCCTGTCTAGCTCCAAAAAGGTGTTCTGTGGTTTGGAAGTAGTTATTTTAGATTTTTAGTGATAGAGAGGTCTCCTCATGGCAAATTCTAGTATTTCTTATCTTTTTTTGTCTACTTTGAGATGTTTAAAACAGCTCAGTTAAGTAGCAGCTTAAAAAAATCCTTACATGTCAAGAATAACTTTTGCAATACAAGCTTCTAAATTAAACCCTATGCAAACCCCATGAAGTGATATACAGAGGCAATCAAGAACAGAACTTGGCACATTCAGTGTCATTATCTTTAGAAGGACCATTCTTAAGTTTTCATTTTCTGTGAGAAACTGCTTCACTGTTGGCTTCACTGTTTAGGAGCCTAGAAAAGGGATTTTGTTCTACAACTCTGAGTTTGAGGAAAATAAACATCCTAAGAACTGCACTTTATCAAAGAAGAGAACAGATAAATTATGAAGAACCAAATTCCCTGGTTTCTGGCTGCAGAAATGTAACTCAAAACATCAATTTCATTATTTGATAGTGTTTGAGCACAAATAATGTGTAATTATGTAAACTGATTCCTGTAGGGGAAATTTGCCACTGCAGTACAAACCAGTCATATTTAAAACTGGTATTTGGTTTTAGTATACCGTATAGACAAGAAGTTATTTGGGCTAAGCTCTTCTAAACCTAGAAACAGTAAAACAACATGAGTGAAGAATGTGAGCCAAGGGAATCTGTTGCAGAGCTGTAGCATCTTGGTTGCAAGATTATCAGGGAAGAGCTTGTACAGATAAGGAAGAAACAGTTCCTGGAAAGATTATGTTTCACATGATAGTAAATTTTATTTTTTCTTTTTACCAGGTGGGGTGTTTCTGAAGTTTGCTTTGTTGAATCTCAGCATAGTACTTTGGCACAAACCTAACAGTAACACCATGTTAAGAAACAAGCGCTAGTTAAATCCAGTCCTTGCTGGCTGAAGAGCAAAGGCTCATCTCTTTCAAGATAAATCTTAAAAGTCTGACAAATGCTCAGGGCCACATGAGATCCTAAAGAGGAGTGATCTGCAGCTGTGTGGAGTCTCCCACAAAGAAATTTTCTTGGGTATTGCTTGTGTTCATAGGAAATGGGTGTTCCTACTTCTGCTACTTGTGATGCAGACACACGCTTGGAAGGAGCTGGTTTATGCCATCACATCCTCTGCTCTTGTGGTCCCCTCCCTTTTGGGTTCACACATCTCCTTCCCCTGCAGCATTGATGTACAGCCAAAAATCCAGATGGCTGAATATTAAATGGGCTTTGTACTTAACTCATGTAACAGAGCTAGGGTACACTGCCTCCTTTCCTAGATTCTGGTCAACAGGAGTATATAAAGCTCCAGAGCGTTTAGGTGCCACTTGTCTTGCAGGGGATTTGCAATAAGCTCCCCTTCTCCCCCCATTTTATGGTTTAAGGGCAGAATTTTAGTATTCCAGGACTGCAAGCTCAAATAGAGCTTTGCAAGGATATAATCTACTTTTTGTTTATTAAAAAATAGAAAAATTGAACCTGTAAGTTTGAGAGATTTCTTTTCAAATCTCAGTTACAGCTCCGTGTAATATGTAGTTTCTTCAAAAAGAGAATGCATTTGTCTTTGTGCAAAATCACCCATGTTATTTAAATGGATGTTAAATTGGGATGATACTATACAGCTGTTCAGCACCAAGGCTGGAGAAAATAAAACTGTATTGAATAGAGGATTCCACTCCTGGCTGTGACATTGGAGATGTCTGCTGCATTGCAGAGTGGTTGCTCTGCCACTTCTGTTTTTTCAGAAGGAGTAGATTGTATTTTTCCATCGTTCAAATGGAAAATCTAGCAGTCCATTTTTCTGTCTTTGGTTCCTACATGGCAGGATATAAACAGCATTATAGAGGTCCTCACGCCATAGAACCTTTCTGCAAACAGAAAAGTCCTCTGCTGTGGAAGCAGAAACTCTCACTGCTATGTGGGTAACGGCGAATGTTTGCCTGCAAGTGCTCGGGAGGCTGTTCTAAATTTAAGTCGTAACTGAGACTATTTGTGTTCTGCAGTTCTCTTCCTGATGTCGTCTTCAAATATTATTAGTTTGTTTACGCTCTTTATGATGTTCAAGAAGCAGAACGTAATAATGGTAGGTACTGTAAGAGTTCGGGACAAAACTTAAAATGCAATTTTTTTAGGCCAGCAAGGAGTAGGTATGTTATATTGGGGAAACAGCCATATCTTTGGATGGGTTATACTGTGTTTTACACTTGTTTTCTGAAGTATCAAGCTTTTGAAGAGAATTGTGGAGATGTTTCATTTAGTCCCGAAATGGGCATAGTACTACTTGCCAACAGTAATACTGAGATATGGTCAGGGCGGTGCTGACATGCATTAGCTTCAGCCACTGAGATAAGAGGTGTTTTAAAAAGGCATAGCGTTAACGTCAATGACATAAATTATATTATTTTATTTAACTATTTCTTGTCATTGCCAACAAGGTCAAAGTAAGCTAGATTTTAAAAACTGTTTGATGAATTTTCAGACTCCACTGTTACAGGATTCAGTACATTTGTACATCCAAGCCCTGTCTGCATTTTTGAAGGCCTTATGATCCACATCATAAACATTCATTTTGTCTTTGTATACAGATTCTAGGAAACAAGATATCCTTCTTCAAGAATTGCACTGTGTGGAGTTGGTGTCTGACCTTAGATATTGAAATGGTTTTCTGCTTTTCCAGTTGAGTTGTATAAATAGAAACATAAAGTTTGCTTACTCTTGCTGAATCTGTGATGTCAAGTAATTTGGCATATTTGTAGCAGATCAATCTATTGAAGCAGACATTAGTGTTTCTTTATATGGGATTTGGAATATTTATTTCAGATTAGATTTCATCTGGTGTCAGACTAAAGCAACTGTCCTTATGGTTTTAAGTTTTCTGAAATGAAAAAGCAATTGGTGTATTCAGGAGATGCACATACCATTTGAACCTATTATACCTCTTGAGCATTAGAACATTTTTGGGTATGGCGCTTCCAGTTGCAGATGTAATGTTCAGATTAAAAAAAAAATAGTCAAACTTTCAATTTCAGGTACTTTTTGGTTGTTTTTTTCTATCACAGTATTCCCATCCTTAATGAATGTGAGCAATTTGATCCTCTTGGAAGTGTGAAGACACAAAACTGAAGCCCCAGGACCCTAGATGTGCTTCTGAATGCTCTAGCAGCAGCTACATATGTGAACAGACTTGACCTTAGGGTCCAGGCATGGTGAAACTAGTCTCCTCCTGTGTTACGGCCATGTGCTTGTGGTTGGTGCCTAGAGGCTCCTCAATGGTTAAGACATTTATTCTAAACCAGGCAGAAATGAGTGCTGCTGACTGAATTGTATACGATCAAATGAAGAAAAGGCCCATAAGCCTTGCACTCGCCTTCAAGGCATGTTTTCCAGTGGAATGTATATATTATGATGAGGCATCTTAATCTCCTGCCCTCTTGAATGCTACTACCACAGCCACTTGAAAACACTTGAGTAACAAGCTTCTTTAATAAGTCTCAGTTGAATAGCTATCTTTACTTTGAGAAGGCGATAGCCAGCAACAGTCTAGTTCAGTTTCAGCTCTTCATTGCTGTGGTATTGCTGGCGATTAGGTTGGTTTCATATACCTTAAATTGGTTCTGTGTATGGGAGAGCCGCAAGACCCATTTATAGTATCTTTCCTTAGAACAAAAACAATGTGAGAGAAATTGTTTTGCTGACTGTCAGAGGTATCACTGTGAGATGCATGCTTTATATTTTTAATCCTTTTTTATTAGCTGTTACTAGTTGATATCTTTAAAGACCATCTTTTCACATGATTACTTTTCCTGGATGGCTTTACTTTTTCCATTGTAACAAGAATAAACCCTTTTTTCTCTCAAGTAATTTTCTAGCCAGCAAGAAACCATTGAGTGTCGTAGTGAAAGGGTCTTTATATGNGGGTAGCTTTTTTTTTTTTTTTTATTGAACTGGTGCATATCTAGATACTGTAAATGTCATTTGGATTCTTAAGGTTGTCAAAAATGAATAGTTTGTTTCTTCTTGCTGTCTGAAATTTATCTGACAAAATGAAGTTCAACAGAAAGCCCAGATAGGTAATGAAAACGGCTATTGTGCAGGTAGAAAATCTGTGATTAATTAAGTGGGCGGCATCTGGATGTGACCAGAATCTATATGTGAAGGGCTGTAAATAGCATCAAAGATTTGTGAGCATTAGGTCTGTGGACAGCAGGAAATATTTGAAAGCCAAAGTAGGATCAAATGTTTGGGTAAAAATTATGGTTATAGCTAACCACAAATCAAGTGAGAGCCATTAGAATGTTGTTTGTTATCCTGTGGTTGAATGTAAATTCTCAACATTGCTCCTTTGATTTGTAAAGCAAATGAGGGTTAGGCCGCAACCTTGAAGATACGCAAGACTTTAACGTGAGACAAGCAGGCTATACTGTCTTTATTGTGCTCTGCCTTTGGAAGTTTTCTGAAGGTATCTCTTGCTCTACAAGTGAAGGCATAGTTCCTCACTGTTGAATACCCTGTTTATTTTGTTTCCACTGAAGGACTTGCACCACTGAACCTCGCACTTTGGTTTGTGCACATTAAGTAGCTCATACAGTAGAATGATGGCTGTGGTTTAATTCGCTTGCTGTTCTGTTAGAATGCTATGAAGCACATACATTTTGGCTTCCTCAGGGATCAGCAGAGCTGAAAGCAGTTCCTGGAAGTCTGTATCGTTGTTCTCATTTAGAAATAGCTCCGGTGACTGAGGTGTACATTTGGTGGGAACCCCACCAGGAGAAGGGATGTACTGGCATGTGCTAGCTATTACTCTCTAGCAGTCATAAAATCTTCATTGGTGTCTCATTTAATACCTGACACAGACAGATAGCAGTAAAAGGAATAATCTTCATCTAACTGTAGGAATTAAATCAGTAAGTTCATATGTGGAGGTCAAAGGTTTTAACGGTGGCCAGAGGAACCCAGTACTATTATCCTAAGCTTCTTCACATGTTGAGGAGAGAGCCATCCAGCCAATCTCTAGGCAGCTTTGCTTAGGCTTGGGGGGGCAAAAAAACCCAGAAAAACTAGGGTCCTCCCTAGTGGAGAGGAGAGAGAGATATCAAAGGCAAGAAACAAGAGTTGGGGTGGAAGTGTCAGAAACTGGCTGTCTGGGAAAGGAATGTAAGTCCACTAACACAAACTGTAATTCCAAAAGATGAGGAGCCAAAGCTTTCAGGTGCCAAAGCAATATATGCTTTCTCATTACTAATCTAATGTATCTCCTGCCTAGAGGGAAAGGATTACATGAGCTGCACTCCTGTGAGTTCCAGAATATGTTCTGGTGCATGGAGTCATTCTGTCTGAGATGCAGGACTTCGCATTTGAACTTCACGTGCTTCCTGTCTGGTCTGCCTGTTTCTCCAACCTGTCAAGGTACCTCTAAGTAGCAGTCCTGCTTCCAGTATCTTGACTGCTCCCTGCAATTTGGTATCACCTGTACATTTGCTGACAGCACACTCTTGTCTTATTGTCAGTGTCCTCAAAGAAATGTTAAACCTCACTCCAGTAGGTCTCCCAGAGGGATGCCACTGGTAACTGCCTGTCAGTTGGATTTTGGAGGAGTGATAACTACCCTTTATGTCTGGCAATCCAGCTGGTTTCCCACCCACCTTATTGTTGACTTACCCAGTCTGGATTTCTCCAGTTTGGCATTAAGAATACTGTGGGAGACTATGTCAAAGGCCTCACTAAAGTCAAGGTAAAAAACATCCACTGCTCTCCACTTATCCACTGAACTAGTCATTTAATCACAGAAGACAGTAGCTTGTTCAGGCATGACTTGACCTTGATGAGCAATCCATGATGGTTGCTCCAAATAATTTTTTTTGTCCTTCGTGTGCCCAGGAGGAGTGGCTCTGCAGTCTTTCTGGGGGCTGGGATTAGAGTGACCAACCTGCAACCACACTTAGGTCCTCCTTCTTGCCCTTAATGAAGGTAGATGTGGCACTTGCTTTTTCCAGTCATTGGGCATTGCTACCAATCACCATGACCTCACTGTGATGTCATCCAACTCTGCTGGCACCCTTGGTTGCATCCCCTCTGGTTCCAAAGATTTGTGTACGTAGAATTTTCTCAGGTGCTCCCTAATTTGGTTTTTCTCTGCTCATTTCCAGAGCCTCAGTGGGAGCGATTTAATTTTACACAACAGGACAAGCAAATGGGAAAAAATATACTTCTGTTTGATGCACTTAAAACCAGAAGTCATTTAAATTTGTTAGTAAATTTTGGATTATGTAGTCCATGGAATTGACCTAATTCTGCCTTGTCAAATCCATAAAGAGGCTGACTCCTGTGACTTGGCAAATTTCCAGTTGATGTCAACTTTGAAGTCAATGAGGATTCCTTTTGATGAAAGACAGCAGGATTTGGATTAAAATACTTATTTGTGATTGATAAATGAAGTCCACCTGGTCTCTAAATAAGGAGAGCAGATGATGCAAGAAAAATCAGTTTGAGAGTTTCTCCTTTGTTTCAGTTTTGTATAACATTTTATTTCAGGTTAAAATGCCTCCCAAACCAAAAGAAATCTTTGGATTGACTGATAAATTTTAAGAACATACTATCGATAACAAAACAGCAGTAGTTGTTACTCATGTAATAGAGGCTAATTTGAAAAGAAGAGCAATACAAAGTTTGCGTTTCTGTGTAAAAAGGTAACTTCTTATTGCATGGACCTTCTACATTTTGATTTCACGAGGATTGTAAGTGCCACCTTGTGGACAACATTATTAATCTTGTATCTCATTCTAGGGCAGAAGTTGGTGGGGTAGGATAGTAAAATTTAGTTTCAAATTCTGTGACAGGTATCAGTTATGTTTTCTTTGAGGATTGGAGGATTTTGATTTATTGCATTTTCCAGTATTGTTAATTGATGTTCTGAGACTTTACCTTCTTAATTGGTATATGAATATTCTGTAAGAAATCTCTGAAGTCAAAGAACATATTACCATTGGCTTCAATGGCTGTGAATAAAGCCAAACTCTACTAGTCTTACAGTGGTGTCTTACTACTTCATGATTTTTGCAGTTCTTGCTGAAATACCTTTGCTGGTCACTCTTGGATCCTGAATGCTAGCTTGTGTGGATGACAGATCTGGTTCAGGTGGCGATTTGTTACATGATGTGTAGAACTTTACTAAAGATGGTAAATTGCAGGAAACCAGGTCTTTTAATTAGTAAGTTTTCCTTTTTCTCAGCTACCCAATTCTAGGTTCTCTTCAGATTCTCTCTCATAGTCACCAGATAGCCCCATCCTATTTGAGAGGGGACCAAGAAATTGTTGCCAGTAGTGTTAAATAATACAGCCTTTTGCTTAGTAATTTAAAACCTTTCAAGAATCATTATTTTGTCAAATCTTTTAACATTCCAAGATTAATAAGAAAAAACAGTATTTTCCCTTAACTTTAAAAAGAATGTAGGCGCATGCAGGAACAGACATATTCTGCATTTATTTTCTTCTTATCACACATTACTAAGACCTTCAAGACTGTCTAGGTTTTGAACCACTGTTGGTTGCAGCGTTACATCATGACATACAGAAAAATGTAGGTAATAACTGCACAGTGCCAGCTCCCACTGATTAGGGGAAAATTTGAAGTTGTGCATTTTCTGCTTATTTTGATTCAGAGAGTTTTAGCTTATCTAGGGGAATATTAATTTTCTTATTTTGGGTTTCTTTTTTTTGTTCAGTAAGCAAGCTGCATTGCTCAAAGCAGGAGATCTTTTTCCTTTGACTGGAACTTGGAGTAGTTGGGGTACTTTGACAGCCAGAGGAAAAAGAAATCCTGATTGGGTCAGTCTCATCTACAGTGTCAGGAACAACAAGGGCGTGCTGATCTATAGGAGAAGGTGAACCTGGAGCTGAGAATCACAGCAAACCAGGCAGCCAGTGGCCTTACCAAAAAAGGTGCATGTCCCCAGTTCCAGCGCAAGCAGGGCAGGTCTGTTGATGGTTGCCAGATGCAGCCAACAGTCCAGATGTCAAGTCCAGTCCCTAATGATGACCTAGATCCTATGTCAAGCCAGAAAATCAAGCCAGGACGTCAGGACCAGGGTCAGAATCAGGGTGGTACAAGATCCAGCACAGGTGTACCTGCCGCGTAGCTCAGACAGAGACAAGTGGTGGTGGGACACTGACCTTAGAAGCACCTCCTGGGAAAAGGGAGGGCAGGAGGCATCTCAGCTCTGTGGTTCAAGGCTGGATGGCTGCGTTATGAAAGTTACCCTTGAGCCTGGGCAGCTAACCTCCCAAGAGTGGTACACAAGATCTGAAACAGGGAATAAACAAAACTCAGCTTTGTCTAGTTCAGAGCCAGGGAAACCAGGCTAAAGAGGCTTTATCCTGCAACTGCCAAGCTCTGGTGGTAGTGTTTCTGGACACCTTCCTAGGGAGTGCAATGCCAGAATTTCTAGCCAGTCCTGCTCTGACTACCACATGCAGCTGCAGCCCTGAAATCTCCGAGGTCCTCCCACTGTGTTTAGAAAGCAGGAAAAAGAACCCATCTGCCTTCCTGGCCAAAGCCCCTTTTTGTGAGCCTGCTTTCATCATGTGGTCCTTATACGTCTCTCATGTTTTGCAATGTTGGCTGAGTTACCAAACCATGTTACCCAGCTTCTGTTAGACTGATGTTGATTTAACTGGAACCGAACCTAAGCAGCTTCAGGCCCAAAACTGGAAACCTGAATGATCCAAAAAACATTCTTCTTTCACTTTCTGCTTCTCTGGTCTTTTATGTTTAGTTTCCCAAGACCTTATTGGGAGTTGGACTAGATGATCTCTAGAGGTCCCTTCCAACTCTGAAAATTCTGTGATTATTCAACCTAATTATTTGCCCAATTTTCCTGTTTTCAGCTGCAGTGGAATTGAGTCTCAGTGATGGGCATGATTGCCCAGCTCTTCCCATTCTCACTGACAGTTTTTCTTAGCTTCCACTGTTGTGTTCCAGGCTGTGTGTTAAATGACATCGGTATTTTCTGTGTTGCATTGGGGACCAACAAAACTTGGTGCCTTTTTGTGGGATCAGTGAAGAAGGAACTGATGCAAAACGGGTCTTCAAATCAAAAGAACTCTAATAAAATGACTTCCTTATAAGTAGATAAATCTTATAGTTAGTTACAGTTCTGTTTATGTGAGAGAGAATGTTGTAAATAATAAATAAAGGAGTCGGTATGCAGTTTGGCCTCAGGAGCACATGTGCAAAGTTTTGTTTCAGAAATTGCAAACAAGTTCTGTGAATAGGTGACAGAAAGGGGAACAGATACCATCACTAGAAACACATGTGAAAGCTGCTCAGACTGACTGGGGAAAGCGTGGCTAACCTCTGAGACAGCAACACTGGCGTGGTTCTTAAAGCTTTGAAGGCAAATCTTAATGAGGGAACTAGTGTGTAAAAGAACTCCCAGAAAGGCAAATATTTACAGCTTTAGCTAGAAGCCTCTGCCACAGACAGGAAAAAAAAAAAGTGTAGTGTATTATAGACAACAATATTTACATACAAAATGCTTTCCTAAAAAGTCAATAACAGGGTTTGCAGGTGTGAATTTAACATTGAGGTGGGTAAACCTGTTAGGTAAATTGGGATCGATAAAACAAATCTTCTGGTTCTGGCTACAAAGGCAATGATCATTTCCAGTGGCAAAAGTGTGAAAGAGAATAAGGTATCTGTGAAGCAACCACCGAGTATAAAAGGCTGTCCGTAATAGCGTTAAAATATTTTTTCTTCATACCATCTAGCTTTTTGTAGTTGTCCCGGGGAGCTTGGGGTTTGTTTAGCTTACAATGAAATTTGAGGACTAAACAGTAGAATCATAAACTAACCGAGAAAATGAACAACACTATATTCCTTCAGAGTTCAAGACCTTTATAAGACTAGATGCAGACAAAGAGTCCCCATGGAGAACTCCTAAGTTACTGTCAGAGGTGAAAGGGCTCTGAAAGGCCATTAAGCATGCTGCATTTGTGGGACAATGAATCCCACAACTTTAAGTTGAAAATCCTCCACACTTAAAGGGCCACAAAGTAAATTGTGATTTCAGCAAGCTATTCCTGGTGAATGAGGAGCTATAAATTACACTTTTGTATCTTTTGTGGATGGCATTTCACTGGAGACTAGAGCTGATTCCTAGGCCTAACTCCCACTGATTTTAAAGGGAGCCTTCCCACTGATTTCAGTGGGATGTGGGTCAAGAGTAACTAATATAATACAAATATGTTTCTCCATGAAATAGATATTGTTGGACAAATTTTGGAATATCTTACCACTTACTGCATATATAGTATGGTTATTAAGTGGGGGGTGTGGGGTGGGAATTAGAAGAGATTCAGAAGACAACATTCTTACTAATCCTTTTAAAGCTCCCTGCGTATACTTGGTTCAAGAACCCGCTGCATTTGCTCAGCTGAGTGTGTCTAGACCATGGTACCTGAGCGACACATTTTATACGAAGGTAATGCACCATCTTTTAGCACAATCACACTACAAGGGAGCTAAAAAAAAAAAAAGGGTCCAGTGTCCACTAGATGTTACATCATGAGGAGGTGTGGAATATTCAGAGGAAGGAGAGTTGGACACTGTATGCAACTGACTGCTGGTGAGAAAATAAAACAGCTTTTGGAGCAGAGCAGCTTTATGCTGTGACTGACTTCATCCCTGCATGGTTTTTGAATGGGAAGGAGAAAGAAGAATCCATTTTAGGATTGAGGAGGAAAAACAAGGGATTTCTGTAAAGGTGGAGGGCAGAGTACTTTCTAGATGTATAATGGAGCAGACTTGTGTTTTCTGGCAACTTCTTCTGAGTAAGACATCAATGGAATACCATAGGAGTGAAATCCCAGATGGCCGGTAATTTGACAAGCTCTTTATGCTGAAACCCCAAATATCCTTGTTTGAAAGTGGCTTGATAACAGTAATTCATGCAATTTCATGAAGTAGCACATGTAACTTTTAATTGTCAACAGTTGTGTTAAATGTGTACACTTTGTTCTTTTAAGAGCTCTTACTTCTGTCATGCTCCTGCCCAAAGGCTTTTGAATTCTGAACGAGAGTCTGAATGCCGGCAAAGGAGTGCTTCAGAAAATGCATAGGGCTCTCTTGCATCAGGTGGGTCAGAGAGATGGAATTTCAGAATTGGATATTGCATGACGACATTTCAGCAATGAGCTGAAATATGTAAAGCAGAGCTGTCTGTTCAAACGAACTAAGCTTGGTGCTCAGAATTTGCAGAGAGGTGTGAGAGAACAGAAAAGCTGGTATTTCCCAAAGCCAATAAATAAAATTCAGTCACGGCAATGCAATAAAAGCTTTGCAGTATACGTTCTTAGAATCGTGGTATAGTGGACATTGCAAAGTACAGTTGTTGAATTCAGTCATTTTCCTCTATTGTGGGCTTTCCAAATAATGTCTTTTAAAAAAATTACAGCACCTCTAAGTAACACCAAAGTGCTGTTAACTAGAAATAAAAGTGAAGATTTAACAAGGCAATAAATGCCTTGTTCATCTTGAACAAAATGCGCAAAGGAAACAAATAGTATGTTTAGGAAAAGTAAATGACTTTTAAATGGTTCCAATGATCTGCTCAAACATTTAAGGTGAGGAATTAAAATAAAACAAAGGCAAAAATCACCCAACAGCATTGGCTTCACCAGTACATTAAGCTGAACAAATATTAGGAGAATTATATTCACAAAGGAGAAACTGCAGTTTAATTAGCCTGTGTCTGGGCTCTCTTTACATTTTTCCTCTTTGTCTTCCTCCCTTTACCTCCGCCGTCTCTCTAACCATTTGCAGTCAATTTGAATGGTGGGATTCAAGTATTTTCTGTAAACACAAGTGACCATGTACGTGTTCAAAAACATTACTAAGCTGTGGTAACTAGATCACCCTGTATTCTGTATCCATTTGAAATGAAGCATATGCTAGCAGCCAAAAGAAAAGAAAAAAATGCTGTTGAGTCATTAGTGCCCTCAAGAATGTAAGTAGTGTATCAGTGAGCAGCAACAGGAGGCAGGTGGTAATGGTAGAGGAAAGGAATAGCTAAGATTGAGTCGATTCTGTCCCCCCTCCCCTGATGCAGCAAGGAGCAAGATGTTGCTTATAGCATAAAAAGTGGCAAAATGAATAATACCAGAAGTATGCAATGATATGTTCTCAGGATCAAGAGAGCACAGAGAGGAGAAGCTCTATGGATGTTAGATGACTGTTCCTCCTAAGGTCTCTTTCAGCTGCAAAGATTCCTACAGATTTCAGTGAACTTAGTTGAATCTATATAGCATATTCTGAAGTTTAAATACTGGAAGGAGGGCTTCCTAGAAAGTCAATGTCAATGTTTTTTCTGTAAGTTATAATAGAGAAATTTATATTGTTAATTGTATGTTTGTAGAAGCAGAAAATACAAGTTATGAGAAGAGCATTAGAAATGTAGTTAAGCTGCTATTGAAGTGTCATTCCTACAGTCATTGTTCTACTATTGGAGTCTAGTTAAGAATTCAGTTGATGCACAAACCAGAAAGAAGTTAGTCTCACATTCCCATAGCTGTGTTGGCCCTACAGTGCTAGGGAAAATGAGACTTTTTCCCTGGTTTCTGCATCAACAGAGTTTCTAACTTCGTTCCACTTGCGAAACAATTTGCTTGAGGAGTGACACGTCAATAGCAGCTTTAAGTTTGGATGCAGGAAACAAAGTAAAAATAGTGGTGTAATGGAGGCACGGTCTGGCACTTAGGTCTGGAGGGAGTTTGGGGTTCTCCCACACACCTCCAGTGTGACTGCAGGATGTTTGAGCAATCTTATCCTTCCAGATTTAAAAACAATCTGAAAAGGCAGCTGCTTATTCACCCTTTCTCCTGACCGTGTGCATGGGTGACTGATTTGTGGCTCTTGAACAGCCCAGTCATTGTCCCTATGTTGGTTGGGACTTTGTTGTGAGTGATGGCGGACTGTGGTGTTCAGAGGGTGGCTTGATAGTCTGCATCTGTATGTGTGGATTGTAGGGTTTTCTTTGTCAGACATCCTGGCCTGTCCCGTGTTTCTAGCAGATGTGTTCTGCTGTGGGACATGGGGTTGTGACATCTCATGGTGCTGGGTGGGTCAGCTATGCCATGTAGTTACAGGGTTTTGGGGAATGTCCTGTCTCTAACGCCTGGTACAATGGTGCCTGTAAGAGCAAGCCCTGACTGTGGCATTTCTGTGCTTTGCACAAATAAAACCAAATGTATTCTGAGGAATACAGAGGTTCTAATTACATGTAGTTACTTTTCTGCTTTTTAATAACTTAAAGATAGTGTTATCCGATTCAAGGTATATTAAGTATCTGCTGCTTATCTTAAAAGTGTTTCTTGAGGATCTGGAGCTTCCCCGCTAGCCAACTTGAATTCAAGCCTCTATTCTAGAAGCAAATACTATGCGGTTTGTCTGTATGCTGTTTAGCTGCCAACCATTCCAACTGCTTGTGCACACGCAGTCACAAATTTCTACTTATCTCCAGGCTATACTTAGGCCATAACGAGTATGAAAATTCCAGGACATCAAATCTCTTCCTTGGCTTGCTGATGAAGTGCTTTGTATGTTGTCGCAAAACAGAAGCTGATTTCTCTTATAGATAAGTTATTTTTTAATGAAACGGTTACAAAAATATACAGCAGCACTGTTTTTGTAAAAATACAGTTATATTCCTGGTGAGTGAAGAAGTCTCTAAGTTAGCATCTTAGCTATTGGGAAGCTGTTTTACAGCTTGTACAAGTGGTTACCTCACCTACGTCTCCTGGGGGCAACACTAAACTTGCAATGTGCAAGTTCAATTGTGTCCATTTCATCACTGGTTGAATTACTAAGATAACATCTTCCCATTTCTGTTTGAAAGGCTTGGGAAGTAAAAACATCAGACTGTATATGGAGAAGATACCTGACATGGCAAGAGAAGCTTGGTCTGCCTTAGAATTTGGCTAGAATATAGGAAGCTGTTTATTAAAATGGGGATGAAAGAAGGTCAAAGATGATTCTCTTAACAGCATGAACAATGTAGAGCAGGGGTTAGTTAAAAAGTTAAGGCTCCAGCATTAGGTAGAGAAGACCAAGAATGATGGAAGAATTGTCTTCTTGTTTGCATGCTTTTATCACTTTTCAACTTTTCCCTAAGTGGCTCCCTTTATTTATCTGTTAAGAATATTAGCTTTTTTCCCTTTTTTCTCTTAAATTGTTGCTGTATTTCTAGCTTATTATGACATCTTCCCTGACTTTCAGCTTTAGTGTGATCATAGATTTTGGGAATGATTTCTTTGTGCTTGAATGAGCATTTTTTTGGTAGCCCTCATAAACATGCTCAGGAAAATTTTTAGAGTTTAGGGAAAAGCCAAATGAAATGAACTTTAAAAACATTTGTAATGTTTCTCCCCTTTTTGCAATTATTTTTCTCCTTCATTGTTCTCAGAGATGCCGTTCATTTACTGTGAAAGGAGAGATTAGGTAAGTGTAGGAACCTTTTCTTCTATGGACTTCAGTTAGGCATGTGTGTGGGGACCTTGGAGGTCTCGCTCAAGAGGAAAACCGAGAGAGGAAAACTCAGAAGAAGCCATTTCCAGTGACACTGCTGTGGATCACTGGAATTTCAGTTTCTCTGACAAATTCTAAACTAAGCTAGTGGCAAGTGAAGCACTAAATTGTGTTGTATAGTGCCATGCAGTCAACAGAACCTAAGAAGATAGTGCAGTACTAATTAGTAGCATGATTCTGTGGGAAAATTGTTATATTACCGTGTATAGTTTATTCTCTACATGCTTCATTTGCTAGACTGTAACAGTAGACCGAGAGCTATAAGTTACTCTATGTTTCTTGTTTTGTGCTAGTGAAAATAATCCTATAGACCATCTAGGAGAATGAAAGGAAAATAGTAATTTCTAGGAGAAAGAGAGAGAAGTGGGAGAACTGAGAATCTTAGATACTGAACTTGTGTTGGATTTACTGTCCCCATGCTGTTCGTAGGGCAGAATCTCCTCAACAATAACGATCAATAATGACTGCTCAATAAGCTGCAACTGCAGAATTCATCACATGTATCACTACTGATCTACTATGGGTAAATTCCTACTTTTGGGAAGGAAAAAAAACAGGCTATATAGCCTGTAGTGCAGATAGGAGAGAATAAGGGTCGTTTCAGGGCAGATGTACAGCTGTGTAGATACACACACACATTTTATGTATTTCCATTTGTTGCTTATATGGATGAAGAGCACAGTGACTTCTGCTTTTTTTTGTTGCACTGGTGTTTTATTCAGAGTTGTTAGTGTGCGTCCTTGGAATGGATTACTCACATGCAATTATAAGAAAACACAAGCTACAGAAATAACAAGATACCTGGAAAAAACCCCCGCAGGATTTCTTCAAAATAGCTTAAATTCTTTTCATGTACCTGAGAAGCAGACAAAGCAAAATAATAGCTATATGCTGAAAAGACCACGTGTGAGTCATCTACCACATAACCTTGAAGTTATTATCTATTTACAGGTCAGGTTTAAAGCATTTTCTTCCTCTTGTTTGTTTTTTTCTGTATAATATAATGGCAGAAGTTCAAAATAATTATTTCAGTACCAGTATATCTTTAATTCTGCTTTATCTTGGCTTGGTTTAAAGTGCAGTATATGCAGACTTACAATACGAATGCTGGAAATCCCACACTACTGACATTTGGATCAGAGTCTGTGATACCTAATTTAAAAAGATACATAGTTAGAGACCATTCATCCCATCTTCCTTATCTGAATGCCAATGAGAAACTAAATACAAATTTTGCAAAATCCTAAATGAGTCCTAGTGAATATCTTCTCCTCAAAAATTCATATCATTCTGAATTAATTCTGTAGATGGCTTGTTTTGAATGGTCTGACAAGAGTATTCTCATGGAGAGTTTGAATGGTAGTGTTACTGCCTCAATATTTGGTCTTTTTAAACCATTTCATAGGTATTCCAGGAAAAAAAGGCAAGAAGAAAATAATTTTACTGTAAGGGTCACATATTTAATAATACCAGCTGGATTACGTATATGATAGTGCTACCTTTATGATTTATCAGCTAGTATTCCTACATCAGAACACTCAAATCTCTTATCTGAGACAATTTCAAAATACTTTATCAAATGGTCTTTGTTAAAGGCTTAAGAATGTGGGCAGTCTACTTCATTTCTTGCAGTCACTGTTAGGAGAATATGTGCCCTCTGTGTTGAGTTTCGTGAGAGTTGTGTATCCTGGTTTGGATCTTAGTCCTTGCTTGTTAATTTAAAGTCCTTGCGAGGTACCTATAAAAAGTGTCTGTAGAGTATTTTACCTTCTGGATAAACTAATTCATCTGTACTGCTTCTTGCTTGCCCTTAATGTATACATCTAATGACTATATATTCTCTGACTTAGGTGGCAGACTGCATAAGAATAGTCCTTACTCTGTTCTCACTTGAATCTCATTTTCTGTATGCTGCACAATCACCGTTCTAGATCTCTCTTCAGATTTAAGTAATACATTATTAAGATGAATCTATTTCATTTTATAGCCGCTAACAGTACAAATGAAACTGGGCAACAGCAAGTGAGATCTAAATATTAACAGAGCAGCATCTAGACACACGTATAGGATGTCTTTTTTCTTTTAAATCTGTCTTTCTGTTTTCAGCATGAAATAATGGGACAGGATATGTGTGCTAAAGTTAATCATTCCACATGTTGGTAATGCTTCATGGATTACCCGTTTGCTTTGGTAGTTTTGTGTCAATTTGCGGATTTTCTTACCCTAACATAGTATTTTTCTAATGTAAACCTCAGCGTATTTGTACTAGTTTCTGCTTGGGTACCTGAATATTTAGAAGGCAAAGAGGCTCAAAACAGCTAATGTGAGATTTGGAGGATCTTACTTTTCTTGTTCCTTAAGTGCAGCAAATAATTAATCCTTAGCATTAGATCCAGTTATTTTTATGAAATATTTCTTGTCAGTGTAATATTTAATATTTCGTGGAATCCTGCTTCTCTGTAGAAGCTACATGGTATTAAACACCTAAATCGTAATACATTCAAAATATGTTTCTTAATAATTTGATACTTTATAGAAGGGAAAAAAGGTAAGTACTTTACCTGTAAATTAGAATAGTGAAAAGATATTATCAGCTAGCATAGTTGGTTTTAGTCATCTTGGTATTTCATGATTTTTGTTGGATTCGCTATCAAAGGATGTTGAACTACTTTGGAAGGATAACCGGGAGTTTGAGAGAGGAGGTATGACTGGTTCTGTTACTGTTGCATTATACTGCCCTATAAGACTCGGGTACCAAGTTTTTTAGAACATGGAGAACAGAAACAGTAACTAAAAAGTAAATGCATCATCTCTTGCAGTTAACTCCCAGAAATCAGCCACAATGCTAATAGTTAATGTCAATACTTCTATCTATTCCACAGAGCAGATGGAAGAGTACATATTTTTCGGTGGCTAAATCAGTGATACCAAGTTGGGGGGAGATGTAGTATTGCTCAAGCAGAACAGCAAATACGATGGCTCTCCTGAAGCTCTGTTTCATGGGACAGTAGCACAGAAAACTTAATTTGCAGTAGCCTCAGCAATTTGTAGAACTAGGATTTACTGATAATATACAGTGTTAAAGCAGATCTCCCACTAGTAGCCAGGTATTCTTCTGCTACCCACTTAACTTCTGTAGTGGTGTTTTATAGGCCATGCACCTTGCTTGATTACTCTTTTCATATTACACTGCCTAACATTTCTTTAGCAGCTAGATCAGCTGTGGTACATCCATACCTGTCTCTGACCCTTTTCTTAGAATTTTTGACTTAAACTTGAGTGTGACTTTTAGTAAACATTTTATTCTGCTGCCTTCTAGCCCCATGGATGCCCAGACTCCAAATTACTTATGTATTACAACTTTTAGCAAACTACCTGTCAATATAACTGATTTTTGAAGTTAATGGTGTTAATATACTACCACTCATAACTGTGGTTTTCCTGCCTGATAACACAATGCAGCTAAAGCAAGGGAAGCAGGTTATTGTCATGCTGTATTGTTTGTGCCACTCTACCACATAAATTGCAATTTTTAATAGAATCATTTAATACTGGGATTGTAACATCTGTTTCCCATTTCAAGGATCAGCACTTCATGTTTTCAAATGCCTGGCACCAGTCCCATTCTATTGTATACATAGCCCTAATTCCCTATTAAGTTCACCACTGAGTATTTCATCCAGATTGTCCCTTGTTTCTCTCAAGGGTTTTTATTTAAATTAATTTTGGCATAGAGTTGGCTGTAATTCTTGAACAGTGTCTTTCATGCTAACTTGTAACTTAAGAGTTTCTTGAACCATTTTGTAAAAATAGTTGAGCAATGCAGAAGATGTATAGATAGTGCAAGTCAAAAGTACCTCTTCCAACAAACAGCACTTTGCAAGAAAATGTTTTAAGGGACTGATGTGTTCAAAGCCTCTTCATATTGATAGCCAAGGAACAACTTGCAGTAGTCCTGTCCAAAATCCTTTTGGTGGGCAGAATACATTTACCTTTGTCTTCTTGTTGATCTCCTCTTTGCAATCCTAGTATTTCTACATTCATAGTAGGAATGTTGTGTGTGATGTGGCTCAAAAAGTGACATCTGCTTTTGGATTCCTTAAATGTGCATTACATGATGAAAACCAGCTGTGAATTCTTCATTGACCGAGGCCGCCTTTCACTATTGTGAGAGTGTACCGGGCTGTTAAGTTGGGTGTTAATGTATTTGGCACCCACTTTACATCTCAAACTTCCAGGGTTGTACAAGGAGACTATCTGAGGTTTCAGACCTATCTGCTTTTCTAGCAAAATTTCTGATCTTTGTATCTGTTGACATAGTTAAGACTTATTCATGTTCCCACAGAAAATACTGGAAGGAACACTTACAGTGAGTGGATTCGGGTTTGTATCACTTCTTTCCTTAACATCATTTTTTTTGCTGATGTATCACAGTGTATTAAGCAATGTGATAAGGGCATTTATGTTTGCTGTGTAGACATGTGCTTAAATGTAATGAATAACACAGCCTGAGAGAAGTTAGAAGTTGGTTCATATTTTTATGCGACTGCACATTAGCCAAGTAGCAAGGTGGTACTTCTTAAATTTATAGTTATTAGAGGGGGGAAAAAAAAAAAAGAATGAAAAAATGCTTAATTATCTGTTCAGTACAGTTGCATGGATTCTACGTTTTTGTTTACTTTGGGTGAATTCTGTTTACCAGCCTAGTTCTACAAAGATGACTACCACTACATATCTCAGCACAGCTTCAAGCAGCCGTTTAAAAGCAGAAAGAAACCAGAATCAGCTTGCTAGGAAGGTGTTTCTCTGAAACACAAATTACTCTGAAACAAGGCCCAGGACATCTTAAATATTGAGTCCTAGACCAGTAATAGGTGTCTGATCCAATATGTCATGACCTGTCAGTGGTAGAAATCTATGCTTTATACAGTTACAAAGGGAGAGTCCCATAGAACATGTAGGTGTCAGGCTTGCTATATTATATCCTTGCTGGATCTGGAAATATTAGAGAGTACACAGTCATTTTCATATGCCTGCCTAAACTGTATTAAGCAAATGTCAAGGTTTTCTAGAATGTGTTAGTTATAACTGGCCTCTTCTTCTGAAACCTATGCAATATTCATCTTTAAAGCACATCATTTCCATGGAAGCCTCAGTAGAGGCCGCAGTAAAGATTTTTAATTTTTCTTTGTAAAATGGTAATTTGTTGCTAAATACCTGTTCTGTTGGTAGGTAAATCACATATATGCATGCACTCTGCATAATATATGTAGTTCATTTATATCTTACTATTTATTGTATTTATTATCTTGTTTATTTATTATCTTCTTACCTATCTTATTTGTATTCTTGTGGTTCTGCAGCTTTTTCCTCATTGTCTGTTGCTGGTTTCAGATTATTAGGTCCTTGTCTCCAGTAATTCATTCTGTGTATCTTAGTCATTTCTGTGAAAGAGCATTTAAACATTACAGGCACTTTTTGTGATGCAAGCTCCTTTTACCCGATATGGTAAGAATTCCAAATAGTACAGCCAAAGATTAACAGCTGTTTTGTATGTCAGTCACCATTTGACTAAGAATGACATGTGAGTTTTAAACAGGTTTGATGTTTATTCCCTACAAAGGAATCCCATTTGTACTGATTGGTTGTGTTTCTTCTGTGAGAAGTCCTTCTGTTCAGACTGACCCACAGTAGTTCTTCATTATGGTTTCAACGAATAAAACACACTTTCTCTACTCTCTTTTACTTGCTAAGAGGAAGAAAATGGTATTAACCTGTCTTGGACTCAGTAGTGATGGAAAACACCGTTAAACATTTATGCTAGCAATTCATATTGTGTAACACCTCATACTTGAAAGGATTCCCTCCATAAACCAACTTGGTGGCAGTGGAAATTTCCTGCAAGTCACTGTATAAGATAGACTGATGCTAAGTACCACTATGTTTCCATCCAAAAAATATATGGCAGAGAAAGTGTAAATACTCTCAGCAAAATATCCTTCAAGGAGGACTAGCACAGAGATGAATCAGTCCTCGAGCACAGCTGTCTTAAATTTAGATCACTCACATTTTTCAGATTAATTTAGCAGGTCTGAAATCATGCTGTATGATTTGGTATAGTGACACTTGCAATTCCTATGTTTAAGCAAATGTATTACTTTGTTAGTAATAAAATGCATTTTGAGGCAAAACACACAAATTGAACTTGTACCTTATTTTAAGATTTTCACCAAGCAATGTGAATGCAAGATGTTAAACCAAGTGTTTCTGTTTGAATCCAAAATCTCTTTGAAATCACGCAACAATCTGCTCACACTAGACTTGTCAGGATGGAACAGATTAAATTTTAGTTATCAGGTTATCCCACCGTGAAACACGGAGTGCTCAGGAATCTTTACTCCTTTGCTTTGTGACTACAAACAGGTATCACTCTCAAGCTCCATATGATCCTGGCAGTGATGAGTTAGATGGTTTTATCTGTGTTTCTTGGATAGTCATAAAAAAGATGTTGGGTGTTAAATATTTATATTGGAACTAAGCAGGCTCTGGCTTGCAGTTTAGAACATTTTTTGCAGCAAGGGCCAAGCGTTCATATTGGGAATAGGAAAGAAATACAGTGATGCCAAGGCTCAAGATACTCCCTATGTTGTAAGTTGGTGGTATCAAAAAATTCTTTTTCTTCCCCCTCTTACTTGGATGTTTGCTTGCAGGAGAGACCATAAAACAATAATTAACCATTTTTTCATCAAGAATTTTGCAAGAATTTGCAAGTATTTTGACAATTTGAAATAACAGAACAATACTCTGTCATTTATTTTGAATATTTTCCATCAAATTACTACATTTCATAAAATATGATAGGCTTCTGTTCTACTGGCTCATGCAATATTTCATTCTTATCTGAATGAGATCAAGAAGTTCTTTTTGCATGTGCCAGTTAATCATATAGGTAGATGATAAGTGTTCATCATAAATGTAATTGAAGGTCTCTAAGTACAAAACAGCACGGTGGAAGAACAGAAGTGTTTCTGTAAGAGAGGAGACAGTCTCTACACTATGTGCACTTCTAAAGCACAATAAGTTGGAAATATTTTCTTTCTGGGTTGTGTCAAATCTTTAACATTTTTCCTGCCCTTTAATCTACAGTATTTTAAATTATTTCAGGGTTTTTTTTTTAACTGTTCTGTCCAAATGGGTGTTACTGAGTGGGTTGAAGATTTTCTGCTCAGTGAACAGGCAGATCGCTTTTGTAACTGTCTAGATGCAGTGTAAAGATGTTTTAGAAACCTGTTTTGGTGAGAATAGGCTCAGTGCTCAATTTTAGAGGAGATTAAGAAGGCACTTTATATATAAAGTAGTTCTGCTTTTGTAAAAAGCCCGTTTTGGATCATAACAAAATCATAGCTCTTCACCTCTTTTCTGAATAGCAGCCACAGGAACAATGTTGTTAAGAGATTCTTTTCTTTCAGCCGAGGAGGGTGTAATCAGCAGCGATCAATGCATTAGGGTTCTTCAGTGTGTTCTTGTATTTTTGGTAACAGGCTGTAAAAACCTGTTGGCTAACTTGAAATCCTCAAGTCTGTGAACCCTCTGTTTTTTACTGCCTTTTTTCATACTGAAGAACAAGGGAAGAAATTGCTGAAATGTTAATTCATAAAATCTTTTCAGGACTGAATGTTCTCTGAAAGTCATACTGTCCTCGATTGTTATGTCCGAAGTCTGCAGTTGTAAGATCTTGCAAAAAGAAATCTTATTTTATTTTGCAGAGCATTGGCTGTGACGACTACCTGGGTTCAGACAAGGTGATTGACAAGTGTGGAATATGTGGAGGGGACAACACTGCTTGCAAGGTCGTCTCTGGAGTTTTCAAACACACGCTAACAAATCTGGGCTACCACAAGATAGTGGAAATTCCTGAAGGAGCTACGAAAATCAACATTACTGAGATGTCAAAGAGCAACAATTATTTGGGTAAGTTGCATCTCGGTGAATAAAGCATTCTTTGTGCGGTAGTGCAACTGGGTGAAAGTTATGCCTGGCAGGGCCACCTAAGCAGTGGGAAATAGATGTCAAGAACAAGAAAGGAGAAGCGGGGGCGGGGGGGGAATCATTAAACAGGTGTTTTGATCAGAACTAACTGGCAGTTTATAATTCTGGCCTGATCTTGCATGACAGACACCATAGACCTGTTACCATCTATTTCCCTGGCCGTCTGACTTGGCTTTGGTGGTTCCTATCAGTTGTTTCGCTGCGGTGATCACGCTTCTCACATAGTTAACCTTCTCTGAGCAGTCAAGAATCCAGCCAAGCAGCGTGCTTGTTTATATAAAGTGTATCGAGGCTGCTTGAGGAGAAAAGAACATCTTCTGGTTGCCTAAAAATTTCAGTTCTTTTAAAGTGAAAGTATATCAAAATTTTGCTAAGATAATGTGATGTTAAGGTGCTATCCGCAGAATGCAAGGTCATTTGTACAATTGTTTATTCTGAAGCAGGTTTTATTCAAAACCGTAGAGGATCCTGGAATATTTATATGAACGTCATAGCATCTTTTGGTATATTTCTAGGTCCATCTAGTGTGCTGCAAATTAGAAATCATGTGGAATTTCTGCAGATCTCTGTCTGTCTTGTGTGTTTTTGTGAACTGTGCTGTTCTCTGTTGTAACCTCTCGTATTCCCAGGTTACAAAGCCCTTAGTTTGCCTACATTTCTGCTTCTGTTTTGGAGGCAACTCTGCTGAGTGGACTGGAGAGAGGAGAGTAGGTTAAGATTTGTAAAGCGTGCCCCTCGCCCTTTAATTTCTCTTCACCTGTCAGTCCATCCTTAGAGCTGTCTTTAAAATTACCATAGCAAACAATAAAAAATGAAGCTGCGTGAGGCCTTTTTTGATAGCTAGGTGTAACAACTACTAGAACTATGTAGCTGTACTGGAAGTTTCAGATGCCAGTACTCTTGTTTAACAGCTGCTTTATCTCACTTTTTGCTGGTAAGCATCTCAGCTACTGCTTCAGTACAAGAGGGTGGTGAGGCACTGGCCCAGGTTGCCCAGAGAAGCTGTGGCTGCCCCATCCCTGGAGGTGTTCAAGGCCAGGCTGGATGGGGCTTTTGAGCAACCTGGTCTGGTGGGAGGTGTCCCTGCCCGTGGCAGGGGGATTGGAACTAGATGATCTTTAAGGTCCCTTCCAACCCAAACCATTCTATGATTCTATAAGAAAGGACAGTGCTCATTATTGAATTGCTTCTCTCCTCTTTTCTGCTTTCTTCTCCTTTATTCCTGCTGGAACTGTAATTAGTTCTACAGAAACATTTGCCTGTAGGTTGGAGTTTATTATGGGGAACAGTCTGAACTGTAAAGTGAACTCTGTAATTTTACCAAAAAAAGTGACTCTTCAGAAGTGAAGAAATAATATAAGGTACCCACAGTCCAAGAAAACCAAATATTCTGGACCTCTTATAGGGTGATCTTACCAGTTCTAATTTGTCCTGGTTTTATCCAGGTGTATTTTTGCCACATTATATACACCTAGCACTAATTTTTTCACATGAATGGTTTGTATGCTGTCCATCAACACTAACATATTTGATGATGAAATAAGCCAATAATTCTATCTAAAGAGCTTCCATAGATACTTGTACATTTGGTACAAAATGGGTGAGAACGCAGCTTATTTGGCAGGACAGTGAAAGTAGCCACGTTGCTAATATATAAAATCATGGAGTTGAATGTAATTTTTCTGTCAGGTTTACATGCCAGCATCTTAAAACAGCTGGCGGAAAAATTCCCTGAACTATGTTAAGTTGTACTGAGCCACTTGAACATTTTTGGAATGGGCAGGACAGAAAAAGAGTAACATTTTTTGCTTAAAAATAACCAGGCTGTTGGCATGTATGGGAAAGTGGCAAAGTTTTCCTTTCCCATGCTACTCCTTATCTCCTTATCCCCTGAGCTCTTGGTTTATGCTATCATTGTTTCTTTCTTTTTTTTTCTTTTTTTTCTTTTTTTTTATCCATTTCATATGTTTCATTTTAAAGCTGCTGGTATGGATTTAGTCTGCTAAATTTGCCAGATCCCTCCCCTGTTAGGAATTCTTGAGGCTGTAGTTCTAGCTAGAAGGACTCCAGGCTCTCTGCTTACACCATTACGGGATAAACTCAGTTTATGGAAGCAGGTGAGTTGCACCAGGACAGGAACAAACATGTTCTAACAGATCAGAAAACTGAAATTAGGGAAAGGTTTATCAAGCAATTTATTGGACGAGTGAAATGATAATTGGGAGGTTGTTTTGGGGCATATTGGTGGTCATAAATTTCTCACTGATAAAACAGCATTCAAAATTTAGACA
>RSEF01000010.1:7797674-7824003 GCA_003993805.1 Himantopus leucocephalus | reverse complement strand
TATGGTTTTGAGATGCAGTTCTGCAAACGGAACCAGATGTACTGCCTGCCGTTGTTGGCAGTAGAGGTTTGTGAGATATCTTATGAAAGGGAAAGTCTATAGATTAGAGTTTTGGCAAGTCTCTTAACATTTTGTGCCTTACTTGAATACTATTTACTGCAAAGATGATTCATAGTGAAATTTATTTCATTGCTAATTGTAAAGCTTTTTACAGTTCCTTCAAGGATTATATTATGTATTTCAATTTTGTTTTTCATGGAATTAGGTTCTTCAACCACTAAATGAGATAGGGAGATCTTGCTTACTGAAAGCGTTACTTATAATCTAGGTAATTACAATATCTGGATTAGAATAACTGTTTTTTTTACCTTTGTCCTTGGTCCTCTTGCCTGCTCTCTGCTGGAGTTAAACAACAAAGACATTTCTTTCTACAGATGATGGTGTGCTCCAAACTGTGAAGAAAAGATTTGAGGAATCACTTCTTAAATAAACTGAAATTAAGCCCAACAAGTTCAAACCATAAGGAGATTTCAGATAAAATCATTAATATGTGAAGAGGCAGTTAGAATCTCTGTGTAAACTTAACCAGACCATTTTGAATGATAATCCTAAATTACACTTTTTATGATTCGCAATCCTAGCAAATCTGTTGTGTAGTTATTTCCTGAATACTGAACTTGAACTGAAGAGTCAGGAAATACTACACAGAAAGAGAAACACCTAGTTTTTTGGAAAATGTTTGCAAAATCAAGCATTCCTATAAAAACATGGTAATGGTATTATCAGTTGATAACTCCTTATTTGCTTCTGCCTTATTGCCTTGTTTCCACGCTTAGTCTTTTCCTGCCATGCTTCAGATTTTACTTTTGGTTGGATGTTTTCTGACTCTACGAAACTGGCCACTATTAGAAGCTTAACCAATTTTTGGCCATCTCAAAAGGTTCAATTCTATGTCAGTTTTAGAAGAGACCTGATGACCAGAGAAGATTCTGGTTTTTTTCCACTTCACTTATTTCAGTTTAGTTAGCATTGCTTGCTTAGTTGCAGATATATCGATTATCTGAATTAATAATAATTTGAATTAATTGCTGTCTGTGTGGCCATGCTTTCATTCAAAACTAACACAGGTCTACTTTGTTGTCTTTCTCAACATGGATTTCAAAACAGCCTCAGTACTGCAGTGTCTAATGCTGACCTGTCCAGGAAAATGCTCTTCCATGATGGTTGGTTTAGGCACAGAAGCTCAGAGTCTGATCAGACAAACATGCATTTTTTAGCAGCTGCCCAGTCCAGTGCACGTGAGTGAATATTACAGTAATTGCTGGCAAATTGACTTCAGGATTTACATGTAGTCTGCACATGCTGGCCTGAGACTTTCCATGGGTTGCATTTCCTTAAGCCAAAAAGTAACTGCAGTATTGTGGTTGGTTGGTTATGACAAAACTTGTGATTTTTGGTCATTTAATTGTCTTCCTGTGCAAACTGTAGTTTCAGTGGGTGGGGGGGCCTACAACCGACTCTTATTTTTGGGTTATTTAACATACTCAGTCTGGCTACCACATTCTGGTTAGGGGATTCAGGAGAGTGGTGAAGAAGCATGAGGAGTCTCTGGTTCATGCCTGGAGATGACAGAAATCTTAGAAGCACATTCTGTCACAAATTTTTGTGTCAGTCTGAGTTTGGCTCTTGCCTTCCGTGGTCATACTCCTGCCACAATGAGCATGGTTTTTCCCTATTAAAAAAAGTCATAGCTAGGATGAAGTGTTCACTGTGTTACATTTAACAGTCTTTGTACTTTTCTTCTGTATACTAATTGCATTATTGATAATATCCTATTTATTAAACTGTTCCTTCCTAAAAGGTAATGCTAGGTTACATGACAGTTGAGACCACTGCCTATGCTTTTTAGCCACAGTTGTATGTGTGTTGTCACCTGGGTTAGTTCCTTCTGGAGTTTGGAAGGCCGGTTCTGTGGTGGTGCTGGGTAAACATCTAGGAAACACAAAGCCAGGGAGAGCCTGGGATCTTTCACTTGTAAAAGCCTTTACAAGGTAATGATTTTTGAAAAGAATATGAGTTTATGATCAAATTTAAAAGAACAAAACCAGAGAAATCCAGGACTGAAGAATCACGGTGGGACAGATTCACGTAAGGTATAGGATGGGAGGCAATCTAAAATCCAGTGTGAACACTCCTGAAGCTGTAAAGGGGATGTGCTGCTTGGAGTCCTTACAGGTTATGTCAGTTTTTGGCCTTTGGAGTTCAGCCTATGTTTGAGGATAATGCGTGTGTAGGAGAGTTACCAAGGAGAACAAAGACTGTCACAAGTTCGCTTCTACTGCAAAAGGCTTAAAAAGTAATAGGAGTCAGTTTATTAAGACAGATAGAAATGTGCAATAGCTATCTTCCTAACACTTCTTACCTGAAGTTCATCACTAAGATGCCTGGTTGTTCATGCACACACACCTACATTTACGTATCCTTTGAATTATTGTCCTTAAAATAGTTTCAAATTGATTTTCTGCAGGGAGAGTTTCTTCCACTAAATGTTCATCTTATTCTAGCCAACGTGTATTACTTGGCTAGGGTGATCACTTACTAAAACCCTTGAAGTTGTTAAGACTTTGGATGAAGTTCAACCCCAGTGTTAATGAATTCAACTCCACTGAATTCAAGTTGCACAAGAGTCTTACCTAGTCTAATGACCTGTAGTTGAACCAGAATATATCTAGGACATTATTCTTTGCTGACCATATATTTTTTCAATACCGGTGTTGCTTAAATAATTACATTTTAGAGTTTCTGGCAAGGTTATCTTATTATAGTAAATTCCAAGGTGACTTTTCCCTTCTGGCTTCATTAAACAGCCAGCTAATATCTAACACTCTGTATAGTGTTCTGTAAGGTTCCGGGCACATTTTGAAAACATACAAAAGAAATGCTTTCTCAAAAGGTGGTTTATTCTTTTTTATATATTAAGTGGCCAATCTTTAAAAAAGGCCAACCACATTATTCATGTGGGTGATGGGCCTTAATGGCTGGGCTAACTTCTGTATCACAGCTTGCCACTACTGTCTTACAAAACAGTCTTCTGCATGTCTTTGCCATCGGTGTTTTCACTTGCGAGGTTCTAAATGAGTTTCTCCTTGCTTGCTGATTGCGGGAGAGCTGCCGAGAGATAGCTCTAAGTCAGGGTGCGGAGCAAAAAGCCTGGGTGCCTGGCCTGGGAGACTGGTGGCTTTCCATCTGGCCTGAATCTCAAGGAGAGTTCTCCATGTTACTGCTTTTCCAGGTAAATGGCTTCCTGGCCTTTTTCCTCTTTTCCCTCTGCATCTCAAAGAAGAACATGAATATTTCTTTCCAGCACCCATTGGCTAGGCTTTTTGGCTCATACATGCTCATTGATGACAGCAGTTATGACCAGTTTTAGAACTTGTAGAAATCATGTGTTCATTTCCTGTGTTTCCTAGTTCTGTCATGATTTGACAGAGGTGTTGGTGGTTTGGGGCTGTTTTTTTTTACATTTGTTTGTAAGCAATGTTCTTATAAAAACAGCTATCACTGCAGCAGTGCACCAGCTGAAGCCTGCTGTTGCTTTGATGATCTGCCCTACAAATACATCATCTGAACAACAGCCAGCAGCAATGAGTCCCGCTGAGGTGCTTGTTTCATAAGTTCTGTATTAAAGGAATGTTTTTTCCTTCTCTTGAAAGATGGAAAGATTGTTTTGAAAGGGATAAAGAGAAGTATGCAAAATAGCGAGAGGAAACTCAGAAAGGCTGGTTGTTCAGTTTGACTTGTAAAGCACCTGGCAATCCCCCTTGGCCTTGGAAGCCTCTGGAGAACGGACTCCGCAAGATTTTCAGTATTTCCTGCTTCTTGTCAGACCCCAAATTCTTTAATTTCAACATTTCTCACAGTGTTTTGATTATACTTATGTTTCCAGTTATGGACGGTCCCAAGGAACTTGAATGCAAAATTTCACAGAAAATGCATTAGAAATGAAAGAGATGGGCTGTTTGAACAGTTTTTATTAATCTGAACCCAATTAATGTGAACCTCTTAGATCTCAAAGTTTTAAATCATTTTTGGTCTTCTAGTTGATGACCAAACCATCAAGTAGTTTGCATGAAAATACTCATTTGAACAATGGTTTTAGCACACAGTGTTTAGAATATCAACACATGGTTTGTTCAAGGCTTCATAAAAACTCTAAGCTCTTCTGAAGAGTGTGTGTTAATGAAGCATCTTCCCATGCATGCATTTCATGGCACTGACCAACACTCAGTGACATGGATTCTCCTCTCACTAATGCAGCTGACACTCTGCTTTCACTCTGTTCTTCCTCTGTCTCTAAGACGGCCAACAAGGGACCGTTTTGGAAATGTCATGTACTCTTTGGAAGTCATTAGCTTTGTGAGTTGATTAAAATCCCTCATATGTAATCTGTTACCTGGACAAAACACTACTTTGAGTAAGGATGTTCTTTTTTTAAAGTTGTGATCAAGGTGCAGTAATCTTACCTTGCTAGTTGTGGGTCCAATACAATACTTTTCTCCTCTTTCTTCTTACAAATTTTAATCAAAATTAATTCTGTACTATGACTTAGCTATACATAAAGAATGACCAGTGTCAGTCCAAATTCATAAACGATCCATGGGCAAATTCCCAAATCACGTGAAGACACATTTCTTCCTCTCCGTGCCAAGAGGAGAGGTTGTTACTAATTTAAATAGTTGTTTGAATGCTACACGAGAAAACTGAAGAAAAAATAGTTGGGAACATGGTTTCAATTGTCGTAGATATTTCTGTACAGCATTTTTTGATTCCCTAATCTTATTTTATTCTGAGCAAAGTTCTCTTTTGGATAGAGAAAAACCTTTCTTTGTTCCTTGATCTAGTCAGATAGAATGTATTCTTACATCTTAGTCTGATTCTGTAAAAGAAACATTTTTATATATATTTTTTTTTTGCTGTTGCTTCTCTTATTTCCCTTTAAACTTCTCAGTTTCAATATTTTTGTTTCTTACCCTTTTAAAAAACTCTTTTAGTAAAATAATCATCCAATAGAAATTCTACATGATTAGTGGCTTCATGGTTGGATCCTATAAAGAGATTTCATCTGCAGAGAATATTTTTATATTGCAGCATTAAATTCCAAAAGAAATCCAAGTCTTTTCTAATACACAATATATATGGGGGTTTAAAACTTGATTTATAGACTGTGTGATTAAGTTAGTCAGGGGAGATTAAACTTTATCCTTTATTTCTTAACTTGCCCAGTGTCTTTGTTTTCTGTTGAATATTACTTCAAACACTTTGCATCAGAAAAATTTGGGAGCTTAAAAGCCTTACAGACCCAATCTTCCTTTCATATTTGTACCCATGGCAGCAGTAGTTACCCCATGGTCATGGCTCCATTTATTTTATACATTTGTGATATAATCAAACTGCTGTAATTCTGAAAATTTTGGTAGCATGGCTGCAAGTTCTGGATCGGGTGAATGTCTGCTGTGAAATTTTGAACTTGTTTTTAGTGAGCTACTTAGCAGAGTTCAGCAGCTCTCACTGCTAATCTAGACATGGCTTAGGGACCTTGAGACAGAAAAACTGAACATCTGTTGACCACTGGTAACCACAAAATGCTAATAAAGGGATTTATTAAGGGCACGATACTCCAGCTGCAGCTAATCTGCATTAAGAGGTTAATACCTCAGTCCGTCTCATTCACCTACACCAGCACGTCGACCAAAGAAAATGACACACGGCTTTGAGTCAGCATGCAGTCAGTTGGCGTACGTGATTGCTGTGGCTTGAGGCTACAGCTGTTTCCCCTGCACCCATAAAACTCTTTATCCGTAGCTGGTACAGAGCAAGGAGCATCCAAGTGTAACTTAAAATAAGGGTTCTGAGTAGCAGTTTCACTGAAATGATGGGAGGTAAACCTCGGGGAGGAGCAAGAGCAGGGCTATTCCGTTGAACAGGGGGCTCTAACCAAAGCATGAGAACATTTAAATGATAAGCAATACCAGAGCTTTGGGAAAGTTGGGAAAGAGATACATTTTTATTGGCAAAAAGAGGCCCCATCATTTGCCTTGTAAATTGCTTGTAAGGACCTAAGGCAACAACATCTTAGCGTATAATGTGTCTGCAGATGTTCAGTCAAACTGCAGAATAAAGATTCCTTCAATAAATGGAATTATAAGTTTACTGTTGAATTTCTGTCATAACACTTCATCATTCTCTTTTAGGTTCATATTCCAGAGCGCTGGGGGGATTGATTTTTTTCCTTAAGTGTCTGGCAGGGCTAGAGGTTGTTATATATTCAGAACGATAGTTCCCTCTGATTTTTTTGTTGTTCTTACCAAATGCTTTTTCTTTCTTTCCCCAAGCCTAATTAATGCAGGGGAAGGCCAAGCCATGGGGATTGATTTGAGCTTAACTTTACGTTACAAACAGACAATACCTTTCTTCAGTTGTCTTCTGCCAATAAAAAAAAAAAAGTCTGAGAAGCATGATGCAGTCTTAAATTTATGTTTAGAGACTGTAACTTTCCAACATCATCATTTTCTGTGCATGTTTAACAAAGTGGACTTTTGAAAAAATGTCTCCAATGTGTCAGTTGAAAAAAGCATGTAATCTTAAGAACTTAGTGGTTTCTTCAGACTGTATCTATTGATACAGTGAGAAATTATTTTTTTCTATAACCCTTGTCTCTCTTAATAGCACATCATAGGTCATTCCTAAAGCTTTTGAGTCTCTACTTCAAAATGTTTCTTCATGGATTGTTTTGAAACTGTTGGTACAGTCCTAATGAGCAACAGACCTTGTTTATTGTTAACTACCAGCGGTTACCTCTGTTAGAGGGAGATGTATTGTGCGTTGAAACTGCAAACTTTGTCAGTTATTTATAAGCAAAGGTTCCCTGGTTCCTTCCCCATGCCTCTTAGCGTGGGCTTAATTCTGAGCAGTTGCGCAGAAGACAGATTTTGGAGAACTGCAACAGAAAATGCAGGATTTTATTCCATTCTGTTAGTTTGTGAAGAAGTGTCATATATTTGTAATTTAGTATGTTGCCATGAACCTTGTAGATAGTTTAATTTAAAGAGATAAACATGGGAAATTGTATTAATATGTTCAGATTAACCTTGAATTACCTTGTACTGATGGTGGCCCTTTGGGAGTGCTTCTTTATAACAAACTGCATGTGGTAGCTCATGTGTGGTGAGGTGTGTCCCCAGAACCCAGGGAGAAGTGTGTCCCCTGACCATACCACAAACAGAAGTCATGTTTTCACAAGCTGTTTAGGGCAGTGCAGCTTGCATCTTTGTTCTTGGCCTTTATTTGTCTTCAGTTAACAGACTGTGAAATGAGCACACTAACAAGTAGAACACAATGTTATTGTAAAAATAAAACCAGACAATTATTTCAGACACTCAAATGCTTAACAAAACAGCAATGTGACTCTCTGTATGCACCTTGGAAGATGAACGTTATTTTGTTTTTATGGAGAATTAGGTGAGTGATGCCTTAGGATGTTTGATACTCTCTCCTGCCAGAGTTGTGTTCCTGAGATAGATTTTTGTTGGCTAAAGTTGAAAGTTAAACTGAGAAACAAAGCAAATAAGGAGTCTTAAAATTCACTGTTCTCTGTTGTTTTTCAGTTTAGAATGTGTGCTATGTCTTTAGCATCTCCATCTCCACACACTTTTCAAGCAAAGGTGAAATCAAATGGAATAGTTTTGTTCCCACCTTGGAAAGTCTCTAAATGTTCAGGAGGAAGAAACAGAGGGTGTGGAATGGGATGTAAGCGTTTGCATTTTATTTCAGTATCATCCCTAATGCAGATGAAACAGTAGCAATTTAATGCTTTTCTGGAGGTGAATTGATGAAGGCTTTTTTTCGGTCTGTTAGCTTGACCACTCCTTTTAAGCAGAAAGCAATGGTAATATGGTCAGGATTTCCATGAAGTCCAACCAATAACAGGCATGTTGGAACCCCGCTAGGCTTCAGAATTAGATGTATCTCCATTGGCCTTCATTCCGCAAGTGCTGATGAGTACTCTCTAAAGAAGCTTGGAGACCCTCAACTTCCCTTAGTGTTAAAGAGTTAAGCTATCTGTTAGATTGTAAAGTAAGAATCTGAAACTGAGAGTGCTGCATGTTAAAACAAAGGAATACAGTGACAAAGCAGATGTAACATTACTGTGTAATGAAGTCTAGAATTTTCTTCAGTATTTCCTCAGTATATTTTGTGTATCTATTTGAGGATGCAGATTTTCCTGGTAAATTTAGTGTCATTAGTCGTGGACTAATGCTGCTTTCTTTTCACTTGGTTGAATTGTGCCATTTTCATTTACTGTCTTTGAATTTTCCTCTTGTCGTAGAAGTAGAATGAATTAACGAGACTGAACAGTAAGCACTGACTATAGCATCTGCTCACATGTGAGTCCTCTGTTGCTCCCTCATTCTGGTATACCTACGTCTTAAAATTGGTACAATATTGTGTATGTAGAGTCAAATTCCTGTTGCATTTGGATTTTAACAAGAACTGATAACTGTTACGCATTGCCACCTGCTTGAGCTTTTTTTTCCCTCCTCCAGTATAACGCAGCAATCCTATGGCTTTCTTCCCTGAAAACTGAAAACCAGCTTTTAATGTCAGAGTTGCAGTTCCCAGCTCTTGTTCTTCTCTCCTTCTAAGGCAGTTCGGTACCACCACTTGCAAGGGTAAAATGTCTACTCTCCCTAATGGTGCAGAATAATGGAATAGTGGAATTCTTTAGGCCTGCGTATGTGCTGACTCTGGCAACTTAAAACCTTAAAAATAATCTGTGTAGTTGAGGTTTTCAAGCAAACGTTTAATGTTAACAGGTAATGTGCTTAATTGGTCTAAGGTACTTAAGAGTCTGAAGTACAGAATCTGTTTTGGCATGTTGCGTGTCAGATAAATTATACTAATCTCTTGCAAAGTTCTGGCTTTTACAATGGAGATGAAAGTGAGGGCGCTACCAAAGGGGATGCATGTTTGCATCCTCAGCAGAAATGACAGTGGATTTGAGTTAAATATTTATTTTGAACCTCTTGACTGTCACGTTGCCCAGAGAAGCTGTGGCTGCCCCATCCCTGGAGGTGTTCAAGGCCAGGCTGGATGGGGCTTTGAGCAACCTGGTCTGGTGGGAGTTGTCCCTGCCCGTGGCAGGGGCTTGGAACTAGATGATCTTTAAGGTCCCTTCCGACCCAAACCATTCTATGATGATCTGTCTTTCTCAGTGCCCAAATCAATATAAGAAAAATACTAGAACTGATCTTCTGAGGGAATGCAGTCATGGGCCAGACCTTTCATCTTGTGCGTGGTTTTGCATCTGTAGTGCCTATGAGTATAAGCAGACCCCCGCTAGGTTTCTTGTCCTTTGAAAGGCTCCCAGACTTTAATAGAGCATTAAGATGTTCCAAAAGCATTTCAAGACACTGCCTTTTAAAATTAATAATAAATAGCAGTGTAGCTGTTTAGTGCTTAAAATCCATTCAGCATGGTAAATAGTTCCAGAGGGAAGGTGGGAACAGTGACTGAAACTCCTTTCTGTGCACGGCTGCCCTATTTAACCTTCTCTCCGTGGTGTTTGCTGCTGCAATCCACCAGTGTATGGGTTTGTATTTCATGCCTCCATCCAGAATTTGGCTGTTGAAACAAAAGCTCTTTGGTTCTTTGAGAAAATCGTCACAGAAAGTGCTTCTTATCTTCAAAGTGTTTTTCTGACATTAATTAATTGGATCCTCGCAATCCTGTGAGCAGGATAAGGAACAGCCTGAAAATGCCCATTAAGCACTCCTCCTGCAATGAACTGTATTAAACGCTTTTGGAGCCTAACTGGATAAAGTGTTTTTTTCTACTGCCCAAATAACTTTAAAAGTGTTTGAAAAGAAGTGCACGAAAATTAAAAATGCTTTTGAACTTTCAGCAGACTTTTATGCCTACGTGCTCGTGGACGTAGAAAAGCTGCTGTTCAAACAAGCAGGGGCAGATCCTCGGCGGCTTGGGAATTACAATGGTGCCATTGATTTCTGTGGAACTGGGCTGCCTGGGACAAGCTGAAAGGCCTGGCTCTTTGCTTGGGAAGTAAAGCAATATGTAGTAACACCTGATTTGAATAAAGAGCTTTAAAAAAAAATAATAGTAATAATACCTCTAATGAAGATATGCTTGCGAACACATGGAATAGATTTTGTGTGAGGCAGAGTCAAGAGAAAGATGCATTAAATGAATGGAAAAGAAAGGCAAAACAAAATAAAGTCATTGGTATTTGTGGATATATCCTAGTATGAAAATGGAAAATACTTTATCTCTCCACTGAATTTCCAAAAATTCCTTTCTCTCTCAAGTGACCATTATCCTAAACTGTATCTGACAGTAAGTCATTGTAAAGGGAACCAATTTGTGTTTTCCTATTTAGGGTGGGGTTTCTTTCTGTCTTCACTGAAGTTAATCAGGAAATGCTGTTAACCACTGAAGTTACTGCATGGATTTTCGATAGGATTATAAATGAAAAATATGCGGTGTTGAAACTCACTGGACTTGGACTATATGCATATCAATATCACCCAGAAAGGTTTTTAATATTTAGTTCACGTTTTCAATTCGTGGTTAGATATTTTCCCTAGGAGTTATGGTATTAAGTAATGTAAGCATAATATTTGGTTTGGAAGTTAAGTAATTGTTAATTAAGTAGGCTGTGAGCTTGGGAACACTGAAACAAGGGATTGATTAAAAGAAGACAGATAAATATGTCATACTGAAGACTATGAATAGTATGTCAGTCTGCCAGTTTAAATGAGAACTGTTACCTTCACTGTATCGGATTTACAGTAGCTTCCTATTTAGTGTAGACAGAAATGAAGTTAAGAGATGGGAGAAGAGCTCTTGAATAAATTATTCATCAGTCATGTTTGGTATGTTACGTAGAGCTGAGGTTGCAGTAATAGATTGTCTTTTTTGGTCATTGGCAACCAGAGTGACAGTGAGGATTTTTGTAGATAACTCGGGAGTGCACCAATATCCTCGTCTTTGAACAGGTTTTACTGTGGATATGTTGGTGGCTCCCAGGCCCGTATATACACCTGCACAAACACAAATTAAGAGACTACAGCTTTTGTGCAGTAGGTATAGACGATCTTAATTCTCTAGAAATTTAATCCAATTGTGTGTTGCCCTTTTTCGCTGCTTTAATATTCCTACCCTGCCTGAGTAAGTGATGGAAACTGTTATTGGTTATTGATCAGCACATTGAAGATCTGCTGCTCTTACGCCATCAGTTGCTGGATAAAGTGCTGAGCGTCCTGCTGTACTCCAGACTGACAGTGATGGTAGAAGGTGGTGGCCCAGAGTGATCAACATCTAGCTCAGTTCTGATGAGGCACCTAGCATCTTTTCTGGAATGTAATAACTGAAAAATGGTGTTACGAAGCCTTACAGCCTTTCTCATCATGATGCTTTTAGAAGTGGGAAGAAACAGTGTGTTTACATCATGTATTTGAGAAAAGTATTGAACAACAACTTTGACAAAAAAGACAACTCCATTAGCTGATCAGCGGGGCAGCAACGGTGAGCTACAGAGAATTTCCTGTTCAGAGAAGAATGTTTGCTGCTTTTTGGCTGTGTGTGTTAAGCCACTGAAAGCCTTTATGTGTGTTGCTCAGCTGGTGTATTAGTTATATTGCGGTGGTTTGCAGTGTTATTCCTTGACTTTTTTATTTTGGCTTTTTTGTAGGTTGTTTTTGTTTGTGGTGTTTTTTTGGGAGGGGTTTTTTTGTTCGTTTTGGTTTTGGGTTGTGGTTTGGTTGGGCTTTTTTTGAGCAGAAGAGACTGTCAATGCAGATATATGTGGTGATTTTATTGGCTTGAGTGGAAGAGACATTGTTGGATCAGCTGGTTATGGTTTCTTTGGATGAGGTGGGCAGGGTTTGTGTTTTAGTTTAGATTTTTTTTGGCAGCTAGTATAGAAACAAAAAATGAATAAATAGAAAAGAAATAAAAAGGAGTGGAGAAAGTAAAGGAAAGAAGATGAAGAAGATTGTAATTGAAAGGCAGTATAATGGGAAATACTAAAACCCATTCAAACAAGACCTCACGCTACCAATGCATTCTTTAAAATGCTAGGGAGAATTTTAGCCTGGATTTATCTATCTATCAAAAGTCATCAAAGAAGTATCTGTGGATTGCTGTTTACTTGGATTGGTAATAATAATTTCTGACAAAGACTTTTTTGGTTCGGTTAATTGGTTTAAACTTATTTTGTGCATTTTTTAAATGTAGGTGTCTCAATAGCTTTATTGAATGACTTTCTCAAATTCAATTGCTTTATGTTATATAATAACTATATGAGCTCTGCAAACTTTGGCAGTTGCTACAAGTCCTGCTACATGGTATATAAGGCAGTTGCATAGCACATGCTGAGCATCTAAAGGATCCTAAAGCTTCTCCTAAGTTCATATAGTTGACTGTCTTTGGCTTTCTTCTCTCCAAAAAAAATGTTGCTAGTTTTTTGGTCAGTAGTTAGAGCATTTCTAACATTTTGGTTAGTAGTTAGAGCATTTTGGTCAGTCTAGCATTTTGGTCAGTAGTTAGAGCATTTCTAGATGATCTGAAAGGTCCCTTCCAACCTTAACAATTCTATGATTCTATGATTTCTGTATTTCGTGAGTCAGGAATAAGAGGTAAATTGGAAGATGCATCGTATGCTTCCAGTTTAACAGATGAAACTAAACAAAGGCCGCACAAAGACCTTGGGTGGTGAAATAAGAGCCATAAAGTACAGTTTTAAAAGCATTGTTTTAGTTTTCTTGAGCTTTTAGTTCCTGGTTGTCAACAAGTTTTCAGTGGTGTTTTATCATTAATATTAATAGTACGATAGCAGGGTAGCTATTGAACTAGTGTTTACGTGGCTAACTATTGGAATCTATGTTACAAAGCATGAAAAGGCTGCAGGTGGAATGGATGGGTTGGGTGAGATCTTTTCCTGCTTCAAGATGAGGAGTGCTTTACCAGTGACCACCATGCTACAAGAGGGTCACCTGACAAACTTGGTTTTCGGTGCTGTGCAGGCAGAGGTCAGCCTGAATGAAGAAGCAGCAGAGCAGAAGGAGATCTTGCAACCTTGATTCTGGGTCGCTTCAGCTATAAATTGTGCTGGAGGAGGGAAGAAGGAAAGGGGATCATTCAGCAGAAATTACAGTGCAGTACAGCAGAGTTTCTCCCAAGCCATTTCCTTTCCCACTTTAAAGTGAACAAGCAGCATGCTTCCACCCTTGCCTTACGTCGCAGAAGAGTGGAGTTGGGCTTTGCACTGGCAGTGGCTCCCGGATACAGCATGAACATTCTCCAAGACAGTTCCAGCTGCTTCGATCTCGTTTTGTTCCCAGCAGAATTCTAGACTCTGAGCCAATGTGTCAGAGTGGCACTCGATCCCAAGATGGCACTTGAAGTCAAATTTGTTTGCAGAATTATACTACAAGGCATTCATGGATCACAGTAGCACTGCAGAAGGGGCAGCTCGTGCTGTTAATGTATTCAGGTATGGGAGGGGATCTCTAATGTACTCGCGCAGCAGAATAACGATGTGCATAGAAATATCAGTGCTTTGATTTATGACTTGGCAGTGGCCTGTGAATGAAACCACTTTAAATTATGGCAATCATTATGGTCTAGCCCACAACGAACTGGATTAAGAAGATTGATTTCTCTATATTTACCCTCTCCCTGATAAAACTCCCATTTTTTTTTTACTTGAAGCAGATTGAAATAGGTCATACAGAGTTAAAGACTTTGCACTGTGGTAAGAATCTGTGCTATCATTCAGTAGCGTGAAGTATTTTTCTAGACATGTTTAACCTATTGCCATTGCGGTAATTATTTAGTTTGTGTTTACAACAGAAGGCCAGTTTAAATGACTTTTGGGAGATATTGACCAAGCTCTTTACTCATAGCATTCATAAAAAACCACACTTATTTATCTCAAATACGGAAAAAATGTTCCCAGCTGAGTATGAAACTAGATATATTAGATGTACTTTTACAAAAAAACTAAATTCACTGTTAATCTAACCAGTGTGAAAAAATGCTGTCTGAAATGCAGAAAAAATAAATTATGGATTATATAATTTTTGATTTAAATTAAAACTAAGGCTATAGCTAATAACTTTTTATAGTTCTGAAAAAATGATACTGGAGAAATTCCATTAAAGGGAGAAGCTAGAGCCTATCAAACTCTATTATGAATTAATCAAAGACATAAAGACAAGGATTTTTCTTTTCTAAGGTGGAATTATAAAGAAGAAATAAGACATTTTCTTCTGAAATGTTGAATATTTAATGTTCAGCATGATAAAGTCATTGTGGTCATATTTCATGGTTTAGGAACATAAACTTGGCCTGTTGAGATTGAGATTCCCCTAGCTCCTCTGGAACATCTGGTCCTGTGTTAGTCTATGTACATAACAGTCTCTGCTCAGTGTATTGTTCAGGAGACCTATGGGACTGGAAGCAGAAGGTCTAGAAGATCAAACTTGAGAAATAGTGACAACTGTCTGCAGAGCAGTTTGCAAGAGATCTACTTGCACAGTGTAGGTGGGAGAAAATAAATTCTTGGTAAAAGAAGGAAAAAACCAACTTTCTGTTATTTATATATTCTTCCCCACATATGCTTGGAAAAACTTTAATTTAGTTCCTGATGGCAAAATAATTATATAGTTTGTACTAGTGATACTTAACTCATTTTCTTCTATTATCTATTCAGAATCTCCACTCCACTGTTTTATCTATGCTGCAGACAAAATACTGCCATTAATTAACCAGACTTATTTAGTGATCTGGGGATAGACTCACAACTTGCAAATCCCTAATTTTTTTTGTGTTTCCATGAAAAAGTTTGATCAGAGAAATTTTTTGTTTCATTAGCTTAATAGGTGGTTTGAGAATAAAGAAAAAATGATACAATGAGAAGCGATACACTGAAATTATTTATATTTGGGATAATGCTGTGCTGCTGCTTTTCATGAAATAATTCAGTCACATTCTTTGTTGTTCTTGGACCTATAAAAATCATCAATAAAATGAGATTATTTCCATTTTTGTCATGCCTATAGGTTTCTGGGCTTACCTCCAGGTATCAGTTGTGTGTTTCACGTGGTTTGATAGCTTTGTCAAATAAATATCAAACCAGTTCAGTCCCAGAGCATCTTTTTTATGTTTAAAAGTGCAGACTGACATAAACAGTAACATGTGTAAGACTGCCCTGAGCCCTTATAGCCAAAAAATAACGCGTGAGACAGTGGATACCAGTGCTGAATTGACTTGATGCATTTCCAGCTTTCCCCTGACCACCCAGTTTATTGTGCCAGGAATTCATCTTCTGGCAAAGTGTTCTCAGGTAAATGGAGACGGCCTTTCACTAGTGTATATATTCTTTTCCTTTGCTAAGAGCCAAATTCTCGGGAGGATCTGTAATAAAGTAATGTTGTTTTAAGCTGAAGACCAAAGTTTACTATGCTGTTGTCAGCTTTTATTGGAAGAGAGAGTAAGTGAAGAATTGAACGTTTTTTCAGGGCTGAACATGGACAGTGGAACGAAGTCTGTCTAGTTCGTGGCCTCTAAGCTTACTGTAATGGCCACTGAATTAATCAAAACCTGTCTTCTCCCACCCGTAATAGCCTCTGATCTCTTTTTGGTCTAGTGTCTGCAGTGGCTGTGCCGTGCCCCGTGTGCTGGCCCTGGCATCGCAGATACCCGTGGGCTCATGCTGTCACTGGCTTTTCAGTAGGGGGAAACGATTTTAGATATCTCCTCTATACTCTTGTCAGCATTTGTTCAAATGTTACTGTGTCTGAGCCTTCAGCACCTTTGTCAGACTTGCCTGAAATCAGACATGAGGTTCCAAAGCCCTCCACAGAGTGGGCATGGCAGACATTGAGGTAGGAATTCACGGCTGAGCTGGGGACCCAACAGTGCTTCGCAGCTCACAGATCTGTGTGTTTGGAGTTAACAGTATTCAACTTTACCACACAGAGCATCCAAAATTCTTGAGAAATTATGCTTGAAATTCAAAACAGCTTAGTAATATTCATTAGCTCCAGTTTTTCATTGCCAGGAATCAAAGTTATTTAGCAAACAAAAGAACCAGTTATAATTTTTTCTACTTCAGGTTTTGATTCTTACGAGATGCAGTGCTATTTTTCTGCAGAGATATCACAATCTGCTGTTTTAACTTAGCTCTCTTACAACTATTCTAGTTCTTGGCAATTGTCAGGAGTGCAAGGAGGTACAAAACATTTTTTGTTATGCCAGCTGGAGAAGAGAGTGGGGTATTTGCACGTGTGCATTTCACTAATCTGGCCCTTCTGACTGAAGCAGTGTCTAGATTAGAAGATAATTCAATTGCTTTTATCCACCCATAGGACTTAGGCCAAATGTGTGCTGAGTTTCTGTGCTGGGATAACTAATGTGCGGCTGAGTGGTGCCAGAAGGCTCAGCTATCACCTTCAGAGCCATTAGCAGCCAGTCCCATCAACTCCTGAAATATAAGACCCAGATTCTAGCTGAAATTATGTAACTAAGCCCAAAACTATAATGCAGGTTCAGGGGGAGCTGCATAGCTAAAATATCCCATGCTACGTTGGAAGCATATCTCTCCTGGAGACTACTAGTCCTGAATGTTGTTGGTTGTTATTTCTAATTACTTGGTTTACAGCTGTTGCCAGTGAAGAGTATTTCCCGATGGTAATGAGGTATGGCAGGAAATATGCTGCTAAAAATGCTTTTTCATTGGGATAAGACTGAAATTCTTGTTAAGCCTTAGAAGACCTGAAGTTCTGAGACTGCCACATAAAATCTTTAACCTTAGTTATGCCCTGCCTTCTTCAAAGGAAGAAATTAAGGATGTATAAGTAAGAATGTGAAAAGACTTTTGGAAGTTCTGCACAGAAAAAAACCCCACAATTATGAGTTAGATCTGTGTTATTCTGCTGATCAATTCCTATGTCCTTCTGAACCAGATGAGTTCCCTTGAGGTGCAGTATTTCCTAAAACAGAATTGTAGATGTGCAACTGCGTATACATTTAACATAGTTTCTCTACAGGTGCAAGACATGCATGGTTTTTACTCCGTTTCTCTGTTTTTCAGTGCTGTCCTTTATCTTCTCCCCATTTCATTTCACTCACTCTACTTTTGTGCCAGCCCTTCTGTCCTTCCTCTTCAGTATTTTCAGGACAAACCTGAACAATGGTAAAATTATATACCATTGAAAACAGCAGAATGCTTACACTGACTTTAGTGGAATCAAGAATTCAGTCATATCTTCCTACGCTTTCAACTCGAGGGAAATTTCTGTGCAAGTTAAAAGAGAATGAGCTTTTTATAGATTATTTTAATAGTACTTAATAAAACGTATTTGAGGTATATAATTATAGAGAATGGCTAGGTAAAAATAAATGGAAAGCTCATCATTCTTTATCATATACTCTCATTGTGTAGATTAATTGTGTAAGTCGTTTTAGTTTAGCTCATTTACAGAATAATAGGAAACCAGCTCATTTTCAGTTATTTTTGGAGTAATTCTTACCTTCAGCAAATACTGTGCTGGCCTTTCAATAACTTGTCTCTTACTTCTCCTCCAGTATAGAGGACTGTAATATACTACTCATAAAATACAATGACTGTGTTTAGGAGTGATGTCGTTTCTTACAGGATGTTTTTACTCATTGCAGTCCATACATTTTGATACAAATTGGGAATCAAAACACCCTTAGTGCAGAATTGTATTGTTGTATCTTTAATTGTCGTAGTGGTTATTGAGATCTTGACACTGAGCAACATTTGCATATATAGTTAACAGCATACCATTAATGGCTCCACACTTTGCTGACTTTAATAAAGCCTGTCATGCTAAAGAGGACTAAGCAGGTTTAATTTTGTGCTAGAGACCTCGTAAACATAACACTAGCATAAAGATGAACCTCATTTCTGTTGCCTCCTTTTATTCTTTCATTTGCTTTCTCAGTAAATATTAGTATGTCCTGCAATAAATGCTGTAAGAAACTAATCGTATGCTCCAGGTAAGCTACTTAGAGTCATATCTCAATATTTGGGACTATTGCCTCTGTGTAACTTACTCCCTATGGAAATCATGTAAGTTATTAATTCTGTATTTATGAGTAATAATATTAAAAGTCATCAATCACTCAAAAGCACCTGTTGGAAAAACGGGAAAAAGGCTTTTTATTAGAGCAATTTTAAAGAGGGGAAGCAATAATAGAAAAAAACCCTGAAAGTGAAACCCAAGATGCAATTCGCAAGGAGTGCTTATGCTGTGCAGTGGAAGAATTACCAAAATGCTGAACTTGTGCTTTAATTAACCTTTTCACTTGCATCATCTAACCTGCTTCATGAGCTCCCTATGTCAAAACTTCCAGCCCATATACAGACATATATTTACAGTCTTACTGTAGCAGCTGAGTGAGTAAACAGATTTAAGTAAATCCTCTGGTTGATGAACACTACTATTTATATCTGTTTTCAAAACGTCCCAGGTTAGATTTTCAGTGTCGCACACTGTTCCCCAGTGGGATTGATGAGTATGATGTATGGGAGAGCAGTAGTGACACTGAAGCACAATAAATGCCACATAATCACATATTTTGCAAATGTCATGCCATATATCACTGTATGAATATTCTGTAGTAACTTGCATGTGCCAGAGTATCAGAAGTTGAAGTGTGAGAATACTGTAGTCAAAGAGTGTGTTTATTTCATTCTTTTTCTCATCTCATCAAAAAGACCTGACAAAAGAGGAAGGGTAGACTAGCTAATGTGGGTTTGTTTCAGCTGGCTTCTTACTAATACCTATAAGGGAAGACTGTATTTAAAAATGTGGGGAAATACTGCATCCTCTTCTGACAGAAGCTAAAGATATATGCTCTTTTGTAACATGTAAATTCTCTCTGAAATTTGATTGGAGATTTTATCGAAGCTGTCGAGGTTTTGAACCTGCTGTAATGTGTGGGCCTGAATAGATCGTGTGGCTATTTGATAAATCAGTTTTGTTTCTCAAAGCCCGTATTATTTATTGCAGCAGTAGTTAATTATCTGTTCCGCTTTGCCGCCCCGGCATTTTCCTTGTGCTGGTGCATCAGTGTGGCTTTTGGAGTCAGAAGTGAAAGAAGGAAGAGGCATAACTGAGTGAAGAGGGAGCTGCATCAGCAGGGGGAAATTAGAAAGCAACAGTTTAATGAATACTCCAAAAGGAAAAGGACTGTTTGCTTCAGTGGCAGAAAAAAAAAAAAAACATTTCTGTTTGCAATGATTAACTGTAGAACCTTTACCTCTAAGCAAGTAAACAGTATTTTCTTTTTGTAGGTAGAAAAAACCCAGGATTCTTTTGAAAGCTCTAGTGGGATTTGTTGCCTGAGATGATCTGCAAGAACAGGCACATGAGGAGCTCTGAGCAAGATTAAACTTTTTTCTCTGAGGACAATCTCAGAAATACCATGAAGTAAAGAAATTATAGTGATGGCAGTATTTTACTGTGAAACTTTACCCATGATGCTGCTTTAGAGATTTGATAAATTGATAGAGAGAGAGAAAAAAAGAAGTACACAACTGAACCAAAATTGTCTCGCCATTGTAATTAAAACTTGGGAAATACCTGCCAAAAAGTAGCAAGGTCAATAAAAGGCTGAGGCAGGATGAAAAATATGCATGCATCTGTGGCAAATTCATTTGGTACTTGTGGCCACAGCTCTTTCAGGAACGTAACAGATGTTTGTGAAACAGTATTTTCAAATTTTTATTTTGACACAATTAAACGTCAAATTCAATCTACATTTTTCAGAGTCAGACCAAAGGTACTAAGGTTCTGACACTGAAGCAAAACACTTCATTTTGTGCCAAAGTAATATCATTTGGATTTGGGGGTTTGTCTGGTTTTGTTTGCTGAGCTTTACCATCTAGTACAGCTGTAAAGAGTATAGAAAGGGCAATCAGTTGTTTGGTTTTAGACCTCTTTTAACAGTGGGCTGCAGGGGAGCTTAGAATGGTAGTCAGAAAATCTGAAGTGAAAACTTAGACAGCATGTCTCCTCCAGACAACAAACCAATGGAAAAGTTGACAATAACTTGTCTTCTGTGAATGCGGTGTTGCAATCACTGACATATCTCTGCACATAATTCAGAATCAAAATGCAGATTGATCAGAGCGTACAGCTGACACAGCACAAAAAGCCTTTGTAATTTAGCTTTATCAATTCATTAGTATTGGACTTGTTTATAAAATAGTCAAATGCAAAAGAAAAATGTATCAAAACTAGAGGACATTTCCAGAGGATCTTAAGCATTTTAAAATACTGCCACATTATTTTGGACCAAAACCAAGGTTAAACAAAACAGATAAGACAGGAGGAGGATGAAATCTTAAAGAACTATCTTAACAAACATGTTATTGATTTTAAGCATGTCCTTGGAAGCAACTGCATTCCCAGCATCTCAACACTTGGTGACTGCACGAAATCCAGAAAAGGAAATTGCCCAGAAGCTGAAGCAGAACTGTTCTCATAAGCCTGCTGGCTGCATTGTAGAAAGGTGGCCAAGGAAGATGAATGGCAAAAAGTAAATGAACTGGAATTGGAATTGGATTCCAGCACACTCATCTAGTGTTAGTAATGAAGATTGTTTTGTGACATCTCTATATAACATAGGTCTGCAGTATGAAACTACAGATTTAGAAAAGCCAGCTTGTAATCAGAAATTAGAGGTTGAAGATAGATTTTTCCATCAGATAATTGATTTCTCATCTACATCTTCTAACTTACCATTAAGTAATCTATTTCCATTCTAACACTAAAGATTACGTGCCCAGTCTTCAAATCGGTACGAATCTACTATATCACATTTTTTTAAAAAAAAAAAAAAGATGGCTCTCATAATCATTAGGAAGTGCATCCAGCAGATGTCTGTTCCCTCACAACTGGAACAACAGTAAATTAGACCTAAGACAGCAGACCAGGAGTCTCTTGTACCAGCTTTCTTTGACTGTGTCACTGTGGAAGGATAAAACCTGCGAAAGTAAAACCTCAGGACAAACTTGGCAAAATCAGTTTAATGCAATTCACTGTTTCAAATTTACTGTCCTATAAAGCAGAATTTCTTTGATATGATATGATAGCTCCCCAAGTAGAATATCAGAAAAACCTCCTTGAGCAGGATTATGCTGAAGAACATAATGTTGATCTGAACTCTCCTGTTAATATTCTAGATAAGAAAGAAAACTGCCCAAGTCTTTCCTTGGAAATAATAGTATACTTGAATTATAATTTCCTTGTAATAGTAGTGCAAATCTGGGATTTTTATCTCCATCTTTATCTACTCTGTACTAAGAAAATATTTAAGCAATTGCTTGTATGCTGTTGTTAGCAATAACACTGTCATAGGTAATTGGCAATGTTATGACTACTACTCAGTTCATGGATAACTTGAAACAATATCTTTGGGAAATAAGCATGTGCCCAAGCTATTCAAAGCTGTAAACATGTTTGGTTTCTAAAAAGTAGATTTTTCATTTCCTACTAGGTGAAAGAATGATTGAGATTTGTAAGGATAGGGGTCTGTATTACACTATTTCGGGTAACTGTGTAGAAAGACAGAACCAAAATTTCAGGTGCTGCCCAGATCCAAATATGAATAAGTATCTCAAATTTGGATACTCATGCAGAAGGTTCTGGTTCTGAGGCTTTGAAAAAGGACTGGAAATACCACAGGATCCAGCTTACTCTTGGTTTCAGTCAGGTTCTAAAAAACATGTAAAAAGTCATATTATGCTTTTGTATTGTGTTTGCTTCTGGTCCTCCCTGGACTGCAGAATAGCGGAGACATCCACAGGGGTTTTTTGTCCTAGAGTTTTTAGTAGAAAGTATTCTTCTGCATTATGATTATTTAAGGTCACATGGTAATTTGCAGTGGACAGTCCTGTTCTCTGGTCTGGGTCCTTTCTGATGCTGTTGAAGTGACCAGTAATGGCTTTGAACTTCCAAAATGGTTGAAAGCTCAGCAAGACTTTGTCTCAGCTATGCACAGTTAGAAGATGCCCTATTTTTGTCATGGAAGATCTGTACCCTTACCCTGTCTTGGCTGCCAGTAAAGAACCCAAATACAGTGCGAGAGATGAAGGTGTCCCACCTGCAGAGATACTGTCTTCAGATTGAGTGTACACAATCTGATACAAATTTAGGGCCCCCTTGGTGAACTGCTGACCATTTTCTAATATCCTGAGTTGGCTCTAGAAGAAGGGTTTTGTAGGATCAGACTGTTAAAGATCATTTGATTCTTTCTGATTACGAGATTCTTAGCCCTACTAATATTTCTTGAATTAAGCTCAGAGTCCTGTGGGAGCTTTGCCATGACCTCAATAGAGTTTGAATTCAAAAGGTCAGAGGAAAATAATTACATAATTCAGTTCACTAGAAGTGTGCCAAATTTCTCATAAATATGCTGTACCTAAGGTGTGTTCTAATAATCAGCAAATATCTATGCTTTTGGAAAGGAATTTTTTCAGAGAATTTATTTGAACTAGTCCATATTTCATTATTTTAAAACTGTAGATTATTGAGTCTCTACGCATTTGGCTTTTTCTGTCTGTATACATCAGAGGTACTTCAAGTAGCCTAGTAACTGTATACTATGATTTACAGTATTTCTAGGTTGTGATCAGTATGCTCTTTCTTTATTGACTTAGAATGCATTGTGCATTCCATACTGCAAGGCTGACAGGCATGAAGGCAAGATATAGTTTGTAAAACTGAATAGGTTTTCGTTTGATTTTTTCTTTGTTTGTTTTAAAAAACATCTGAAGTTGTCTTCAGGTACTTTTGGAGAGAGAGTTTTACAATCTGTAAGCATTCCGAAGTAGCCAGTGGTGTTAGGAAGTGGACGTGTGGTAGGGCAGCTGGTCAGCGGGCTGTCAGCGTGGGCTGGTCCGAGTTAACGGCGGGCGTGCTGCAGGCCAGGCGCTGGACTTCTCCAGCAACGCCCCCACGTCCACGTCTCTCCTGCACTGTCCCCTTCCCCACTGCCAAGGGATGCAGGGGTGTCACCATGAAACAGACTGACGCAGCTCACAGGAGATGCCACCAAAGGGTACCTTTACACTTTAGTGGTACAAGATGCACCATTCTGCACTCATTTTTATAATCTGGTGTGTGAATATTCTGGATTTGTCTCTGAAAGCTCGATATAACATATTTTCATACAGGAAAAATAAACACTAGAACTTGCGTGTTTCTTTCACTTCTTTCATTGTAGTGCTGCTTCAGAACTAGTCGTATTATTTACTGCAGCTGTTTATGGGCACTTTCTTTAAAGATGCTGGGAAGGCATTGTTGTTTCTAAAGAAAACTAATTTAGCCAAAACATTCTTACACTTAATTCACATCTTACACTTTAATTCGACTTAAATGGCAACAAAATTTTAAAAAATATGCTTATTAAAGTAAACTACCAAAAATACGCTCCAAACGTGATGTGTCAAGTAAAAATTGTGCTGAGGTGTCAAAATAAGACAGTTGCTACACTATGCCTATAAGATGCTTTGGTGTAATTGGCAGCTGCAGAACAAATGCGGCTTGAGAGCCCCATCCAGCTCACCCAGTCGCCTTTGCTAGCTGCCTCTGTTGAGGAAATTTATCGAATAGTTTTTTTACCATGTTTTATCAATCTTTGACTTGCATCTTGAGTGCATCTGCAGCTTGTCAAGGTTCCCTGGATTAAATTACCAGTGAGACATTTGCAATTAACTTCAGCAGCACAAGCCCTGACTGTTTCCCACTGATGGCAGTCGCAAGCGTGCAGTCCTCTTCCCAGAAGAGAGGAACTAATCTCTGCTTCTCTCTGTTTGGGTCAGGTCCAAATGAGAGACACTTAATAAGTTTAATATATGGGAAATAACTTTCATTCTGTCTGTCTAAAGACTTTATGTGGTTTGTAAAGCAATTAAGTAGGACTTAGGACACTGTCGTCCCAGACAAAAAGGCCTTAGGACAGAAAATAAATATATGGTATTACTCTGAATATTAGTGCTGTTGCCAGTTTTGTGAGGTTTCATTTTATTATTGGTACTGTGCCTATGCGATTTTGGGTTAAAAATGTACTGTGGATAGTGAGGTACTAGGCCCACACGTAAAATACTTCTCTTCAGATAGGATAGTGGTTAGAAAAATAGGAGTCATTCAGCAATAAGTTTACAAAATATATCAAACTGCTTACATGGATCGGGATGTTTCCAGGTTTCTGAAGCACGGGGAATAGTGCATATATATTCTTTCTGGATCATACAAAGCTTTTAGCATCTGTTTTATAAATTTGCAATGCCAGACAGGCTATACTTTATATAACATAAGGTGTGTTTAACATTGGGTAGGCTGAAACTGAATGTGTAGATAAAAGACCTATCAAAATCTACAGATGAGGAACGTGAGGATAAATTGAAAACTCTTATTTTACCTTGCACAGTCTTGATAATTGTTGTAGAAGTTGCTCAGATAGGTGTCCTTCACATAGTGCTATGAAATTGTTGCTTTCCTTACCTACCCACCAAATTCAAATCCAAACTAATGGTTTGTTCCAAAATTTCACCATACATTTTCCCTGTAAATACTCTGCTGCCCAGAATTGCTTCCCTTGAAAACTGTCTAGGACCTTCACAGTAGATATTCAAAAACAATTTCCTAGATTTTAAGTCGTTCACTCATGCGCAACACTCATCTATAAAATTCGGGGGGTTTTTTCTTTGCATGTGTAGAAATGTTCATATTAGTACTTAATGCCAAGCTATTGATTTTATTTTCAATTAATTATTATCTTTATTGCAAGTACTTGAATCTTTTTCTGGTATTTTTTCTGACAATCCTCAGAAGTATTTAAGTGAGCTGAATACAACAAAGACTCTGTTTTTCTCTTTATATTTTGGAGTACCTTTAAATGATGCTGTCTGATGGTATGTAACAATTCCACACATGTAATGTTGGCAATACCTGACACATTAACATGAATACACTGTAAATTGCACATCTTATAGAGGCAGTTGCCATTTGTTCCCATTTAATTGCTCATTTTCTTTTTGTTGTATTATGTTATAATAATGAGATAAATTCAGCTATGATATGAACCTTTGTCCTGTAACTCAAGCTGAATGTGTTTTTACATTGACTTTATGTGAACTTCCATTTTCACAGGCAAATGTTTTGGGCTTTTCCCAGAAACAAGGCTTAGGAAAATGCCACGAGAAGAGGCTTTTCTTGCACAATGTGAATTTACTATGAAATGAAAAGTTCTGGAAGTCTTAAAATCTTTCCACTGTAGATTTAATGAGTCTGGTTACTAATTTAGGTACTTAAAAATATCTGGAAAGCTACTTTTGTTCAAACTTAACTTAGCTGGAAGTATATTAGCATTTTTCATATAGAGTTATTTCCCTAACCTCTGCAGTGAATCCGTACATGTGATACTCTTTTACTGACTCACCATTACTTCACTGTGACTGACTTGTGACGTTTTCCTTTCATCAAGGCAGTTATTTTCACACATACAGTTCATGACAGAGAGTGAGTTATTCTATTGTTCAATTTATTATTTATTATATTGCAGGGGAATAATCTTAAGATGGCCAAATTCCAGCTATTTACTTTGTTTTCAGAGATGAGAAGGGCTAGAAAGACTTTCTGGTCAGTTTTAACTGAGGGGGACCCTGAGTCGTTAAAGATCAGACAATAATTCTGGAAACAGGGAGATGACAGAGGAGCAGAAAATGAATCGAGCAGTTACCTTATGTCTAATAATCTGTGTGTTAGATGCTGTAGGGGGAATGAGAGCACATTTGTGGAAACTGTCTTCGGGAGATATGCAATGGTATCAGCTTTTTCCAACTTCCTCTCCATCTGCCTGAGCAGCACTATGCACTTAATCTAAAGTAGGAGTTTTGAGCAGAAGAGAAATGGTTTTATCTGAATTATATCCACACTCTGATTTTTTTAAAGGTGGGTTGGGTTTTTTTGGTGGTAGTACTGTAAATGAGATGCTGTCGTTCTAATAAGGAAATCACCTATTTGCAAACGTTGAAACTTTTAAAAACTGGAACACCAAAACTTACCGTAGCTGTTAAATTAGCTATAGCTGAAGGGAAAGGAGAAAGCAGAGTGACCGATTTATGCCAGAACAAGTGGGTTAGTAGATGGTAAGGAGCAGTGCATTTTTTCCTGTGTAGTATCTTAATTTACTGTTACATACTTGAAAGTTT
>RSEF01000010.1:7779946-7797574 GCA_003993805.1 Himantopus leucocephalus | reverse complement strand
ATATAAATATACTAAATAAATATATATTATATTTATATTATTAATTAATACAATATTAAAAATAATTGGTTAGTCCGCAGCAACCACTCCCATAAGGGAAAAAGACTTTGAATCTTGCAGCTTAACAAGGCAAGGACACTGCAGTGTCGCTGTCCCTTCACCCACTGTGTTCTGTTCTGAATTCTATGCTGGATGATCTTTAAGCCTGGAAATCAGCTCAGTCTTCTAGCAGGGTTACAGAACTTGCTCTGTGGACCCAGTGTAATGCTCTGCCCAGTTCCCTGTATCTTGTAGTGACCAACAGTAAGGTATTTCATTAGATAGTGTAAGAATATGTGGTTGGCAAATATAAAATAATCTGCTCAAGTTATAGGTCTTAGCCTAATATACATAGCGTGTTATGAAGATCGAACTTTAAATATCAGGATGTTCCTTCGCAGCTATTTACTTTTATTAATTAAAAAAAAGATATATATTTGNCAAATATAAAATAATCTGCTCGAGTTATAGGTATATATTTGCCAGTCCAATCCCTTCTTGAATTTTAGTGAAGTGTTCCCCTCAACAGCTTGTTGTTGGATTGAAGCTGATAGGCCCATTGTGTGAAAAGTATTCTTTTTGAATTTACAGACCTTTTTTTTTCATTACTTTCCCTTTTTTTTTTTTGTTTTCAATTGGAATGATTGGTATTTAATCCCTATGTCTATATTTGTCTGCATCTTTAGCTGTAGTTATGGAATTTTCTCAATANAATTTACAGACCTTTTTTTTTCATTACTTTCCCTTTTTTTTTTTGTTTTGAATTGGAATGATTGGTATTTAATCCCTATGTCTATATTTGTCCGCATCTTTAGCTGTAATTATGGAATTTTCTCAATACAGAAGGTGGGGTTTTTTTTCACCAAGGGGGTACTCAAAGAAAAGTAATAAAGTGATTGACACGGTTTCTGAAATGTGGCAGTAGTATTGCACTTAAAATCACTAATTTATGTAAAAGAACAGTGATATTTGCAGTGTGGTTCTCTATTGCTGTCTTTATTTATCTTAACATAAGGTGCCTTTACATTGGCATTTTGTGACTGTTTCTCACCACGCAGTCACACTGATGTTCTTCACCAAGAGGCCTGCAGCAAAAGCAGACAGACTGCTTCTATTGATTAATTCAGTTAATTCAGATGTCTGGAATATGTAAGAACAATTTAAGTTTCTTCTCTAATGTGTATTACTTTGGAATTAACGGCATAAATTTAATTTCCCATCATTTAGGCCATGCATGTAGGCTTTCTAATTTTTCCCAGCAGCATAAATAGTTGTGTATAACGCTGAAAGCATTTTAACTCTGTATCGCAGTTGTTGTGACAGGACAAAGTAGAAACAGTCTCTGGAATAACTGGGTCCACGACCCTAAATTTTCAAAGCTCATACCTTGAATTTTCATTAAAAGGTAAATTGCCAAGCAATACACAGCCAAGGATATTGGTAGATTTTGTCATCTGTTTTAAAGTCTGTATTTAAAGGCAAATTCTTTTGTAATAAAATAGAAAATTTTTGAGTAGGGCCTTTAGGGAAAGGGTCATGTCCTTCCTCTGTCTGATAGGGTTTCAGCCTCAAGATATTACTATATTTAAAAATATGTAATATTGCATAAAGTTATGCACATGTATGTATGTGGCAGGAGTTTCTAACCTTAAGGACTTAAAATTATAGTCACATAGACAGATAAAGGACGTAGGAACAAGAAGGAACAGAGGCACCTGAACAAGAAGGAACAGAGGCACCTAGAAGTCAGTCACTTGCCCACAATGACAAAGGGAATGCACTGCACAACTGGATATTGAATCCATATTTTATCCTTCCCTGGCTAGTGTCTCATTTGCAAAGTCACTTTTCCCTACACAAGAGATCCTGCTGGCATTTACAGAGAGCTCATCATTCTAAACAGTGCTGCAGATCAGGGCTTTGCAGATGTTCTGGCAAAAAAATCATGTTCTGAAAAGGAAATGGAGGGAGTAGCCAAATGGCTTCATGAAGAATAACTGGAATATTTGGCAACCCAGGATATTCATGTGTCCCTAAATTGTTTGGTGCTTCTGCACTGTATAATGTACTGATTTTCTGTATCTGCCTCTGTGTTCTGTTCTGTCTAAATCACAAAGTAGTCAATTCAGTGGGAAGGAAGTGGAGGAAAACCACTTCCTCAGTATCCATGTGTGTTCAGTGTATGCTGCTGGCTGGCTGAGAGCCCCGTGGCAACCTACGAGAAACTGTTGAAAAAGGTTTCCAAGCTATCTTTGCTTTTTCTTTGTTTTCTTGCAGCATAAACATACCGAGTGTTTGGATGAAGTTTTCTAAGCTTGGGGGTTTTTTTGCACAACTACTAATATAACTGTTATTTTCAGCAGCCACAGAGTTTTGTCCCCTGGCATCAGAGAATGCCCGACAGTGTAATGCACCATGGGGATTTGATTGGGCACCAGTACGTGAAGATGATTTCTTCTGATCAAAGTCCTTGTGTTTCTCTCCCCATCCTCTGCAGCGTTGCGGAGTCGCTCAGGACGGTCCATCATCAATGGAAACTGGGCAATTGATCGACCTGGGAGATACGAAGGTGGTGGGACAATGTTCACTTACAAACGCCCAAATGAAATCTCCAGCACTGCGGGAGAGTCGTTTTTAGCTGATGGTCCAACAAATGAAGTCCTTGATGTCTATGTAAGTTTCTTGTATTTAGATTAATCTTCCTCATGGAAAAATATTTTCAATTTATTGATAATGTGCAACACTAAAATTTCATTCAGTACCAATACTTTTTTTTGTTCCTTTCATTTTGAAACATTATTTTTGATATTTTACTGTTGCTTGCTCTTGCTCCCATGTTGCTGCAGATCATAGGAAATCTAAATAACAATGGAGCCTTTTTCTCTCAGACTTTACTGATCCAGTAAAACCAATTTTACTTGTTCAATAAAATAGAGATTAAGCATACAAATGTCCAGGGTTTTTTTCTGAACTGGATTTTCTCGGGATAGTTTCCTACTCAATCAAATTTGGTGTAGTTTAATTTTACAGTGAACTGAAGCAAATACCTGAATCGGACAAGGCCTCTCAGAGTGATACCACCTCAATTTTCTTTAAAAGCAACCCAAGTCAAAAAAGTATAGAATATGGGATTTGAAGCAGGGCAGTTTTAATAGGAAGCTGTGCTGGGAGACCATAGATAATAGATAATTTGAGTAAGGAAGAGAGAAGACAAATTGTGGCTAAGAGGGGGAATCATATTGAAAAAGCTGTTTACTTCAGATGGGACAGGTTTTTACTGCATCATAATGAAATAAAAAGTAAAACTGGAATTGACTACAACTTATTCAAAGATAAATAGTGTGTGTTCTGAGATTATGCGCTTTCACATGGTAAAATCTATTCATTGAAAAAAATAGGTTAACTGGTGATGTGGTTGTTTCATCCACCTACAGCTTTTTTGCCTGTAAGTGCTATATGGGGTGGAAAAGTGAGTGTGCTGGGTTGCTCTGTAGAAAAATGAAGAGTAAGTACCCTGATTACTCAGCTGGGAAAAGTTAGATGTTGGCAAAGTTATTCCCCATCTGCTATATGGTGTCTTAGTAAAGCAATGTAATAATTATGGAAACATTACTTCTTTTTGGATAATCTCTGATTGATTGCAATGTAAGACTGGCAAAAGCCTGGAAGATTGAATAGTTGGGCTCCTAGATTCTGCAATGCAGACTCCATGTTTTAAAATATACGTGTCGTCATGTAGTTACAGGATGCTATGAGCTAAGGTTTGGTCTTAAGTTTTTATTGTCAGCTGATTGATGCCTGACATTTAATGCCCCAGAGAGAAAAGGATCAGGAAATGGATTAAACAGATATTTCCAAACTAATACCATAAAAACCATTAAGCTTAAATTTGTCATATTTTAACGTTTTAGTTCAGGCTTAGTGTCTTCTTTTTTTTGTTTTTGCGATGAATATAAGAAATCTGGCACGAGGGGCATAGCTTTATCAGTTTTGCTCTGTGGCTGCTGCTATGGATTGCCATATCTAGTTTGACTGGACTCTTATCTGAGATGTTTCTTGTAGACATGAGGAATACTACAGTTCATTATAAGCTGATTGTTTAGTGTCTTATTCGATATAGTGTGGGAAGATAAAAATGGATAGTGCTAGATGAAAGAAAATCAATCATCAGGATGACACAGCCTCTCTTACGGATTTGAAATTTGTAGCCGCGCAGATACAGATGTCTTTTTTCAGACTTTATCTTGCAGTTCCTGAATCATGTAATTCTCATTTCATCTATACTCATGATCTTTATGCTCTGTGTAGAAAAATGAAGAGATTTGCAGATAGGAACTCCAAATAGCTTTCTGTTCCTTTCTTCTACTCTAAAAATGCTGTCTGTCTTCCACTCTAAAAATGTAGAGGAAAAAGCTCTTTAAGTTACAGCAGGTTATAATTAACAAGATAAAGAGAGATGCAAGTTTGGTCCAATTGTGAAGTATACATTGCTACAAAGACTTAGGTCCACTAACTCCAAGCAAAACTATCATATAATTCCTTTATTTTCCTGCAGGAAAGCTGTGACAATGTATTCATAGGGACTTCATCATTTAAACTCTTTATAACATGTGCCTGTCAGTTATTTTGAGAAATGTGATGGAAAAACCATAGGAACCATTGGAAAGCTGTTCCTGGAACCATCTTAAGAGGAGGGTCCTGGTTCTGGAAGGTGGGGGATACTCTTCTGCTGACGTCACCTTCAGAGTGCTCAGGTCTCTCAGGACCAAACACAAAGAGAGTGTATTTTTTGGATAACAAAGCGACATGGGAAGGACCAACCCTTATAAAAAATGTTGCAGGCAATGCATTATTAGATGGTTCAGAAAAGTGAATGATCTCTGAGGGACGGAGTTTAGAGGAACAGCTATTACATTTGGCAAGGAAAAAGTGATTTTGACACAAGGAAAAACAAAGGTCTGAATCCCTAGTTGGTGTTAATTGGTGTGATGAATTTAGTGAAACCTTGAAGCGCAGGTGTGCTCTGCTGGGTCATAAAGCCATTGGCATAGCATGGCTTTTTTGTTTTTGGCCCATGGTTTGTTAGAAACAAAGAGCTAGTGCAAGCTCAGGTGTTTATTTGGTTTGCTTTGGTTTGGTTTGTTTGNGGTCATAAAGCCATTGGCATAGCATGGCTTTTTTGTTTTTGGCCTATGGTTTGTCAGAAACAAAGAGCTAGTGCAAGCTCGGGTGTTTATTTGGTTTGCTTTGGTTTGGTTTGTTTTGTTTTAAAAAGGTACTTTAAGTTAAAGTGTAATCTGAAGCTTCTACCAGACCAATCCCCAGAAGGAGTTCAGGACTTTTAAAGCAGCAGTGTCAGTACAAGCAGTACTGGTGTAATCAAAGCTAAACCAGTGAAATTAGCAGCTGATGGCATGCCTGCTTTCCTAGTGTGAGTATGCTCAGGCTCTCAGCAGCAGCAATGTAACACCAAGCCAGCTGGGTATGGAGTGTGCTGCTAACGGTTTTAAAAAGCTTTCATAAAGCCCTGTCTTGCTCAGGTCTTATTATGCCTAACTGCTTAAACAAGCAGACAAGAAGTGATGCTGACTTTCCGAGGCGTGCTCGTGTCAGCTCACATGGGCTGGTGCAGCAGCGGTCTGAAACCATTCGCCTTCATTTTTACGTTTGAAGGAGAAAAGCTTATGGTTCACGCCTGTGTTTCATAAAGAACACTTTGATAGAGTTGTTGCGGCTAGCTGTAAAGCAGCGGGAGTGTGGCTGCGCTTACATTACAACTTCATCTAGTTGAAAATTAGCGTGGAAGGATGCAGGAGGGTTGCACGGTTGCTGTTCAGCTGCTCTGACAAGTATGTGGGCCTTTGTAATCCATTCACTTGATCTTTATTGAGGCATGCTTATGGTGAGAGCAGCATAGTGTTAGTAATTTTAGCTAGTTGATTGCTGAGTCTCTGTCGAGTGGTGCGGAGGTGATGCAAGGAACAGCTTGATTTGTGAGCTGGTACACGGGGAATACCACGTATGTGCTGTCTGCACATGCTTCCTTCAGGTACAACTGATAAACCTTAAAAAAGGCCGTTGGCTAGATTTGTAGATTGGGGTCTGTGGTATTTATTTTTCTCTGTTTTGTTTCTTCCTTGCTTGTGTTTCCTCAGGCATTTAAGCATTAGTAATATAACAAGTGGAAGAAGTGAATATATGGCTCTTTTTCTTTTTAGATGATACATCAGCAGCCTAACCCCGGTATACATTATGAGTATATCATTCCAGGAGACAATGTCATTAGTCCTCCATTGCTTGCTCACAGGAGGCCAGGTAAAATGCCGCTACTTCCTATTATTATACACATTTTGTTACCCAATAAGTTAATGGAGAAATTCATACCATTAAATTCAGTGTAAATGCTGCCATTGATGTGGGAGAGGCACATCAATGTCTGCATAGATTTGGTAACTTCAGTGAATTAATACTGGCAGGGAGCATTTATACTGTAGCAGGGAATCTGGTCATGTATCTCTACTTTCAGTAATAATCTTGTTGTTAAAATGTTAACCACGGCTTTGCATGAGCTGTAGTGTTGTAACCATGTCTCAGAAATGAAATAGAACATGATTTTTCTCTTCAGAGTTTGAGATAATTTAAAACAACCCTTCGCTATTTCTCTTTCCTCTCCTAACTGGGGAGGATGAAACACAAAACTGTTGCCTTCCCAAGCTAAATCTGGACTGCTCGTGCTCCTGCCTGAGCTGTGGATATGTGCTGTGTTTACTGGTATGAAGTTCTGAAGGACAGTAGAAAATTTGTAAGTGAGTTTGGTCCTACTTTTAATATTCGTGACTTGCCTTGACAACTTTCCATGTGTGTTTGCAGTCTGTAACAAGGAGCAGCTGTGCTGTGACATGGGGAGGCACAGAATGCAGAGCATGGTACACACACACAAAAAAAAAAGGTCTTGGGAAATTTTGGCACTGGGTGCATTAAGTCTACAGTGTGTTTGGAGATTCTTCAGGTTTTAATGTATTTGCTGGCTGAGACTCGTTATCTTAGTTTAAAACAATACAGTCTTTGCAGGACACTGTTAGGAGGTCTCTGCATAGCCAATTAAAGCTGCTTTCAAGTTTAATGATGCTCCAGTTGTGATTATTAGTGGATGAAAACAATGACTGATATTTGCAAGTGAAGCTTATTATTTTACATTTTTGTTATTGTCCATCGTCAGGGGAGCCCCTGAATGGTCAGCTAGGAATGCCAGAAAGTACAAATCATGAGGATGAGGATTTGCACAGGGAGACAGACACTCTCACTGGACAGTCAGCTGGAACTTTCCCAGTTATTCAGCCAGGAAGATTTCCTTCTCATCAGCCAGAAAACCAGGTGCCTGCTGTGCAACCACCAAGGCAAAACCGAGAACACAACTGGAAACAGATTGGAAAAACCGAGTGTACTACTACATGTGGGAAAGGTAAGTGCTTCATACACCATGCACAGAAAACAGATGACACACAGGAGGGTTCCAGCGTGGGAGAGGAGAAGCATGGAGGGAAGCAGCAGTGTGACTATTCAGTATCTCTTGTATGCAGAAAGCATTGCTGGACCTGGTGTTTTGTTACCTTACAAGCAAAAGACACGTCAGTACTATTATGTGTGCTTATGTTTGAATTTGCAGAAACAACAAAATTAAAAATATTAAATAAAATGTGTTTAAATTAAAAGGGAATATATGGCATTTGCCTCTGAAAGGAGATATTTCAGGATTTTATGGCAAGCTGCTCTCTCTCACACCCTTGATACACAGCTGCTTTCCTCAGCATTCTTTGGCATTCTTCATCCTTCCATTTGGCCTCTCCAGCTTTGTCAGATACACCCTCAGTGCTTTTTGTCAACAACTTTGTCAACAGTTTTCTGATCTTTATGGGAAGGTTTCACAGGGATTCCATGAGCCACATCTTTGCCTCATTGGATGTCGCTGCAACAGCAATAATGTGACTTCAGAAATCTGAGATTTTCATAGGGGAGAAGTGAAAAGGAAGAGAGGTGGAAAGGGACTGGTAATCAGCGAACTTTTGGGATGTGATGGATACACGACTTGAAGTTTGCCAGATTAATCTTTGCCATAAGGCATTCACAGTAACTACAGATTCAGTAATGCATAGCACGAGCAATTATATGGAACAATAAGTTTTTGTGTTAGCAGAAGTGAAATCTTTTGTACTATACACAGCCACCCGTCACCATACCTACAAAGTCACAGAGCTTTGAAATAAAGACATACCAGTGAGGGAACTCGGCTGACTGTCACTAGTTCATATACATTGAGAACATTTGCTTCTTAATTAGCTTGAGAAGATACTTTGTGAATTTTGTCCAAGGCCAGATGAGTGTCCGTGTTACAGCTACAGGTAGAGCTAAAAACATCCAGCAATATTGATACCAGTCAAAATTGCTTTCCAGTATACTGTGAAAACTTTTTTCCTTGGAGAAATTACTGCAAAAGTGTTAGAGCTAAAATACAGCCTATAAGTAAGAAGACTTTTGGAAGTCAGCCTTTTGTGGAGAAAAGGAGGGAATATAAACCAGAATTATTTTGGTTGGCATTTAAATACACTATGTGTTTTTAATACAAGACATATGGGCAGAATCCTTAGTTGCACTTGATTATTGCTTAGCAGCAATCAGTGAATATCACCTGCTGAGAGTCTGGATTATCATATACGTGGTGAATTTTAGTATCTAGATCAGGTAATTTGTGATGCAGTTGCAGGAGTGCATCAGGGTAAAGGTATTCTTCCTTTACATCATAGAAGTCTTGGTTGTATTTCCTGTGGACCTTAAGGACATTTGAATGTGGTTCTTGCCATTTCTTCGGATATCTGGTAGGGGCAGTGGTATCGATGAAATCTGAGTCAAAACGATGATAAGAAAATTGTAGGAAAACAGAATTCACAGGATTTTCAGCCTCCTATACAGCTTAAATTTGCTCCATGAAATTTAGCAAAAGAACTGTTAAAAATCAGTATCGCTTTTCCCGTTGTTTGGAGAATCTGTGTGTGTTCTGATCAAGCTGAATTCAAAGGGAACTGGACCTTGAGCGCAGGATCCTGACGCTGTTGAGCCTGTATGAATATTCCTTGTGATCTTGGTGTGAAAAGCCTGTGTGAATCTCTGATGCCTCTAAGGCATTTCAAGTCAAACTAGGTTATATAGGCTGATAAAAAATGGAGTGAAAAAATTGGAAAGAAATCTTTTACTATTTAAGGCTTTGTTTTCATTTTGTATGATTCAATACGAGACGCTTCCTTCTTTTTTCTTTTTTCCGTGTTTTCCTTTTTTCTGCCACTTTATTTCTTCGTGCAGAAATTAAGATGATACATGGTCTTTAATTTTTTTTTTTATTTTTCCTTTTCAAAATGAACCTCTCAAAGCTAAATAACGTTAGGAAACTTTAAGTTGGAAGAAGAAAGAAAGACAAATTGTTATGCTACCTAAGGAAAAAGGGAGGATAAATTAACAGTTTTGATGAAAAGCTGTGAGATTTCAAAGCACTTTTCAGTAAAACTTTGGCTTGGAAAAGAAGACTATTACAAGTTTTTTTTTAAAGTGAAAATGCTTCCCGTGAGAGCTGCTTCCATCTCTTGTCCCAGATTTCCATTTAAGATGTCTGAGCAAATAGATCTGCTAGAATCAGGACAGTGTGGAAACTGCTACTGCATCCTGTCTGGGAAGTGAAGTAGCACATCATCCCTCTCTGTTGTCCAGAGAGAGGAGGGCTGGTGCACTGCAAATTCCTTCAGTCCTGGAGCCACAGGAACTTTGTCCAAATTTTATCTGAAAGATCTTAAAAGAGGAGTACCTCACTGCATCTTCTCTGAGCACAGCCTGTGCCTTAAGACGGTTATCTACACCTTGGAAATTACTTGGGATGTGCAATTTGTTAGTCATGGCAGCATGTTTGTTAATTTTTTAAAGAAGAACTAGCAAGGAGGTTAAAGAGTGTAAACTGCTGATTTTTTCCTTAGATTTCAGAAAATATAACAGGTTTTTCTGGAGTATTAGTGTAAGTTAGATGGTGAGGTACGAAGTCTTACTTTTGATAGAATTAAATTCTTGAACAAATATAACTTTAGTGGGAATTGTAATTTTAAATTTTCTATCCTGAAATTGAAGTGTGCCAGCCTACAGTTACCATCAGCTAGAGCCACCCTTATATTATTTGAAGTCATAAAGTAATAATTTAGAATTACTACAGATCCCTGGTGCAGTATTTTTTTGAATACATGGCTGAATGTATTGATGTCCTTTCTTTCTGTTTCTCGATCAGAAGTGTAAGTTACCTGTTGGTTGATTTCAGAAAACCCAGGATGAGCTGTTTGAATTGTTAATTTCAAAATATGACAATACGATCTAAAAAATGATTTAGCAGTTACTATTAAATCTATATAGAGGTTTTGAGCTCCAGGAGATAAAAAATGTGAAACTAATTAACCAGTTGTGGTTGTGGTTCTGCTTTTTGCCCTGCTCCCTCCTCTTAGAATCCTGAACTCTACCATTTCACGGTCACTTGCAGCCAAAGCTGCCTCTGATTATCACATCCTTGACTTTTTCTTCCTTGTTTTTATGTATCAAGTCAAGCAGAGCTCCTTTCCTGGTTGGCTCCTTGATCACCTGTGTCAGGAAACTTGTTAATGTACTCCAGCTTTTCACTTACACATACAAGTAGGGATGTTAGCACCTTGCTCTTTGTCATCATTTTGGTAGTCAGTTTGCAATAGTAATAGAAGTAGAGTTCTGTCTTTCTGCTTTAGCATGAAAATTATTTAACGACCGAGCATTAAATATGGAGAGTAGTAATTTTTAGGGAGTCTGTAGTCTACAGTAACGCTTAACCTGTAAGCTTTATCTTATGAATCTTTTCAAAAACCAGGTAAAGTGGATAATACTCTCATGTGTTTACTAACCACATAACTCTAAAGTAAGGAGGCTCAGTCTCTTTGCAGAAGCGCAACAGAATAACTGCTAAATCTTCCCTCCTCTCAAGCCTGTGTTGTGGCTGCTTGGCTGCATTTTTTTAAATTGCCTGAATACTTAGTGTTCGTACTCTCTGCACTATGAAGATCTCATGCAGACCAAGGAGCATGTTTTCTCAGCCTTTCCTACAGTGCCCTGCTGTACTTTCTACATACAAAGGACTTACCTTAATACTACAATGTAAACAGTATAGCATTCAGCTGTCCCTTATATTTGGAAATTTTGGATAAAACCTTAATCTATATTTCCTCTTGTTAAGTTATGCTTTTCCTCTCTACACCAGTGTTGGATGCTACTGTTATGGCTTATACTGCAGAGTCTTTTGCAATGTATCGTGTTATTTTCTTCTTCATTTCAGGGTCACAGTACCCAGTTTTCCACTGTGTCAACAGAATCACTCACGAGGAGGTACCCGAGAGTTACTGTGACAGCAGCACCAAACCCATTCCAGAAGAGGAGGCCTGCAACCTCTTCCCATGTCCAGCTTTGTAAGATACTACAATTTAAGTCAAGTCAATAAGCTTCAATAAGCCAACGTCATAGAGGTTTTGCATGTGAAAGAGGCTATTCTAAGTAGGAAACTAGTTTGAACTTCTAAGTAGTGTGCACTTACTTGTGTTGTAAAGTGTAGTAGATATTTTTTCATTAGTTGGTGGTGGCCTTCTTCCCCTTCACAGGGAGCAACAGCATTCAGAGAAGACAAACGGGAAGTTGGCAACACAAGTGAGTGTAGTAATTTCTCAAAATTGGTGTGTTTGTTCAGGCATGCACGCTATATGTGGCCTCTCTATGGGTACCTTTTTTCAAGTGAAACTTGAAACACATTGGATCAGTGTGCTGTAGTACCCACCTGTTCATTCCATGGTGTCATATTTAAAGATGAGATTAGGCTGATACTGCTCACAACAGCCCCCTCATAAACATCACCTATCTTCCCTGGAATTCAGTAGTTCAACTCAAAGACTGGATTCTGAAGTGTTAGTCCTTGTTGCCAGGATGGTAATACAGCCAGCTCAGGTGGGATTTCCTTCTGAAAAGACATGTGCCATCAGGAGACTGTGACTTACAATTGGCTAAGCAACTTCTTTAAAATAGTCAAAAAAAAAAAAAAANNNNAAAAAAAAAAAAAAAAAGGTCAATTCATCCAGGGTGTGTACGAAGAAGAGAAAAGGGTTAAGCCCAGTTGCCGTTACAGCAACTTTATTTCAGGTCAGCAGCTGTATTTTCCATCTCTCTTGTGGTTACATTCTTCAGTTCTCTTCTGAGCAGCAAGAGGCCACTCCCTTATCCCACGGAAGTTTCTAATAGTGTAAGTGCTGTTACAGTGGGAGAGATGCCTGACAAGCAATTTCCTAGTGTGTATTAGATACTCAGAACTTTTGAAGCCTTTAATTGGAGATGTCTTCTCTCACCAAGCATTTTTCCCACCTTTTTCTTTCTAACAACTCATACTAATTCATCTGTTTGTTTACACAGTGTAATATCAATATAAACAAAGATATGTAAATATTTATTAAAAAGAATACAGAGATTTCGCGTGCTCTCCACAAGAGTTTTGAAATGAAATGTGGGAACAGTTCAGATAATTCCCTTATTTGTGTATCTCTTCATGCTTGAAATGAAAACTGAAAGGGGAAAATGACATGTTTATACAAAAGTTTTTAAATAAATACAGTGAAATCTTGGACTGAGAAGAATATATCTAGGGATATTTTTCATCTTTAAGATTAAATGTATTTATTCATTGCTCATAATTTGCTATATCAGTTTTGCTGATGAATGAATGCCTGGATGCATTATGTGGTTCTTGTGGTATCGTCCTTTTTTTAGACCTTTTGCTGCAGAAACATTTTATGTGACACATCTTAAATTTTTGGGAAGTGTCATAAGGCAATCATTTATATTATAGATAGATTCTTTAAAAAATCCAAACAGCTATTAGTGGCTTAATTAAGGTTTGTAATGTGTCATGAAACCATGAATTGTGTAATCTGTATGTGCACTTATTATTATCAAGCACTAGATTGGTTGTAGATTGGTTACAAGTATATAATGTTGTCTTCATAAAGGATTAAGTTATGCATGCAGAGGCTTAAGTGTTATTTTATAAGATTCTTTGCCAGCATCAGAATCATGTCATCTGAGTTCTGTTAAGATCAGTATTAGAGAAATCTTTACTGAAAAATTGCATCCTTTTTTTTTTTTCTGTAGCTGGGATATAGGGGAGTGGTCTGAGTGCAGCAAAACATGTGGCCTTGGTATGCAGCATCGACAGATCTTATGCCGGCAAATGTATGCCAACCGTACATTGACAGTTCAGCAATACCGCTGTCATCACCTGGAGAAACCAGAGACAACCAGCACATGCCAGCTGAAGATCTGCAGTGAATGGCAGATTAGGACAGAGTGGACTTCAGTAAGTATGATTGATTGATGTGGGACATAAAACCTCAGACAAGAATAAGAATTTTCTTCCGGGTATCACCAATCAAACATGAAATTTGTTTTTGCTTAAAATCTGTTTTTGCTTAAAACAGGGAAGTGGAAGATGAAAATGTAAATCTTAGTTCAAGAAAATCGTGCTCAATTATGACCTTTAGAGTTTATCATTCATAACCAGAAAGAAGCTGAAATAGAGCAACTGAATAGTACAAAACACACAGATGCGTGTTTACAGAAGTACACAAGCTTTCTGAGCGATGCTTTTTTTTTAAATACTATATGAAGTAGAGTTGGGAAAGTCCTGATGGGTTTGCCTGTGGTGGCCAACTTACTGCTCTTTCTCATAGCATGTAGAGTTTAGTTCCAGGAGTTACTTAACCTTATGTATGTATTAAGGATAGAGTCAGCAGTTGCTGTTACTGTAGTTGGTTTGACGCTATGCCAAGACTTGAGATAAATGTGGACGGTAAAGTTTTAAGCTTTAATTTCTGTGTTCCTTAAAAAAGGTTTGGCCAACCTGACAACCATCCTAGATCCTTTCGTGTGAAAGAGAAAATACCCTGGTATTTTAGGTGTAGTGATAAACAATTCTCTTTCATTTAGCCATGAAACAAACCAAAAAAAATTTAGAGCTGCTGAATGATGCGGGTGGATAGATTGTGAAAAATTCCAGCTTAAATCCTGAGCCTAAACCTTCTTTCTCCTTTCTACTGAAGTGCTTCCTTGCTCTGAATTTCCCCAGCCTGTGCTGGAGTGCACGTTGCAGCACGCAGTGCTGTGCGTGGGCTCGCTGCAGTGGCAGCACCAGCACAGCTTTCCCTCCACACAGTCACAGTACGTTAAAGGCTTGTGCAGCAGACTTTCTGTGGCTTTATGGTGGGTCTTCCCCCATGGTGAAGCCTGTGTGAGTTAACTCACTCAGTTGCTGCATACCTGAGGCCGATGGTGGCATTCTGAACTTCCTAGTCGTGAAGTAGCTGTGATATGTTGATCTATTTCTGATTAAAAAAATTAGAAATACCTAGACAGATGAATGCAAAGATATGTCTGTTGGTTAACTCACTATTCATGATGAATTAAAATCCATCTGGAGTTAGACGACAGTAAAATTGATATTAAAGGTAAAGTTTTGATTATTGTGTTGATGATGAGAAAGGGGAGCTGGTTTTGTGTCTTGTTGCATTTTGAGAAGTATTTCAGTGTACAAAGCCTTTAGAGGTTTACTGCATATGGTGAATCAAGCTAAACAAATGCTTTAAAAATTGTAGCTGGTTGAATATAGGCGTAATTCCAATACAATTCTGTGATTGATTTCCTCTTGGAAGAAAATTTAAACTTCTTGACATGAGGAAGATCCCTCCTAAAGAAAGGAGCCAATGGAGTTTGCGAACTGGTTTCAGCAGAACATTTATTTGTGTTTGTGCTTACTGAAGTATGGTTAGGTTTTCAGTTTGGAGACAGGTCTGTGATCTTAAAAGTAAGCCCATCTTAAGATTTTAGTGTGCTTACTATTTTTTTCTGACATACAAATGTCAAAATCTTTGATCTAAATCTGATTAGAAAAAATGACATTGTGGTAATTTTAAGTTTGGAGTCGGCAGAATAGACTTCGAGTAGCTCTGGACAAATCACCCCCTTTATGGCATAAGGAATGGGGTATTTGTTTTTTATTAGTATTTTGCTATTTAATGATCTCACACATGTAGTCTGGGTTTTGGCCAGTGTTCTAGGCTGAACAGTTGAAGAAATAGCTGCAGACTGAAGGTGAAGTCTGTGAGGTATCTTGATATAGGGAATATATTTTACATGATAAATAACTTTGACATGCAAATATAGTAGACATGATTAAGCATTCGAAAGCAAGGAAAAAACAATGAGGCTGCCTTTGGAAGCTCTGCTAGGTACCCTTGTATGCAGGTACTGCAGCCTCTAATCTTCAAATTCCCAGAGATTGTCCCTTTTAATTCTAGAGTGTTTACAGGACTCATCAAAACATTTCATGTGTGCACAGCAGAAAATTATGTTCCCTTCTTGCTTCATGATCTGGATGCTTCACGTCATCAGGCAGAGGTATCGACAGCTGTCAGCATTCTCTGAGGTTGAAGAAAAAAGAGTGGGAGAAGGTGGCTTTTACTTGTAAGAGGGATTCAGAAGTTGTGTTTCTTTGCATTTCTCTTGCTTCATATCGGCTTCTAGGTCAAGATGAAAATTATGCAGAACATGCCAGCCTGCTATTCAAATACCAGCAGTTCATTTTGATAAGGTGCTGCATGGCCTGTTGAAGATAGGGTTTAATTTTATGTTTCCCAAATGTATCTGCATAGTAGGCTGTAGAATACTACAGTCTGAGAATATGATTTAAAACTACTAATGCGTTTTTATTCCCTATTCCTAGCAATCTAGAGTAGTTCTATAGCTTCTGTGGATGTCTTAGCAGGAATGAATGAGTTGTACGTTCCCAGCCGCCTGATGAACCACTGCTGTTCTTGCACAGAGCCCTGATGCAACCTCCCTTGTGTTACAGTGTTCAGTGCCTTGTGGAGTGGGGCAGAGGACCCGAGATGTGAAATGTGTCAGCAACCTTGGAGACATTGTTGATGATGAGGAATGTAACATGAAGCTGCGGCCAAATGACATTGAGAACTGCGACATGGGTCCCTGTGCTAAGAGCTGGTTCCTTACAGAGTGGAGTGACAGGGTAAGGCTTCTCATTATCTTCATGCTGCCAAATCTTCTAAAACAACTTACGTGCATCAGAATTGAAAAATACACATCTGTGCAGCCGTAAAAGGAGTGATCTTATTTTCCGTGTTTATCCTTGATGTGTTAAACAGGCAAGAGCAAGCAAAACAAATAATGATCCCAAGGGCATCTTGAGTTTGTGTTAGATATAAGAATGCATAGAAGGGGCAAGCTTGTGGGTACATGGCCAAACATCTGGATTTAGAATTGGCTCTGTGTCTGAACTTCCCAAAATATTGAGTGTGCTGAGATTTATTATTCTGCCTTGCTTAGCCCTGACTCTCAAGATTCAGACTCTAAAAGTTTCCCTACTGTTTTTTTAAGGGATGGAGGTTTGAGGCCTGATGTCTGGGTTTAAGTTCAAGCCATAAAACTATTATCCTATAGCTGTGAAAAGAGCGGAACAACTTCATAAACTCAGCCAAGGTTGATTCAGACTTTTGTACTCTCCGAACATGGATGTATTTTTTTATTCCAGTGAGCCAGATTCTCCACATGAAAGCAATAAAACCAGTGGTGATTTACCTTGTTTCATGATTGGGCCCAGAGTTGTTGTTCAGTAGTGATATTTTTATGCTTTCAATAAAAGGTTTACAAACATGGACTAAGAAACCCCCGATATTTTGGACCCCCTTGTGGATGCTTGCATATCAATTTCATCTGTAGACAAGTTGAGCCTTCAGTCTGTAAAATCCTGATTGCATTTCCCTTTTACTTTGACCGGTTGTTTTGGCAGGCAAATAATATAATTTATTGTCAACGCTGTAAGATTACATCCATAACTTCACGAATTCATTATTTAGATAATTTTGTGGTAGTATTTCTGAAGGCTAGGAATGTCTGGTGCATAGCTTGTGCATTAGTTTGGACACTCTGAAGATTTTCCCCATGTTTTAGATGCAGAGAAGGAGGAGGAACTTTACAAGTAGGACAGGNTAGATGCAGAGAAGGAGGAGGAGCTTTACAAGTAGGACAGGTACCTGGTATGTCACATTGTTTTAAAAAGGCTGATCAGACTCTCGCTACAATTATAGGCCTGCAAAATTTTCAGCCTTCAGACAACTCAAATTTTATAAAGGAAAAAAAAATTATACGCTAGTAAATCTTTGTTATTGTCACTTGAACTTTTTTTTCCAGTTGTTATTCACCCAGTGTACGCTCTTGCATAGCATGGACAGAAAGTTACCAGGCAAAGTACAGGTATTAGTGCAAATGGCAAGNGTTATTGTCACTTGAACTTTTTTTTCCAGTTGTTATTCACCCAGCGTATGCTCTTGCATAGCATGGACAGAAAGTTACCGGGCAAAGTACAGGTATTAGTGCAAATGGCAAGTTTTTCATAGGATCATAGAATCGTTAAGGTTGGAAGGGACCTTTCAG
>RSEF01000010.1:7765763-7779846 GCA_003993805.1 Himantopus leucocephalus | reverse complement strand
CATAAGACTTGTTCTCCAGACCCCTCACCAGCTTCATAGCCCTCTTAGCTCTTCGTAGCCTTCTCTTTTGCTGTAGGGGAAGTGGCAGTGCCTGGTTGGTGGGGTTTTTTAGCTTGTAGAGCTGTTCTTTGTACAGTGCTATTAAAGTGATATTTTATACGTAAGAGAGAAAAATGCATTCTACCCTGTAAGACATCTTTCTTGAAAAAGCTGACCCAGCTACTATCAGCTGGTGCAGTTCCACCACATAAAGCACATACATCCCAGTGAAGACCCTACCATCAATGTTTTCTTCATTATTCTACATTGATATTTTGTCCTCTGCAGCATTAAAAGTAGTTTTTTGTAGCTGAAGGTTATGACTGTGGAATGTTATTATGCTTATTTGTATGTATTAAATGACACATAAAAGTGAGGCAGGTAATGTGGAAAATGTTGGGAGTTTTTCTTACCACAACCATTTTAGGGTCAGAGAGTAAAGAATGGATTTTGTTACCTTCTCAGCTTATATAAGTGGACAAATTAATTTCTTCCAAATGCTTGCTACTGTAGTTGGCATTATTCACCATCACTTCTGCCAGCAGTGGGTTTGGAGTTTGATTCTCAAAGAGAATGGAAGGAACAGCTTATTTCAGGAAAAAAGTAGATTTGGGCTAGAACGTGCAGAATCTCCTAAGGTTCACACATACCTTATAACTGGGATGTTCAGAGATGTTCAGTGGCAGTGATTCCAGTGGAAGTCAGTGGAATATAGGAGCAGTCCATAGCTTTGCAAATCAGGCCTTTGGCCATTAGCTTTCTCATTGTGCCTTTCAAGGGCTGTCTTTTAGGATGAGAAGTGTCTCTTTCTTTGTAGAGGAGCATGTTTCTATTGAAAGACAAGAGGAGAATTCTGTTGTGGAATGGAAATGGGCATTCCCAGGTGTATGGCCTTTGCATGTGTAATTTCCCCAAACAATTCTTCAAAAAGTACTTTAAGCCAAGCCACACTTCAGCAATAAGCATAGATCAGCGACGGGCAGCCACAAACGGTTCAGATAAGCAGCCAAAAGTTCAAATGCTTAAAGAAAGCTTGTTCAAACCTCTTGAGTCTGCAAAACTGTGGTGGAAATCTCACAAGAACAGACCTTCTTTGTGAGATTTATTACATGCCTACTTCAAGTCCCAGCTGGAAATACCACAGAACAGTCTTGCCCATTGTATTCTGACATTTCAGCCACGGCTAGAAATAAGAGGTAAAAGAACTTATCATAACTTTTGAGAACGTTGGAACTTCGAAATGGTTGCGTTCAAGCTTGGTTACAGCCGTAAGAGAAGGTCTAGCCTGTACTTTTCTGAACCCATTTTGCAAACATTTAAAGTGTAATGTTGCACATGCAGCAAGTAGAGAATTCCAGAGGCCTGTCAGAGATTGGTTAGGCACATACTTTCTCTTTCACCAAGGAATATGTCAAACTTCCGTGTCCGGATTTATGTGATGCATGGGGCATTACAATATAACCTTGGTTAATTAGCGAAACATCAAGAAAAAGCACAGTAACATAAAAATTACACTTGTCTTTGCTGCCAACAGATGTTCAATTTCAGGATTTGATAACTGTGATAAATATTTGTGCAGGATTTGACAAGGCTATTCTTCAACACAGGGAGAGAAAGAGATGAATAGTTACATCTGAGTTTTAAGAAAAGGATGAGATCTAATTTAGGATTGGTGGAGAGATTTGGGGTTTTCTTATTTTACTGAAACCTTGCAAAGTTTTAGTTGATGCAGAACCATGCTACTTGCCTTCATTTTCATTAATAGTTTCTGTGGTTCTGAATTGGAAGATTATGTAATTAAATTTCCCTAAATGTAACTTCTGCAACACAACATATGTGCACTTAAAAGCCTGCAGAGTACATACAGAGTTGTGTGTAGGAGTTGTTTCTGCTTCCCAGGGTGGGCTGTGTATGAAGCTTTACTCCATAATACCACTTGGCTGCCTTCTCAACATGTTCTCCCGCCTTGTTTTCCCACAACATATATTTATTTATTTTATGGCCCACCTGTTTTCCCCCATGGTATTGACTTTCTTGGATTCAGTTTCTGCACAGAGTGATTCTTTATACATATAATTAATCCTAAGTAATTAAAAATCCTCTATGTTCCTAAAACAATAGTTCTTGATTTGAGTTATTTTGATAAACAGGTATCAGAGCCCATTGTATGTATGTTACACGCACGCAAAGCTCTTACCTGCAAAGCTTCTGAGTTGTACAGCTGCCATGTGCACACTGGTGGAACATGGGAAGGAAGGAAGGAAGGAAGGAAAGCAATTCATCCTTAAGAAACAAACCCTTACTTTCTGGAAAGTATATGCTCTGTTCCGTGTCTTTGAAGTAGAACTAAACAGCAAATTCTGATATCCCCCAGGCTCAATCGTGACAGAAAGGGAAATTTTTACTCATTTCAATGGGAAAGATGACAGGTTAAAAGTCTCTAGCAGCAAAGTGAGACTCATCGTACTTTGTATGCGCCTGTCTTCACATTTCTTGCTCTGTCTTGAGTATCAATAACAATTAACTTAAGCTTCATGGCTTTGTCTTCTACATGATCTTTAACCCCTTTTGATGGTAGAGAGTCTGGACAAACTTTTGTGATATTTTTATGTGCGTTTTTAGAAAGATGGCTTCCTGTCTCGTAATTCTCTTAAGATGTCATACTGCGTTAAAACGGCAAAATTCCACCAAACGGCATCCATTAATCAGTAGAGTAAAGCTGGTGAACCTTACTGAACCTAGCAACAAAATTGGATTGATGGGAGCAGATGAGATTTTTGCAAGCATTTCACATGACTGGTTCTTTGACAGCTCTAATTGCTGGAAAGTTTACTTCTCCTATGGGTCAGAAGCGGGAAACTGCATTCTCCTGATTTACAGCAATGGGAGACTCGCCAGTGTTTCCTTCCAGCTAACTGGAGCATTCCTCTCTTGCATTTTTGTTTATTCCTCATTGCCATCTCCTCTGTTCATTTGTTTCTCGTTTTATGTTTAGAGCGTACTCAGAAAAGAAGCCAAAATACAAACAATTCTTAGATGTTAATGAGATTCTGAGGCCAAAATAATATCTTGGGAAGAAAGAAAAAATGCTGCCCATAAGGGAACAAAATCAAAACAGATCAAACACATGCGCTAGACTTTACTCTTCATTAGGAGTAACAGCAATGCTTCTGTAATATCTTCCATTGGAGAACTTCAGTATGCTTTGTAAAAGTCAACGCTCTATCTCTTACAATCCTAACCAGGTCCAAGTGGGTTTGTTGACCAGTCAAACGTGGAACCACCAATGAATGTTGTAGCTCACACTCTTCTTTCACTGTTTTTTATGTATTAAATATGGATAGCTCACATAAAATTTCCTGGATCCTGAAAAAAAACAAAGGAAAAGAGACCACCATGGAGTTTATGCAGGCATTTCGTTATTTTTGATTATTTTTGATTATCACTGTTTATTTGTTTTCAGTATAAAATGAAAACAAGATAAAATACCCCTTTCCATTGATACCATGTGGGAATCACATGGAAATAGAAGTTTTGTATTCTTTATGTATAACTATGTAACTCTCTTCATGATTTGCGATGAAACGTACAGCCAGGAGAATTTTGAAGGAGTCAGCTATGTAAGGGTGGCCAAGACCTACAGGGATTGCTGTTTTCTTCTCTAGAGCTGATCTCTTTTTGCCACAATTCAGCTGCTTTAGATGAAAATCAGCATATAAAAGTCTGCATGGCAGAGAGGAGCCTTGCCAGCTAAGGGCCGCAGTATCCCAAGTTTGGTCAGGTGGGCAGGCTCATGGGTGGCAGGCAGGGGCAAACGAGAGTCCAGATTATCAGGCGAGGATCACGGTGATGAGGCAGGTCCAAGGTCAAGCTGGGAAATCAGTCAATGGTTCAGGTCCGGTGACAGTACCCAGGGTCGGACACAGCCCAGCGATCCTGGGGCAGGTCCATGGTGGTGAGGCAGGGTCAAGGTCAAGCTGAGAAGTGAGTCCAAGGGTGAGGGATGGATGGAGGCCGTGCCCAGGTTGTGGCTGGGGATGAGCACATCTGTGATAAAGCTCAGGCAGGGACTGATGGACCAGGGCCAAGGTCGAGTGGAGACCCTGGGCCATGGGCAGGGGTGTGGGTGGAGGCCCCAGGTGAGGCTGGTCAGGGCCAGCAAGGCAGATGGGTGCACGCAGGCCCTGAGAAAGCCTTACAGCACTGAAGGCAAGTGGTATTTATTGTATGAGCCCGAGTAGTGAAGAAGTCTGTTCCCTAATGTTACTTAATTCAGAAAGCATTAGTAATATATAAGTACCAACAGTGTTACCAACTACATATAGAAAAAGTAACAGTGCATATGTAGAAGCAATCATGATGCAGCTGAAGTGTCCAAAAATTCTAAGACCGTATGTCAAAACTTTTGGTACCTTGGAAGGATACCATGGATCTGCTAGACTAAATACAAGGATGGTTTGACTTCTGATCCAGCACCTCCTGCGTGCATAGATGCACTCTAAAGGGAAATAATTTAAATCCAGATATCGGAAAGTGTTTTGGCAATACATAAGGATATTTCTGACTTAAGACTTAACCCTTCCCCCCCTCCCCCCCTTTTTTTTTTAAGAAATCAAGGCTCCTCTCAACAGTTTTATATGCTTTGAAAATCTGCCCTCAATCTTGGAACTGCAGCAGAAGTGAGCTTCTGAAATACAATTCTTAGTTTATTATTGGGAAAACAAAGGTTACATAATCTTTCTAAAATCTCTTCTGAAAGGGATTTTCTCAGAGTAGGTCAAATACTGCTAAGGAGTTTCATAAATGTTTTTCAAAACATAGATTTTCATTTTTATTTTTTTGCAGTAGCATAACATCAGGAGGATGATTCACAAAAAACCTAAACTATCTTGTGGGGAATAATTAAGGTTAGGAAGGTTAAAGTGTGGTAGACAGAACTCCTGCACAAATGGGGACGTTTTACTGGAACTCAACTGGTTGTTATTTAAAACTTTAATGANAGGCTAGCAATGATGCTGGGGCTGGGGTGAAAGGACTCAAGTTCTGGTAGCTTTCCTGTGGCTCCGGTTGAGGGCAACGAGTAGGGCCGGCACATTGGTGAAAGGGAACTGGCACTGTTCAAGGGGTTTTTACTCTGCCATACCCTGTGGCTGTGGCAAAAATCCAGGCTTCCACTTGCAGTTTCCCAAGTTTGCAGGAACCAGCTTTATTTTCCTGGAATGCTGTTGCAGTTGTTTTCTGACAACTGTCAGAGAACTAGATTAGGGTTGGTTGGGGGGCTTTTGGGGTTTTTTGGGGGCTTTTTTTAGTTTTAGTTTTTAATGGGAATGGAAAGCTTCTGAAACTGAACTCATGAGGGAAGGACCTCAGGAAGAGGAGAAATGGCAGACTCCTTAAAACTAGGGAGGGTGTTCCACAGACTTAAGGTTTCTGAGGAATTTCTGCCAATTAAAACAAGACAGTGAAACCAAATATCTTTAATAATAGGACCAGAACAGAGAAGTTGCAGCTTGTGAAAGTTCCTCATGTCATACAATGTTAGGTTATGGCAGTTGCTATGTATTAATGCAACAAATCAATGGCACAAAATTGAAAGCAGTGGGTGTGTCAATTGGGAAAACCAAGGGGAGAGGATTCATTATCCAAACACTCCCTACTCCCTGCCTTGGGCTTTGGAAATCATGGCTTTCACATGGAAGATTTTTACTGAGAGGAAGAAAAAAACATGAAAACCCAAATACTTAACGCAGAAACATTCAGGTTTAAGTTTGCTTTGTAAATCCTTTGAGGGTAGTTAATCTGTAGTAAAATCTTTCAGCAGAGGGTGGGACAACCCTATACCTTCCCATTTGGTATTTCCTTTGTTATTTGATATGTAAGCCTAGTTCATGCATAATCATTTAAAACATAAGACTGTGGAGATTTTCTGGATGACTTTATAGACTAAACTTGTTCCCAGCTCTGGTTTGCAAAGCAGAAAAGCAAATGAGATTGTCAAATGAAAATTACTTAGAAATAAGGAAAGTATTTGCAGAGTATATGCATAGTTCTCTGTGCATAATGTAATTGAACATCCTTGCTGAGGATAAAATATGAACATCCACAACATTTATTTCTGTACAGTGTGTTTGAAAGGTAGCCATTTTATGGGGCTCAGTTAAACAGTCAGTTTAGCTAGGAGTGGACTGTTTGAAATGGGTTGACTTTAGTTTAGTTTTAGTTTACATAAACAGGAGCATGTTCACTACCGGCACAATTTATATCATTCTTGTATTTTCAAGATTTTGCCAGTTTACGTTGAAAAGACCTCCTTAGCCACCAAATCTGGTTTGCTGAGGAGGTGAGTATATTTTGCATATCTCTGTGAAAGTGGAAAATTTTGTTGTGCACCACCACCAAAAAAAGGTTCATTAGGTTACTTATATGCATCATTTAAGCGAAGCTTAATTATTCCATCTTGCAGATGGAAGAAGAAATCATTCCAAAATACAAGCAATTTTTTCCTCTTCCTGTGGAGTTACATAAGCATCTCTTTAAATTCTGAATTTCTAATTATTCCAAAATTGTATTTTGTTTGTTTAAAAAAATGACTTGTAAAAAGTTGAATCACTTTTCTAGGGATTCCATTTCAGTAAAGCTTTGCCCTTCTATTTGAGCATCTTGTGAAAGAAACCAACTTGCTGACAGGAAAAATGTTTTTCTGTACTGTATCTGTGGAATAAATATGATGACTAAACGTTTCACAAAAATAACCAGTATTCTTCAGTGCAAGTGAGTAAAGAGTAGTTTGCAACTAATTGTACATTCAGTCACTGGTCTCTCTTGAGAAGATGAATGACTGTATCGGTTGATCCTGTTATCAATAGGGCATCTGCTGCTCTGTAGTTGAACTCCTGAATGTGAACCCTCACATTATTACCGATGGGAGCCATTTCAAGCTAGTGGTCAACTCTGTGTCTCATCATCATTTCTCTGAATCATTCTTACTTTTATTCAATTAAATTTAAAAAAAAAATTCCAATACCAAGTTACATTTATTCACAAGGAATGTACTGTTCGTTTTGGAAGTAATACGCAGTTTCTCCTAACTAATTACATTGTATGTTAAAAATAAAATCTGAAATGTCAATCAAATGCATCTTTTTCTCCCATATAATACATCCTTATATGTGGTTTTCTTTGCATGTGTAATATAATTGTTTGCAAGTGTTTAAATTCGGTTATATACATAACTTTCAGCAAGCTGCATATGGGTTTTTCTTTATTTTAATGGTCTAGACATGAAATGCCAAATGCATTTTACAAGAAAAAGAAAGAAAGGGAAGATTAAGAAAGAATTAAGCAACCTAACACAAGGATTGATTATTTCCCTGGCATGTTTTTGTTTTTTAAATGTCAGTAGATTGATGCTGCCCAGAACAGTGGAATATCAGAGACTTTCCCACTGAAGTACATGAATGACCAAACTGTAAGGGCATAAATGGAATTTATCCTGCATGATTTATGGATGACATGCATACTGTCTTCAAAGACATGACATAAGAATCTGCATGTCACTATTTATTAAAAGCTTTCAGAATTTAGCAGTGAAAAGTTGAGAATGGTGAATATTAGTTGCTGGGAAGTCATATCATTAGAAAGCAACATTGAATTTACATAAACTTCTACAGCCACCTCTTCTGCTAAAACTAATTAACAACTTACAACTGAAACAGGTTGAGCAATAATTAGTGGTAGTTACAGTTATTTGCTGAGGATTTACCTGAATCTTTTGCAACCACTTGTCAAAATTTTATATTTTTCTACTTTATTGTGCTCTGATACTCTGTCAGCTCGTTCCATGGAAAAGTTCCACGACGCGGTATGCAGTCATTTTACTTCCAATGCCACAGCCCTCAGGATCTCCCTACCCTCATCCTGGTAACCAGTGTAAGAGTTCACCTGCCTGACAGCTTGAATGGTCGGAGAAGAAACTCATAGAACAATTCACAGGCTGAAATATGACTGGTGCCTGAAAAGCTGCTTATTGAAATTATCCGTTGTCAGATCTATTAATTGGCATGCAAAAAGATGAATAAAATGAAAACTGACAGAATTTACACACAGGAAGAAGGAAGGAAAAGTAAGAAAGCTAATGAAAAGCTATAAGAACTAGTTTTCTTTCTTCCCTAATCCTTCGATTTCTTTCATTTGTGTCTGCAAAGGATAGGTACTACTTGTAGTGTATTCGAAAGTATGAAACTGTAAGATGATTTGCTACAGCTGAATTACAAGTAAAAATAATGGACTTTGCATAATTTCATTTACTTTTCGTGGTTGTTGCTTCTCCTCATTTCATTGTGCAGTCTGGAGGATGGGACCAGTGAACGTGTTCTGTCTTTTACTCCCCAGTGTTCTGCAGAATGTGGTGACGGCATCCGTACGCGTTCAGTGGTTTGTATGACGAACCACGTCAGCAGTTTGCCTCTGGAAGGCTGTGGCAATAACAGACCCTCTGAAACGACTCCCTGTAATAATGGGCCCTGTGCTGGTAAAGTGGAGTGGTTTGCTGGGGGCTGGACACAGGTAAGCTCTATATCTTGCATATGTATTTGTTTCCTGATGGTATTTTAATTTAAAAAACCGTATTTTTGTGCAATGAAGATGTGTGCTGTAAGGTATTTCTACATCTCTGTGGAATATTTGGGTAACTTTTTTCTGTATTTTGCTGAGTTGATGCTCAATACTTTTCAGCACCTGCTGTTTTTTCACTTTGATGAAAATAAGATTTTGTTCTTCTTTTCCTCCGTACCTTCATTTTTATTTCTCATCTACTGACCCAGTGTATTTATAAAATGAAAGATAACAGAAAGCTGCTTAGCATAGTCAGGTGAACGCTAAAGGAACAGATTTGCACCTTTTAAAGTAGAGCCTTTGTGATCATGCATACCTGCAGGGAGAGGGATACATGTCTGGGAATCTCCAAAAGATAAATAAGAGAAAAAACAATGGCTCAACCCAAAAGTTAGCTTCAATATTGTTGTGCTGAAATTCATAATAGGTGAAAAGAACGAAATTTGGTTTGTGGCCTGTGTCCTGATGCTCTTTCCTTAAGGTAAATTCTTCCCTTGATCCGCATCTCAATCATCATTCTAAGTAAACGGTTCTGCTGTCAGGAACAAGGGCATTTCAGAAGCTGTCAGTTGGTGCCCAGACATCTATGTCCCTGTGTGTAAGCTCCCATACAGCCTGGAAAGCCTTTCTGACTGCTGCTGCCAGCACTTCATCGAGGTGTGAGGGAAAAGTCTCTTGGCTGTGCTGTTAGCTCACTGCATTTCGGATTCCAAGATCCTTCCAGGTGATACAGACTTGGAAATTAAACCAGTACAGCTGAGAGGGAGGTTACAGGGCTACTGCTATGCTAATGCTTTCAAGTGTAAGTGATAATTATTTGTATTGTATAAGAATAATAACAAATTCAGATTTAAAAGACACTTAGCTGCGGTGCTAATAATGGATAAGATCTGGGCCTTGTTACTTACACTGCTCCATGCAGGTGAACAGGAACCTTGTACCATTCTTGCTGCCATGGAGAGAAGTGTTCGATAAGGTCATCCTAACCCTCCCCATTCTCTTCTGAGTAAGAAAGTTTTCATCCTTTACAGTTTCCTGTTCTTTTAAGCTAATTCGCCTTCTTTCTTTGCATGAGATTGAATTGTTTGATGCATACCAAGGGTACAAAGTCTTTACTGTATGTTATCTGAAAGAAGTGTCTGACAACATCTCTTCTACCGGCCAAACCCAAAATGAAAGCAGCCGGTCAGTAGACGAGAGCAGGAGGGAGCACTGGTGGATGACCTTCCGTATTCTGCTCCGCTAGAGATAAGGCTGAATGCAAAGATACTGTCTTTTGGAGGAACCATTAAAAGAGAGCGGTGACGGAGATGTTCAGTGTTAAAGAACGTGCAGTTACATTATTTCCTGTAGAATTTTTCATCTCAAGGTTCTTTGTTCAGCTCAAGGTTTTTGTGGGTATCTGGTAAAGGGATCGTAAATTCCACCCAAAATATAAACAAAATCCCTGCTTTTAATAATATTTAATTGGTTTAGGCTAGAAAAAGCCTTTGAAAATCATAGGCCTTTATGCAATGTAGAAACCAATATGTTGCTGGAATAATCTTCTAAAAACCTTTTTACAAGTGCCAGGAACAGTATTGTGTGTGTATTTAACCTTTAAGTGGGCAGTAAGAGTCCATGTGAGTCAAATTTGCTTTTCAGAACTGGAACCAACACTGCATCACATAGATACTTGCAAACATGAAAAGAACACCCTGGCAGATCAAGGCATTTTCTAAAAACCACACAGAATGTGGGGATTTGTAAAGCTGCAAAACTGTGCTCTAACCTTATAACCCTACAGTGCAGTGCATACAATCCTGCTTCAGCAAGAAGCAGTAACTCTGTTTATGGAGAAAGTAAGTTATGCTTCTCTTTTTATTGGAAAAATAAATACCAATTTCTTTTTGTAGCTACAGGTAAAATTACACTTTGAGATTTCTCCAAACGCACGCTTACAGTCATATGTTGTCGTCTTCACAAAAATAATTAGAAATATGTTTGAGTCTGTGGTACAATGTGGAATAAAAATTCAGAGAAGTACAGTTTTAACTGCTGTAACCATTTTTAAGATTAAAAATTAAATACATAATTCCTGACAGTTACAGTCAGTAGTCACTTGATGAATTAAGTCATTACTGTATCCTTCAGCATGTTCTTGTCCTGGTTCCTCACTGGTACTGCTGGCTACTATGTTAGTACTACATACAAATAATAAGAATAATAACCCAAGGCTTATCTAGGCTGCTACTCTGGTTCTGAGAGATAAAAACCCTACCACAGGAACTTAAGGAATACTTCACTCTTTTCCTTTCTCTTCAAGTCAGATGTATTGCTGTGATGAAAGGAAAGATACAGTTAGGTTCATTTTACTGAGGAAAGAACAGATAGAAGTAAGGAAACAGATTTTGGATGTTAGTGTCTAGGTGTGTGTCCAAGAATAGGGAATAAGCAAAACTTTACAAATTTTCCTGTTTGAATATTAATTTAAAATGCAAGTATATGTGTGTGTGTATGTGTGTGCGTTTTATTTCAGAAACAAATAAAGTGGAGAAACGTTACTTCGGAAACAAATTGAAGGACATAAGTAGAATAAAAATTTCCACCGCTTTTTTTTGTTCTTTGATACAGTGCTCTACTGAATGTGGCAGTGGAACTCAACAGAGAGAAGTGATTTGTGTTAGGAAAACTGAAGGTAATTTTGATGTTTTGAATCCCTATGAATGTTCATATTTGGAGAAACCTCCCAGCCAGCAATCCTGCTACCTCAAACCCTGTGGATCTAAGTGGTTTCATACAGAATGGAGCACAGTAAGTCTATCACGCTTTTCTAGATCTAGTTTTGTTTGATACGTCTTTTTCCATGTATATTGAAAGGGAATACCATTTGGATAAAACCGTTGATCATTAACTTGATATGGTCTTGCACAGAACGATACTAAAAAGAAAGCATACGCTTTTAGTACCCAGTGGAGCTTAGGAAAATTAGGAAGTAACTTGACCAGATGGAGACACTGCATAGTTGTCTTTTCATCAGTGATCTCTTCTTCCAAGAGTCCTCCTGACTTGTAAAGTTGGTTTGCCCCTTAATGAGACTATGTAGTGCGCTAAGAAGTTCTTTTCAGATCTCTACTTTCATTAAAATTAAGGAGCGTTTAATAAGAATGAGCAATGTATTCAGTTTTTAAAGTCAGTTTTACCATAATATTTTACTGCAAATTCTTCACTGTAACACTTAGAACTTTACTGAGAGAAAAGTTACTCTAGAGCTTTCATGTATCTTCAGTTTCTCCTGGAAGTGGACCAGCTACATTCACCAGTGCCACAAAATGCTTTGGTTTCATTTGTCTTTCCATCATTTCTTATACCTGAGAAAGCTTACTGGATTTTTACAAAAACCAGCTTTTTTTCTCCTAAAGGAAAATCAGAAAGTCCATTGTCATCTTAGAAGGAAAAATGGTGTGAAAACTACTTAGATGACATCATTTCTAATGCAGTAACTTACACCCTTCCTTGAGCCTTAAATCAAATGTAGAATGACAGCTCTGAAAAGTGGAAGCACCTGAGATGCCTTCAGTTTGAGCTGCTTTAGTCAGGAACCTTTGGGAATACCTCATCCACATGACATGAGAGAGAGAAAATATTTTGGTTTTCCCTTTTACTAAATGCTCAATTATTTGACTGGCCTACTGGAAAGCAGAAAAGAAGGTAGAATGATTTTAACAAAATAAATCAGCTGAAGGGAATCCTGATGTTTCTTCCTTAATTGCAGGTATAGATGTTTATTTGAAAACAACAAGCAAGTTAACTGCATAATAAAGCCACATAGATCCAAGTATGTTCTGTGATGTTGCTGGAAATTCTTTGGATTCTTTACTGAGCTGTTAGTTTAGATTAAATAACTTCCACTTAGCAAACCCATTAGCAAAGCCATTTTCAAATGTGAACCTGCAGGTGTGTAGCCACAAGAGATGCAGTCGTCTGCATCCACTGAATGCAGCAGATAGATTCCTTCTGAAAGTGAAAATACATGCTCTCTTTGGCAGCCACAGAAGAAACAAGGTGCTAAGACTCAGAATCTGACAGGTATTTAAAGATCCCTAGTTACTGTGTAAGTGCCTACTTCCCAAGAAGTGGTGTCCAAAAATCCTTAAAGGTCTAAACCTTTGTGACCATCTTCACTGTAGGAACAAATATGTATGCTAGCTGAGATTTTACAAGATCATATTCTAAGTGTTTTTCAGTTCTCCTTTTGATAGTTACTGTTATCGACAGAGTATTGCGGTATTTCTTACTGTTAGACCTGAAGAGAAAGGATTATGGGGTTAGCTGTGAGCAGAATAGCTGGTACGAAGCCCCTGTACTAGGTTTTGAAACTGTCCAGGTCATATCTTCAACAGACTTTTTGTATGACCAAGGATAAATGGCGTGGCCTCTCAGTCATGGAGATTAAATGGCTGGCTAACACAGAATGGTGGGGTTTGTGTATAGTGTGTTGTATGTAACATTTAAATTTTGTCTTGGTTCCATTTTAAGTGCTTAAGATCCCTACAAACGTGAACTGAAGTTCTTATTGTAGGATGTGGGATAATTACAAGATTCTATACAGGCATGTAACAAGAGTAATTATATAAAAAACAAAAAGTGTTCTATTACTGTCGCCGCAGGGCTATGTCTTTTATAAAGTGGGGAAAGTTTGTACTTAAAGATGAAAGAGCAACTTAAGACTATACTATTGAGAATACTTTACTTAGTTTGTTGCAATATCTGCTTTTGTGATAGTGATAAGTTGGTTGTGCAACGTTAGGAAAAGAAATAATTATGCCAAAAAGTCAGAAAGAAAACATTCTTAATAGTTTGGGGTTATTACAGTTTTAATCATTATAAATGACCCAGGTTTAATTAAGTTTGTGAGCACTTAGGTCAAACTGGACAGCGAGCCAAATCTCGAAGACCACACTCAGGCGAAATTCTTGAAGTCAACAAGGGATTTGCTTCAGAATGGGCAGAAATGTGTAATAATTGGCTTTAAAAATACCATGACAAGGAAGTACAAAAGTCTCTGGCTTCATAACAGACTTTGAACGAGCACGGAAATATTTTCTTTAGAAATTCAAAGAAACCTATTATGCTTAGTAAAATTGTTGTGCTGCAAGAAGTGAAAAATAATTGAGGCTAGGAAAAAGGCAATTAAAATTATTCCCAATTGTATATAAATGGAGGCAAAAGGGCAGTGGAGGGCAGTGCAGTCAAGTAGTAAAGTTTGGTGTAGGAAGTTCTTAAAGTAAGAAATGTGAACACTGTGGAAAGAGTAGATCTGGACAGGCTGGATCAATGGGCCGAGACCAATGGTGTGAGGTTCAACAAGGCCAAGTGCTGGATCCTACACTTGGGTCACAACAACCCCATGCAGCACTTAAAGACTCGGGGAAGAGTGGCTGGAAAGCTG